>CATQJL010000305.1:73692914-74319461 GCA_958299035.1 Cylicocyclus nassatus | reverse complement strand
AAAAAAAGCATACTGGATGGTGGTACGAAAATGTAACCATAAGAAAGAGAAGGAAAAGCTGCATCGGATGCATGTTGAAATTCATTCAGGTCTTGATTGTGCGTGGTTTCATAGTGGTTTAAAAAAACGAACAAAACTTTCGGGACAACCTAATATCAATGCTCAGAGCGTTTGCTAAGTCTGTTTCATCGAAAAAGTCATGATTTTTTTTGCCCAGTGACAAGTCCATGGGACACAGTTTTTTTTTCTTGAAATCAACGTCTTAGCCAGTATGGTTTTGGAAGAAGAAGTGGTGCTGCAACGCAAGTGTGGTTGAGCTAGAGAAGAACTTTCCAGATTTGAACGTTTCTTTTAAACCTTTCTTATCCATATTTTTGTTCGCACTAATAGAAATAATCACAGCAATAGAATTTGTGCACGGTAAGCTACTTTTTCGAATACTGAAAAGTGAAAAGTCGCTTTGCGGATTTGAAGAAGTTTACTTTTGTATAGGCCTTGACGGTCGGCGGACTACGGCCACGCGCATGTCCAAAAAAATTAAAACTGGTTACAAATGACATCCATTCACATGCTTTTCAATATCGCTTAAGCTACTTAAAGCTAGCATTTGATTTAAACGTTTGAGAGGAAACGAAAGTGACGGTGTGGGAACTAAAACTTCCATTTCTTGTTGATTACGTTGAGTAGCTTGCTGGTTGTAGTATTTTGGAGCTAGTGACTAGACTAATTCGTAGCAGTGATTAATCCAATCTTCTTAGGAGTGTTCGAATTCCTTTCGCGTGGCCAAATACCGAGATCACATCCGGAGTGGAAGGGATTTCGTGAAGATAGCTGCCTAGAACGATTTTCTGCATCAACTCGTGATCCGGCTATCTATACTCACTCGCTGCGGCTGGACTCTGCAGTAGAAGTTTGCAATATACCATTCACGAACTATACGTGAGTGAACTGCAAGTTGGTTGGGCTTTGTTGGAATCACATGATTATTGTTTTAGGTTGGACTTCAAAGGAATGATCGACTATATATTTTCTACGCCGCAGTCATTAGCAAGACTGGGTTTTCTCGGCGCTTTTGACTCAAATTGGGTTGCACAGAATAAGATCATTGGTTAGCTGTTTGTGCATTTATAGTTTAGTAGATTTTCCGCTCAATAGTGTGCTTGCGGTGCCGAGATTCCGCAGTAAAGTTTGCGCAGGAACAAATAGCTATGCCCCTAATGCCGGAATTTTGCGCGCGCAAATGGCCCGCGCTACAGGCGTAGCATTTGCGCTACGCGTAAAATTTGCCGCAGTATCTCGGCGCCGTATGCACACCATATTAGGCGGAAAATTTACTAAACCAAAAAATGTGATAATTCAGTTATAGATGTCTTTTTTAGGATTTCCACATCCACATGTGCCATCTGATCACATTCCCATTATGGCCCAATACGCCGTGATACCGACGAGTCACCAACGCGCACCGCCACCGCCGCACGCCTTGAACAACTATCCTCGATAGGACTAGGAGCGAGGACGTCGTCACAGTCGTCCGAATCGTTCGCTGAGTGTCCCTCACTCTTTGCCGGGTGTTGGTAGTTTTGGTAGATGATGTCAGGGTGGTGCATTATATTCTCTCTCTGTTCGTATATGCGTATGCGTGTATGCGCGTTTTCGCGTTCCAGTCTCCTCAAAGTTGTGTCAGTTAGCAGATTAGCTAGAATTATTTCCAAGTGTGATCGATAATCCTCCTTTCAGAGCGTTCAAGCATCTAGTTTCGCATGACTGTGTGTACATGTTTCTTGTCTCCATGATTGCATCATATTTGTAGCGGATCGTGTCCGTAAGTGTGCGTGCGTAGTGCTTGTGTGTGTGTTTGCAGTCTCCATCGTTCGTCTCGCAGAATCTCTGTTTTAGCTTAATTTATCCTGTGATCATGCGTCGGTTGATGCAGCATTGACCTAGGCCGGATCTCAGTCCAAGTGCTGTACAGGCTGCATCGTGCATGCGTCGCGTTAAATTTTTTGCTTTCTTCGTTTTCGTTCGTACGTTGTACATTATACCACAACCATTTGTCTGCGTTTCGTCGTCTAATTGATTGTTTTTTGCGATATGTCTTCAACTTGTACTTGTCATTGGCGGTTATGGGTAACACCGCAGCACCTCTATCTTTGTACTACTTCGCTCCCTTTGCACTCGCCCCATACGGTATTCGGTCCCGCCCCCAGCCCCGCCCCTAATTTGACTCTAGTTGTCCGTCCGTCCGTCCGCGTAACCTGGGTGTTCTGTTCTCACTTGCATTTTGTCCGGATCAGGCAGCGCCCACAGCAGCCTCTCCTTTCGCCCCCCGTTATCTCCGCATACACCCCACCTCGGTCCCAGCTGTCTCGCGTACAATCCCGTCACTCGTAAATTATTTGCCCAATTACCATATTTCGATGCGATTGATTGATTTTCAAATATTTTGTTTCTTTACCTTTCTTCTAAAAAAGATTGAGACTCATATCCCGCCAAGCAGAGGTTAATATTTGATATGTTACAGCCTCCTTCTATTTCGAAATTGTGGTTACGGTCACTCTTGTTTGATTTCAATTCAATTCCCATGTTTTCTCTTATGCGCCGTTATGCAAAACGGTCATAGATGAAAAGTAAAAATTTGAGTTATTCTTGGAACACACATTCAGTTAAAACTCAGTCAATCACAGAAAAAGATCGAGTCCGATAATCACAGTAAAATATGCAGCTTCATTATATCGTATATGAGAACATGAGATCACACGTGATTTATGTAGAAAGACAGATCATAGTTTGAGCTTAGCCAGGTAGTAGTTTGCATCACTTCCAAGGAGTAGATTCCCATGTCCATCTTCTATGGCTGTGGTGATGTCAGCAACACGTCCTTCAGGATCATGAAGAGACTCGGTGATTTTTCCTGTTTCCACATCAACCTGCAATTTTCGAACAACTTAGGATTCTTCTGTTTTTTGGAGTTTTAGATAGTCCAACCTTTAGCACTAGTCCATATTTGCTCGAAATCCATTCGGCAATAGCATTGACAGCTTGAGGCGAAAGCAGCTAGAAGTGGAGAGGTAATTTCAGAAAAAATGTCGATTAATCCAAGTTCTCAGATCTCTAAGAGATAAGGGAAGCGGAAAAGGAACAACGTTGATTGAGAAACACCTTTGTCAACAAGTTTCTTAGTGTTGGTCTGGCCGCAAGCCAGTTGTCCCCATCCGAACGTAATGCTGCTAATGGCACCCATAATTTCCCATCATTTGCTTGCCGAATGTTATCCGGGTATCCAGGAAGATTGTCGATAAGCACGTCAACGGTTTTGGAAGATGGGGAATACCTGAGAAAATAGGAGGAAATGAACTTGCGAATTTCGACGGATTCTCTTACTTGAGTATCCTAGACATGCCCATTTCTGCAACAAAAATCTTTCCACGTACAACTTCGACTCCATTTGGGAAGTAAAGCCTGTCTGATAGAATAGACAGATGATCATTCGCAGGATTGAATACAAGCAGCCTGAAAAATTTAAGAAATATCTCTTGCAAAAGAAAATATAAAAAAAAAACTTTGTGTGAGATTGGTCTAATTTGGTACTTTGAATGATTTATGAGAATGGTCTAACTTTGCAAGAAAAATTTTTCTTCTTCAAACTTCTCTTGGGAAATTATGGTTTCTAGGCAGTGACAATCGCTTCACCATGTCAAGGCTTAGGCTTAGTTTTTTTTTCATTGTCACAAAATCTTGTCTCAGGTTGGGAAGCTTAAAGTACATTTCGCTATCAAGACTATGACGTAATGATAATTTGTGAAAAATTAACTCGCCTTCCATTCGGCCGATGTTCTAGCAATTCATAGATAAAATCTCTATCATCAAACTTAGTGCTGGCCTCCGTAATCACAATCCGCCCATCTGGCAAAAAGTCGAAATCATTAAGGTACCTGAAAAATTCAAAAAAAATTGTTTTGATGATTCGTGGGAAAAATTGCCTAGTCGGTATGGCTGTGTCATCATCGGTAATCGATACTGCACCAGCGAAAAGTTGTCGAACTTTTTCTAAATTTTTGTTTTGATTTTTGATGGGTGACGAAAAAGTAGTGCGATACCTGTCTTCCAGTTGATCACATATAGTCCCAAGTAAGCATCCAATACATATAGCTCATTTGTTTTTGGATGTAGCCTGAAAATATGCCCTCTATATCTCAAGCAGGACCTTGGAATTTACTTTTTGAGATTTTCCGTTAAAATCTTCCAAAAACTTCTTTTTTAATAATATTCACCTCATTCCCAAAGGTCGACCGCACTTAACCATAGATTTGTATGATCCGTCACATCCTTCTAGTGAGGTGAGCCGAACAGCCCGAAGGATTTTTGGCTAAAAAATGTCTATCATGAAAAACGACAATTGTTGAGAGATTACGCTGTCATACCTGCTTTTCCTTATAATCAATCTCACAGATGAGACCAGTCCTCAGACCTGTGTACAGCTTGTCGCTTTTGCGATCAATGGCGATACACTCAGGCCCATAAACTTGATCATCTAGGATTAGCTCGGCCTTTGACAACCTGCCATTTGGGGCTAGTTCGCCTTCGAAAGCGGGGGGTGTGGGCAGTCTGGAAGGAGGAGATGACCTGATGTAGGGATTTGAAAGAAAATGGAGCTCACTGGTAGGCGACGGCATTTATGGGGCTAGAAACGAAGAGATGGGTGCAGGCGACTGCTATGGCCAAGGAGGCCACTACTGCCGAGACGACAAGGAGAGGTCTGCTTTTGACTTCGCCCTGAAATGAATATAATAGACTGTTACATTTTGCTACAGAAACAAAGCACCCAAATCTTGAACTTTTTGTTCAAAGCTACGGATCTGGTGATGCTTAAGATTTGATTCCAGAATCTCGTATGAAAATGCCGCTTTTTCCAGGGAGACACTCTGAGGTTTTCACCTCCGCTGTGCTGTCTTCACTCGACCATTGAGGAAACTTTTTCGCCATACATTTTACACCAAAACTGAGGAAAGTATCAGAGTCCATACACAACGATAACAATCAGTATGTTAAATCTGGTCGTATGAAAAGCGCACAGGTTTATAACAGATTTAAATCTTCTAGCTCTTTTAGCCTCTAATTTTGCAAGAAGCTAAAGTTCAAGTTTCCTTCTCTAATTGGGACATTCAGGACTGCAACATATTTTCTAGCTGTTGCAGCAATGTATGCCTCAAAAAACATAGCACATGTGTTTGTGTTTGTAGCTTACAGGGAAGGTTTTTGATTCGAAGGAGGCTTTCCTAATGAGATACATATCATTCGAAAGGTCTCTAAGTGGTATATTCAAACCAGTCTTCTCTATATGCTTATCGGTTCAAGTTAAAGGCATTTTTCTACTTTCAAATTGCATAGTCAGCAACCGTTTAAATGACTTAAATTCGTAGTAAATGCGAATTTGCTCTCTTTAGAGTTACATGCATGAATGCTTGAGATATAATTATTGCACATAAAAAAATAGCTGGAAATATTTGAGGCTACTCTGCTTCCTCAAATCTACAACAAGTAACAAAACTCAGTGCCTTTTGAGACCGAACAAATGTCTGTAACCTTGTACAACTTCAACTCTTTATCGACAAATAGATAAAGAAAAGCATGTTAGTAAACAGCACTTCAAGTCTGTCAATATAGTTTATACCTTGCTGGGTTAGGCCACTTTGAGTCAAACTTCCCTGTTCAGCTAGCAAAGGAATATTTAAAGGCAGCGTACACCCAAAAGTTCGCCTTCGATGTTTTTGTCATTCTGAGGCCTTTCCGCGCCTCTGATTACAGTTAAGACATTAAAATCCTCCGAATGTCCGAAAAAAGCTCCGATTCGGGGGACCTTCTCTTCAAAGGGAGGACGAGTTTCGAATTGCTCGACCCCGTCGGCATGCCAGCGAGGAGCAGCTGCAACTGCATGATAGCCTGTAGTTGCAACTACAACTGCAGCGTATGGTGTCGTGGATTCGTCGTCTGAAGGAAACGGATCGCAACAGCAACGGCACTGTTGCAACTACAGTTGCAGCTGCAACAGCATTGCAACAGCAACTGCAATGGCAACTGCAGCTTACGCTGATGTGGATTTCCTCCGAAGAAGGAGGCGGAGTGAAAGAAAAGGGGCGGAATAAAAGACAAATCATGCGGATTTTCTCCGCTCAGAAGCAACATTGAGAGACCGGACCAACTCAGTTGGTCTTCTTCTGGGCCCTAGATATACACGGTATAGAGAATTGGGTAAATCAGATTTTGGGTGTACGCTGCCTTCAACCTTCTCTGATGGGCCGGCACACTTCGTTGCAACTGCTGTTATAATAACAGCAACTACACCTTTCTGCTGTCGGGCCGCTACATCTTGTTGCAACACTGGTAGTTGCAATGCTATAGCTGCAACTACACCCTTCTGTTGTCGGGACTTTATATCCTGCTACAACGGCGGTAGCTGCAGCTGTCATAAGAGCAGGCATAATCCTGCTGATAGGTCTACACTGTGGCAACAGCGAATAGCTGCAACTGCTCTAATAGCAACTAAATCTGTTGTCCAATTTATCCTGTTGCAGCAGCGGTAGCTGCAACTGCTATAACAGCAATTACATCCATTTGTTGTCGGACCAATATATCTTGTTGCAAGAGCGAATAGCTGTAACCGCTTTAATAGCAACTATCTGTTGTCGAGCCAATACCTCTTGTTACAACAGCGGTAACTGCAACTGCTTCAAAAGCAACTGCATCTGTTGTTGGGCCAACATATCTTTTTGCAAGAGCGAATAGCTGTAACCGCTTTAATAGCAACTACATGTGTTGTCGAGCCAATACCACTTGTTGCAACAGCGGTGGCTAACTGCTTGCAGCGTACACCCAAAACCTAAGTTACCCAATTCTTTATACCGTGTATATCTAAGGTTCAGAAAAAGAACAACTTGGTCCGGTCTCCCAATGTTGCTTTTGAGCGGAGAAACCCCCCCCCCCTGATTTTTCTTTCATTCCGCCCCATTTCTTTCACTCCGCCTCCTTTGTACGAAATCCACGTCAGCGTAAGCTGCAATTGCAGTCGCTTGCAGTTGCAACAGCAGTTGCAACTGCATTGCAACAGTGTAGTTGCTTTTTACAGTCCGCCTCCTTCAGACGGCGAATCCACGACAGCATACAAAGCAGCTGTAGTTGCAACTGCAGGCTGTCATGCTGTTGCAGCTGCTGGTGTGCCGACAAGGACGAGCAGTTCGTAACTCGTCCGCCCTTTGAAGAGAGGGTCCCCGGTAATCGGGGTTTTTTGGGGCTTTTGGAGGATTTTTATGTCATATTTGTAATCAGGGGCACGGAAAGGCAACAGAATGACAAAAACATTGAAGGCGAAGTTTTGAGTGTACGCTGCCTTTGATAGCAACTACGTCTAATGTCGGGCCAATATTTCTTGTTGCAACAGGCGGTAGCTGCAACTGCTGAAACTGCAACTACAACCGCTGTCGAGCCAATACCTCTTGTTGCAATAGCGATAACTGCAACTGCTAAAACTGCAACCACATCTGTTGGCGGGCCATTACATCTCGTTGCGACAGCGGTGGCTACAACTGCTTTAATAGCAACTACATCTGTTGTTGGGCCAATATATCTTTTTGCAAGAGCGAATAGCTGTAATCGCTCTAACACATTCACGACAATACGACCCACCGGTGGGTCGTACGTGTTCTGCCATTTCGGACAATACGACCCACCGGTGGGTCGTATGCTTTCTGAAGTTTTTGATTTTGCTAGTTCACGGTGAAACTTTTTAGACGAGCCGAGTAAACTCCTGCATACACCTCTTAGAGTAACTCCCAAAAGATTAGCACTACAGACCACAGGGTCCATCAGTGACCTAAAAATATTCCGCAAACTCAATTTTGCGAAATATGCTCTGGTCCGAAATGGCAGTCAGCGAAAAATCGGCCCTGTCGTGGATGTGTTAATAGCAACTACGTCTATTATCGGGCCAATATTTCTTGTTGCAACAGGCGGTAGCTGCAACTGCTACATCCATCTGCTGTCGGGCCAATACATCTTGTTGGCGGTAGCTGCAACTGCTTTAATAGCAACTACATTCTTCCGTTTGAGTATACACGTCCTGTTGCAACAACGAGTCGCTGCAGCTGCAACAAAATCACGTACATCCTTCTGTTGTTGGGCAACTCTTTGTTGTTGTAACAGCGAGATGATGCGAAATGGCAGAAAACGTGGGGGTGATCAGCATGCTCGATTACACCCCTCTGCCAAATTCCAGCCCCCTAGCTCAAATTTTGCAAAAAATCGATAAAATCGACATCGATCGATAACGAAAAGTGGATTGTGACACCCGCCGGGGCCCGAAGTGTATGTGTGCCAAGTTGGTCTGGATCGGTTAGGAAGGGAATTTTCTATTCGGAACATACGGCGGAGCCGGGTAAGCGAGCTAGTCTATCATATAAGCAACCATATCAAGGAGATGCGTCGCCTTATTGCTTTTTTGAAAAAGGTGAGGAGAGAATATATTAGGTTGTTGCATAAGTTCTGTCCGATTTTTTTTGCCTCATGTTTGAAGCAGCTGTTCTAAGAGAATTTCATCTCTAATGCGGTATTATCAGTATCATTAGAAAGTGCATTTCTTGCGCTTTCTAAAGCATATCAAATTTCAATAAATTTCTTAGTGTAAGGAGATTTCAGGCATGAAATCTCCAAGTGGCCGAGGTACGTTCTCACCCTAGAAATATGTTCTTGCGAGAAAATCTCCACAATGCGCCCTTCAGGTCAAGTTTTTTAATTGGTTGCGGAATAAGGGTGTAATAGGCTAGCATACGCATATTTTCAGTTTCATGAAGAAAACGTCTTGCTAGTAAAATTTATTGTCAAACATTGATTTTCTGTATAGATGTTTTACATGCTATAACTTTCTGCGAATAGAAGTAATCGACGAATTCAAAGTTGGAGGTGCTAGGGTAAAGAAAGAGCTAGCAGAATCCATCCACCAATTCCTTTTCGGCGCTCACGTCGACTGTAAAATTTTCATAACTCGTAAATGGGCACGCACACATGCGCTGAAGCGAGGTCAAAAAGTGGCTAATTTTTTGTTCGGTCAAAAAAATCTCTCGGCAACGCAGACGCTATGGGCAATTTCATGTTGCAAAATAATCTACGAAAATTTCTCTATCTGTCCATTGTTAGATAAGATGCCTACCAATTCTCATAAGGGAGCATTGCCATGTCAAAAAAGACAAGTTTGAAGGAAAACGTAGTGAAGTTTTTTTTAAAGTTTTTGCTTCTTCCTTAACGGTTAGCAGGTTCTAATATGTATGTGATAGCCGAGGAATTGCTCAACACACCGAAACTAAGATCTTGGAAAAAAGTTGACTTTGAAAGAAGTTATGACATTTTGAACTCAAAAATTCAAATCGGACAGAACTTATGCAACAACCTAATATGATTGGCATCCCGGAGAACGAACTTGGAAAAAGTGTCGCACTATACACATAAATGTTTATTAAGGCGAGGGAATACACAAACTTTCAATCTACGCAAATAAATAATTACCAAAAATAGAAAAAAATGCGCTGATTATTTATTTTTCCCAAGGAATTCTCCTTCACTTTCGACAAAGGAGATCAAACATATGTGAACGACTGAGGACAAACCTGCTTGGGCAAAACTTTTGCTGGTCCTCGCACTCTCTCACTTCCTTTAGCTCCTTTGGCCATTACCCAAGCAACGTTGGCCCAATGATCTACAAAGATTCCGACTGGTTGAAGGAAAAAACTAATACAGGAACAGCGGACAAATGAAGATGGTGAGAGTGGTATCGGGAAACAGGTCGATAGCGATGCTGACTAGGACGAAGACAGCCGTTACCGGTGTTTACCTACATCTGCACAGGTCACAGGCTATGTTTGTACAATTCTCACTTTTCTGTGCCTGAGCTTTTGCTTCAGCTCAAATGCCCCAACGGCAGAAAGGACATCTGAGACAACCTATCCTCTTCTTGTTTCTTCCGTCTCCTCTTGTACATGCTTTCTATCGGAAAAATTGCTGACAATATGAAAATTTTTATTCCAAAATTCACACATGGTCTTCAAAGAATCGTGCGATCTTCTATCAAAACTCTAGACCCCTAAGTTTTATGCACCTCTTACTCCGGAACCTTTTTGAGTAAGTATTTGCAGTGTCTCTTTATATTATCGAAGTCCGCTTATCGGCTTAATTTTTTCAAGGATTAGAAGAATTGAATCTCACAGCAATCGCGGGCTAGAAGGCAAGGAGGGCATCAACGCAGAGTTGAAGCACTTTTTTTTTGAGACAAGCCTGTTGAACACCGAAAATTGTACACGTTCTGTACGCAATCACATTGTTTCCATTGCGGTACCTAAGCAGCCATTCCATTATCTTGAAGTCTAGAAGCGCCAAGGCTGAAGTGGCCTTGGGGTTTGAAAACTTTGTAAATATTAATTTAATGCCAATGAATAAATACCGCATTACTAGCAACCAAAATAAAAAACAAAGATGTAGGGTTTCTCTGTCATTACGAGTGCAAATTTGTGTGACTGTTGAGGTTGTATCACAAGCTCTTTATTTTATTTGCATACGTCTTTTCGATGAGTGTACTTGCTCAAACGAACCCGTTACTTATAATTACAGTTCAAATATTGAAAAGCACCGTTTTCTGAACACGTAACTGCTAAATGCAACGAATTCGCACCGTCATACTTGTTCTTAATTGCAAGACATAAAATAGTTCTAATGACAGTTGAGTTTGTCCGAAAAGACATCAGAAATCACCACATACATTCAGTATATTCTTAGAAACTACCGTCATGAAGTCAGAAGATCACGAGTAAATGCTTGAATGTAAATACAAACTAAATATGTATATATATATGAGTGTTAGCTGACTTTCAAAATGCAAGAATTTATCAGAAAGTGATTCAAAATGTAGGGCTGTCGGAAGAGTTGGCCAAAATAAACAAAAATGATTAGGTGATGTGAAGTCAGTGTGAGCGCAACTGAACGACACTGGCGTGCTGATAGTGGGCAATAAGTGGGAACGAAAACGGCGATCAGCTCGTATGGACCAAATATGCAAATTCTTTTGCAGTTCTGCTATACGTAGTTCCTTTCCAGTTGCCATTCAGTAGCAGACAAAATTTGAAAAACGCCTATTTCATTTGTCAAAACAAAAAGATTGGCGTGCGTCTGACTGCAGAATCCACTAACTTTATACGTTTTCACACCACTAAACAAACAGGAGAAAAGAAGTACTATATGCTATGTGAACGCATTTCAGTTTGCACAACAGTGGGCTCGGGTAAGAAATAAAGCTCGCTCAATTTATTCGAAAGTGTTCGAGCCTCTGAAGTTAACAATGACGGCAATTTATCATTCAACAAAATAACGAATAAATAAATGTATGCAATGAATCATTAGGAATTCGTTGAAAGGCTTGGGCGAAGGCTCTGGAAATCAGCACCTGAATGGAACCAAACTTGAAAAAATTGTTAGATCAACATTAAGAAATTAATCATTTATCTGCATTTTAATTTTGAATTCGATTTCTTGAAACCATCTTCACAACTACTACTCACAATTTCTTTAGGCTGAAGATATGAAAATTCTTTCACTTTGCTTTTTCTTAGAATGCACATGTAAAACAATACAATAAATTTGCAAGATGCTAGTATTTGTTATTGTGAACTTTGATGCAAAACATAACATTATTTGTTTTTATAGATTTCCCAGTACGATATAAGTCTCATCCGAAAGTGTTGGAAGGTGGGATTATGTTACTTTGTACATACACTGGTGAGTTTGTGAATGAGATGAGAAATTTCTTCTAAGCTTTTCCAAGCATTTGCAAACATTCATTTTCTTGCAGATCTCGCGAGCGTTTACTAAGCGACAGCAATCTGCAAATATAATACGAACCTTCACATAGAATTTTACCAATCGGTGAATAAAGGCAACGTCATCTGATACTTAGACCATATATGAAATACTTTAGGCAACGTAAGATTTTAAATGGTTGAATATGCAAATTCGTTAATTTGAAAAATTGTAATTTGCCACAGTCATGTTTAGATCAAAAATCTACAACTTCGCTTGTTATACATAGCAGAGCCATACGCAAAGTAAAAAGCACTTAGAATTAACTGAAACTCACATAAAAGAAGATTACCAAACTGCACATTAGGATCCATGCATAAGAGAAAATAAATTCTAGGGAACAAAGGCAAGCGGTGAATGCGTCAGCAAATGCGGATCGATGAAATATTTCGTTGGCTTTTCTAAAAATGGAGAACCACTGCAAGCTAATTCGGTGTCTTACAGCAAATTATTGTCTTCAAGACCTGTGTTATAGTATAGAGAAGAGGACTCTTAGTCATACATTTATAGAGCTACAAGCTCATCTATGCTTGAAGATTCCCCTTGATGTCTGTCTGCCTTCTACAGCAAAATTTTTGTTAGATATTTTCAGCGCAAAATATTAGAATCTGTCTTTTCCTTACGCGGGGACTATTTTGCTAGCCTATTCCATTAACATGATATTGTATTATATTAGGTTGAACACTAAGTTTTGCAACTTGTTTCATAACTTCACTCTCATTCAACATGGCGCACTCAAATTTTGCCACTGCGTTGGTTACTACATAAACTATAGGCGCAGCTGCTGTCCTACCAAATTCTGGCGTCGCAGTGAGGGTTACGGTAGGTGCATGGTATAAAAGGGAAAAATTCAAAGTTTGACGGATTTGGCGGAAACTAGGCATAGGGGTGTTATCCGACATGCTGATCACGAAAACGATAGTGAAATTGCGTGATAAGGGCTTTTTTGTAGGATTACTGTAGGTGTACGATATGGGGTTTCACCCTAAACGAGGAAAAAGACGTTGATTCAACAAATGAAGGTGATATTCGCGTTTGCCAGGTCAAATCACCTTACTATGTAAAGTCTCGGCGGAATTTGAGCTTTGGACTCTTTAGTCATTGACGGTCGTCCCCAGCAGCTCTTGCGTACATCGACTCGTTCGACTTTATGAGGACGCCAAATCTCGACATGCCCATAAATTTTGTTTCTTTCTTGCTAGGCCAAAGGAGTCAACCTCTTGCAATAATTTGTAGACGAATCCGGATTACTGCGCATGGTCTAGGCTGCAAAAGGATTCATTTTAGCTTGAAACCTCAAAAATTCTCAAATTTTACTAGTTTTCGAAAAATGCCTGAAACTTTTCTATTTCGTGTTCAAAATTCAGACAATTTGTGCTCTCTTGTAGCTCACATTGCATTCTACATGTTGCCAAAGTTTGAGTGCGCCATGTTGAATGAGAGTGAAGTTATGAAACAAGTTGCAAAACTTAGTGTTCAACCTAATAATACCCATACAAGCGATGTTTTTACGACCTGAGATGGCCAAATGCTATCTCAGTATGAATGTCTTATTCATTTCGCACAAAATCAGTATCTGAATTCCTAAAATAAGGCGAACACATGCTGGATGTGTCCAGAACTATTACTGAACTGTGTTAAGGGCCAAACTTTTGACATCTATCAGTTCTCATCAAAGCACTCAAATCATCGAGGCTACTTTGCAACCTAGCCCTGATAATCGTCATTTGTTTTGTTCTGCGAAATTCTGTTCCCTGAAGTGGAAACTATCTCTCGCATAATCACGAATGTTATCATAAAGGTAGGGGAACGAACTTCGCCAGTTTGAATCGCCTGCGCGGACTACTGTTCCTGCAATGACATGCAACAATGTTGCAAAAGGGCCAGTTGCCAGCGAAAGCGGGCTCAACTGGCGGACTTCGTTACCCTACTCTTATCATCATATTATATTTGTCATGAATAAAGATCATGTCAAGTGTTGAAGAACGTTCTAGAGATTCTGGATGATGCTCTTTTTTTATAGACAACAAGATGACGTTTCTTCCTCTATGAAATTTTTTGCTTCAACACAGTATGAATCGGAATGCTTTAATTTTGAATTACGTACTTAATAGGCATGTGAATAAAAATATTGCATTATTTCGAGCATTTGATAATTTTACGTGCAGTTACTTGGCTGACATTTTATTAAAGTAGACAAACCAAAGTAATTGTGTAACACAAGATCTCTGCTCCTGTTATCTAAAATTTCATAAAAATTCGTGACACTCTAGCGACTAAGGATGCTTTGGTAGAATGCCGCTTCGAAAAACAACAACTTCCTTCCAAAACTCTTTTCCTGCTAATCTCTCGAACAATCATTTGACATACTATGTGTTGCTGAATTTTGACAGCAGAGCTTATGACGTATGAACGCAGACATAACGAGAAAAAGGAATTGTACTGACAACAATAATGAAACCCATAATTCTATGGAGGTGGCATAGGATGAAAAGTTTTTGATGAACGTCATCAATTCATGCTCTGTACATGAATGCCAAAAGAAAGCGGAAGTGAAATGAGACATCTCCAGCTTGAAAATGGGTCAAAAAGTGTTTCAGAGTAACTTGATAGACCCAAGAATTCTTCTTCAACACCTTTGCATTTGCCAATGCACTTTAGATGCGGTTCTTCAAAAACTTGATACGATCAGGTGATAAAAAAAAATAAAGTGAGCATTGACACGCTGAAGATTTGTCTCATAAAGTTCAGTGGATAGATGATGTAGAATTTGAAAGACCCAATTTTGTGTGAATTTAATAACTCCACCACAGAAAATTTTTTTTAGAGAATCAAAGCAATTTTTTCGTGGTCTTTTGAAAAAAACAACTACAAGAAAGACGAAAGCATTTCATCAAAATTTCATCCACTGTAGTGACTGCAGTCTCGCTTTCGTTATATTATAATCATCCATATTCTTACCCAGGCCGGGCTTCCATCACTGAGGTTCTTTTTTTTTCTTTTTAGTGCTCCACCCTTCCCCTCTCCATCGGTAGTAGAAGATTCAAGTTGCACGGTTTTTGAACGAACTTATAGAATAGAAAATTCAAGGAGAAATTCGAGAATAAGCTCTGTCACGAATTTGGTCCTGGACGAGTTTTTAATAAACAAGATATTAAACACCTTTTCCTGATACTTTTCGAAAACTAAAAATCTCAAGGGTTTGTGAAGAGGTACGAGTTAAATTTTCTTGAGAAGTTCATTTCGAGTAGAATGTTTTTTGGGCTCGGATGTCCTTTTTGAAATTCTCTTCTACCCCGGCACTGATTACGACTCTCTGCATGTTTGTTTTTATGAAATTCCTGACTTTGGAGACAGAGGCTAGAAAAGTTTTTTTTTTGTTTTTGCTTCATTGATTGAATTCTCTCAATCAGAAATGACGTACTGATCTCAAGGAAAGGCCAAAAAAAAAGGAAGAAAGGTGACAGAGCTGATCGACAAGTGGCATAATGTGACAGTTGTCTCAGAAAGGAAGTGATGGTGCGATGATACCGGGTCCAGGCCAGCTTGGCCTGAGTTTTTTAAGGACTGTGCCTTTTTTCCCATTCAGATAGTGGTGTCAGCTCCTTTTCTGGGCTTGCAAGCCAAGAATCGCACCGCGATCGCATCGCTCCCATCGCGCGACCTTCCGGGCGATCGCGACACCCCGGGCGCGACGAACGAAGCGAACGAAGCGAACGAATGCGAACGCGATGACATGAACTATCAGCTGCGTTCCGTTCGATCGATTATTACAGTCGCTCACATTCCGTGAAGGGGGGGGGGGAGAGTGCAACGCGGGGCTGATGAACGGGGTGGGGGCAGCTAGTGAGCGATGTGCCCCCGATGTCCAGTCGATACAGTCGTGGTGCTCCCGTCCTTTGCCACAGTCAGATAGCCGAGTGCTAGGGCCTTGATCTGTTTTGCGTGGACTTTCGGGGCTGCGTTGAATGCTGGGTGAAGGGTGCTTTACCCCTCTGGGTAAGGCGCCGCCACCTGCGGTAACGCCTAGGGTAAACTTGGAGCAATGCGCCCGTCGGCGTCCATTCTTTTTGCTTCGCGTTCTTGCCACGCTTACTCTCTTTTCATTTCCTTTCTCTTCCAAATTTTTCTCTCTCCCCCCCCTTCTTCTGCTCAATTAGTCAATGTTCGAATAACCTTTTTATCTATCCTATCTCGCCTCTCGCTGTCCGTTCTCAAGCGAGGTACGGATATGATTGCTGATATCAGTTCAACGCAATGCAAACATCGACAACAATTTGCTGATTTCTCCTGCTGGCGTCATGCCACCGTCAGAAGTCGCTTGCATCTTCTTCTCCTGCAGATGTGTTCGTTGTTCGAAGTGATTTCTTGATTTCTTCTTGGAAAATTTCTCGGACATAGACCTTTGAGAGATCAGATGTCAGTCATTTCAGTTATCTGCTTTGTCTCATGGTCAGATGGCCTGTGTGGCCTCTTTCCATGGTATGATTCTTTCCTCTCTTGCATCATTTCTTGTGATTTATTCACTGATTCATCCTCATATCCTTTTCCTTCCTGCCTGCACGGTTCTGATTTTAGTTTTCTTTCTCTATGTTTCACTTCTGTCCGTGTGCCCTTTTTTACTCATCTATTCTACCTCTTTTGATGATTCTGCTGAATTTCCTCTGCTTAACGACCCTGACGGACTACTTTTGTGCAAACTGTTGCAGAATATGAACTTTTAGAACTTGTGCACTTTAGTTTGTTCAGTTTATTGATCATCGTTCTCGACAGCTGTTGCTCGGAATTGCTCAGTGTTTTCATTTCTGGCATTTTTTTTCATGTTCCTTACACAGTCAGCGGAGAGTTTGAAATGTCATATTCGTATCTGGAGGATAGTTTTTCTAAATGTGTTTCCAAGAGGATAGTTTTGAAAACTACCTTTCGAGTTATGAAAGTTTTTCGTCATTTTGCAGATACGTTACTTTCTAGTTTATAATCTCATCTCAGTTGGTTCATTTCAAGATTTTTTCGTAATTTTATCCTGCAATTTTATCATTTTCCATCGTTTACCTTAGACTTCATTCGAACCCTTTTCTTTCAACTTCTTTTTAACTTAATGCAGTTGTAATGAATATGAATGAATGCGGATTCAGACGTGATGATGCAAATGAAAATATCCTTTTTTCGCATCTGTACAATTTTTGTAAACGAAATTCGAGCACTGTACTTTTTGCGCCAATGAAGTGTGCAGAAAAAAAAACGATGATTTATTAGGTTTGGGTCGAAGAAATTTCCGGAAGCTGATGAGTGATTTCTGTAACTTGCCAGCAAAAAAGCCAGTTTTGTGTTTTTGTACCCGAACTTGATTTTCGGTTGAATCATCCTGAACTGGTGACGGTTTTTCTTAACAATCTTCTCACTCATTGCAGCCATTGACAGCCGCAGCAAGTCATTGCTCACTGGAATCTACTGATCGTTCGTGCATCGTCCCGACTGTCCTAGGTCACGCGGCAATCATTTGCCTAAGAAGATAATTGTTCACTTTTTCTTTAAGAAAGCGAAGACTTCTAGCATCTCATTTTTGTATTCTTCCCTTCAAGTTAAGATAAGATATTGACATCGTTGTTGACTGCTGCGTCTTCCTCGGTATTTTTAGTCTCGAATTTCTCCGATTAAATTTCTGGAGTAGTAGGAGAAATTATCGTTGACCCATTTTCAGTTTTCGCCAATTCATTGGCATTCTTCTGGATTCGCCACACAGTATTTGTATACAACTTTTGCAATTCTGTGCAACTCTGTTTTATAAGCATTTGAAACTCCAACTTCACAGGGGCTTCTTCATGACTTCTTCTACTAACAATTTTGTGATTTTTCGATGTCGTAAACTCTATCAAGACAATAAGCTTCATCGTCTGAAGTCGAACTTTTGACCATTATCCTTCTTTGGACCTTGGAAAAACGAATTCATATTACACTTTCTTTCATAGCCTAGAGAGCCAGAACAAAACTTTTTACGACTTTGATGTTTTATGTGACTGACTAGATAATTTATAACATGAGTCCAATGTTGAAAGAATAGATCATGTTGATTTTCTGCCTTTCTTGGCTTACAACATATGAACATTGGAAAGGAAGCAGTTTAGTTGAAGTATGTAATGAGGGAAAATGTGAATTGTAATGCTAGTTTGCAAGAGATTTTTTCTATTATGAAAAAACTTTGGTAAGTATATTTTGGTAATTCTCTTTACTTCATAATTTTCCCAAAATCACGAGGTTTGCCTTCTCACTATTTTCTTTCGAGGCCCTCTTTGCAGCTGATACCCGATTATTATTTTTTGTTGTTTCATTTTTTTTTCTACTCGTCACCTTGCGAGTCCTGATATAAGTATCGAGTGCGGTTATTCGTAATCGCTTGCTTCATCTGGACGAGTTTATCTCTTCTCACTGAGGTCAGGTCATATAATCGTTTATCCACAAGCTTACGGTAGCCGTTCGTGTGTTTCTGATCTCCTACCATTTTCTACTTTATTTCGTCGCAATGCAATCTGCTCGGGCATTACGCTCCTCGTGGAAGTGACCTCTCGTTGTTTTCTGACTCTTATTTTAGCATATACTTTTAGGTGTATCTGCGACAAGTGCGTAGAGAGCCGTCTTTTCCCCCGCATCCTCATCGGGTCACCAGCCCTCAGGCGGTCCATCCGAGATTCGCGCGCTACGCCTCAGGTTGCTTAGTTGAGATGCTTGGCCACGGTCTCATCATGCAGAACATGGCCATTTCTCTCTATTCGTCTCTGTAGTTTTGTCAGTGAAGCGAAGCGAACACATAGGGAGGACACCCGACACCCGAACGTCGCCCACTCACCCACACATCTCCTGATCGGGCACGAGTGCAATGCTGCCAAACGAGCAGTTCCAGAAGTTGCTCTATGACCTTTTCTGTTTATGGCATGGAGTTCAACGCCATTATGATCCGCCTTTTACGGATACGGAAGAGCAAAGGCTCGCGAAGGTAACACTGGGGGTAAAGGAATGATGTGCTAGCGGTATTTTTTTATAGGTGAAGTCGATGATTTGTAAATTACTAACCGAAATCGATGGTCGCGTTACCCGCATACAACAAAATCAAACTGGCGGAATCAAAGGACAGGTAGTGGAATTTGTTCAAGGAGAATTTTTTTTAGAAAGAATGGCTGTTACACCAATTTTTTGTCGGTTAATCCTTGACAATACCTGATAAGAGCATTAGCGGTATCTGACGTATACAACCACAAATTATGATTTCTGACATCAGACATCTCTATCGGGGCGTTCTACCATGGGATTTTGTGCTTTGTTCATTTATTTTTTCTCACCGAACAAAAACATGATGATAAAAGTCTCTGAGACCGTTTTTTTCTTTCGTCTGAGAAATTTCCCGATCAGAAAGAACGTCTGTCTTCAAGAAATTTCTGGCCAGGAAGGTCGTCTGTTTATAAAAAACTAAGGGATTGATGATGTAACTGCTTTTTCGACAATTTCAGAAGAAAACTGCCTGAAATCAGTCTGCTCCACTTTGATTAGATTTTTTATGCAATTTTTTGGTTTTTCCTGAAATCCCAGACTACATGGGAACTCGCGCATGCTAAATTCAAGTTTTTTCTAAATTCTCAAATCTGTTATGAAAAGCTCACAGCAGATTTTGATAAGTTTTTCTTCTTTTTCTGGTCAGATTATATTATTTATGCAATGATTTTGTTGCGTTTTCTACCTCATATGGAGTTCAGCCTATTACCTTGAGTATAAAATCCACTTTTCAATTTTTTTATTCATAAAGAATCATTTTGTCATTTTCGATATGAGTAGTCATTTCTGTACAGGAAGAAAATCTTCTCAATTTTTTCCGGCATACAACAATTTGATGTGTGATTCTTAACTCGACATCTGTAAAAGAAAATTATAATAATTTTGAGAAGTTTAATTTCTACTCCAGCAACATATTTAACAATTTATTTTTCCAGGATTTCTACGAAGAATGGACAATGTTGACGTGGAATGTGTTGTGTATCACCAGTCGACTACAGAACAATCTCAGTGCACAGAATGTCGTCTCCAACGATGACAAAGTGATCTACCAACGCTTAAATCAGGCTTTGGTTGAGCTCGTCAATTATTCAAAGTAAGAACTGTTCAGTTTCACCTAGCTTTCCTGTGATTTTGAGATTTCCAGTGTGAATATGCCATTTATGGGCTACTACCAAGACACAGATTTTGAAGTTTTGCGTCAGAATACTGAACGAACTCTGCAAGAGTTGTACCTTTTGACGAGGTAATCGGTCATTTTGCTCGTGAAAAAGACAGCAGTTGAAATTCATTGTTTTCAGGCAATTGGCAATGACCACCTTCATCAATCATACGGAATTTGATGCATTTCATCACTCCTGTCTACAATTCGGCGAGCAATTCCTTGTTCCATGCATCGATCATTTAAAGGTAAGATCATAAAGCTATTTTGCGGAATTTTTCAGATTTTTTCTCATCCATCAAGTTTATATCACGATGCAGTCTTGTTTGACCCATGCACTGTTCCTGCATAAGTGGGTGTGGCCAATCACTACAGTATCCTGGCGCTTAGAGATCTTGTGCTCGTAAAAGTTTAAGTTTAGAAGCATAGCTTATAAAAAAGTTTCAAGCGCAATAGTGGATTCAAATGAGTTCCATATTTGCCTATTTAGCCTATCGGCAGCGAAAAAGCATCATCATAGGGGCGATATATAGTCTAATCCCAACCGAAGGCTGATGCCCATAGAAGGAAGCGTATGCGAGGCGGAGCGCGAAAACACTATTGGTGTTGAGTTTTCTTATCTCATACGTTTCAACAATGATACATGCTATTATATAATGCTGAGTTCGTGCCCGTTCTGCAAAAATAGATCCAGTCTTGTCAAGGTTGAACTTCTGCGCTACAGTTTCAACCGCCAAATGTCAGTTTCTCGTATTCAATTTTTTTGCCTTTTTTCATCAACCCTAGGATATCTGTAAATGGCCCAGAAATTAACGAGCGATATAGCGATGCAGGGAATATAGCGTCTGGTAAAGCGGCGCTTTTCTCTTTTTGGAGTTTCGCACATTTTGTCCAGTGCACGTCTGAGAGGCATAGAGAGCGCGTCGCCGGAGTGTACGCAATTGCAGCCCCTGCGTCGCCCACCTACATCTCATCTGCACAGAATTTTGATTTCGCTTGATGCAACAGCGCTCTTATTTCTTGGAATGCAGCTTACAGATTTTCGCGCAGTCTTCTTCTGTACTGTATAAGAAGGATCGAACAAAAGACAACCACGTTGCTTTTAAATAAATTTTGATCAAATCCCGCAGCAAGAATGATCCTCCCTCTTGTGCCTTAGATTTTGAATTTCTCGTATTTTCCAGGCATTCTGTAACACGTACAGCGTTGCGAGATGGCGCGACGTCAGAGCAGCCCAAATTGCTCGTATGAGAGATCAGAGCACTCAACTGGACGATGCTGTAACCAGTCTTGTCGCCTTCTACTCGATTATGATGTATATCCTCGCTGTGCTAGCTGCTCGACTGCAGGTAAGTAACTTCTTGGGAAGGGTTCTAAAGGGCCATCTCAATGGGTAGCTTTTTAGGGCCTACGTTATGAAATTACCGTTGTGAGAAAGATCTATGCGCTCGATGATGACGTAAAGAATCTGTCGCAGACCGTGTTTGGAGCTTTGGAGCTACTAATGAGCGATTGCGTTCTGGCTACAGAGCCGTCCACGACTGCTATTCTTGTCACCAATAACCTATTTAGGTAATTTTGCGTTCTTAGGCTTTTCCTGAAAAAAAAGCAAAATAGCGATTTAGTATGAACTGCGGAGCATTGGCAAGAGGTGTTGCTTTCAAAGATTTCGAGATTCAAGTGATTTCGGAGGAGACTGCTGAGCATATACAGGTAAGTGCAATTCCGGTTAACCTTGTTATGGTCAAAAATACGGACGCGGGGAGAGGGGAGGGGGCTAAAATAAAGCAGAAATATCAAAAAGCAGTATTCCAGTCCGAAATGAATCGTGCTCGTCTTCTACAACAACCAAATCAAATCTCACAACCACCATCAGCAGCGCTACTGGCTATGAAACCCACATCCGGCACGAAAAGGAGCAATGCTGCTAGTAATGGAGGTAACTAACAATGCTGGAGAATTTCATCTTTACAAAATCTTCCGTCATAGCGGATTTAAGGGCAGTAAGAAGGGGTTTAGAAAGTTTTCAGTAGCGACTCACGTCTCTCCAATCGAAAAAAAAGTTTTGTTCGAAAAGAGGGCAAGGAGGATTTTAGACTACATGAATATCACTTGCATTTTTTGGAATTTTGCGGTAATCTTTTTTGTGTAGGAATATCGTTCAAAGTGGGGAAGTGGCTGATGCAGTCACAAAGTTTGATTTTTACGGGTGCGTAGAGTTCAGCAGCTTTACAGCAAAAATAGCGTACATGCTTACTTGACGTTGAAAATAAGCAAATTATCACTTTTTCATCCGACGATCCATTCATATATTTCTGTGAGGAGTTTCGAAAGCTTTTACACGAATATTGAGACAAAAAAATTCATTTATTGCCCTATGGAAATCAGTTGATGGGAAAAGTTTTTGACTGCTATATCCGCTATTTTCTGGCAATTTCTATTTCCTTGATGAAAATTTTTGTTAAGAACGCGTATTTGTGGATTCGACCGGCAACACAGCACACAAGAAGAGCGATGTGAACAGCAAAGAACACGTTATCATATATCCAGTGTACAATGCTAAGTACAGGTACGCCAACTTTCTAAAAATTTTGCCCTGCAAAAATGGCCCCTGTATATAACTAAATTTTGCTTTACGAGCAGCTGTATATCTCTAGATATTGGCAAGCTACCTATCCTCATCTGCTGTGCACTACTCGACAAAAGGGACGACAATCAACACACAATTCCTTCCAGGTAAGTTGCATAATTGCTTTTTCGGACGAAAATCATCTTCATTCCCAGGACCTTTCGCCTTCGAATGCTACAAGCGACAAATCCAATGGAAAAAGACCAATTTTCTACTTTCATATCAAAGCTACCATGTTTAGGTGGGCATTTTTGGATCTTTTAGTTAACTTGCCACCATTTAACCGAAATTTCTTGCCAAATGAAAAATTCAACTTTTTATCTAACTATTCTGGAAAAATTAGCGCTGAATTGGTTTGATGTGGTGATTTGTGAGACCGCTAAACCTCATGTCACTATTAAGGAACCAAATGTATTTTGTACTTTGTGCCGAGCATCTTATCATCTTTCGCAATCCTTTCTTTCACATGGTCTGGTTTTTTTCCAGTAAATGAAACATCCCCAGAAAACACATTTGCTTCAGCACTACTACGATAGAGTATTGTAGTAGTGCTGAAGCAAATAACTATAATAAAACGGACTATAATAAAATGGAAAAGTAGTGGCAACTGCTTTTTTAGAAAATCAAAAAAAATTATGATGGGGTTCAGCAGTGTCTTGGTATCTATACTTGTGGTATACTGTTTAAGAGCATCACTGAGCCGTTGCTCAAGCAGTAGATCATATAATTACTTATCAATAATTACTGTTCAAAGTTACCCAGTACCGTATTTGATGAGGAGGTGTACGGTAGTGGGTGAGACTTTCGCGCTATTTTTCTTAGCCATGATTTACTCATCGAAGTTGAGGTTTGAGCAGTCGCTTTGCTAAGGCACTACAAATGTTTTTAAACTATGTAAAACTAAAATTTCTGCATTTTAGCCCTTCTGGAAGTTTTGCGACGGCTCATAATTTGTCACTTCCGTTCACCATAGCAACTCGCAGGAATCAGGTTGGTCCCGAGCGGCTTTTCCAGCTTTAGTTAACAAGATAATTCCTTTGGAGGACTGTCAAGTGCAAAGAATGATGTCGTCGTATACTGCTACCATATTTTGGCTGTATGGATGTAACCATCAAGAAGGACTTCTACTTCAGTGGGTTGACACAGGTAATTCATACTCTCTCCCTTTCTCCAAACCAGCATGTCAATATTTTTTTACTGTTGTAGGCATGCATTGGGAACAATTTAAACATCTATACAAACAGCATTTCAAAGTGAATGCAGGAGTGCAAAGGGGCCTGATCGATGGCGATTTTGAGCTGCTGAAATACAAGCTACAATGCCCCGATTGTCAATCGGGTGAGGGAGCGAATATCAATGGCATTCAGCGTAGGTTTTCATTATTCTATGTTAGTATAGTTCAAAAAAAAGTCCGACTTTCAGAGATTGTGACTTTCAAAAATGTTTTGTGCCCTCATCTGCGCTATGAATGTGGTAGCACGAATGTACGATTTTCGGTAGGTTTGAATAATTTGAAAATTTCTCAAAAAAACTTGATTCAAAAATTTCCAGGTTTGGCGTGGAATGCTCGAGTTGTTGCAAATCTTCCATGATACACGGAATAATGTGCGAAAACTATGGGAAATGGGATTGCTTTTGGGATTTCTTGAGTTCGATGAGGTAAATTTTTATTGTTAATCTACCAAAGTCATATTTAGCCAAATTTTTGCTGAATTTTACAGTACCAAGTTCTGCGCGCAAAGTTGCAGCACGCTTTCGACAAAAACAATGAAAAACAATAAATAGCGAAATTATACGGTTTAAGCCCTTTTGCACAAACATACTGTATGCTACCGTAAATTTGCGGGTCGAAGATAAGTATGGTAATAAAATGTTACAGGATCTATACTAGAATGTACTTGTGTAAAATGTCATTTTTACTTGTAAGTGCAGGGAGCACACATATTTAGAGAAATGGTAAAAAAGACGTGGGCCTTTTGCACCATTACTGTAGCATACCAATTTCTGCTAAATCGTAATTCGTTTGCCGTTTTCATGAAGCAGTATTTTGGCATTTCGTATATCCTATGGATTACGGTAGTTTTGTGAAACGTTATCCACCAGAAAATCTCATAAAAATTTCAAAAATTAAGGTGGACAAGCTCCTCGAGCAGCACAAATCGGCACTAATTATGCGCCTGTCCTTCGTTACCGGAGGAACCATTTGCTTCACTGTAAAGTCCACAGCTCACACATTGGATCACCGTGCAACTCGTCCAATCCACCTGGAACCATTAGATCTGAAACGACTTCAGACTAAATGCCTAAAAGATTATTTGAGAGATATAGCCGACGCCGAAAAGGTGAGTAGTAGCATTTTGTTCCTTAGCTGTCGACAAGCCAAAGTTTTAGGTGAAATATATACTAAACTCAGCGCATCAAGTGATTCGGATTACAGAAGTCCTTGCACAGCTAGGTGAAAGTGAAGTTGGTGGTAGTGAAGGAAGTCGTGACATCTCGAGTAACGTTACACATTCTGGTGACATCGCAGCAATGCAGCACATCAGGTAGGAATTTATATGATAGCTTTGGTGTCCCTAAATCTCCCTGTTATAGGTTTACTGCCATGAGAATCGCTGTCGTGACATGTAAGGTAAAGCCACCATCAGCTGATCAGCTTGAGGTCGACGTAGAAAGGTGCGAGTGATATATATATATATATATATATATATATATATGAAAGTATTTGGGAAAAATGAAATTATTTTTAGTCCCCGTCGCGCACCATCCGCTGTGCCTACACCGCATGACGATTTTGCAAGAGAACTCGTACAGCTAGCTTCATTCCATGGGAAATCGAAACAGGTAGGTTGACTAAATATGCGATTTGCTTCGGAAGTGTCGGAATTGACACTTTTGCACACATACCGTATGCTACCGTATATCGTATAACATTGCTATTTGAATATTTCAAACTCGGCACATTTAATTTGTGTTTGAGTTACATCACAACAAGCATACCTTACATTTAGCAATACAATGTTTATAATATTTCTGGGAGGAGGCACGCACTTCACTTCGAAATTTGAATTTTATTTGTTTTTCAAATTTCAATATGAAAGTCAAGAAAAGCGCTATGTCAGCTATGTCCCTTAGTTTGAAACTGAAGAATAATCAATAACTTGACAAGTTTCCGCAAATTTATTGTTCACTCGCTGTTAATATTACAGCAGCATACTGCAGGTGATTACGGTAACATACTGTGTTGGTGCAAGACAGTTCTTTTGTATATTTTTTTGAACTTTGTGGGTAAAATCTGCAAGATTATGATTTGATTGCATGACAAGCTTTTTCGCAGTTCATTCAGCTAATTTTGAAATTACGGTAATGTGCTGTAGGTGATTACTGTAGCATACCATAACGGTACAGAAAGACCGTTTGGAGACACTTCTCTACATTTTTTGTAACTCTTGGGAAGATGTCAGCAGAATCCTACTTGATGCTATGATAGTGCAGAAGTATTTTTCGATGTATACGGTAATCAGAGTACTGTAACTCTTTTCAGGAAGTTCTGGACCTTGTCGAATCGCTATCCGACGACTACTTCACACGTAAAACGAACGGTACTACATTCACCGAGACAACACCTCAGGTGGCTGTCTCACCCCAACCTCCCCCTGTGCCTCCAAATTTTGCTCCTCCTTCCCAATTGCCTTCCCCGAACGGGACCACCGCCCCCACCATTCCATACAGCTCTTCTCATCGCTCTGTCTATGATAAATTCGAATACGTGTGATGTTAGTGCCAGAGTAGAATTTTACTTTGTTATTTGTTTTCTGTGACAGACATCGTAATCTAATGTTTCGAATGTCACTCCATGTTGTTCATAGCGGGTCATAATGGTATTTAAACGTTTTGTTTTCTTATTGAGTTAATGAGATCACTTGGGGACTGACATAGGTCCCGGGTACTAATATATAGTGATTTGAAATATACTTCTGGATTGTCTATTGTATAAATATTTGAGCATCGAATCTCATCTGCAATGACAAAAAATTAGATTTGATAAATTCAACGGCATCATATCTATGATACGAAATGAGAAGGGACCTGTATCTTTAAGGGGCAGAAGAAAGTCCTGGATACATTTATTGGAAACATTTTGTTCAAAAAGTTCCGAATGCCATTGCCATGTTGTTAGCACTAACCACTGGGTTTCTCAAAAGTAAACAGTTTTCGTTTTTCTAGCAAACTTGGAAAACCATTTGATAGAGTGGTGTAAGCCTTACGTAAAGACCATACGCTCGGATAAAGTCTGGACCCCAAAACTAAAATTTTTCAGCTACCGTAAACCTTATCTCCTTCTAGA
This sequence comes from Cylicocyclus nassatus, assembly GCA_958299035.1. Taxonomy (NCBI): domain Eukaryota; kingdom Metazoa; phylum Nematoda; class Chromadorea; order Rhabditida; family Strongylidae; genus Cylicocyclus; species Cylicocyclus nassatus. The sequence continues at coordinate 74,292,389 of CATQJL010000305.1, read as the reverse complement.
ACTTACGGAGCTAACTTGCTCATCATAAAATAGACACATAACAGTACTTATAAACACATTTGTTGACGTTTTCCTCCACTCAAATTCAAGAATAAAAAATAGTCCGAAGATGCAAAGTTGTCACTACTCTGGGGGGGGGGGTTGCAAATTTAAACTTTTTATCTTTCAATTATCGAAGCCGATCAAGGCTTGCAGTATGCAGTTACCTATATGGGAAGGGCTAAGGGTGGAGTTTTTCCATCTTTGAACTATCTTTCATTTCGGCTACTATAGGTGAAAATTCAGCAAATGCATTATGTACTACTATGCATCTTCTGAATGGCAAACGATTCGCAATCTCGTAGAGTTTTTTTTTTGTTGCAAAATTGCCTTTAACCCTTACGAAGATTACGACTTAGGTGGATCTTTGGTGGTCATTTTGAGGAGTCGACTTTGAATTATGGAATAGTGCCCTAATTCTGTTAGGACAACAGAAACAATTTGAGTTTTTTGAGGAAGGTTTTACTCTTAGGGCAGCCTAGAGCATAGGATTACCTATGCGAAAGTAGCGCAGTGCTGCATTCGCGAAAACATGGCAACTTTCATTTTCTCAACTTTTAGCCATGGAAAGAACGAATTGTGCATGGGAATCTGATTGGGTGGCTATACGCGTGACGAATTTAGAGGTTCGCAACGCGAACGCGGCTAGCCGCAGAGCGCATGAGGCCCAGATTTACTACATGAGGATCCGCGCGCGCCGCATTCGCGCCCGCTCAACTAATACTGCTTCTGCGCCTTCGTCATGCAGTACTCTACGAGGCGCACACAGCGTCGCGGACGCGAGCAGTCGCTTCCTAGGTCACGGAGCCCCTCTTCCTATAGTCGTCCTCCCCCCACTAGACAACCAGTGGACGAATTCGAATTTGAACTAGAGCACGCCGGTTGCGGCAGAGCGCGGCACCGTCAAATTCGTTTCAAGCTCCTGCAGTGTTCTTTTGTATTTCTCGTCGTTGCATGTTAATTCATTTATCTCAATGGCGTTTGTAATCAGAATTGACGAGTTTGTTGTTGTTTAGCGATGTTTCATACCTTATGCTTCTCTCTAGCTCTATTTGCAATACAATCTCCATTCTCAACTAAGAAGACTGTTAGCATTCAAAAAATTGCATAAAACGTCGGTGAAACGCAAAGAAAAACTTTGAGTTTGAATGAAAAGCCGAATGTGCCGCGCTCTGCCGCAACCAGAATGCTCCAGTTCAAATTTGAAATCGTCCATTGGGTGTCTAGTGGGGGGAGGACGACTGTACCGTCGATCTGGTTGAAGCAAAGGGTACATTAATGTCGAGGCTATCCCTCGACAGCGTCCCGGATGGGTGCTGAATCTGAATTTTGAATTCTGTGAATTCAAATTTAAATTTTCGACTTTTTTGAATTCGGAATTTTTTTGGACTGTGAAGTTGAGAATGCTCACGGCACGACCGAAGAAGAAAAAGAAGATCTATGAAAGAGACTTATTTTCTAGTAGCTTGCGGACGGAGCGCTTTCGACACCGTTCGGCCCGCGCGCACGGAGCGTGCGGCCCCCTCGCACTACAAGGCGCCGCACGGGGAGCACGCGCGCGCCGCACGGACCGAATGTCAGAGTTGGCAATTGTTGGCACAAAACAATCATCAATGTACCGCCCGAGCAAATGCTGCTGGTTGAAGTTGTGCATTGTGCAAAATTATAAGAGCACTCTGCTATCAACTCGCGTATTATATATTAGTGTCCGATCGGAAGACCAGATAGTCAAAGTCCATAAGTATCTGTGTGACTATCCACTGATTGATCGTCATATCATAGGCAAGTACAACTGTTCGTAATTTGTGAAAAAAAAATTACCGCAATCCACCGGAGTTCGCGGAATTTTGGTTGCATCGTCATGTCTTGTTTCAAAGTGAAGAAATTCTGATTTCAAAAGCAGTATTCAACTCAGCTCGACGAGATACATCTTCCACTATACAGGGTGTCCCGAAAGTAAGTACACACTTGTCAATCGTCAGTGTCTCTCTTCCCAATGGGTCCTTTTTTGCCAGTCAAGCACCATTCCGTAGAGGAGGCTTCAACTTAGTTTCACAGTATCGATCGAATCACCGATTGCTCTTCGTTACTGTAGGATTACGGTAAGAACTTCCAGCATGTGGAACCATTGTGAAACATGCCATCTGACAGAATTTTTTTCAAAGAATTTGAAAAATCGTGTATTAGGAATTTCGCGCTGATTTCGCTACACAACTTTTTACGAATGTTTTCAGCTTCTTTGACGCTGTAATCACATTTCTGACAAATACGGGTTCGGTTTTTACGGTTTACCTGAGATAACTTTAAAAAGAAGCATCACGGTAAAGTGGAAATTTCGTATTCGAAATTAGCTTCCATTTCAATAGTACAAGAGTTATAGGCTTGTTTGGTTTTGTTCCGAGGCAGAATATGGCTTCCATTGGTCTTAAATCCCTGTCGAAATTCCTACAGTAATCCTACAGTAATGAGCAGAGATTGGTGATTCGCTCGATAATTGTGCCGATATATTCGGCACCTCTTCCAATCTTATCAGCCTGTCCTTACCTAGACTTCTTTGTAGCCTTAAGGTCATCAACTCGCGACCTCAAGTCATATCTTTGTATTGATAGCATTACTTCACTTTGCTCCGCCTGTTAGGAGCAGCATTCTACCACTACCCGAACGAGAGTATGCTAATGTCTCAATAAAGCCGCTGTTAGCTTATGTGTCCTGTATAGACACGAAAGGAGCCACCAAACTCCAACTACCGACTTTCCATAAGACTGGTCAGCCACTACATCTTAGACTTCACCATAAGAGTGGTAAAGTCAGCACAATACTGTAAATCTAAGTTGGAGTCTCCCTTACAGGATGATACTTGAATGGTGGAAAAAGACACAATGCGAAGAGAGATATTAACGATTGAATAGTGTGTACTTATTTTGGGACACCCTGTATTAGGCTAGCGGGTGATTTCTGCTACACTTTTATAATTTCTCAAAATTCTAAGGAACTTTCAAAAATCCTTATGTTTAAGGAGTGTTTCTACCCACCAGTACTGTTGAATTCGTAACCATGCGCAGAACACCCACTCTGTTGGACTTTTTCGATTCATTTTTCACCCTTCGTTTTTGACGTGCTAGCGGCACCAAAGGGTGCCATAAAAGAAACTAGAAAAAACAATGCGAAAATATGTTTAAAAAAATTATGAGAAAGGAAAAACACATTAAACGCAGAGAGAAGAACCAAAGAAAAAATGTCAATTCTGAGTACGTTTACAAAGCTGTCATAAGCTTGCTAGCTATTTGTGCATTTGCGGCATCAACTATGCTGTTGTATACTCCCTGCCATGCCCACATATGGAGCAGATTTGAAGACTATTTCTCAGAATTCCAGAAAAAAGTGTAACAAATATAGGCCAACCTAATAGTTGGAGAACAAGTCGGAAGCGAAGGATGAGGCAGTTTGTCCCGTGTCTTCTCTTTCTTTTCTGTATTAGTATTAGTTCAATGTAGTTAATATCTGGTTTCGCAAGTGTTTATATGCTATCCTATGTATATGAACTCTATTCAATGCTTTGATGTGATATTGTAGTAGGGATTGGGTATGATGGGTTACGATGGCAAGCTGATGCGCCAAAAACTTCTCACCCTAAGCAATTTGCGCGGGGCGCAAATTGCTTAGGGTGAGAAGTCATAGTGTATGTTTGTCAAGCATTCGGCTAAAAGTGCCCATGAAGTTACAAAAACTAAGCTCAAATGCTTTTTGAGTTGTGATATGGTGATCCGAAAAGCTTGAAGTCGCTCTAGTGTTATTCCACATAGCTGCAAACAAAGCGCTCAGAGAAATGTTGAGCTAATGGCAACGAAGCTGCAAAATTGAAAAAAATGGGTGATGATGTGGTAGATATTGTATGTTCGCAAAATGGTGGTGCTAAAAACCTATTCGAAAAGATGGAAAAACTTCTTAAGCACCGTGGGTTCCCTTCAGAATTACGAAGAGACTCGCAGCTGAAGAAATAAGAGTTGCCTAGATAAGTGCGTTATTTCTTGCGTACGAAGTCGCAGAATTAGAGTGTTGACGCATACAACTAACTACTTTCAGTATTTTAACGTAAAACTGTGACATGATATAAAAGCTGTGAAGTCGGCCTACAAAGACAAGCACTCCATTTGATTTCTGAATTTGAAGATGTATCAACTTATTGATGGGGTAGCAAAGAAGCTATAAGGAAGTTTATTTATAGCAAGACCCTGATTGCGCTGATAATATCCGAGATGACCCTTCAATTTTTTCTGCAAAGAAATAATAACTGTGTGCTGTGCGGAATATCTCCCGCGACACATACGAATCATCATTCACAACGCATTGGTATATGCACTATTTAATAGCAGCAGTCCAAAAACAAATAAAGCAGAGCTTTCAACTCATTAATCATTTTGATAAATTGTACAACACTCATCAAGTGTCATCATATCATTAGCTAACGTACCGCAAAGTAGAATTGAGGGTGACATCAAATTTGCCAAGTACTCTTTGACAACTCGGAAGTCATCACAAGTGAATTTGTTTACACAAGTAGCATGCACAGTTGCTTTGACTTATCTTGCAAAAAGCTTGTGGATTCCAATCAGAACGAAAGTCACACAGTTCAAACCTGAGGCAGCGCATTACAACAAAAGAAAGTACGATATCCCTGCAAATTAGATAAAGATGGTAACATTCGGACGTCCAAGAACGGGCGGTAATGAATATAGTGAATTGTTTAATGTAGAGGTAGAATGATGGGCAATCATATCATGCAACATGCTGCTTTGCCCTGCCCTGTCAATACACTATGATGAAGGCTGCCACTTCCTTATTTTATGCAAGTTTTTGTCCCTGTTCCTCTTCCGTATGCCAGAATTCTTATCGTGATCACCATGACAACCCTGCTCATGCCAACTCAAAGCCTATGGGTCGAGGTTTGCAACAATTGATTATATCATATATCAATGAAAGTAATGGGTATGTTTACGAACGATTTTTCGGTCCGTAACTGGCACGCCCGCTTACAAATCTGCCACTCTCAGTAACATAGAGTAAGATCTGGGCCCAATAGATATTCACTTTACTAGTAGACGATACAAAGTGGTAATAATATGATTTACTAGACACAATGCATGAAGGTATAGAGTAAACAGCAGAGGTTGGTGCAGGATGATCTGTAGGTGAGCGTACCGCTCTGCAGCTGGGAGTTCCGAGATCTCTCTCTTACAGTTTCATGTGTCTGTTTTATATCGGTTGGCAACCGTTATCAGATCGTTCTTAGCTGTGCTGATTTTAGAAATATGTCAACAGCTGCATATGCCACCGTGGGATATCGTTCCCTCTTACACCTCCCCATTTTACCCAAAAGTCCTGAAGGGACTTTCTAAGAGTTTGTCGTGACGGTTTATTCATTCTTCCGGGACATTGGGTTCGAGTGCCCAAACAATTAACAGAAGTAGAGTCTCTTGCAATGAAGAGATTTCAAAAGATTTTAGCGAAGCGAGTTGTGTTGAATATAATCATTGTCTGTGTTTGGGTCTACGACCCCTGAGCGTAGAATACTGGCTCATGAGAAAACGCTCTATATGACTCGTAGATTTGTTGCGTCCGAAACTACCTTTCGGATCTGGTAATTGTCGAGACGAGGAAGGAGAGAATGCAAAAATGAATCATTTAGAAAGTTGGTTAGAAAGGTCACGTTTACCTCCAAAATGCCCACCTGATTTCTTAGTTGTGGCGACGGACATTGCTTGTATTACGAGTTCAGTTGAGCCTTCGTAGGAACTCTCGGATGAGTGGGTGCCTCTGCAGTAAACCTTCCACTGTTCGCACCTTATCTGATGCACGTTGGAGCTTTTCAGGCCCCTCTAGCTCTGAACCTGTCGACGAATATCAGTGCGCAGTCGCTCCACAAACTCTACTACGTTTTGCCCCTGCTGTTCCACCTGCCTTGTCCCACCATGGCCTCGCGCACTAAATTCTCGGATCTGTTGGTGACGGCTATTACCGATTCCCCTATCTTTTGACGACTTGCCAGTAAAGTTTTTCGCGCCGTGTAAGTTGTGCGGGGTGTGCAGTGCTTAGCTAGGCGCGCGACTATTTTACGATGTGGAAAAGTTCCTCTACTTTTCAACGTGCCATACCATCTAAGTACGTTGTGAGGTTATTAGCTTTTTCCTCGGAGGATAGTGCTAATTGATGCGTCCGCATGATATCTTGAAAGTGGCGGAGCCAAATGCCAAACTGTCACGTGTCCCGGAGGTGGTGCAGAAGGAACCAAAGCCCTTGCCGTTTGTATCCAAAGGGGAATGGGGAAGGCAGAGGAGGCTCCGCTCATCGCTCCGCCCAGGGGATGCTCCCATTGTGTGTTGAGCAAGAATGGTGGATGGACTATCGGATATTGATCAAATCTGATGGATTAAGAGGTTAAACCATGGATTTGGAATTTGGGAAATGGACAGTAAAGGTTCTCAAACAGGTTTTCAGGTACCAGGATGATAATAAAAACTAGCGACCCTATGGGCCGCTAACATTTGGTTGGGGCAAAAACTTTATTGGTCGTCTGGCTTTTACCACGAATATCTTTACATTCTATACCTTTTCTGAGGATTACTTGTGAAAATCACTTTTATTGGGGAGTCTCGCAGAAGCGAATTACAGTTCATTGAGTAATTCTTTGAAATTTCAGCACAATCATAAGACATTTTGAGAAAAAAATGTTGAAACTTTCCCAATTACTACATCCTGTCATCATCCCCTCTTCACAGAAATCTATTCAAAATAAGACTTCCTCCTCAACATTCCTTTCATAAGGTGACTTATCAAGAGCTCCTCGAGCTGATATTCCACGAAGTTGATGAAAACATTACGAAATCAGGATATTCTTTCCAAAATAAAAAAACATGACAGGATTCTGCTATCTTATCACAATATCTTGCGAATCCTGGGCAACATGAAATTAATCAATCGATGACCTCTGAATCCCTTGTACGAATCTTCTATGGCCCAAAATTTCCTAAGAATCTCCATTGAAAGTCACCTCGAATGCAGTAGAGTCTCAGAACGACGATGTATCATACAAAAGACTTAGACATAATTGAATGATTTGTAGAAAAAACTCGCTACGTGAAGCTTACAGATCAATGCTATTAATACAACTGCCTTACGAGCCCCTACAAATCAAGAAAGTGTCCTATGAACAACTACATTTATTGAAAGAACTACCCACATGACAGCTAATAGACCGGAGTTGTAAGAGATGATTGCCCTATGAGCCTTAGAGACCTATAAAAATCGCTCTACGGGCCGTTTACCAACTTTTATTTCGAGAAGAACAAAGAACTGTTCTCACCAATTATGAGCAACCATACTTTGACGAATTACGGGCTACCAAGAACTTTAGCAGGAAGATTAGAGTGTGAACAGTTGAAGCGTAAACGTTGAGAAACTACTACAGCATGTTTACGCAAGACACCGAGTTCCCAAGTCATACATCCGAGTACAAATTTGCGAAAGAGGGGGGGGGGGATACTGTTAGCAACCTTACGAGAGTGTCGGCACCTCCCCACACTATAGCCTTTTTACACTTAGTAGACGCACCCTTTCGAAAACATTCCGCGAGGAGGAACGATGCTTACCTCTTCGAAAACACGCTAGCTTTGTTGACGAATTTGTACCCTCCGCACCCTCGGCAATCACTCGCCTCATTCCGCAACTTGTCAACATGTATGTGCAAAACTTTGCCATTCTTTATTATAGAATGATAGCATCATGTCATAAACCTAATATACAGGGTGTCCCCAAAAAATGTATCGAACGTTTGATCGTTGATATCTCTCTTCACAAGAAGTCTTTTGCCTTGCTTCAGGCACCGTTTTGTGGAGCTGGCTTCAACTTAGATTTGCATTATAAAACGAATCACCCATCTCTCTTCATTACTGTAGGATTACGGTAGAAACTTCAAAGAGGGTTTTGAGCCATGAAAGGCCATTTTTTGTCTCAGAAAGGAAACAAAACAGCCTGAAAACTTTTACGCCAGGCTTTCAGAGTTGTTGATTTTAACTATAAAGTCTCCAACTTTTTATGATGCTTCAGTGAAGAGTATGCCGGGTAAGAGGTAGCGGCCATTTTTTCAATGTTCCTAAAAAGTGCGGTTACACCGTTTAGAAAGCTTCGCAATCTTGTGAATAATTGTGTACTGAACTTAGCGTCCATAAAAACCCTATTATACAAGTTTTCACATTTTCTTGAAAAATTTTTAAACGGCAGCTTTTTCCATATTGACACCATATGTTTTAAGTTTCTACCGTAATCCCACAGTAATGAAGAGAGATGGGTGATTCGTTCTATACTGCAAATCTAAGTTGAGGCCAGCTCTACAAAACGGTACCTGAAGCAAGGGAAAAGACTTGTTTAGTAGAGAGATACTAACGATCAAACGTTCGATACATTTTTTTGGGACTCCCTGTATGAATAGAGTAACCATCTTTCTAAGAGTCAATGTATGGAACACCACTACCATTGAATTCTTTTTAAACTTTGTTCAGAATCGAAATGATAATACAAAGCCTAGAAAACGACCAGGAAAAAGTTTGATTCAAAGCAGGGGGACATAGGCCGAAAATGAAGTTTCAGAGTGGTTCTAATAATAATTTTAACAAAGAGACTAAGAAATTCTGGATACTCAGATCTAAGAAGGACGTAAAATGTAAATGCAAACATCTTATGCCTGAGAGGAGGCTCAGTAAAGCTTCACAGCTCAGATTTGAAGTGCGAACTAAACCTGGACAATTTTACCCCGCTGGCAGTTGTCGAGGCATAAGATTAGAGAAGTGGGACAATATCAAATGGGGCGAAACCAATGTAAACTACTATCACTGTTATAACAGACAAGTTTTGGTGACTTCATCTGCTTTTTCCAACTTTTTGACCGATTCTAATTTTGTAACTCGAAAATTTCTGATGAATAACTTGTCATCTACTTTCGCAAGTTCACCTCTTGAAACACGACTTTTCAACGGCTTTCCCGCGAATTTCTCTCACCCTTCGTCTCCCCTTCCCCCCTCCCCCCCCCCCAAGTAAAATACTTTGGAGTTAACAAAGAATAAAGTCTTCACTTGAATTATGACTTTCTTGGCTCATCAGACGACTGGCTTGATTCTGCAAAAATCAAATAATCGGCTATCGATTGGCTCAAATGCAACTAACGCAATGACTATCGTAAAAGATTGAGAAAATTAGCTCAGGAAAATAAAATGCAATATAGAGTAAGTTTTCCGCGAAGCTATTTATAGGAGTGTTCATGAAAAATTTCCGAAGCTTTTACCCCTCTAAAAATTTTCTCATCAATTCCAATCTATAAAAGAATGATGAATTGCATTTATATGAATTCATACAAAAGTCCATTCAAAAGATTCGCCTTTCAAAACTGGTCACATATTTGTTTTCCCCTTCTCTGTATCTCCACTCCAAGTCTTTCAAACTAGACTTTTCCTTCCGCGAATTCCTGAGCAAAAAAGGCAAAACCCAGGCTCAGCGCGGGGGGGGGGGGCGGAGCTTGGAGGGTTGCCAGATCCTTCTTGGCACGCAGCCAGCTCCTCCCCTTTCCCTCTGAGATACAGAGGTCAAGAGCTCTGGTTCCTCCTGCACTGCCGCCCGTGTCCCCACATCCCGTATATGCCGACTAGTAAATGTGGTGTCTCTGGGGCTACAGACGGCTGTTTGGGGTACTTTGCTTATGCGGGTATTAATAGGTCAACCTTATCAGTAATTAATTGAGAGGCTCCGCAATGTTGTTATTAAAGTGCTGTACTAGCTGTGCAGTATCGTAATTCGTGTAATGCTACAAATTAGCAAAGTCAGAAAGACGTCAGATGTTGCGTCTTCAAGAGCCTTAGCGTCTCGGCCGTGTACCACATCTGAAACCATCACATTGCCTAGAGTAGTTTCTAAGGGTGGCCATCATCTTATCCGGAGTCAAGATTTCTGTATGAATGTTCTCTACGGAACCGGTAGTAGGTTCTGAGTTCTGTGATTGGGTAACTGCGACCCCTGTGTCAAGCGAATGGGCACAAGAACGAGTAACTGGAGGTGCTATCCGTGAAGAAAGCAAAAAAGTACGAGGGAAAAAGTAGAATGTATGAAGTGTGTCGTCTCCTATCACTGCTGTATATATATATAAAAGTCAGATATCAGATAAGGAAAACATGCATTTTCGAAGACAATCTTCCCTGACCCCATACCTGCTATCTATCTCGTAAGAGAAACATAATTCTTTGTTATCTTTATAATTCACAACTTTCCCGAACTCTGTATCTGAGATTGCGATCGCATCGCCGACGTAAACATTTAGCCGCGGCGCCTTATGCTCGAAAGCTACATAACGAGGCGTAACGTTACATATGCTTGTAGGCGCAATAAATGAAAATAGCTATAGATGCATAGTCACAGTGCACAAAATCTGGATAATTGCTCTAATACAAGAATGCTCAAAAGCTCTATCGCCGGCGATTTTAAGCAACGCATTGCATAACTCATTACTTCAACTTCAGAAGATCTTCATAGCTGCGGCTTACTCACTATCGTTCTTTTCAAATTTCTTAAGGCTGCGTTCATACTGATTCCCATGTTCTGGAACTGTTCCCGCACAGTTTCAGCACAGTGCGAGAACTGTGCGGGAACAGTTCCAAAACATGGGAATCAGTATGAACGCAGCCTAACACGTTCACCATTTCAACATTTAACGCCTTGTCGGGCCTTCACTCATGAGACAAAGATATGATGATTACAAATGAATTGATTATGCATGGTAGAGCCTTCATGTCATGCCTACGGATGGCAAACGATAATGCTGGTGAGGGAGGGGGTATTGAGACGGGGGATGAGGTGGGGAGAGGGGGTCGTATCCGGCACTTGTGTGCCACAGCTCTTGTTTGACCCTGGGTAGGGGTCCCATGTATATAAACTTACGAGTTTTCCACAAGCTGTGTTTGGGATTTCCATTTCTGGGCAAGTATCCTCCGTTGTTATTATGAGTATCTGGACTTGGGCAACTACGACCCTGGCGTTGGTGGAATGCATATTAATTGCATGAACTCAAGAACGAGCCATCGGAAGTGTCATGTTAGCAACGTTTACAGAGAAAAGAAGAGAAGGCTAAGATCTAAAGGATATCTCTTCCTCCGCGCTACGGTACTTATATGTGAGGAAAATATCTGATCAGGGAATGTAAGAGTTTTGTTGTTATCTTGCGAATTTCATTATTGATCTCAAAACACTATCGCATGTTAAACATAAACATCAGGTCGTAGTTTAATGTTCATGTTCGCTGAGCCTCGCTCATCAAGTATGCGCTTCACTATAAAAAAAAACTTGGAAATCTGTAATTGCATAATTGCAACGCACGAAACCCGTAAAACATAAAAAGGAAAAAGACACCTAGCCACGTGACAATTTATTTTGCTCGAGCCCAAAAGCGGTTTTTATCAGGAACCACCCAATAACTACTTCTACAGCGCGCAAAACCAATCCACAGGGAGCTACGCTCTCTGGACGACGTTACAACCAATCCTCAGACCTGGACCACACAAAACCAATCCTCGGGGAATTCATCTCAACCCGGACACTGCTACAACTCATCAGGGAGCCACTCTCTACCTGAACACATCCTAACACAACCAAGCTTCTCTCAGCCTGAACGCATGCGATTTACAAGTAAAAACAAAAGCAAAAATTTTGGGTGCATTAACAGTAATAATACGTTATCATACGGAAAGTTATTCAAGATCGTTCGCTGCCCACTGCGGAGCTAAACACACTTACTAACCAAATTTACTCACCTTACATCCAACTTGCTGTTTGCACTCGCTGCTACCAGTAAGATCTGGGCCCAATAGATATTCACTTTACTAGTAGACGATACAAAGTGGTAATAATATGATTTACTAGACACAATGCATGAAGGTATAGAGTAAACAGCAGAGGTTGGCGCAGGATGATCTGTAGGTGAGCGTACCGCTCTGCAGCTGGGGGTTCCGAGATCTCTCTCTTACAGTTTCATGTGTCTGTTTTATATCGGTTGGCAACCGTTATCAGATCGTTCTCAGCTGTGCTGATTGTAGAAATATGTCAACATCTGCATATGCCACCGTGGGATATCGTTCCCTCTTACAATAGCTCAGAGTTCGCGAAAATGGATAGAGTCGACGAGGGGTAAGTGAAGTGTGCAAAGTTTGATCCGAATCTGTCCAAGAATGGCATTTTCTGTTTGGCATATACGAGTATATATATGTTAAGACACAGTGACAGACAGACTCTCTCATCTCTACAAATATAAGAATGCTCTCACCTAATGGTAATCCCAATGAAAATTGCTTTTGAAGATGATGGATTGGATCACAGTTAACATGAGCTCTGATAAAGGCCTTTTTGAATATCTTTTTGAAAGCTTCCGCGATTTTCAAATTTTTTGACGTTTATATCATATCGCTTCAATATGCCTCAACGTGGGATAATCTAAAAATTGTGAACAAAGAAGATGTAAACAAAGTGTTTTATGTGGCGTCTGAAATGTAGGTCTTTCCAGATGGACTACGCATTCCACATCGTCAACGGAAGAGGTGCGGTGCCGCATATTCCATTTGGCATTTCCCACATTCATGTAAGTATGATTTGAGCATTTTGAGGTTTCCTTTTTGAAAAAAAAAAGGATAGAAATCGAGATCTTTTTTTCTGATCGTAGCGCCGATAAGTCATTCATCGTCGATCAAGCAAACATAACGGAGTACATTGTAAAAAAAAAGCAACGTCTTCAATGTACATTTCCTAGGCCAAGGAGTTTAGTCGAACTTGGCTTAAAGGGCCGGGCATACATCACGCGATTTCATCGTCGCGATTTCTGGTCTTCGCGATTTGCTGCAAGTAGCGACAAAATCGCCGCGACTAAACCGCTAGTTGCTTGTTCATGGGCATACTTCTGCGGCGATTCATGCATCCTCATACTTGAGCACTAATGCAGCAGCCTAATAGAAGTGCCTGTTTGGACACGATAGTCGGTTAAATTTCAAGGATCCTTCCAGACATTTGCCTGTAGGTTACTCAGAGTGCTGAGTCTTTGCACAATGACCAACGTATGGAAGCAAAAATTTGGAAGGAACCCTAGAGTTTAACCGACTATCGTGCCCAAACTTAATTCTTTATATCAAAAAATGCATCTCATCTACTATAGATTTTATTTGGTGATGTATGATGCATTTGCAAAATACGTGATATTCAAATTCGTCATCCGCGCTCGTTTGAATTACCCTAGACACGTTCGAAATCTCTTAAAACACGAGGAACACCTATTTTTGTGTTTGTCTGATCCACCATCCGACATTATGCATAGAAAAGTATGCCAAGATATTGATTTTCACTTGAAAAAAATTTCGGCTAACTATGAGCAAAGATTGGCTGTTAGAACCTCGTCGAAATTCTTTTTCAATATATTAGGTTGAACCGAAAGTTCTGTCGCACAATTTTCAAAAAATCATAACTTCTTTGCCTCACAACTTTTTGCGCAACTCAAATTTAGTCTGAAAGCGTAATGCAAGTAGCTTCCAAGAGTTTCCTGAGGACTTTCCAAGGTCCTCAGTATACTTGGGTAATTCGATAATTTTTCATCGAATGAATGAATATCGAATAAATTCGAGAAGGAAAAATCTCGAATAAACGAATATCGAATAAATTCGGAAAATCAAAAATATCGAGTAAATGAATTTCGAATAAATTCGGAAAATCAAAAATATCGAATGAATGAATTTTGAAAAAATTCGGAAAATTAAAAATATCGAATGAATGAATATCGGATATATTCGAACATTGGGAGTCGAATTTCGAATAAATATTCGAATGATTTATCGAATAACTAAAGCAATCACATCTCAAACTTGCCGGCATATCTGGCTAAAGCCGATCCAATCATAATCAGCCCCCTAGTATCCCCTATACCAACTCCTAGCTCATCATTTTCCAAAAACTGCTGAAATCAATAAAATAGATTTCGGTTTTGATCAGCACCCTCACTTACCCCTTTGTATCAACTCCCAACCTCGTAGCTCAAGATTTTCCAAAAATCGATAAAATCGATAAGGTAAATTTTTATTCATATCAGCACCCTCACTTACCCCCTTGTACCAACTCCTGTACTGAAAGTACAGAATGCAGGGCATTTATCTTTTTAGTATGTTGTACGCTAAACATTTGTGGTAAGCTGCCGTTACATCCGAAGACATCTGTAACTGGCAAATCGCGTACGGCGATATAAACCGTCTAATCCTGCACTAAAACTGCGATGTCCTTTACTCAATATATACCAATTCGCGAAAAACTCCAAGGTAACGAATAGGCAGTTTTGCAATAATTTATGCGAGCAAGAGTGCTCACTAGTGTGGGCTTTGCGTACCGCAAGCATGAGCAATGCAAAGAAAGAAGAACAGCAATTTCAATTCAGTATGAACTCAGAACATGAGCTTGAATTTGATATCTTCTTTGCTGATTTGGTGCCAGTAGCAGTGCGAACAATCTCACTGTTCGAAAAAACATCAATTAAAATCCACATATGATTTTTTTACTGTCGCAAGCAGTCGGAAAAATGCGACTCTCCATACAGTTCAAAGGTATACCGGTCGCAAAAGATGCATTACCGAGTTTTGCGAAAAAAAAACGCGGACGAAGTAAGCTTGATACTCAGCAGTTGGCTCTGCAACAAAGTCGAATAATCTGAATACGGAGTACATTCGAATACGAATTCGAATAAACATTCGAATAAAACATTCGAATAAAATCTATTCGAAACCCCGTTTTTTGATTATTCGAGTTTTCGAATTTTATTCGAAACCTCGTTTTTTGATTATTCGAGTTTTCGAATTTTATTCGAAAACCTGTTTTTTGATTATTCGAGTTTCGAATTTTATTCAACCCCGTTTTTTCAATTATTCGAGTTTCGAATATTATTCGAAAATGGAAGAACTCCGAATATCGAATATCGAATGCGAATATATTCGAATGTTTTATTCGAATGATCGAATTTCTATTCGATTCGGACCCAAGTATAGTCCTCAGGTTGCAGAGATAAAAATGAAAGAACGAGATCATCCGATATTCGGAAAGCAAGAATTTTAGAAATTCAGAAACTGTGCGACAAAATCCAGAAAAGCCATTATCCTAATTTTTCTTACATTTGGTTACTAACTAAGTCAAGTTTGTGCTGATCGAGGTCTTCTTTCAGAAGTTATGAATTTTTGAAAAAAATTGCCAAGAAATCCATTTCTTAAGAATTCTTAGGAAATTGATTTCTTGGCATTTTTTTCAAAAATTCATAACTTCTGAAAGAAGACCTCGATCAGCACAAACTTGACTTAGTTAGTAATCAAATGTAAGAAAAATTAGGATAATGGCTTTTCTGGATTTTGTCGCACAGTTTCTGAATTTCTAAAATTCTTGCTTTCCGAATATCGGATGATCTCGTTCTTTCATTTTTATCTCTGCAACCTGAGCACCTTGGAAAGTCTTCAGGAAACTCTTGGAAGCTACTTGCTTTACGCTTTCAGACAAAATTCGAGTTGCGCAAAAACGTTGTGAGGCAAAGAAGTTATGATTTTTTGAAAATGGTGCGACAGAACTTTCGGTTCAACCTAATATATTGAAAAAGAATTTCGATGAGGTTCTAACAGCCAATCTTGATGTCAAAATTTAGGGATATATCACAGGATAACCGAAACGAAGTTCAACCTTCGAGAGATCGTTGGGTCAGATGGCATGCTAGGCTTTTAGCTTTGATAACCTCTTAGATTCGGAGAAATGTTTTATTATGCATTTTGGTAAAGATAAGCAACCCGATTATGAGATCAAAGGAACTCTTCTAAAGAAGAGTTGCATTGCCAAGAATTTGGATGTTCTAGTTGATTCTACGTTGAAGTTCTTGAAACATATTGATTACGTAAACAAGGCTTACTTAGTCTTATTTGCCATACTTCGATCATTTCATACAGATAACCAATGTTCTTAAACGGCTCTATAAAGCGTATGTGTTGCCTTACCTTGAATACTGTTCTGTGAGGAATATTTTTTTTAAGCAGAATATGTCAAAACTAGAAAAGGTTCAGCAAACATTTACTCGCATTCTGTTTTGAGATGTCGTAGAACTTTGCTTTTACTGAGATGCCAGTATACGAAGATCTCTCAAGTTATTGGCAATGAAAAGATTGAAGCACAGAAGAATATACCTTGATCTTATTTTTGCCTTCCGTCTTATTATATACACAAACAACTTAGACTAAATGCAAATAAATACTGTATTTTCAGGCCAATTGCAGAATGGGTGGGTTCGACATTCACTGTCCACGAATAAAAAA
The DNA here is from genome assembly GCA_958299035.1 of Cylicocyclus nassatus. Lineage (NCBI taxonomy): Eukaryota > Metazoa > Nematoda > Chromadorea > Rhabditida > Strongylidae > Cylicocyclus > Cylicocyclus nassatus. The sequence goes on along the minus strand of CATQJL010000305.1, from coordinate 74,275,950 downwards.
GAAACGTTTCCTTTTGATGTTCAACCGCCTTTTTTACAAAATATCCAGATGGTTTAACAAATTGCATCCTTCCGTATCAGCACAGAGCGTAGCCGTTTTCAAGCGCAAGATAAACCAAATGGATTTGCTGCAAGTTAAAGAATCAGAAAGCTAATGACTGCCTCCTTTTCTGCTTTTTTTCTTTTTCACACTGTGGGTAGCTTTCCTTCCGCTAGTCGTCGCACTGGCCGTCTAAGATGTGATAATTGATATTACTGTCCACTAAATTTTTTGTTTGATGTTTTTTATTACCAACTTTAAATAGGTTCCTATTGACCTGTCACACTTCCACTTGCCCCTAATGAGTTGCTTTTCCACATGATTCGAATGCCATGTTTTTTTGACGTTCTATTCTGCTTGAATTGTATTACAGGTGCATCTCGCATTAGTCTGTTAAGTTGGTGTATACATAACGTAAACCAGGCCAGTCTTGGACGCCCTCGAAGCTCATACTACTCTTAAGGCGGTAGCATTCCCCAACGCTAATCAACTGTGATCTGACCCGTTAAAACGGCATATGTCACTCTGGCTACTTTTCAGTGATTTCAATTGGGTTTGCAACAAGAGGTAGTTTAGGGAATGGAAGTGTGATAGTGTATTATTAGCAATCGAGTATCTTTGTCAATTCGTTTGTTTATGGCGCACCTAGAGTGCATATTTAAATGAATCTCTATATATATAAAGCAGAAAATCTTTGACTTTATGTGTTTGTGCAGGTTGTGCAGAATGTGCAAGGTGTGCAGGATGTTCACGGTTTGCAGGGTGTGAAGGATGTTCACGGTGTGCAGGGTGTGCAGAGCGTGCGGGGTTTTCAGGGTGTGCAGGGTGTGCAGGGTGGGGGGGGGTAAGTGAACATGCTAATTCGAATACATTATTGACAGGACCGGGCGGAGCGCCGGATTTGCCAGCTCGTAAGTAAAAAAATCTCGCCAAACTGATTGAGTGGTGCTTTTGGGTTGGAACTTGTCCACTCCGAAGCAAGGTATGGCGATGCTACCAAAGCTCGGCGAACTGCTGCGGCGGATATGTCCATAAATAGGTAAATCTCAAAGTTTGTCCTTAAGTTGCTAAAGATGTTTCTTTTTTGGTGGAGCGGTTGACTGGAATTTTACTTCCACATAGATAAGTAAGCCACGACGCAGAACATAGGCTACTTTTCGTGTCAATTCACTGTGTCCTTCTATCGATTTAATGATTTGATTCACATCTAGGAAACTTATCAGATCTCAAAGTTACGGTAAATAATAGCATCCCTTTCGCATATCCGCAAGCAAAGCGCACTGACAAGAAATGTACCTCAATCAGGCTTTCGTGTACGAAATGAAGTATGCGATTACGTTGAGGTGCGCAAGATTCTTCCGCAACTTTACGGTCGCCGCATTTTTTGAAAGTGTTACTTTCCAGCATAAATCTTGAAGACATTAGGTCTAGTGTTATAGATGTCTCTTGCTGACTAATAGTGGCACCAAACCAGAAGTTTTATTGTGACGATCTGTGCATAATTGACTATGTGATCAGGAAAAGAACGTTCTCTGTCGTTAAGTGAGGAAACGTAAACGAGAACGTGCGAGGATTTTTGAGAACTGCAGTGGTTACGTAAAATCTATTTCACATTCATTTTTGTCATGATACAGAATGCCTTAAGAATAGGCGATATTTCAACTTCTCATAATACAGGGTGTTTGGAAAGTCCTAGAGTACTTCCAGTACAATTTTTGACCCTATTTTTGTTTCATTCTGCTCATACTTTGAAACCATCATTTCACTAAGTAAATGGGTAGATTATGGTTTCATGCCATAGCTAACATTGCAAATGAAGTGCTGGGTCATGTACCAAGTTGATACATGGAGTAGTTGGGCATGTTGACATATACAATAATCATCTTCCAAGCTTATCGCTGATTTCATGAATTTTGTTTTCTTGACTGAAGTGACGAACGGGTTTGATGTAAGGTAAGGTTTCACGGGTAAGTGAAGTTGCTGCCGAGTAACATGCGCTTGATTATGCCAACGATTTTATGAAATCCTTGATGGGGGATATGGAAGTGGTTATGATAAGCGAACATGGAAGTGTTAGACTTATAGCCCTCGGCGGTGGAAATAGAGAACCCTGATGTTGTGGGTTGGAACTGTTAACTGTATTGGAGGGGGTCTTCAATCTAAGATCTGCGATGTTGACTAACGTGGCATCTTGCTTTTGTCTGCATGCTTCAATCTTCATCGTTGTCGGAGTTTTCTACTTGAATCATATCGAAAAACGGACAAATAATCAGAGACGGACAAGCAAATTGAGCTTTAGCCATGAGATAGCTTACATAATCTTGACTTCTTGGCTCGGTCTCTGCCAGTCCACAAGGATTACCGAATGCAAGCGCGTATCCATTTCCCTACCTTCACCGCGGAAACCTACCGATGCCGGTAAAAGGAAGGCCGAGCGAACGGTTTTTTGCTTCTCAATAAAGTGTCTCTATACCGGTGACTCAAAGTCATAAAATCTGCCTTGGAACTTGTACGTCAGCGTGCCAGGTTTTCCTGACTAGAAAGAGATTCGGAATAAACACTCAAAAAACACCCATGAGCTCACTCTTTTGCGAATTACATCAATTGTCATGTGCTGTGTGCGGAGCCATCCCTGGTGTTTGTCATCTACAGTACCCTTACCCTCATGGAAGTCATCAAACCGGACTCTCGTCTGTCGTCACCGTACTTGTCTTAATTGCTGCTCTAGCATAATATAAATAGCAGCGAAGGGGCATGTATTGTGGCATTTCTCTCGTCTTACTCCAGTGAATTTTCGTTACAATTCCCCAAAATCTCTTTCAAAATGGTAACATTTGAGACAGTGGAAAATTGAGCTTTTCCAACACCAAACTTTTTGCTCTTTGCCTACTGCATGGATAAAAATGTTGGATATGTGTGCAGGTGCGTGTGCGTTTGCAGGTGCGCAAACTGAAATATCATCAAGGTAGTGCAACATTCACTGCACTCTATATACAATTGGATAAGTTTTTTGCTTAATTTGCTGCAGGCGCTGTTTATATTCACTACGAACATCCTACTATCATTACATAACGATAAAGCGCAAAGGCAAAGTTCGCGTGTGCTTATGCTTGTGCGTTCGTCTGTCACAACATAGGCCAGTTTACCAAGGTTCCGAGCCAATCTTTGGTGACGTGCGCTACCAATGTGTGTCGATCTAAACCAGGACGAGCTCCAATAAGCGAGTTCTCAAAAATTGCTCAAAGGATAGAAGTTCCTTAAAACTCGGCTGATATTTAGACTTTTTGTAAAGTCATAATTTCTTCAACAAATAAATAAGCTACGAACTTTAGCCCAGATAATCGAAAATTCTATTTTTTTGTTGAACAACCCCAAAAAGAAATGATTGCGTAAACGCCGCCTCGTTAACGTTCAAACTAAGGAAATTGAAAAATCTTCACCCAGAAGCGTATAGACTGTACCAAATTACCAAACGGCACCGGTAATGCGACGTCGCGTTGCGGCAATTATCGACGGCTTTGGGATCGGCATACTATTCCAGCGATTCCTGTGATTCCCGCACAGTTCTTTTGATTCCCGCACAGTCTATGCGCCGCTCAAATGAGCGCGTTTGCGTTTGTGCTTGTGCCGCGTAGGGCAAAACAAATGCAGTGACTTCGCAGTGAAAATCCTTTTCTTTTTCATTCTGAACATGATTAAAGGCAGTGTCCGGGCAAAAACTTGATTTTGAGATTTTGTGCTTACCCGGGCCTATTTGCTATGCTGAATCCGAAAAGCCACATTGGAGAGAGCGAAAACGACGAAAAAGGGCTCTAGTACTGGAGGGAAATAGCAAGTGGGCGGGGTCTTCCCCGCGGTGAATTCACGCGCTTCCGGTTTCAAGTCATTCGTTTGCACTTGATCGGTAGTGATGTCAGGGCGGCTAACGGATTCAAGAAAATTGCTCTGGAAGCTGGAGGCGTGAATTCACCGTGGGGAAGATCCCGCCCACTTGCTGATTTCCCTCCGGTGTTAGAGTCCTTTTTCGTCGTTTTCGCGCTCTCCAATATGGATTTTCGGATTCAGCATAGCGAATAGGCCCAGGCAAGCACAAATTCTCAAAATCGAGTTTTTGCCCGGACACTGCCTTTAACTGATCTCATTAACAGTGTGAAATTGTTTTGCGGATGTCAGCGGAGGTGTATTCATTTCAGATCCGCATTTCAACGAGCACGAGCGGCATTTACAATGTGAGCGGCGTATATGCTCAGCACCATGTATGTTGTCTTGTATGTTAAGGTCATGATGTTTTTTTGGTTTCTCAGTTTGAAAAGAGGTCCAGCATAGCAACACGACGCTGCATCATTTCGCTGTGAGAACAAGGTGCATTCCCGCCGAGTTGCTTATGACGGAGAAAGCGAAAAACATCATGTACAGTTTCCACAAAACCTAGATTGCATACCTGGTGCTGAGCATCCAACAACATTAATTGCATACACGCTGACAACATCACTTTGTAAATGTAGTGAAAGCAAACAATTGTGTACGGTGAAACGCGAGATCTGAAACAGGTGTATCGTTCATTAACACCTCTATTACATCTTCATATTGGTAACGAGGTGTACATACATCTACAATTAGAAAAAAGGGCGTTTACTGCAAAATACCAGCTCATTCGATTTTGCTTTACGCGGCACCAAATGACAAACGTAGAATGCGCAGGAGTAGCAGGAATAGCAGGATTCATCTGGAGTAGTATGGCCGGTCCCTTTGAGTGGCGTGCGCAAACACTGCTATGCGTAGGGCACATCGAATGCGACAATCCGCCGTCGCAAGGTATAACGACGCGGGACCGGTCGTGGTTGATGCAGCCTACAGCTCACGGTGTCGTTGTCCATAATAATTTCAGCAACAGATTCCCTGTATTCTGTACAAGGGATTCTCTTCCTCACAGTTACCGAGCTTAAACGAAAAAGCTCCCGGAGTGAGTCGATATGACACAGCACAATTCATCCGTGATGATCACAGGGGCCTTCAGTCTGAGGGTCATGACCGCCGCTGCTCGGGTCTCGCGAGCCGACTCGCTCAGTCTCTCGCCGCTTCGACCTCAGCGAATATGGTATTTTCCCATGCTTCAGAAGTGGGAAATACCGTATCATTAGGCTTTAATGGCTGATGAGCTTGGGAAACTGCCCGAGACACGTTCGCGAAGGCGTCGAGTTGTCCAAAAGAGGCGGTTGGCGAGGATCGAGGCCATGCCGGCTGTGACACTCATTGTCAGATTGAAAACCACTGTAAGCACGTGTTTCAAACCTTCCTTACGCAAGCATGGGGAAACGTTTGCCATGAATAAATGTAGTAAGCCCTCTCCGCGATTGTTGCTACCCTCCCTTGTTCTGCGTCTCTCCTGCGCCGTCATTAGCTACATGTGGAGCAACATGCAGCAACATATCGCATTAAGGCTAGGAGCCAAAAACTTAGCCAACATGATGTTTCACTTAGTCACCATGTTAGATATGCGTGCCGCAAGCTGGAGATGCAAAGCAGGGGTAGCAGCAATCGTAGAGCAGAACTGGTACCTATGATCCTCCGCAAACCCGAAATGAGCGCGGGTAAATTTTATAGTGAACGTTTGTTTTCAGGAAATGATTTTGATCAAAACGCTGCTTGCGGTCTTTTTTCTGCTTCTATCCATCGACAAGATCTACGCTCCATTATGTAGGTCCAGAAGAGCAAATTTATAAGTCTCACATCTATTTCAGTTGGATTGGGACAGCCTTACATGGGTGGCTTCGGCGGCATGTACAATCCAGTGACACCTTGTCCACTGCTTCAGCTATTGGGGGGCCTTTTTGGCAAATGATATTTCTCATGGTGAATTCTCGTTATGATTTCAAAGTGTTTTGAAATCACTATAGACGAATATCGGTAAAATCAACTACACAATATTCTTATCATAATTGTAATTACATGAACATAGTTTTCTCCATACAAAGTACCCTTCAGCTTTGGTTTAAATGAAGCATAATTTTTCTTCATAAATCAAGAAAGGGTGCAATGTTTTGTTATGTAATATTGCTTAGCGTAGTAAAATCAATATTGATCAAATCAACCAATATCAATATTGCTTAGCTTAGTAAAATAAATGTGAAACCTGAACCTTCAACTTCCATCATATGCAACTTGCTTCAAAATCCACGTGGTAGTCTTATCAAGGACCTGCAACAAGCTTGTATGTATAATCCTGTCCAGTCTATTTCAACCCGGAGTAGGCCAAACGTTTCAGATGGAGCAGCGCGTTTGCATCGCCGGAGGGTTTGCTGGGCCAAGTCCTTTGCATTTTGCTAAACGAAGGCTGAGGAGAATGAACAGACGCAGACATGGGTCTTTAGCACAAGTAAAATGTAGCAGCGAAACGGCGTTAACCGTTGCGTGGCGGATTCCCCGATGATCCACACCTATTGGGTTAAAACTTACTGTAAAATCCAACTGCGCGCGCCTCGCTTCGAATACCAATGCGCGGAGCTCTGCAGACGACGATATAGGCTTCTCACCGGCAATAGTGAGCCCTACGCCTTTCATACGTATTTTTAGGAGCTTAGGAAACATGCTTGGCTGAAACATAGCGTTCACTTCTAAAAACAACATGGATGTTGATTGGCAGATTTTATGCGAATGAGAGCGCATATAGTGCCTCGCGACAGGAAGAAGCAGTGCTTTGAAGCACGGTGCGCGCAAATAGTTTTACAAGGCCTGAATCGATTAATGCAAACAGCTTGTCCGGCTTATACGCATGAGCTGTGAAATTTTACAGATTTAGCGACTCGTTGCTGCGCTGGTAAATCTTCCAAAAAATCCAGTAGTGTTGCTAAGTTTCAGTATGGCTATCTTGAACTGGTGATGTCAAGAACTAGTGCCCATTAAAGGAATGACAATATAGATTTTTGTAGTCCGTACGTGAGCGCTTGTTAGTTTTACATAGCGGACAGTGCACATATGGTTACGAAGCCGCCGTAGCAAACTAGCTCTTCTATCTTTTGCCGAAAGTATTCTAAATCGCGTACAGCATTTGATTTGGTTAATCATGTTTGAGAAAAGAATTACTTTCACATGGCAAGTGAGCCGCATTAAACTTCTAAACTTACTTGCGGACTTTATTCATTGTTTGATCGCGAGATAAACTAGTTAGAGTGCCCACGACAAAAAGTTATCCCAAGATTAGAAAATAAAACAGTATCCCTCTTTTAATACCCTTAATGAAGTAAAATGTTCGTGAATAGAAGAATTCTAGTGATGCGATCACTTTTCTCTGCATCAGGCTAACGCCACACATTTCGCGCAAAGATAAAACTTCAAAGAACGAAGTTGACATTACCTGTGACTATTTCCTTACAGAGCTATAAATTTTCTTGAAACATCAATTTTCATTTGGGCTGCAACCCCCTAGTCATCAGTCACGCATAACATACTGAGATCCGATGCATTTAACTACCTTTCCACATAAGATTTATTACTTGTTGGTGAGTTGCCTTTAGCAAGAAAAGCTGTAAAATTGGTTTACAGCACCGATGTTTCATTGGTTGGTGAAGAACATATCTAGGACGCTCCAATTTTCATACTTTCCATGTCATTTGACGACCGCGGACAAGTTAAAACTTGGTAAAATGTTGAACCTTCTCGGTACAATTTTAATTCAGAATGCATGGTAATGGTCATCGATTTAGTTTTAAATACTCAAAAATATTCTAAAACTGGACCACGCCTCGACACATGTGGCTTTGAGATTTTTATGAAGCCGAATTTGCTGTACAAAGTACAAGGACTGAGAAAAGCATAATGCAGGATATTGAGGAAGAGTTATGTGACTGAATGTTGCCCTTGCACCAAAAGCAAATGTTGTTCTAAGCAAATCCAAAACTGTTTTTTTTGCAGTAGAGCTAGGATACCATTCGATAGAATAAAGCAAGCTCTACGTATAGCTACTTAAGATCCATTTAAGTCGTAAATCAGGTAAATTAACCTCAAAAAACTGAAATCCTTTAACAACCACCCTAAAAACCTGATCTCCTTCCACAATCCTGCGAAATTCCAACTTGGTCATCATACAATTGACAGATAGTAGTATTCAAAAATACATTTGCTGGATTCTTCCTTGACTCGAATTCAAGAATCAAAAATAGTCCGCAAACACAAAATTGTCACTTTTTTGGGTTGAGGTTGAATTTGGTATTATTTGATTATTACAGCTACTCTCCAAGGCTAGCGGTTTACGGGATCCCAACGAGTCTGAGCCGATCTGTCAATTATCGCCAAAATGGGTGGAGTTACAGTCTCCTGTAGCGAGTCGCTCGTTATGCCGGGAATCTCTCGCCCATGCTCACCAACTATCTCCACGGTAGAAAAACACCGTAAAGAGCACTTTTTTGGATTTTCAAGCACAGTACTGGACACTCAGCGCATCCAGAAGGTCGTGTAGGTGTGCAAAGCTAGCAGTCGCAATTTTCCCGGGCCACTGCCTTTAAGGGCGCTTTGTTTGAAGAGAGTAAATTGGTTGTTCCCTTTTTTTGAAACCTCGGCATGTCGTAGGATTATGTTGATCGTGTTGTGCACAAATACATGATTTGATGAGGACTCTATTAATGCGAAAATACGTTTGACTTTCGCCTCTTGCTGACGTGCCCGAGATTTGGATCTTGTGTTCATTCCACCGAATATCTTATGCTAGCGTTCCCTTCCAAACACAAGCAAAATTCGCATAAAAGGCACCCTAAAATCCCATAGATAAGAGCGGTTTGAATTTACCGGTGAAAAATGAATTGGAAAAATTGAAATTGAATGCAGTCACTCCTCTAACTTGATGGATGGATAAATAAAAATCGGAGAAGAAGTTTAGAAGAAGCTCCGCCCCTCAACTCCAAACCCCGCCCACTTAATAAACGATTCATATAAAAAATAGCGATTTTGACGGAATTTCGGAATTTCTATATGAATTGTTTATTAAGTGGGCGGAGTTTGGAGTTGAGGGGCGGAGCTTATTTTGAACTTCTTCTCCGATTTTTATTTATCCATCCATCAAGTTAGAGGGGTGACTGCATTCAATTTCAATTTTTTCAATTCATTTTTCACCGGTAAATTCAAACCGCTCTTATCTATGGGATTTTAGGGTAAGAAGAATTGACCTTAGTGCCGCTGATGGTGCATATTGTCTCGATCACCGTATGACACAGATGCCCAGTCGGTCGGCAGATCAAATCGCCGGATTGCCGTTGTTCTTCAATAAAAATGTGACATGTGTTGACTAGCGTGGCACTCTGTCTATGTCTGCATGCTTCGATCTTCATCGTTTCTAGAGTCTTCTACTCGAAACATACAGACAGACGTATAAACAACAAACAGAGACAGACAAGCAAACACTGAGCTTTGGCTGTAAACGTAGCTCACATAGTAGCTTGGCTCGGTTCTCGCAAGTACTCAAGGGCTACCGCAAAGGATACCGCGGACTACCCCCTTTTATGACAGTGCACCCTTTTGCAGATTGCATTGATTGTCATGGTTGCTGTTTGGCATTCCTGGTTGTCATCTGACAGTACCCTCACGAGTATTACTAAGCCGGATCCTGGTGTGTTGTCACCGTACCATTCTCAATTTTGCTGCTTAAGCATAATCTATTTAGATAGCAGATAGCCAAAAAAGACATGTACTGTGGCGGGTCTCTTGTCATATCGCTATCATTACTTGATAATAAAGCCCTAAGATCTTCTTGGCTCTTTTTGCGTGTGCTTATGTGTATATCTATTTGTCACAACATTCATAGAGCCTGTTTCAACCAGAGTTAATCACAGTTATGTGTAAGCACGACAGCAATTAGCTCATCCAAACGAAGGCGAGGCTCTCCAACTCAGACAGCGGATCGGACCCCTCCGCCGGAGAAGTGGCAGGGTCGCGGCGTATCCCCAGCGGTGGGTCTCCCATTTGTCCGGCGGAGCCCTCCCATTTTCTGCTCCGGATACCTCCCATTTCTGCTCCGGATACCTCCCATTTTCTGCTCCGGATACCCCCCATTTTCTGCTCCGGATACCTCCCATTTTCTGCTCCGGAGCCCCCCGATTTTGTGCGCCGGAGCCCCCCGATCGCGGCATACTGTAATTAGCCCTAATTAAAGGCAGCTTCCAGGCAGATCTGGACCTATGGGGCTTTTACATGGAAAGTATTTTTCGGGCCCTAACTAAGGCACTGCCGAAGCAGCAGTTCAGGTAGTGCTCTAATGGCGAAGATATTCCCCTCGAAACAGACCCCCCGCGAACGTATTCGCATGGATTCATGGCAGTTTCGCGCCAGGATCCACGCTTTGCGCCATGAATCCATGCGAAATACGGTCGCGGGGTCCGGTTTCGAGCAGAATATCTCAGGCGTTAGAGCACTACTTGAGCTGCCGGTTGGGTAATGGCTTAGTTAGGGCCCCAAAAGTACTTTCCATGTAAAATACCCATAGGTCCAGACTTGCCTGGACGCTGCCTTTAAGCTCCAAACCCCAATTTTGTCTCTAAATCCCACCCAAATAAGCCGAATAGGACCCCCCTCCCCCGGGTAGGAGTTTAGCGCGACCCTCACCCCGTACTCTACCCCCTCCCTCTCACCCCTAGCGTTTATGGATAGAAGATAGAAGAAAGAACGAAGAGATAAGACATTTATTTCAAATTTTTCAAACTTTCGAAAAATCTATCTATCTATCTCCAGCATACGTACAACAGTTAATACATATTACAAAAACCATACTAGGAGTTAGAGATAAGAATATTCAAAGAGAAACTAATTTCCTAGTTGCAAAAAGAACCTTGTAACACCACAGTATAAGTATATGGTTTTAACCTGGTAAGAAAATGACAAAAAGATCAAAAAAGCATTCTGTGCAACATGAAACAAAATAGCGAGGAACGCCATAAACTCACATTTGCAAAGCAGGGACATATTGTCCAAGTTCTATATATACATGAGCTATATTCATCCAAACATCTTCGAATTCCGAGGTAGCTTCACGAACTTGAGCGAAGATGTCACGGGCATCTTGCCACATTGCTTTCGATGCTAATACGCAGCCTAAACCAAAACATACGGTTTTTGATCGAAAAAGAAGTAGAAAATTAGTCATTCGTTCCAATACGAAACGTACCTATTATCATCTTCGAATTATCCTGTTTGAAAGAAGAAACGAAAAATAGAAAGAGTGAAAAGGAAGCGTATGAAGCTTAAAAAAAGAAGATGGAGTTAATGAAGAAGTGCGTACCAAGAGGAAGAAATGATCTTCAGGTTCAGCTCTCAGATACTTGAAGATGCATTGTTCCCAAAATCGTTTCATCAAATCCCAATCTTCAACGATTCCATGGCGAATCGGGTACTGCAAAACTCCTAGATAAAAGTTCTGCATAGATATGTATCAAATCCCTACCTTTGCTGAGTAATTAGCTGCGGAAGGAGATAGGGCCTCATCGCCGATGAAAAAATCCAGATCATCAATTTTTATCCAGTAGATGTATTCCAACGAAGAGCGGCTGCATTCGAACTGGCTATTTTGTCCTTTACAGCGATGGCTGTATGCAGTTCTTTACAGAAGATGAACAAACAACAAGCATCGCCAACCCGAAGGGATTATAAACTGAGGTTCGCAGTTTCCAGCATAGCCTAATTTTGTGTAGCCCGTCCCATTGTCAATGACGCAAGCTGGAAGGTGACCAGCCATTGAGCTTAATCGCTAAAGATGTGAATTTGATAAATGATAAAAAAATGATGTAAATAATGATCTATGGAAAGATGAAACAATGCGCAGTTCCACCGAGTAGATGAGGATTGACGTAATTGAGAGGACACGGATAGTCCGCTAACATCAGCAATCTTCTCCAGTAGAAAATTCACAAGCTCGTCCGCTAAGTAGCTAGATGATTCACTCTAACAAGGGAATTCATTTAACTTGAATTCGTTTTGAGATGAGATATATATTCGGAAAGCTTCGAACGCCGATTCCAAATAATGCTGTCCTTAGTTGCGGCACCTACTCTGAAGAAAGTTACGCGCACTTTTCCTGCGAAATTGGCATACTATCCAACCTGGGAGCGCTTGCAGTAGATGGAAAGTTGCGTAAAAACCGTGCTGGGATACTAAAATGGCATCAAATGAGTATTCTGTCACTGACAAGAATTTTAACGCAGCAAATTAGCACCTAGATGATGAACAATGCTAGTAGATCAGATTTTGTAAACAAAAAAAATCAATACTCCTCCAGAATAATGCGTCGCAGCTAGGAAAAACATAAATTCTCCTATGAAGTTCCCTTACTCTTTCGTTGCTTGTTTCTCGACCGATATTAGGGATCGTTCATACCGCGCACAAAGGCGGACGAAGCCGGACGAAGCCGGACAAAGGCGGGCGAAGGCGCGGTCTCGTCTCGTCTCGTTTCTCTCGACACGCACACACACTCACACGCGCCTTCGTCCGCCTTTGTCCGCCTTTGTGCGCGGTATGAACGATCCCTTACGCACAGCTTAACATATTTAGCTTAAAGGCTTGACAACGAAACGAACATGAAAACCGATGAAAAAGAGGAGAATCACGACAACAGATTGAGTCATGCTTACGACTAAAAAAATTGCAAACTAAGAATGAACCGCCTTTTTCAAAAACATGCCTTGAACAGCAAACCATCACATCCAAATTTAAGCCGCTTACTCATGAGATAGTTCCTTGGAAGGAAAATGAGGCAATTCTACCCAGGACGCAAGAAGAGTTGGCGCGGATCGCACAATTTTTGGAAGGAAAAGTTGGAGCAGAAAGGAGTGAAAGTGTTGAGGAGAATGGAAATGCTTGAATGCAAAAAATAAACCGGTTCTGCTTACACAGGATAAAGAGTAAACATTGATAACCGATCCTTCCTTCCCAACGGACATCGCTTCTTTGAACCACACCGATGATTCATAAATCTGCCCTCGATCGCGTGCAAGACATCCGAGACGAAGATAACCTTTGCAATATGATGCACTAGAATGAGTGCACAGAATGTTAATTTGAAAAAACTTACAATCCGTGTAATTTTCTTGTTCTCTCAAAATGCCTTTGTATAAAACTTCAGCGTCTTCGAACAAGCACAAGTGTTCCAAACATCTAGCGAGGTTGTATCTCATAGTGATGACATAGGAAGAAAGTTTCGAATCGCACAGATCTCCCTCCAAATCTTCCTGTAACGATCGAAGAGAATGAGCGAAGCTAAGCACATGCAACTTACTTGGAGCTTAGCTTCCGCTGCTTCGAAGTACTCCTTCGCCCTTTCATAATTTTCCAAAGTCATGTGCAAGGCTCCGATATTGTTAAGATAGCAGCTGGAGGATCAATTTGTAAACCATCTTCGCTCGTTTTTATGAGATCACAAGCATTTTCATAGAGAGTGAGCGATTTCTAGAAGAGCCGGTTGTCAAAACTCGTAAAATGTAATTGATGATGTAAACTAACATGCGGATCAACTCCTTCCAGAAGCTGAGCAAGATCTATCAAAACTTCAACATCGTTTGGAGTTGCCTCCAAGACTTTTGTCAACATAACTCTTGCCTTGTCCTATCTATCAAGCCAAAAACGATATAGTGAGGATCTGCAACGTCTGATGAAAAGTCGATCGACTTGGTAAGCATACGTACAAGAGAGATAGCAATAAACGGATAATTTAGACGATACTTTTATCACAACAACACTAGATAGTCTAGATAGCGCGCATTTAAGAACGTCTCAAAATCTCAAGAGTGGCTACGCGCCAAATCGATACGCAGCCTGCTCCGGATACCTCCCATTTGTCCGGCGGATACCTCCCATCTTCTGCTCCGGATACCCCCCATTTTCTGCTCCGGATACCTCCCATTTTCTGCTCCGGATACCTCCCATTTTCTGCTCCGGACCCCTCCCATTTTCTCCGGCGCGTCTCTTCCAAATTTAACGGACACGCGCCGCGCAGATCTCTGCGGCGCGGAGTCCGTCAAATCTGGCAGAGTCGCGCCGGAGAAATGGCGGACCTTTGCAGCAGGGCCGGAGAAGCCTCCCATTTGCCTGCCAGTGATGCCACCGCGATGGACCGCCCATTTGCCCTTCTCTCATTGGTCAACTGGGTCCGGCGCGACCCTGGCAGTTTCCGAGGGTCCGGCGGAGGGGTCCCGTCGATTGTCTGAGAATGAGCGGGTCTTTCAGCGATTGCTTGACGAATCCACAAGTGTTTTGGAACTCCAAAGTTGAACGATTCCTCGACTTTTTTGTAACTCAAGGACCTAACCTCATGGACCTAAGAAGTTTGAACTACGAACTTTAGCTCAAAATGTCATCGGAAAAACTACCTCTGTGGGAACGGCATCAGAAAGAAATGATTGCATAGACGTCCTGTGTCATGTTTCCAGAGACAGAAGGTTTTCACTCAGACATTTATAGACTGTATCAAACGGCATCGCTTATGCTGCGTCACTCCCGCGGCAATTTGTGATGGTGCTCGCTATGAAGCGTGCGCACACTGCTATGCCTTAAACACATCACATGCATCGCAAGGCATATCTACATATCTATAGGCTGCTGCATGACGAAGGCGCAGTATCTTCGGGCGCGAACGCGGCTTTATTAGCCGCAGAGCGCATGAGGTGCGGGATCTACAACGGTGAGGATACCCGCGCGTCGCGTTCGCTCCCGCTCAACTAATATCGCCATTGCGCCTTCGTCATGCGGCAGCTTATGTAAGACCTACCCGGATGATGCAGCCTGTAGCTCAGAGTCCTTGTCTTGACAACCACCAAGCCATAATAAAGTCAGCAGCAGATGCAGTTCCCATCTGTTCTTCTACAAAGGAGACTTTTCCCCAAAGACTGGCCTTACGAAAAAGCTCTCGGAATGAGCAAATACAACGCAGTATTAGGTCGTTCCATAAGTAACGTTTTTGTAAACCAACAGAATCATTAATTTACATCACTAATTAGTCAATAATTTTAGGTTGTCCCTAAAGTAAACTCCTTTTCCAACATTTTCATTCCATGCACATTTATTCAAGGTCAACAGACCTCAATATTTGAGGATTCTCCATTGTGGTCCACTACCTCTTACCAACGCGTGGGCAGTTGCTCGTTCCCTCTTGTTTAGAACTGTGAGGACTGTTAATTGAAACAGTCAAGGTATGCTTCGAGTTCAGTTCTAATCTTAAAGTGCTATTCTGCAGTGACCGGAAAAATGGTAATCATTAAGTGCAAGGTTAGGACTGTACGGTGCGTGAGGTGACACTTCGATGACAAGCTTCTGCAGGAATTCTCTCGTCTGTGAAGCCGCATAGGCCGTGCGTTGCCATGAAGAAGAAGGATTCTTCACGCTCATGGCGCTCTAGTTGACGCTGTCTCACCATATCCCGTATTTGGCGTAATAAACTAAAACGTAATAAACTTTGGCGGTAACTGTTGCACCGTCCGGTAGCAGCTCGTGGTATTTGAGCCTTTACAGCCCCACCAAATTGACAACGTTTTTCTTTAGATGTGGGGTCTGGTAATTCAGCTTCACCTTTGTGAGCCCACGTTGCTTCCTGCTGCGTTTAACATGAAGACATCAATTCTTATCTCCGGTGACAATGTTTCGAATCCAATCAGTTGTTCTTTGCGACTAAGCAAAAAAGTCGGGGGGCTGCACTTGGTCATTCTCAGTACATCTGTCATTCGGTGGGGTATAAGGTGACCATACTTTGGGACTCTTCCGCTTTCACGTAGACGCCTGTGCACCGTAGTTTTGGTAAAGCCAAGGTTTGACAAAAACTCCCGCACACTCGGTTTTGGCTCATCTTCTAAACTCCGCTCAACAGCTTGGTTAACTTCCAGCTGATGTCGTCCCTATTTAAGCTTGTTCTCAAGGTCATAATCGCCCTGCTTGAAACGTTGAAACCAGGACTTAACAACAAGGTACTGGAGGGTACCCTAGCCCATCACATCACACAAGTTACGTTAAGCTTCGGCAGCTCTGTGACCTTGGAGAAATTTGTAAAGTAGGCAGGCTCTCAGAGCGTGGCGATCATTGAGCAGTAATTCTTATTCAGAGGCTTCAGGGTAAAAATGAGATATAGCGTTCTGCACTCTTGCGGATCAATACTAATCATGTTTGAGCAGGTTAGGTAAGATTAGCGGAAGTTACTAAAGAATAGGATTTACTTTTAGACAACCCAATATATTTTTCGATGTAACGCACTACCTTTTGGCACATTACTATCACATTAACGTTAATCTCAATCTTTCAGACGGCAGCGCGCCAGGTCCGAAAAAGTCATCTTATCAGCGCTCACATTACTAACTGAAATCGGAAATGCACCATTCATGAGGTTTGCGAGAGAGTGGAACAAATGATAATCTGATGGAGCAAGATTTGTAAGATACGTTGGGTACTGCAGTATCTTACCGGACAATTATGACGACGTTTGCCGTATGGAGATATGTTCAAGCAGAAAAACTAACTTGATATTGGGCTCTTTCTTCGGCAGGGCCTGGCTTAAACGATGCAGTTGGATCGCTTAGGATCTGTTGACCGTTGCCTACATGTCCATCAATTTTCAGTGCAGGACGTCCTGGTCCTCCGTAAAATCTTGTTCAGGGACAACCTGCTCAGCCTCTGATCTTTGGTAGCAATCCAATCCTTTTTTGCCTCATAATGTGCGAACGCCAAATTCCACAATCGACAAAAAATCCGTGCAAATCGCTTCTTTTCGTAAGAGAAAATGTGCAAATGTCGAAATTGCTCTTTTTTGCCATTCAACATCTCTATTTGTAGAAGCTAAGAGATCCGAGTGAATCAGCTTTCCACCGCAATTAGTAGACACGTTTAATAGAGCATAATCACCTTTTAGCAATGGTATACAGCATCTTGCCGCAAATCAACCGCTCCTCAAAGAAATGAGGACGAAAATGAAAACGTTAGGAACTTATGAAACGACCCAAACAATTCAACTCGTAATAGCTAAGCGCGGGTTTCAAGCCATTCTCACGCGAGCACGAGGAAACGTTTGCCATGAATGCATGTTCTACGTTCCTTCCGCGATTGCTGCCGATCCCGTGCTCTGCGTCTCAGACTTGCGGCATGTTGCCAACAAGCAGCAACATGTTGACACAAAGGCTAGAAGCTAAAAACTTTTGCCATCATGTTACTTATGAGCAGGGCTCGGCACGGGTGGCCTGCAAAGCAAGTTGGATATCGTTTTTGGTAGAAAAAGCAAAGGGGATATCGTTTTTGCGGAAGAGCATAACGCTGTCTTTCGATCTGCTGCCGGCACGCTGCCGGCATGCCGCCAGCAAATAAACAAAGGGTTTGTTTACAGCGAAGTGGAGATGAAATGGCACCAAAATGGGTGTGTAGATAGGCATTGGGGAGTTGGGACTATGTATGATAAATTATGAAAAAATTATGTGAACTAAGGGCATGGCAAACTCTTTTCGGGGTTAGGTGGCTTTCAAGCCACCTGGATAGCCACCTGAGGTGGCTTAGCGCAAACAAAGTCATATAATTCCTATTCTCCACATAAGTTTTTCAAATTTTTTACATAAAATTAATCTGCATCCAATATTCTACAAAACAGCTCTTGTACCTCCCCAAACCCTCTCCTCCCTGCCTAGCTATAGCCCACCAAATTATCTGGATGGCAGCGGCAAAGGTGCTCCAAGCTCGCGGTGGTGCGCGGCGGACACAGCATGCCGCCAACCCGAAGATTACAAACAATCACTAGTTCTTATTTCCTACTCATTGTCGGTTCTGTATTCTACTTCATTCTTTTTGTTTCCATGTTTCATTTGTTCGTTAGGGTGTCAAGGGGGATATCGTACTTTTGTGGTGAGGTCAAGGGGGACTTCGTTTTTTGCATTTTCAACTATCCACCTCGTGCCGAGCCCTGCTTATGAGTGCCGGCTAAAGGCACAGAGCAGGTTTAGCAGCAATCCTGGAAGGACGATAGATAGCAGAACTGGTGGGAGCATCTGCAAAGCAGAAATGACGCACTGAGCCCTAACATGAACGTTAATTTCAGATAATGACCATGATCAAAACACTGCGTATGGTGCTTTTCCTGCTTATGTTCATTGACAAAGTCTCGCTCAGTTATATAGGTACAGAAAAGCAAATTTCGTAAGTCTCACATCCATTTCATTTAGATTCGGACAGCATTAAATGGATGGCTTCGACGACATTGTACATTCAACTGACACCTCGTCCACTGCTGCAGCTGTTGGGAGGTCTTTTTGGGAAATGATATTCCTCACAGTGTGTGCCGAAAATGTCGCTACCCTTCTTTACCGTATCACTTTACTCACGTTTGGGTACCGTGCAGTTTATACCATAAGTGTGGCCTGATGTGGCATGAGTATCTTAAAGGCCCAGAAGCATTTACACTATTTTGTCACGCCCATTACATGTAGCATTTTACCTCTGCCCGAATGAAGGCATGTTGACTGTCTCAAGAACATAAAGTGGATTCGTCGCTATGCCCTCAAAATGTGTTATAATCTTTGTAATCGAGTATCGGTAAAATCGACTATTCAATTTTCTTATCATTGGTAATTGCATCAACATAGTCTTACTCCACACAAACTGCCCTCCAGTTTTCGATGATATGGTTTGAATGAAGCAGAGATTTTCTTCTCCTATCATAAAAGGGTGTGTTAAAATTATGTAATCCAATCAGTATTGCTTAGCTTTTTACAATAATTGTGAAACCTAGACCTTCAGTCTCCATCATAAGCAGCTCACTCTAGGAGAAAAACGTGAACATCCGCTAAATCTTCCAAAATTCAGCATTGATGCTAAGTTCAGTATGCCTAGGTTGAATGGAATGTCAAGAACTACTGCCCGTTAAAAGAATTAGAAATTTTTGCATAGCCCATACGTAAGTGCTTGTTAGATCTATATAGCGAAGAGTGCTCAAATCGTGAAGCTGCTAGCGAGCTAGCTCTTCTATCTTTCACCGAAGGTATTCAGAATCGCGGTAGCAGCATTTGATTTAGTTTATCAGATTTGAGAAAGGAGTTACTTTGACATGGCAAGTGAAAAGCCGCATTACGTTACTACACTTGCTTCGATGCCAATTTATCAGTTGTATGATCACAAGATAAATTATGGTTGAAGTGTCCAATACGGCGAAAAGTTGTTCCAAGATAAATAAAACAATATCTCCCCTTTCAATACCCTCGATGAAGCAAAGCTTTCATAATTAGAAGAGCTTTAGTGATGCAAACATTATTCTCTGCATCAGGCTAACATCACACATTTCGCGCAAAAGGACTTCAGAGAACGATGTTGACATCACTTGTTACTATTTCTTCACATAGCTATGAATTTTCTTGAAACAACAGAATTTGGTTTGTGCTGCAACAGGTAATTGCTTGTGTTTGCTCTGATCTAGTTATCATTACGCATGACGTACTAAAATCCAGGTGCCACTTAACTACCCTTCCAGCAAATTTAGTTCTTGTTGCTGAGTCGCCCTTAGTAAAGAAGGCTGCAAAAT
Source organism: Cylicocyclus nassatus (assembly GCA_958299035.1). Taxonomy (NCBI): domain Eukaryota; kingdom Metazoa; phylum Nematoda; class Chromadorea; order Rhabditida; family Strongylidae; genus Cylicocyclus; species Cylicocyclus nassatus. Next base: position 74,256,401 of record CATQJL010000305.1, on the reverse strand, counting down.
CAGTTTACATCCCAGATGTTTCATTTGTGCACTTGTCTGAGACGCTCTAACTTCCAACTAAAAATGTCATTTGATGACCGCGAAGAAGACTTGAATTTTGGTAAAACGATAAGGATCCAAAATTTAAGTTTTTTCGACTACCCTAAAAGCCTGATCTCCTTCCAGAAAATTCCTACGGAACTCCAACTTGGTCATCTTACAATAGACAGATAGTAGTGCTCATAAAATTTGCTGGACTTCTGCGACTTTCGAATCAAAAATATCTGAAAATGCAAACTGACACTTTTTTGTGGTCTTTTTATGATAGTACTATTTATCGATTACCAGACAGATATATAGTTTTGAAATTATGCTTACCAAGTGCGGTATACAATCGCATATGTGTGGGGAGCTGGGGACCCGGCAGAGGTTAGTAGATGTCTATTGTTAGTGGTGGCCTAACGTTTTGACGTATTCGTCTTCCTCAGAGGCCTAAAACGATAAGATTTAGATATCATATCTACCCCAACTACCCCTTTGACCGCTCAATCACACCCATAGCACATAAAGTCTACGCAGCAACAACCGAGAAATGGTTGACTCCCCTATCTAAACGTGCAGAACAAACTGTTCAACGGCGCTGCGAGTGTAAAATGGTATGTAAAGAGACTTCCAAGAACATCTTGATTAATGCTCGTTGTGCACATCCGACGCTATTAAGAGAGCTGTTATTCGTAATATGTTCAAAACAGCAACGCTGCAGTGCGACGATGCATTGACAGGGCGAACTTGAAAGATGATGTCAGATTGGGAGACCACTTGGGTAAGAATGAAAGACCATCTTGCCAAAGGAGGGGGGAAGGCTTACCACACGTTGGTACTCTTGAGGCATTCTGGATTTCTGCAAAAAAAACCATGCATGAAGAGTCGAAGTGCGCGTCAATCACGACTGAAATGACTTTATGTCTCTTATCACGTTCCGTGAGTTGAAGAATGCCACTAATTAATATCAATATGGTATACACTGTATTCCATAGTAGTGGCACTCGAGGATGGCCGCATTCAAGATCCATCGCGGCAGCGGCGGAAGAGGTTAGTTCACCTTCTGTCTGCGTATTTCGTTTGTGACATTCGGGGGATAAAGTCAAGGCTGGCTAGGAGGTGGAGGAGGTTTTTGGTGGGGTAGTGCATGATATCTGAATCTCTCACCACTTTAGGCCTCTAAAAAGACGAACATGCTGAAACGTTAGGCCGCCAGTGACAATAAACATCTATCTACTAAACTCGGTTGGCTTATTTACATACTAACATTTCTACCAACAATGCTAAGGTTAATTAAATGAAAACTCGCAGGATTTTTTTTTCTGCAAAAATCCAGTTTTTAGGTGATAAAATTTTTTGATTTGCTTTCAAACTTTATCTGAATTTCGACTTGGATGGATTTTTGGTGGTCATCATTATGCAGAATTTGCTTTACTCTATTAAATGATGTCCCAAGTCTGCTAGGAGAGCAAAAATAGCTTGGGTTCAGAAAAATGGGTTTCGTTTTTGGGACAGGCGACTATCAGAAATGACGGGCGAAATTTTTTTTCAGAACGCCTTGAAGGACGAGTAGTTTCTCTACTGCGTAGCCACGAGTCACTAGGTTGGGATTAGCTGTACAAAATTTTCTAAATGGTATTTGAGACTTGAAAAACTTGATAATTAAAAGTTTTTTTGCTTTTTCTGCGGCGGAAAAATCCACTTCACGTTTTATGTTCAGTTAAGTAGTCTGTATTGGTCTTGATAGCGTTCCCACCGTGTCGAAAAAGAACTCGAAAAGGAAGGAAAGCAAATCCCATTAGCGCTGTGCTTTATTTGGCTTTGTTTCCAAATGTCCTTCTTATGAATGAATCAAGTCAAAACAGTGCAACAAAGAAAATTTTCAGGTTTAGAGCAAAAGAAAGAGTTTAGGGGATAAACGAATTCTGTCGCAAGATGGATAATTAAGTGGACGCTCGTTTTGAGAATGCTTTCTGGAGAACCTTCATTAAATTAATAAAGCCCTAATTTATAGGCAGAAATGTCTTCACTATGGACCAATAAATCTTAAGCTCATCATGGTGCGGCGCACCTGACTTTGTCAAAAAAATTATCAAGCTAAAGATGGGCGTTCATTATAAAGCCTCAAAGACAATGCCCTATCAAACTGGTTTGCTAAATAGATCTTCAAATCTCGGCCAAGCATGCATAAAGCACCGGCTAATCGCATCTATGTTATGTCCTGTCTGGTATGTTGAAAAGCTTGCTGTGTTCTTTGTGATTTTCAAAGAATTTCATTGCATCTACATATGTATGATATTTTTTCGCTAAAGCTGTGGTGAGGTAGGGTGTATATGAGTCCTTCTAGGTGCAGGATGTCTAAACTCTGGATTTGCCTCTTTTTGTCATTTTAAGAGATAATAGCGGGTAAGTCGGAGGTAACATTTGATAAAATAGGAAAAGAAAAAAGAGAAAAAGGATTGTGATGTCCTTGACGGTTTGTGCGATCAGCACTAGCAGTAGATTGATATCTTCATCGTCGTACGTTCGTTCGCCTCTCGCACATGGTGTCCCCAATTTTCGTACGAACGAACAGCTCCTAATGCGACTTGTCTCGTCGTTCGTTTTCCGTTTCCATATATGTACCTCTTCTACCGTTTCATTTCGCAGTTTTTGCCATTATTTTTGCTCTACCGTTTTTAGAAAACGCAATCTTTCATTGTGCGTAATTATATTTTCATCTTCGTTTTTCCTTTGTTGAATTTTGTAGGTGATCGATATATACTAAGTCAGAATAATTCTAATTTCGTTTGCTAGAAACTTCCCACATCCATCAACGACTGAAATGCGTCTTAGAAGTAGTTTATCGCTCAGCGAAAAGCAAATCGTCCGAAACTTTCATCGTTTCCGCGAAAAAGATCGAAATGAAGCGCACCGCATTTGGATAAGGGACGTCTCAATTTTGACACACATGCGTGCGAAAACTCGTCCAGAAAGTGTCAACTATCAGATGATTGATAAAAAGATTTTGAATGCTGCATTGTTGGCTAATACACATTCGGCATTTTTGAACCTCAGTCGAAAATCTTTCGAATGTCAGATTCTAATCAGCTATTCTGACCGATCTTTTCTCTAAAAATGTTCTTAAAGCTCTTCTATTCCTTCCTCCGGAAATGTTCTTTTAGCTCTAGCTATTAAACATATAGTATTTCCATTGACAGTCTTCCCTGCTTAGAACTACTTTATATGAACAGTAAATCAAAGGATTCGTAATTCGATATGAGACCTCTTGCCTCACAATTGCAGATTTGTTCTATTGTTGAAGGCATGGAGTCACGAGTCCACAGAGTTCTGACTGTTCTCGATTCAAATTCCTCGTAGTCTTGTTGTAACTGTCATATTGTTCCATGCTTACTCTTTTCATAACTTGACTTTTCATTCTCGCTTAGCTTAAGGAAAAAATAGGGAGTTTCCGTAGCAGCTTTTCGGAAATGGAGTCCACTAAGTTGCATTTCACTTTTCCCAAACTGATTGTATGGTACCGTTTATGAATCATTCATGATTCAATCTGAGCGTTCGGCCCCGGTCAGACTTCACGCGACTTAATCGTCGCGATCTAATCTCCAAGATTTCCATTCATTTTCATTTCACATTCAAAAATTTCGGGCTGGAAAAGTACCACAACCGAATGCAAGTTGATCGGCATGGAATGATGTTGTAACAGTTGTCTCGTCGCGATTCAGTCGCGACGATCAAATCGCGTGAAGTCTGCCCGGGGCCTTCAACAGTTTTGTAACATCTGGCTAATTTTATGAGTGTTTTGATAAGGAGTGGCAATTAGAACCTGGTAGGTTTCTATTGCATGTAGTCGTACGAGTCAGATTAATTTTTAAGAAGCTGGATTTGTAAGAGACTCAGTCCACGTACACCTTTCTATTACGTGTCCAGCTTGAACTTTTCTATGACTTCATTACATAGAAGTAAAATCTCCGCTAGTTTTGTGTTCCGGTTAAAGTAATGGTGTAGCAAAACTCTCAATATGGGCATTTTCGGGACAGTGCTAAATTAGAGACAACAAGGTCATTTCACCGGATAAAGTCCTGTAAAGTTTTTTTTATACAAAAAATAAATATTGTCAAAGATTTGACGTGCATTCTGCAGTGCTAAGATGTAGCGAAATTGATCTTACCACATTAGTGGAAGAGGTGACACAGGGTCAAGCAAGGGGTGTGGCACACGATCGCTGGTTACGACCCCCCCCCTGATTGCTGTCTTAATAAGACCCCCCTAAACTATACACTTAAGATACCATTACTTGAAGGCCCTGTCAAACATAATGGGCAACATATCCATAATTAGCATGTCGAATAACCCCTGTAGATAAAGTGTGAGCGGATTCTGAAGATTCAACATACTAGACTACCTAAGTGAAATGGTCATTTTTCAACATGCTTAACATTGTTTCAAAGGTGAATTAGCTATCCGTTTTTGCACTCAAGACAAAGCACTACTCCTTCTTTGTCCCTCAGGAATCCCGCTTCAGAAGACCTCCAAACTGTGGAATTAGAAGCCAACCAAAATCTCGTTTTTCCCATTTTTCGCTTTTAATGGCTGCTTTCACCAACTATTACTCAGAGCAAAGAAAACGAATTAGGCTAAAATTACTCCTTTGAAAACTAGGAGATCTAGGCTATCGATTCATATAAATACTGTCCGCTAAAATTGTTTTTTTTATATAGTTAGTGGCCTGCGGCACCCCCCCCCCCCCCCCTCAAAACCTGCGGCAGCCGCAGGTTTTGAGGGGCGGGGGTGCCGCAGGCCATTAACTATATCAAAAAAACAATTTTAGCGGACAGTATTTATATGAATCGATAGCCTAAACCTTGTAGATTCCATAGGACTATTTTGAGTCTATAAGGTTTAGGCTATCGATTCATATAAATATTGTCCGCTAAAAATGTTTTTTTGATATAGTTAATGGGGTGCGACACACCTCCTTAAAAGCTGCGGCGGCCGCAGCTTTTAAGGGGGTGTGCCGCACCCCATTAACTATATCAAAAAACAATTTTAGCGGACAATATTTATATGGATCGATAGCTTAGATCTCCTAGTTTTCATAGGAGTAATTTTAGCCTGATTCGTTTTCTTTGCTCTGAGTAATAGTTGGTGAAACACAGCCATTGAAAGCGAAAAATGGGAAAAATGAGATTTTGGTTGGCTTCTAATTCCACAGTTTGGAGGTCTTCTGAAGCGGGATTCCTGAGATGGACAAAGAAGGAGTAGTACTTTGTCTTGAGTGCAAAAACGGATAGCTAATTAATTTTTGAAACAAAGTTAACCATGTTGGAATTTGACCATTTCACTTAGGTAGCCTAGTATTTTGAACCTTCAAAAATCGCTCACACTTTGTCTACAGGGGTTATTTAACATGCTAATTATGGATAGGATACGAATATCATGTTATCACTACTATCAGATTACCCAACTACGACCCCCTCCCCTTTTGACTCCTCAATACGACCCCCCAGGTGTGGCGTGCCGCACCCCACGCTTGACCCTGAGGTGACATAGACGAAAATTCTGAAACACAAAATGGTAATGAAGTATAATAGTTTCTAAAAGCAATATAGCATTTTGATTTTGAAGTAATTTTGACTGTGAAATGGTTCGATTAGACATTGTGTACATGGCTTCGAGCAGCTGATCTTGCTAGGTTTCTCCAGTAACCTGTTCCAAAAAGTTTTTTTTTACTTTTCCCTTTTATCAACTCTCCCTCCTTTTCCGTATTACATATATCTTCTGCTTGTATAACGTCACACTATGTTATCCATCCAGCAGAGACATGACTAGTTTTATCGAAGCCCTTACAGATCGCCAACTGGTTTTGTGAACTCAGACAACGAAGGTGATGAAACGGCAATATAGGGTGGCCGTTCTGGGTGCATCGGCATGTGGAAAAACATCATTGGTAAGAGGATTCCATGATCACAAGTGACTTATATGACATTCGGAACAAAAAAATAGTGGAGCGGAGCTATAAAAAAGGGCAGATTATGAGAAAAAAACTTTAAAATGTTTGAAAATTAGCTCATGAAAAGCTTATCAAATCTAGTTGAATCAAAGTTAGCGGTTATCCTAGAAAAAAATAGACCTCTCAAAAATTCTAGAAATTAATTGGCTTTTAGATTCGACGATTTGTAAGCGACGATTACACTGAAACTTATGATCCTACTATCGAAGACAGATATAAGAAGACTTTGATGGTACAAGGATCATCCGCACATCTTGAAATTGTCGACACAGCTGGAAAGGTAAACTGTTTAAAAGTCAATTTTTATCATTTTGCGCCTAAGGCTGCGTCGTACGCTGAGCTCATGTTCGACCTAGCATCGTGTCGGGACCCACTACATGTGTTCCGTATTGATCCGGCACTAGCACGGTGCTAGCACGGCGCTGGAACAACCCCGGCATGCGCTGGGATTGGCAACTTCGAATGCTAGCTTGATGTTCATCCAAATTTTCTTCTATCTTTTAGAAGACGTTAATTTCCAATTTTTTCCATCAAAATTTCTCCTAACTTCAGGCGTTTTTTTTTTGAAAAATCTCAAATTTTTCTGGGTCTCCAAAAGAATTTTCAGGACATCCAAATTAACTTCAAAACGACTTTTTTAGGAGCTAGTAAACGAAATGCTGTCACGATATATTGCCTCCGCTGACGCTTTCATGGTAGTTTACTCAGTTGGAAGCAGGATGTCATATGAGCACGCATTATATCTTTTCTCACAAATTGCTCGAGTGAGAGGAGTGGATACGGTAAGTGACGCTTTGCTCGTAGATTATGACTGAAAGGCAACTCTGCGTTGCAAAAGAACTCCTCATCTGCACGACTCATAGGCACTGGCGCCTTCAAAGCATTTCTCCACTTTTAAAATCTTCCAAATGATACAAGATGTCCCTAAACTTTGGACCATCTAATAATAAGGGAAAGGATGATTTATATCTTGATCGCCCGCATTTGCCAGCTGATCATACACTTCTTGCATTTATACTTCTTTGATTTGTGACTTATAAGAAGCTTATTCCTATACTAATGTCATGCTTTCACCTCGTCGATTATAACTCATCAGAGATGTTATGACTATAACATAGAATCAATATTCAATAAAATACCTCGTTTGCTTCTTACAGATTGCTCGGATACTGGTTGCCGCAAAATGCGACTCAGACTACAGGGAAGTTTCACCAGACGAGGGCCATACGTTGTCAGCTCAGCTTCGTTGTTCATTTGCAGAATCCAGTGCCAAGATGAATATTAACGTCCACGAGGTAGATCAATCAAAATGATATTATTAGGTTGTCCCAAAAGTAAACTTCATTTTTGAATGAATTGAGCTGTTCTTGTTCTCCTTGCAGACCTAAGGTACCATTCGATAGAGCGGAGCAAGCTCTACAAAAACACCACCAAAGATCCACGTAATTCGTAACAGATAAAATTTGGGGCCAAAAATCAAGATTTTTCAGGTACCCTAAAAATCGTATCTCCTTCCAGAGAATTCCTACGGACTTCCAACTTGGTCTTTGTAAAGTATACATATAGTAGTACCCAAAAATGTTTTTGGCGAATTTTTTCCAGGCCTTAAAACTGAGAGAAAAAGATGGACCGAAATGCCCCCTTCTCGGGTTTTTTTATGTGAAACATAGTATTTCTCGAATATAAGAGCACATACAGGGGTAAGTTTTTGCAATTATACTTAGTAAGGCTAGTAGTATACAATGACATGTGTGGGAGGAGATGGGAGCGCAGTTTGCCATTTTTGGACAATTTTTGTTTCTCGCTTTCTATGCTCGGAAAAAATACAGTAAAGGCATATTTGGGTACTACTATGTGCCTACTGTATAATAGCCAAGTTGGAGGTCCGTAGGGTTTTTCTTCGCAGAAATCCATTTTTCAGGTGACAAAATTTTTTTCGATTTTGGCTTCAAACCATGGTATACGGCTTAGGCGGGCCCTTGGTGGTCCTTTTGTAGAGCTTGATCTGCTCTATCGAAAGATACCCTGAATATACCAAAACAACAAAAACAGCTTGAATTATTCAAAAAAGGAGTCTACTTTTGGGACAACCTAATATATTCCTGAACTGAAACTACTCACAATCAATGCGGGGCTATTTTGCACACTACAGTATGCTACCACACTCTTGTGGGTTCTGCAGAGAATTGCTGTTTCACCGTACTAGGGGGAGACAGTCCCCATCTCCACACACAGATCTATCCCCTAATCTTGGAATCGTTTCGGCAAAAATGCAGGAATATGTGTTAGCTATTGTAAAAATTAGTAAGGATTACGATAGCGTACGGTATATAGGTGCAAAAAGGCCTCACCCCCTTTGAAAGCTTTAAATAACCTCTAAAAAAATTTTTACTTCAGATTTTTGAAGATATCGTCATACAGCTACGGTACGTCGAGACAGTTTCGCGAACTGTGTCACGAAATCAACCTTACCAAAGCACGAAGAATCCACCGTGTTGCTTTCTATAGCTCAATTTCCAGGACAAAAGCAAATAATCTGAAGAAAACTTTTTTATTCCATTCAGAATTTCAAGCATAAGTCATGATGTTGTCTTATTTGTAACATAAAATAAAAATAACAAAGCTGTTAGTTGATTGAGCACAAAATAAGTGAATCGGTTTTACAAAAACCTCTTCAATCATAAGACGACGTATAAAATAGACCGGACAAATTTTACAGTTAGTTCTTCACATTTGTTAATAAAAGGAAAGGATCAGGGGTGGATCACAGAGCAATAAAACTTACAAATGTACTGTACAACTAATGGATGACGGTAATGGATCTGCAATTATTTGGGCAATTTGAACGCGCACGGGTGCATGTGGAGGTCACTTCTTCTTGAAAACTCCAAATGCATTGAGAATGAGCAAAATTATTATACAGATCATGGCAATGCCAAAAAGGACGCAGATGATTGTCCATTTTGCACTCGTCAGGAACATTCTTCGTTGCACTCGATGAGCCGTCATCTTGAAGTTTCCGGCCTGAAATAGATGAATGCAGAGTCGTAGACGATTATGGTATTTTTATTAAATTTTGAAAAAAAAATGTCCAGGAAATTCTCGGTATCTGTTTTTTCAACCGATACTATTGGGTCTTAGCCTGATTCATTCGCGGACGATAAGGACTATAGAGAAGGCTATAAAAAAAGACTAACTCTTGCTCAGACCGTACTTGCTCCAGGCGAACCAATCAGCGACGGCGGATACGGTAATGGACTGGGGTTCAAAGTTGAATTTTTCAAGCATGGTTGATTCTCATGAGCTGTCGTTTAAGTGATGACTTTTCTAAGGCTTTCCAATCACTTTCTAAGTAGGCCAGCCGAGTCATTTATAACTTAATATGTGTGTCTGCACTCTGCGCGGCAACCGACGATATCCTCACTAGCAACTCCTCAGCAAAACCTTTTTTAGCGTAACAAACCTTGTAGTCTCTAGTCTGTATAGTCTTAACTAGCACTTATTCAATCAATCAAAAGAGAAGGAAGAAAAATCGCTGGAAATGAGGAGGTTCAATCTTAAAAGTCGTCAAGTAGCGCGCATAGGGTGCAATACACATATAAATGTAATCAAACAAAAGAAAAAGAAGAAAAATCGCCAGAAATGAGGAAATTCAATTTAAAAGTCGTCAAGTAGCACGCATAGGGTGCAATACACATACCAAGTCATAAATGACTTGACAATACATTGAATGATTACGGACAATTTTTTCATATTCCTTGTTATTATTAAACAATGTCATAGACGCATAAACTCTTCAAAACACTTGATTTTAGATTTTTTTTCTTGATCGAAAAAAACTGTGAGCGCATGCCTCCCTCGACCGCTTCAAAACTACTTTTTCAAAAGCCACACTCCTGCTACCTCAGACAACAATTTTATGTTCTAAGCATTATCTTCCAACCATTGTTCTCGAATTCATTCATAAATAAGCCGAAGGAGAAATAAGGACGACGAACCGAAGCCTGCAGCTCATCCGTACGTCTTTCAATGCTGTCTAGTCGTTCACCTCGTTCCATTAGGGATGCAACATTAGCCGCCATCACCTTAAAAAAACTTTATTTAGCTAAAGCTCAGCGCAGCCGATTTTTAGAAGCTCACATTTTTCACTTCATCCACTTGACGGCGCATATCTTCGATGCGCGTATCATGTGGAGGTCTCTGAGTGTTGTTTTCTGCCATCTGTAAAGCACGAATAAAAGCAATTTTCTATGAAAAATTGTAAGCTATGTATAAGAATTCTCCAATTTCGATTCTAGGATGACTTATTAGAAAGATACTAAAAGAAACAGGGTAAGTCAAGAGGAAGAAGGCGAATTTCACTCCTTCAAAAATATAAACGGCTCTTCACATCAAACATCATAGTTTGTCATTGATTTTTTTTCTAATGTTGATAAAAAGAATGAAGGGGATGCAATTGCCTTTAGTATATACCACAATATGCACATTTATGGTAAGTAAGCAAGCTCTAACGGCTGAAGTCGCTACAGGGAGAATAGCTCGTTTACAAGGCGTAATTATACTATAGTAAAAAAAAAAGCTTGAGTGTAGTCAAGCAAACCAAAATGTCTCATAACTTGGAGATATTGTCTAGACATTCTTACAGTTTGCCAAGCAATTGAAAACAAAAAAAGACCCATCATGTAAGAATAAAAAAGTGAGAAAAAATATGAACAAAGAAACATTCACTATATACTTCAAGCTTTGCTAAAAACCAACTTTCTTGAAATATTTCGCCTCAAAAGTCAAGGATGAGAGGAGAATAAGAAGAGTCCTTCCAGGTCCAACTGAATCACAAAAAATGAAAATTCGTGTAATGTCATTTTTCCAATGTGAAAAATGAAGTGCAAGTGAATGAACAATATTGTTTTATTCTGTTGCTACTGTGGTAAGTTTAGTATGACTTTACAGTAATCATGATCATCATCTGGAAACAACAAGTGGAAATTAGTCTAGTATAAAAAAAAAGGGTAGTCAAAATGCCGGAAGAGACGCTATACAAGTACTATTTGTTAAAAAATTCAGGATAATATGAATCAATTCCCAGCGAACACTAGATAAATTATTCACGACACGAGGAATTACTGAATAGTGTTGAGTCATGTTATTTTTCATTCAAAAATTCATAAAATTCTACAAATCAACCAACCAAACACTCGAACATACCGTTTTGTCCAACGAAAAGAGTCGCATTCTCAATTCTTTGAGAAAATTTTTTGCAATCATCGTGGGAAGAATAGGAGGGCCGAGACTTTGTAGCGAATGGGGAAGGGCAAATGGCAATGGCCTCTACCCTCTATGGGGGCGATTTGCGAGCAGAACTACAGGGTTTTCTATTGCAAGAGTGTTCGTACTCACAACAGAACTGGAACAATCATCATCCGGCGCATGATGCGCTCTGCTATTCAGTATGCGTCAGCCGTCACTTACTCGTCATGTTAGAGGTCAGGTATTAGTAGGCTGTAATCGACTCTACCCTCCATATTTTGAGTTTTTTGCAAGTTTTTTTCACTCCTGACAAAATTACTAAATTACAAAATTACTCACTCTTCGTTCAATAAGAATGAAACATGTAGTTCGAATAACTAATTATTAATCATCTTTTCCAACACTCGTAAATGTGTCGGGATGCAGTTGGACTGCATCAGCTGTTCGGAGGCTGGCCGACGAGAGTCGAGCCGAGCAGTGACCCCCGTGGCCCCGACACCACCCGGTTGCCACCATCCCCCCTTCCCCCATCACCCTTGTATATATTATGTAGATAATAAATATTTATATAAGACTTTGTAACCCGCTACACATCAGGATAAAGGGAGTAGCTAACCTTTTATACCTGAGTCGTAGCCATTTCCATGGTTCACTGATCCCTCATCCTCAGTAGCTCACCCTCACGTACATCATCATCCTCGAATCATATGCCTATCGTCAATGTTGAAGATGTTCTCGCCGTAAACCGCGTGTCCAACCATCTATGCACGCTACCCGGAAGAACAACCGCACCAATCTGACTCGCTCGAGGACGAGCTTCTCGAAGGAATGGAGATGTCGGGATGCAGTTGGACTGCATCAGCTGTTCGGAGGCTGGCCGACGAGAGTCGAGCCGAGCAGTGACCCCCGTGGCCCCGACACCACCCGGTTGCCACCATCCCCCCTTCCCCCATCACCCTTGTATATATTATGTAGATAATAAATATTTATATAAGACTTTGTAACCCGCTACACATCAGGATAAAGGGAGTAGCTAACCTTTTATACCTGACAAATGCCAAGGTCTGAACCCTACCATGAAAAATGCATTCTCTTCGTCATAATAATGCTCACGTTTGCGAATATCATCTACTACTCATTCGGAACTGATCAGCCAAGAAGGACACAAAACAAACCACACCGAACTCAATAAATCTCGCTACAGTAACCCTATGTATTACTTCAATTGGGCTTTCTTCCATTTCTGAGATTCCTATACATAACAATTTTTTGAGAGCTAGAAGAAGTGAGGAAGAAAACTATGGCGCGGAAAACTTTGAAAAATGGCAATAAGAATCTGAATAAACGCTTTAAAGGTAACTTGTATGACTTCATAGATTATCGAGATAGGAGATGGAAACAAAAAAAAAGAAAAGGTTGCCAATTGTTTCTGGAATGTGTAGACAAATAATATTGAGCCAATGTCAAGCATGATTTTTTGTTGCCAATCGATCTTGGGCGAGAAGCATGTGGAAGTTTACGGAAAATAAAAACAAGAAAATGCCAATAAAGAAGAAGTTTAGTAAAAAAAGGTATTTATTGTTAAAACTTTTGTGCACTTTTTGAAAGCCCTAGTTAGCTTAATCTTATAATTCCATGGATAGAAAAGGCACGAGTGCTAAGAAAAAAAATTTTTTTTGAATGTTTCTCAACTGACTAAATACTTAGCTCACAAGTACACAAGCAGTTCTGTATTATTTTTTCGTTATTTTCCCACTTCTAAATGAAGCCATGCCTTTATGAAATATAAATAACTTAGGAAAGTTGACAAAAAATCCTCATATTTAAAATTTACTGTTGCGAAAAGATTACTCAGTGGAGGGCAGCAGATAATTGCTTGTTCTCAAGCAAAGCTAGTCGAGTCATTTGCAACCTAATATGCGTTATGCACAATAGATGCGCTACTTCACGACTTGTAAGATTGAAATTCCCTAAATTCGACGGATGTCTCATTCTTTCTTCTCTATTTTGAATTGGATAAATATCAAATAGCAGTACAAGCTTTCACAGTCTGTACCTTTACAAAAGGTTTTACCGGTGAAACTAGTAAGGTGCCGTCGGTAGCCATGCACAGTGTGTATATTCACATATTGGGTCAAATATGATGCGCATATTTCGCCCAAAGAGCATGATTTGCATACCTAAAGAGTCCGTATCCCTCTCAAAATTCCCAGCTTCCATTCCAAGCTGCAAGGTCCCAAGCACTTTTTATGACCCTCGTTCGGCTAGAGCGTAATCGCCGCCCGCGTACGCAGAAGTGAATCATGCTGCACTTACTGTGCAATTTTAATGCCATTTTCGTCGCTGACGGGATTTTGACAAGAACCGACAATTTCTGTAGAAAAACTGGACAGTGGATTGCATCGAAAGCAGAGTGAATTGTAGAGGTTTCACGATCTAGCTTGGACGTCAATAATGGGATTTCTATAGACTTGTGGATTAGTTTTTTTTTTCAAAGATATTCTAGGTTATAAAAACTTCGAACAACCTGTGAGTACCCCTAAACTTTGCTCAAGACTTATTTTCGAAATGTTTTCTCTCAAAAACGTTTTTACACGCACTATATATGGAAAAACAAAGATTTAGTTATCTGTTATCACCAGCGGAATGGGACACGCCCTCAAAAACTCGCAGTAAATCCTGCATTTTTGTCTATCATAAACCACATAGACTTATTTCTGCCAATAAACGTCCAAACAGTTTTTTAGCAACTAAGTAAAAGTATAAATTTAGAGGAGCTGATCGATAAATATATTTCATCAAACTTGTTGTGTCATAAAAAATGAATGCAATAACGAAGCTGAAACAGCATTCGAGCTTTGGTCTCCTCCAATTCTCCGCTGCCACCACTATTCTAGTGATAATATTACCAGCTTCCAGTTCCGAAAACTTCGATCTTATGCTAAGGAGGGATTCCTAACAAATTTGACGCCAACACTTCATTCGTATTGAAAAAAAAAACCATCAAAAAATCCACCATATCCGTTTATTGTTAGAGTCGCTTCCCAAATCTTCTGCGTTTCTCAACACGGAACCAAGCAAAAAATTCGAGAAGTTTACGCGAGATCTTTGCAGGCAATATGCAGGCAAGACAGTCAGTAAATTCCGCTAGAAATAAAAACTTTTAGCATGTGCGGAGACGTCCTCACGGCAATGCAACCTTTCGTCTTCAAAGGACATGCAAAAATCGAGATTCACATAACTTTTGCGCTGTTATCCCTGCCCCAATGTAGAACCACCTAAATTTCACCCCAGTTATCAAAAGACTTGCAGTTGCTGATGTTGTGTGCGATCAAAAAAAATTTCCCCTAAAGTGATTGCAATCAGATGAACCAAACCCTGTTCGCAACATTTTGGAAACTGTCACTTCTTCGTATTTCGACCCAGCTAGAGAAATTCTATCAAGAAGTAAAGCATGTACTTCCTAATGGCCCCGTGATGGCTTCTTACTAAGTCTTGACTGCAGACATAGAAATGGAAATATCAAACTACTCAAGCTTCTGCTCAGAAAAGTCAGAATCATAGAAACGAAACGGAAATTAGGTAATCGGTTTTCCCTCTTTTTTAAAGGGTTTGTGCCCTCCTCATTCTAACTGTACAAGATTTGTTCTGATCAAGTTTTTGTGTGAAAAGTTATGAATATTCGAGAAAACGCTAAAATAAATTGTTTTTTTTTTGGACATTTTTTTCTCGAAAACCATAATTTTCCATGAAGGAGTTTAAGCAGAGGTTTAACTACAAAAGGAGGTTACAAAACCTACGTTGCTGTCTATCAATAAATAATTTTTAGCTTTAAGGGCCTACTTAAAACCGTCAAAGCTCCAGCGTTCTTTTTTCCATCTTTATCTCTGCAGTCAGAGCTTGAAAGAGAGTCGCCCTGAAGCCATTGGAATGTTCATGTGTTATTTTTTGCATTAGAACTAATAGTAGCGGTCACGACTATTCCGAGCACTAACAATAAGAACGCAGTGATGGTTGAGTCATAGACATGCTCTAATTCTAGCCCTTTCCGAATAGCTTCCAATTTCACTTCGCCAACATTGAATAAATGCCTTCGAAGACATGGTTACATGGAAATTTCCACACAAAAATGTGACAAAACTTGTCCGACAGCATCATAGGAGTCAAAAAAAGAATAGCTGCTTGACGTCATATGAATTCGCTTTCTTTATCATGCCGTCCACATTTCTTCGGAAAGCACCTGACACTAATAAGAATTGCTGACAGAGGGGTGATAGTGCAAAAGCTGATGATTATGGAAAAGATTCATGGAAAGAACGTTCTGAAATTGTCAGGGAATAGTGAGGGATCAGCTTATCCAAAAAATCTCTAAAACAAAAAATGAAATGGCGCAATGTAGACGGCGAACATTGCAAGGAACGTTGACTGCATACGATGTTGATGCCATGTGAAGCTTTGAATCTCAATGGACCCAAAATTCGAAGTGGACCCGAAAGCTTACAACGGCATTGTATTCGTTCCAAACGGAACCGGTTTAGCCCCATATATGACTTGCATGAGGGGTGATTCCGAACATGCATGAAAAACAAGTGCAGCCTCACGGGAACAAATAGACTAAAGCCGGATTCTGAGGGCAAACTTCGCTGGACAAAGTGAAGTATGCGGGTCAAATAGGGAAACGAAAGGGAGAACTGGACATTGAGAGTACCGGTCTGCCAATTTAGGACACAAAATTATCTAAATAGAGCTGGGGGACTGAGAAGGGAGCTAATTTAGAATTTGGGAGTTTTTTCCGAGAAGTGAGATGTTAGAGCATGTTGCGCCTGACTTGAACGGTTCGCCGTGTGCTCTTTCACAGTTTACTTAATCGATGGGGTGGCACGGTAAAAAATTCTTTCCTAAGCAAATAGAAAGGTAAAGACGTAGCAAAGGAGTACACACACATATGAGCCACGGGAAATGAGTCATAAAAACGAATCCTTGCTTTATATGACAAAGCAAAAATTCCGCTATGAATGACTATGATGGCATCCCCATGGGACGTTGTTGAATACCAAAATATGAGGACAAAACTAACGAAGACGGTCAGTTATCACAATAAATTAAGAAATTAAGCTATCCAAGAAGGAATCGATACTAAGAAGCGTCTCTTATTTGCGATAAAGGAACGATAAGGCCGGGCCGTCATAAAAAGACCATGTCATGAGCTTATGAACTGGGCGTATCGAGCAAAGCAAGAGCTGATGATTCAGATGAAAAATTCCATCGTTTCCCCTCTTTCTGCACTTTAACTAACTCCAAGCACGATAAAATGAGGCTATGAAGCAAGACTGACAAGGGAACGGAAATGGTCAATCCGAACAAGCTGCAAACCAATAGATGCAACATATAATTCTGACTATAAATCTGTCTTTTTCTATCTGCTAATCACTTTTATGGAAGAAGCTATAAGCCATTATAAGCCATTTAACTGCTGGGGACTAGGGAATCGTGTGTACAAAGCACAAATTTTGGCCATATAGAGCCATGTTCGACTGAATGCTGGACCATAACAACCTAATCTAAAGATGACCTGAAAAAGGAGTGATATGCTCGATTTCGCAATTTTGATGTGCGATTTTCACGCAAAACTGCTCATAACTTCGTCTACAAAGGCATTTAGCAGATATGGGGAACAAGTTAGAAATTAGCGTTCTATGCTGCATTCATTGGTATGCAGCTTGCCTGGATTGGCCACTTTGATTTCTGACCATTCCCTTGTGAAAAAAGTCCTTTTTATACCAAATACATATACGCATGATGCACAAGACTAGGGAAAAAATTGTGACTCTTATTGGTACGGTAAAAAAGTTTATCTCCTAACATTTGACTATCAAGAACTTTATTTTGAAAGAAATTTTACGCCATATGTAAGCAATATGACATCACAGATTGGCGGTCGGAACATGTTTAGGAGGGATGCAAGGGGGTTTTATTTGCATGAAGAGCTAGCTAACAGGAGCTTTCCAAATATTTTACGAAGTTATTCCAAAAAAGGAGTTAGCAACAGCCGACTCTCAAAAATTTTTGAGAAAGCTAGTATCGATTAGCAACAGCCGACTCTCAAAAAATTTTTGAGAAAGCTAGTATCGATTCTTCATAGATTTTCAAAATTACGATAATTTATTACGATTATTACGATCATTCACAAGTAAAGAAAGTCATTTGCACAATTTTATAGATTTAGGAGAGCAGAGGGTACAGCGTTTTCATGGTTTCGATCATGTTGAAGAAATGTTTGGAAAAAATTTCATTTTGAGCGATCATTTCAGCCGAAGCTGAGGAAAAGGAAACACAATCTGCTCAATTCCATTCCAAGATTAGTCATCAAAATATGTGTAAGGATTTCCACAACCATTCACGTTTCTATCGAAACCATTGACGCGGATGTTTTTTTCGCCGAGAATTGCGCTGCTTACAAGGTATCCAAGCAATCTTCGTCAACAATTGTTGATGCTTTGCAAAACAACATTGAATAAGGCACCTTTGAAGTGGAAAAATTTGTTTGCTTACAAAGGCATACGTTTGTTTGCTATCTCTAATCTGGATGAAAGGGTGAAGTGAAGAAGCTGAAAGCAACGCAGGTGAAAAATCCAACAAAAACAACAAAAAATTGGCAAAACCTGTTTCACAAATAAATATCAGGAACGTAGAGAAAACTCCTGCCATTAAAGTAAAAATGCCAGAAAAGTGTTTCAATTGAACTTTCGAATTTTCCAACCCATTAAGCAACAACCTCAAAAGCAAAAATTATGTGCTTTGGTCTGACTTTGATTTTTCAATGAAAAATCATTGAGAATATCTATCGCTGAAAAAAAATGAATGATGCGTACTATGATGTTGTTGATGTCGATGTCATATAACCTTTTATGCAGCTGTAGAAACGATACATTAGCAAAATGCCAAAACAAAGTTTACTGAAAGGATAGAAAAACTGCATGGTAATCAATCTTTCAAAAAGACCGCTCCCGCTCAACATTTTTTTCAAAAAAAAAAGGATTACTCACCATCAAATGCTGTAGAATCGGATGGATTTGTTGCTGTAAAGCATGATCCCCTAATGTCCGAAGGCTTCCCAGCAAGTCGTTCTGTTCTAAGACGGCTGTCTGAAACAAAAAAATTCTTTTTGATAGAGTTTTTTTCACCGAAAATCAGTATTGGGATACTGTGAAATTTCAACAGCTTTTCAGAATCTACACAAACCCACTTTGACGTTAAGTAAGAACTGCTGTGCCCGATCTGATGGCACTTCGGGTTCAGCAACACAAGCGTAGATCAGCGGACCAGGTCCATCTAATGACACAGCATAGTGGATGAAATATCTACAAATTTGATATTCAATGATTTAACTCCGCTTGGTTGAAAAATGTGAAATCCCCTACTCAGAGACGTTTACATTCATTTACTCTTCAATCCGTCAAATAAATTCCCAGTAAAATTTAGGTCACTATGACGCTTGGCCGTAAATCTCATCATAAATTTTTGTTCTGCTCCGCATTATGGAGGTCTGACTTGTTCACATTTGTATTTTTACAGATTTTACTGACTGGAATCTCTATATGTACTATTATTCGTATTCCTCTTAAATCTCCTTCAGAAAAGATTTCATTATTTATTGAATCAACGCTAAATCAGATTTTTACTAAACTACAAGATGTTTTTTTTTCCGAAATCCAATATTGCAGAAGCAATAAGATAAACAAATTACAACTTTTGACTTTTCCCGATAAGCACGATGGAAAAAGTGAAACTTGGGTTTCTTTCTTGCTTTGTTCAAGCGTCACTTTACAAAAACTGAGGGCTAAATAGCAAACAGCCGGATAAGAGAAAATTTGTGTAGAGCAGTTTCTTTATTTAGCAGCGACATCACTACATTTCCAGAGAAAAAGTCTAATTGCTATTGCGAAGGTGATCCGGAACATTTGCGGTGTGTGAAAGAATAATTTATCCGAGGAGCCAGTACTTCTCTCCGGTCTCCCCTGATGAATGTCCGAAAGGAAAATTCCCCTACAGAATAAAGACTATCTCACGATAAGTTTGAAGTACAACTCACCCATCAATCTCGATCTTGCCATCATTATTGAAATGAAGTTGTGCCCGTTTTTCGATAATTTTCGCGGCCTGAATAATTGGATTAACCCACTGAAACTGGAGCAAAGCTGTAGATACTCACTAGATATTCCGATGGAATCGCTGTAGAAGAATTACTAGATGGCTGAGCTACCTCAAGCTCACAATTCGCTAGAACAATAACATCTCCAGAAGTCGACGGCCTACAGACTAT
Source organism: Cylicocyclus nassatus (assembly GCA_958299035.1). Taxonomy (NCBI): domain Eukaryota; kingdom Metazoa; phylum Nematoda; class Chromadorea; order Rhabditida; family Strongylidae; genus Cylicocyclus; species Cylicocyclus nassatus. Next base: position 74,236,800 of record CATQJL010000305.1, on the reverse strand, counting down.
GCCCTGCACGACACTCATGGCAGATCAAATAAGTTGTTAGTTTTCTGAAAAGCAGAACAACTGAACCAGAACTACGAAACTATCGCAAAATGGACGTAGCGAAAGGTAGAAAAAGAAAACGCTGATGTCACCACGAACGAATGCATCACGATGGAGTGTAAGAAACTACAATGACCGAACAAAAGCAATTGGATCCATTCTGTATCTTGACAATGAACAAAAAGAACACTTCCATCAGTGAAAGGACAGTGAAAAAGGCTCATTCGAAACGCTCTAGTTTTACGAAATTTTGTCGCTCGTAATGGTTGTAACATCTCACCCATGTATGAAAACCATAATTGTATTTCCGCATCTTCGAAAATATATCTTAAAAATATATTCGAATCAGCTGATAGCGTTATCTTATATCGAATTTGCGTATTTACATTCGATCGGTATTCCGTTCGTTTCAATTTTTACATAAAAAGCACGGCATGAGGAATGTAAACAACGGTGTCCGATTTTAGCAAAAATAAAATAGAATAAAATAGAATAAAACAACGTTTATGTAATCGTATACTATTCACGTCTGAGAGAATAATAATAAAAATAACTCCGGGGAACTAATTCGATATCTACACACCGCTCGTGTTTTATGAAAAAACGAATCACAGCCGCTCTCATCTAGAAGACATATGATGGAAAAATTACTTTGGATCTAGTGACTGGTGCAATTCTACGAATTTAAAAATGATACAAAGTGACCGGCTTGAAAAAATTTTTGTCTAAGGCCCCGGACAGACTTCACGCGATTTGATCGTCGCGACTGAATCGCGATGAGACAACTGTTACAACATCATTCCATGCCGATCAACTTGCATTTCGGTTGTAATACTTTTCCAGCCCGAAATTTTTGAATGAGGAATGAAAATGAATGGAAATGTCGGCGATTGAGTCGCGACGATCAAATCGCGTGAAGTCTGTCCGGGGCCTAAGACAAAATTCTAGAACGAAGAAATTTTCTGCCACCGCCGCCCGCGCTCACAACCGCTAAGTTTACAATGACTCAACCCATTAAGCTCTTAGGAAACGAGGAATTCTTGATGGAATTTGACTGAGTCAGGCTGCTCCGATAGAATGACACTTGTTTACATCGAAAGGTCAGTTTAGATTCGAAGGGCGACGCACATTCGCCCCATTCATGTGACATCACCGTAGCGTGGCCATATCTGGCTTCAAAGCGGACGAAATCTTAATCCAATGGCACCATTCGGCTCAGCTCGGCGCGGTGCATCTTCTGATATATAGAAGTGTCTCTCTGGACACAGTAGAAGGCCACCTTCATGAGCTTCAGATTTGCTTACGGTAGGTTGCCCACTAAATGCAATGAATAAGCACACTGAGTAACCTAACTTGTGCAAAAACCTGAAACAGTTCGTGGAATCTGGCATTTTACTGTGTCCAAGTGGGCACTTCTATTTATCAGAGGATGCACCGCGCCGAGCTGAGTCTAATGGTACTCTTGGATTGAGAATTCGTCCACTCTGAAGTGAGATATGGCCACACGGTGTTGTCACATGTATCGGGCGAATGCGCGTCGTTTCCCAAAAAAATACAAGCCGTATTGTAACGTCCAATTCCAATTTGCTGTTCCAAGATTAGGAAGGAAAAACGTAATATAATCATGTAAGCAAAGTTGTCAAAACGATCAGATGATTTTGACGTTTTTCCGGGCTAGACATAAAGTTCATACAAGGGAATGTCAAATCTGCTATTAACTCGCAATAAGATCGAACCAAACGCTGATGGGGAATACAGGAAGCTCACGCTGCTTCACCATAAGCAAAGTAATTATGGAAACAGCGGCCAATCTGATTTACTCAAAAATTATTTTCATTAGAGCCTCAGTTTTTGAGACTGATTTCGGGATAAAAAATGGCACAGGTGATTTTTTTGCACGACAAATTTGCCTACATGTACATCAGAAGAGAATGCCGTAAATGCATCATTCTAATAAATCAAGCTTGAATCAGGATTTAGAACGTTTAACATCGATGTGAGGACTGCGACTGCAAAACTCTCCCGCAAACTATTGATTTGTTACATCCCAATCTTGAAGGCACCGTTCACCCTAAGTTAGGGGTGTTGAGCTTTTAGCGGCTTACGATAGAAAGACCCCCTAGCTAATATCCAAGTCGTGGCGAAAAACGTCACAACTTGGATATTAGCTTCAGAAGGCGTGAGGACCCCAAGTCAACCTCCCCTTTCCAGTAATGCCCGCCCCCCCGTCCGTGCACGCCCATCCAATCACCATTCCGGAGAACCGGCCTGCGGGTTCTTCGGAACGGAAATTGTCGGTGCTTTCGCAGATTCTTTACTTCATATTCGGAATCAGGGACATTAAAAGGCCCCAGAACGACCCAGACATGGAAGTCGAGAATGTGAGTGGACCCCAGGGTGCCTTTAACCGGCTCGCGTACACTCACGTTAAAAGGGCTATTTCGATATTTAGAGTCGTTTTCAGGGCGGGGTAATTAGACCCCACCAGGTAAGGAATAGATATTTGAACTTTCTGGAACATAAAAAGATGGTTTAAGCGAACATATTTGGGATGCTTGCGACTGAGACCACATTGGAATAAGTAAAAAAACCAGATTGCAATCAAAATTGGAGGAATTGACTACGGTTCTCGCTAAAGCAGTGAAATCCACATTTGCAAATCTGTGTACAACAATCCATGAAAAATAAGGCAAAATCAGTAATATTTCAGATCAAGACACCAAAAAGTTCAACTTGTATGCTTTTTACATTGAGGAACTCATGATTCGAAAAATAGACTTCTAAGCTGAATATGATGTAACTCCGAACTTCGTGTAAAAACTGAACCCCCCTCACTGTTTCTGCCGATTGTATAGATATTTATACTTTCCTTGACTCCGTCGAGTGTATGAGGCTGATTACTTTTCGCCCAACTTCATAACTATCCCCCGGTCCCTCTCTCTTGCACCATTAGCTGGCAATTTCTCGAGTGATGAATCGGAAGACGAGTATTTCAAAGGAAATGTCAATCGGAAATGAATCACGGAAACTATTAAGAGGCTGAGCGTTTATGAAAGCTTAAGACACGGAGGAACGACAATCGTCGCCGCTTACTAATGCCAGAAATTTTACACAGCTGCCGCGTTCTGGTGCCTAAAAAATATTCTGATTAATCAGACAAACTTGAACCCGGAGAACAGATGTGTCGATTTGAAACATCGATTTGGATTTGCCAAAACAAGGAAGGAAAAGTTCGATTGTGATCATTTTATGAAGAATAAAGTTTCTAGAATTGTAAACATTGGACCCCTTCCTTCTTCTTCTTCCCCTGCTGTACACCAAAAATAGCATAAAGTCCATGTTTTCGCCAATGTTTTCCAATAAACAAGGGATTCCCTGACAGGGCAACAGCAATAAAGATATTATAGCAAAGAACGCAAGCACAAAGAACAACCAAGGGTGATAGGACAATTTGTGCAGTTCTGCTGGTAAACAGCGATATATTCTTTTGTGGGAACTGGTAATGCACATGTTTTCCCAACTCCCCCGTCTAGTGAACGTTACCTGCTCAAAAATTAGCGATCAGAAGGTTCAGCTCGTCTACCACAATGACAACGAATCCGCTTGGAACTTTCTAGAACTACAATCAGGAATTACACAGGGTCTAGAGGCAATTAATGCCCTCGCTCAACGAAAATTGATTGACGCACTCAAACTTCTGTGATTCTTCGTTTTTCATTCACCAATCATCTTCAAAACCGAAAGTTCACCAAACCAAGACTAAGAAGTAGAAAAAAAAGCACACCTCCGCCTCTTAATCACTTCCCAATAATGTTGTGTCAGTTTGAATTCGCATAAGCGCGCTTCTTTCTCAAGGACCATTTCCCATGGCTTATGACCTCGGTTACGGAAACGACCTCGTGAGTGGAAGTGAAAAAGTGTCCCCTCAAGAATGTAACACCCACACATGCCCTTTCGTGATCATGCGTTCAAATTGTCATGTGAGTTAGTGTAAAGTGCTTGAAGATGGAGAAGCAAGGATGCAGCCAATGCGCTGAATTCTAATCATAGGTTTCAAAAAACGTAGAAATTCGCTGAACTGTAGTATGGTAAGAGAAATAACGTTAGAGTGCAAAAAAAGCAGAAAGAAATCTGCACCTATGATATCTGCATTGCGGAGGAATTTCCGTAGGATAAGAATAGTATCTAACCTTTGATATAGTACCCTGCGGTGCCGAAAACACTTGCGCGTGAACAGACGCTATGGACAAAAAAAAAAGAAACTTGGAAATTTGCTCTCCTTACGCTCACAGATCGTCAGCATTATAGGCATGGCAATTTTTTCACGCGCAGCTGCTGTCGACACCGTAAGAGCACTATATGAAGCATCGCTACTAGCCTATAGTCACCCTGACCTTGACAAGCTTATCAGGATGCAGATGCTCCTGGTAAAACTTGCTCAATTTATTCCTAACAACTATCTGCTTTCTTCATCGAACCGTTCGTGGCATGTATCGTTGTTGTTGTTTGAATGCTTCTCTTTCATTATTCGCTGTTTTTGTTGATGTTCCTAGTCATTGTTTTGACTATTTTGGCGTCGATTTCTTTCGTTATACTCCACATAGGCTTGCCCATGTAACTTACTAGATATTAGGTTGGCTAATAAATACTTTCGGTCTGTTTTGCAGCTCCTACAGATTCTGCAGACAATTTTTTGTCCAGTATTCGGTACCGTTGGAAGAACCACTTCAGTGAGAATTGAAACATAAGAATTATTCGAATGAAATTTATATGCTATCAAAGATCCGCAAAAAAGTGAAAGAAACCCAATTTTTTCATTGTGCACATATATGAGAAAATTTGGTTTTTTTTGGTCAAAGAATTCTGAAGTGGTAGATCAAATTTTTATTGGTAGTCGCTGAGTAGGGGAACCTTGTCTACAGTCCCTTACTGATAATTTAAAATCCTGAATAGTAGATATATGGTAGAAGACGCGCTGAACTACTTATGCACAATCATGAATAGTGAGCAACTTAAAAAGCTATGAACATTTTCATGCCAGAACGAGATTAATTTTTAGCCAACCTAAAAAAATAATCCCGCTGTGGCGCTGATGATCAGCACCGTTGTTCAACTACTTAAAGACGTGCCAAAGGCAGCGCCAAAGCGCGAGAGGCATGCCGTGCAACATCGCCTAGGGGAATTCTCATGGGCGCATTGTAGTATACATTCGAGTAGATTTAACGGCAAATATAGTGTGCTTGCGCAGAAGGTGAAATGCGGTGAAATTTGCGCGTGAACAAGTAGCCACGTCAGTACCGCGGGCATCTTGCGCGCGCAATTGGCCGGCGTCACAGTCGAAACTATTTCTTCACGCGCCAATTTTACCGCATTTCACCTTCTGTGCAAGCACACTATATTTACCGCTAAATCTACTCGACTGTACAGTATGCAGTACAGTATTCTCATTGTCAGGACGATTTGTGTGATTGCACTTTCAGGCACTGGGAGACCAGCGGCTTTTTTGCTTGGTGCAATTTTCTGGAGCCCTTCTCCAACGTTAATCTGGTTCTTACTTTACGCCGATTAACTTCAAGGCAGATAATATTGGTGCAATTACACAAACATCACTTAGCGAGGATGAGCGCAGGAAAGTTTAACTTGATTTAGCAGTCAAGTCTAGAGCATTTGCAAAAACGTGGCGATGGCGCGACCGCGCGCGACACGCATCATTTCTAGCAACCTCGTTTTCTTAGTTTCTATCTCTACTCGGATGGTTTTTCTACATACATATAATAGAATTCAGACACTAAGAGTGACTGAGTTGAGCACTGAGGTGATGCCTGTTTATATGGGTATTTTATGCTTCTATATGCGCAAAGACCGCAGTCAAACTTATCGTCACGATTTTAAGAGTGACCTATAAGTTCTGCAAGAATCTCCCCTCTATGGCTGCAAATCAAAGTTGAAGTAGGGAGTGGTGCCAAGGTGTAAAGTGCAAATGATCTGATGTTGAGTTTTCATCGGTATCTTCAAACTTCCACGCCATCTTCCCACTTGACGCTGAATTTTCGCTATGCATGTAAGTGCAGTGACAGAGTTGCCCTATTATTTGCACTACATTTCACGTCAGGTTTATCATAGCTTTGTCTTAGTGCATTGTTGTACTATATCATCGCTCACTTCTGTACTGACTTATTGTAATGGATAGCGAGTAGAAATACAATGCATATTTACAATCGAGTACATTTTTCACTTAATATAGTGTACTTGCAGAGGTATGCAGCCAAATTTGCGCATGGACAAGTATAGTCCGTTTATAAAATCGTGACGACGGATTGTACTGCGAATCTTGCACTCACATGAAAACAAAACGCTCATACAAGAAGGAATCACCTCAACCTTCAGCTCAGTCACTTCCAGTGTCTAAGTATTATCATACATAAGCAAAAAAAACCATTCGACTAGAGATAAAAACCATGAAAATACGATTTCCAGTAGTGGCGTGCATGTCGCGCACGGTCGCGCCATCGTCACAATTTTTCAAACGCCCTATAGCTACGCTTGTGACGCCGGCTAGCTGCGCGCGCAGAATGCCGGCATTACTGGCGTGAATATTTGTTCGCACGGAAATTCTACCGCATTTTACCTGCAGTGCAAAAACACTATATTAAGCCGAAAGGCTGCTCGACTATGCAGTATGTACATATGTACAGCCCATTTACAGATCGGTGAAACAACGTGCCGAACGCGCTTACGGGAACGGCTATAGGTTGTCGGTGTTGTCGATGTTGTCGATGTTGTCGATGTTGTCGGTGTTGTCGATGTTGTCGGTGTTGTCGGGGTTGCCGAGGTTGCCGGTCGTTGTAGGACCCCATGATAGCCTCCACGTTTCGCGCGCTCTCTAAACTGTCTCTGACCCCGACAACTCCGACAACATCGACAACGCCGACAACACCGACAACACTGACAACACCGACAACACCGACAACATCGACAACCTATGGCCGTTCCCTACCACGACGTAAATGAAAACCTCCTGTAGATGTTTTTTGGTTAAGTTTTTCTTGGTCGGTTATTCGGTTTTCGTATGCGCCATCTTTTATTCTCGATGGACATTTTCGATTGATTTTTTACTTTTGCATTTCCGTGCGATATTTTCATGCCTAAACTAACCATTATAAAATGTAGGTTGCCTTTTCAATGGCATAGTCCCCTTCGCTGCGACTAAGCATGAGCAGTGCGAACGCCACACGTGCCGACTGCGATTGACAGGACCAATTAAGGGTCACGCGAGAGGATGTGCCAAATGGACAAGGACACTACGATTGAAATACATTGTATACGCGTATACATTGTACTCACAGCAAGCAAAGACAGAGAACATATCGGCGTCTCTCTGATCAAGAGCTCTTTCGGTTCTCTACCATCTACTGTCTCTCCCATGCACGAACTATCTAGGTCGGACGCAACGGCGCTCAGTCTTTGCGTGTCACGAATCGCCTATACACAAGTAGTATAGGAGGCAGTATACTAAATCGTATTTCTTTACCAATGAAGGATATGCTATATTACAAGTAGCCATTCTCTCCATGTATTTCTCCTATTCCCATCCCCACAATCCCTCCTTTCCTGACAATGAGATGATTTACTATTTTACGCATTCCGGACCCTGCAGTCTGCTCATTCCATCAGATTTCGTCATTCTTGCGGCTGTCAAAACGCTCACATGCACTGCGCATGATAGGGTTCAAATGAAAGTACATCTTGATATATCAAAAGCCCACACACATGAAAAGTTAGGCTCTGTGGAAGTCAAAGGTGAACTTTTGCAAGGTGTCAACATCATTTGTCATTTCTAGCAAAAAGTTATCAACAAGGAAGCAGATGTGTGCGCCATTGACATTGATAAAACAATTCAATGGAGTTGGGCATTAGCGTGCACATCGGTAAACAGAATTCTGCAGCTGCACTCATGCAGAGAACTATTAACGCAGAATCTCGCCGGCAATATTTCCCCTCATTTTATGTGCCTTTCATTTTGAAAGCTTCAAAAATGAAGGTAGCCGCTCACTGCAACTCAAGCGGAACATTAGGGAATAAGGTGGACCACAATAGGTGAAGACTTGCGGGTAGTAACGACAGAAAGCATTTTTGCATCCAATTTGCGCAAAAATATGCGGTCACCAGAGGTATACGCCATAGTTATCCGCTTCATTTGCAAAAAAATATATATTGCAAATACTGAACGACATCATTTGTTATTTGCCATCGCGTGAAAGGGAAATTGCAAGCTATTTTCCTCCTATCCAAAAATGTTACCCAACGTCAAATGAAAAATATCGTCGTTTATAGCGCGTTTTGTGATGGAACAGATGGTAGGCGCTAAAGTCCTCCGCTTATCCGCTTCGCAGCTTCAGACTGGTCGAATAACTAAGTTGACCAATCAGAGAGCGGCTAAGCGGTCAAGTCTGGCGCCTGCCGATGAGATGAATTTGATGAGGAGGACAAGTATGGCAGGGGGATTTACACAAATTCACATTCAAACAATGTCTATATACAATGTGTCAAGATTGCACTCCCAGTATGCGCTACGCTAGAGCCATGTGCAAATTTGACGCGCCGATCGGAGATCGCTGCGCAATACCCACGCGTTGCGGATACGTAGTTGTTACGAAAACAGACATGTTGACACAGATTGTGTATTGACTTATCTCCTTGTTCACGAGATATCACAAAAGATACTAAATTCTAGAAAATCGCACCCCTTAAAAACCGCACGACGGCAAATAGCGAATAGGTTCATGCCTCAAGAACCAAATTTAACCATTTTATTTCATATTCATGAACCAGGATCAGATATTTCTGGATGTAACTTCCTAATGTAAACAGTACCTACATTGTTGTACAATGTATAGCACTATTTACATGTTATTTGAAGAGCTCAGACATCATTTTTGCCGATCTTTGATTCGCAAATACTCGTTTTTATACAATTTCCATCACTCAATTTTGCCTCAAAATCGATGATGGGCCGTCATCGAAGAGCTCTTGTTATGTAATTACCTCGAGTTCTCTCCAGCGGTGCAAGTTCGCGTTTTTAGGTAGGAACGAAAATATTTGTCCACATTACAGCGACCCCCTCATAGACGCTGCGGCGCGCTAGACGTCATGAGAAGTGCTTTGCGATGGACGACACACAGCCCGGTAGGCACGTGCTGAAAAAGTCGTAGCAAACAGCATGGGTTCCTAGTATATTTTGGGAAAACACATTGTGAATTAGATGGCGATACATGATGACAACACTCATGGGGTATCACGCAAATAGGGATGATAATGACTACTGACTGGACCTAGATGATGAAATCTAACTCCAATTCTAAATGAGAAGAACATAAGCAAACCAGAATCTTCCAAGTCATGCAAGATGATTATGAGAGTAGTCTACAGAAGACCAGTTAATAATATGGGAGTTTTTGTCATTTTGGGTTCTAGTGCAAAGACGCGACTAAACATTGTATAGCGAGAATGAAAACAAAACAAAGTAATCCCCGTAAATGTTTGAAGCCATTCCTAGAATAAGAGAGCAACAGTGCAAAGTCTGATTGAATCCAAAGCGTCAACGATTATTACTGGTGATTATGGAGACTAGACACGAAAACAAAATTACGATTAGAATTAAAATGTTGTCTGTGAGAGAAAGAGCAGGTGTTTAACTCAAAGTAAAAATCGATCAAGATATATTTACAAGTCACTTAAAGATCTCCCCAAAACAGATACTTCAAAAATGTTGATCTAACTGAAATACACGTTTATTTTCGTAAGAAAATTCGCAAATAAGGACTAAGCAAGGATAACGCTACTGATTAAGGCGTCCATGAAAAAACAACAATGGGAATCATTCTGCACGACGCACACCATTAGCGAAGTAAAAAATTGAGACATGAGACAAAGTCAGAGAGAATGCAGCCGCTTCAACGGCTTCCTAAAATTATACAAAGCTCAATGAAGTAATTTATAAACAAAACGGGAAAAATTGAGATTTGCACACGAACAACCAGAAAATATGCACATTATTTACATGGAATATGGAGAAGGCGAACAAAAAGCGACTTTGATGAACCATGAACTAACATGAAATTGGAACAATGTACACTAAGGAATAACAGCTTATCAAATTGAGATAATGCGACTGACAACATAACGCAGAGCCGCATAGCTAAAACTTGCGATTCAGCAATCTCAAACATAATAGGCTGATCAGAAAATGCAAGAACATCGGAGTCAGATAACTTGTCTGACTTCAATAATAGCAAAACAAAAACCTAAAACTAGAACGCAAACGACTTCACAATAAGTAGACCCGCAAATGCGGAAAGACAAGGTCTTAAACCGGGAGCTTGATACAGATTAGTGGCAGTCTTTGTTAAATGATAGCGGCATGTATACCCCTCGACAAAGACACGTAAAATATGCAAGTTGTGAAACGATATTGACTTGAGCAAATTTCTAGTTTATCATAAGGTCGCGTATGTACCGCCGCATTCCATCAAAGCCCGTCTTTGTGGTACTTTCTGAAATAAAGCATATGTCAAAGCAAAACACTCCATAGCTCGAGCTATCGATCTGTAGCCGCTTTGCATGTTCAAAAAAGGTGACAAAAAGCAGTCCAAAATTAGTGAATGTACAAGGTAACAGAAAAAGATTCACTACTTTCAAATTTATTTGGTCGACAGCGAAAGAAAAGAGTAAGGCTATTTTCGAAACCTAATACACTGCGGTCTTGGACCCAAAACAGTAAGTGCGGTTGAGGCAAGGAAATGGCAATGCAGATTCAGTGGCTCAACTGGGACACTCTTTTGTAAAAAAAAGAGTGATGCATTAGAACCAACAATTTCAGTGAACAATTTCGATCAAAGATTGAGCGAAAGAAAGAACTTGTTGGAAAAAATACAAATAGCTGCGTACCTGGTCTGATAGGAGTGCGACAGACTTTGAAGAGATAGGGTTGACAATCCGGTAGGTTTGAGTCAAAGACATTTGAGAGCTCCGTTCTTGTCGGCATTTTTGGTAGATACTGCTGTCGATTTATGGAACTGCACACTTGAAGGACTATTTCGCCGACACTTTCGGCTACAGAGACACGCATCCGTGCAAGATCATCTGAAATATGTGCGCATGAGAATGTCCATATACAAAGACAGAAAGCATTTTTCAAATCAAACATAGCGCATAAAACAAATGGAGCATTGCAGCTCAACAGTGAAAAAGAATGACTTTCACGTTTGGATAAAAGGACGACTAAACTAACGATGAGTCAGTATTCAGTGAGATATGGCCAACACTATGCAAACTAGCTCACCATAAGAATTAGCCTTGAAAATGTCCAAAAGTAATATCCATCGCTCCCATGCTACAGATTCCGTTGTTAGTGGCCATGGACGTGGGCGACGTTGGAAAAACTCCAAGCTTATCTGAGCCCCAAGCAGTGGGACTGAAAATCATAGTTGAAAAAGTGAAAATCAAACATGTGTAATGTTTATCCTAGAAGCCAGCGAACAGATTGTGTACCGCGATATCTCCCACTTCATCAAAAGAGGACCAATTGACTACTTCAGGGTGTTTTTCCAAAAATGCTAAGGTATAATATATCCGAATTAACGACGAAATGCAGTCGTTCGGCACAAAAACATTCATAAGTAATCAAGACTACATAAAAGTAGATGATGTGCATTCAAATACAACACTGAAGCCAGTAGCAAGTTTCAGAATTCGGACTAACAGATCATTAGTGGCATTTTACCACATGTTATGAGATCGCTTCGAATATGAAATGACGAAGTGCAAAGAACGACCCTAACACTCAAGAAATTTCTGCTATATGCTATTCGTGTAAACACCATGCAATAAAAGAACAATTTGAAGAATAATCCATCATAAAAGTGGCGTGCAAGCAGCAACAAAAATGGTGACATACTTGCTGATTCAGCAAGAGGACTGCTGACTGGTGTATGTCGACGTGGGAGAGCTGCAGCATTGACAGTGCTGTCTAAATCAGCTATGAATGGTTGTATCTCCGTCTCCAGCTGGTACGATAATGCATCGCTATTGATTTTGACCTGTAACAAGACTTTTTGTGAAATTTGTCGGCAATTCTCTCAACTTTGCAGACTACATCGAGAAAAGACCAAATAGAGCTAAATATGGAAATAAAGCTTCAGGTATGCGAAAAATAAGCTAATGAAGATCTTGAGTTGACTCTATTACCTCTGGATATTTGCTGAATGAGTGTAGCGAGATTGGGTACACAAACAGGTCCCCAGCAACCAGCAGAAAATGAAAAACCAGTAGCCTGCTTCGATTTCGATATGACAAAAGCAACTTTATGAGCCGCTAATGGATTTTCTATTTTTGACTTTGTTTACTTAAATCCGCGTGACCACAATTTGTTTATGGAAACGCATGTTCTCCGCAATGTGAATTTAATTGTTTGATATCAATAAAACACTGTCAAAGGCACGAGACTAGTGAAGCGATTGAATATTCAAAAAACTCTAACTACAAAAAATGAACAAAAACTAAAAAACTAGGTACTATCATTGCCATTCCCATCCACTTTGATGAAAAGGGCAATGATAGCGCCCAAATGTACAAGCTTCATAAAGACGAAAGTCAGCTATGGACATACAAAACGTTTTTTAAAAACCGCGATTATTGATATCACTGAAGGAGTTGTTGCAGTGAAGATCATTCAAAGAACTAGAAACTTTTGCAGCGAAGACCATTCAAAGAACGAGAAACTACCAAAGATGATAATATGTCCGGAAACGACTTTCTCTTTCAAAATAAAAGGAAAAGTACAAAAGAATATTACAAACTTGAGTGAACGATGGTAAGTGCACTTCCGTCAATCAAAACTAAAAAAATACAGGCCTACTGATCACAACTTTGAACGTATCTCTGCCACTGAACCAAATAATAGCAAAAAAAAAACCACTTGCTCCTTTGCACTTTCAATTGCAAATGCACAGTTCTAATCTGCCAGTATATTCTGGTCTGCAATTATCCGCGTAAATCCTGCTCCGCAACAGAACTTCCCTAAGCGTCTGCTCAGCGCCTGAGTGTTGTACGAACGTGAGGCTTGTGTTCAGCAAGTCCATATGACCTTGCCAGAAACTCACGTGCCACACACGAGACAGCGACTGCCAACGCTCGTTTGTTAGCACGATCAGCTGACACTTGAGTGCGAGCGACTGGCTGCGTCTCCGCAAGTCACACGTTCTCTGCGTCCGATGCGCCACTGTGCTGTGGATCTTTCCCATAACCCGAAAAAATGGCATCACAGATTGGCGCATGGAGGCTGATGCAAGCTGATGCAAAGAAGATGCAAAGGGCTCTTCATAAACACAGAAGAAGAGGAAAAGCAAACAGAGGAACAAACAAATGAATTCGGGAAAAAACTCACATATGTAAGATCAATATTCTCGCATTCGACTTCCTTGATACCAAGAGAACCTAATGAGTAGTTCGAATCTCCCTTGTATTGAAACTGAAAATGAAAATTTCATCTTATAATGGGGAAATGTCTTCAAAGAAAATTTTGATTTAGGGTTGCGTGGGCGGCTCTTGAAATAAAGACTGTATTTAACTGATGTAGTAGAGCATAATGCTAAAACTAAGTTCATGAGAATAGAGAACGCATTATATTGACACAGCTTCCACCCAACGTTCATAACTTTTTTTTATACAAAACAAAGAAAAAGATACACAATGCAGAAGCCCAAGAGTGCAGAGCAGTGTTAAGTTGAGAAGCTATCGATTGAAGTTCTTGTGCTGCTTGCTTGGATTTGTACTTCAGTGTCGGATGTAATTTGAGAAATTCTTTTCACAGACGCTGCAGAAAAAAAAACTGCAAGACCAAAATTGATTTGGACCGACAGCTGTGTTGTGTGCGCTCTTTTCAGACATGATGTTGCGCGATTTCGAAAGAAAAAAAGACCAGTCAAGCCGGCACCACTTTCAACTAACTTTTCACAATGTTGGTGAAGAGCAAACAATAGCTTAGAATGAAGTCGAGAACGACCAACGACGCATTGCAAAAAAGTTTCGAGTGGCTTTTGCCACTTGGACTTTGAGCTGATTTTGCAGCCAGTCAAGAACATATAGCGATCATTTTGGGAGTTCTCAAAGAATGGAAAGAGGAGAAATAAAGAAATAAGACGGTCTAACAAAGAAAATAAAGATCTTACTGATAACCTATCTATTAAGTGGTATGCGTTCGCAGAAATCATCCCTTAGAGACCTGTCATATTTGGCCAAAAAAAGCCCAAAAGCGCCAGAAAGAGCCGGAACGACACCTTTTGCGCGCAATTTTGGCGCTAAGACATGTCTATTGATTCCGCAACCGAGTCATTTTGCTTCATTTTCTCTCGTATGCACATCAAAATAACGTCAGAATTCTACCAATAGTTCCAGGGGTGTTCCGGCTCTTTCTGGCGCTTCTGAGCTTACGGGCGCTTTTCGGCTTTCTTGGGCGTTTTTGGCTTTTTTCGGCAAAGCATGACGGTCCTTTAGAGCTTAAACTCTTCCCCGTTGACTCCCAAGCTCCTCGGCTCTGCTCAGACCCCTGTTTCAGAAAATTGCTTCCGCTTCGGGTCTCTGTCGAACTTTTTTCCCCAAAAAGTATGGAGAGGAAGCAAAATTACCTTTGCGACACTCCTGTGAGCCAGAAGTGAATGAAAAATGCAGGATACAGCGTCGTTCACTTGACGCAGTTCTAAACTCTGAAAAGAGGGAGATCGCTCAAAACCCTGGGATAATTCACAACTGCGATTCTGTGCTTTGCAGCTAATGAGCTAAAAACAATAATAGATGAAAACAAAACGTACCAGACGATACTCCTGCTGTCGGGCATTCATACGACTGACACTCACTGACTGACAGCGAATTCAAGCAAGTACAGCTGTAGGGGTGGCGAGAGCACAGAGACACCAGAGACGGGGGCCGAGGACGCAGAGGCGGCGACGGCGGCGGGGGACGGCCCCGCTGCTCTCTATCGATGGTGCGACCCGGGGCACGGAACAGCTGAGTGCAGTCCTCCGGTGTGGGTGCAGCCGGAGCACGCACGGGTTGATGGTGCTGCTTGGTGCAGGGAACGAAGCTGTTCAGCAAACTTTGGTTTGTCTTAGTTAATTCGTACATAACAAGTTGAGTGACTCAACATTTATTAGTCGTTTATTACTCATCAGTGCTCAAAAAGGAAGTGTTTGCACAGGAACAGAAAAAAAGATTTTTCACGATGCCACCCTTCACATATAGCATGACAAGAACCGATCTCGTCCAGATTCATTCGCACTATGGCACCCGCCATACTTGATCCGCTTAATCCACTTGATCCGCTTGATCCGCTTCGTCAATGGTCGATTCAGTGAATTGAGCAATAGCGAAGCGGTTGTCCGCTTGATCCGCTTGATCCACTTCATTCACTTCACTATTGGTCAGTTCACTGAATTGACCAGTTGAAGTGAATCAAGCGGATGAAGTGGATTAAGCGGATAAAGTATGGCGGGTGCCTATAGTGCACCTTCTAGGTATACCTAGAACATTTCCATACAGGACCAGTCGCACTCGCCGTTCTTTGTGGTGGCCGCGTAGCAGAAGGGGAAAGCAGAGATTTGCAACTTGCCCGGAATTTAGACAAGCCAAGCTAGGGTGGAGGGGGTAGAGGACATTAGGTCGCCGAAAGAGGGCGGTCCCCGCGGTCATTTGCGACAAATACGCACCCTTGTACATACGCGGACATGCGTTCCTGCAGGGAATCCGCGCGGGACTCTTCCAGATTCGGCGACCTAATGTCCTCCACCCGCCAAGCTACGCTAGCCATTTATGATCATTTGTGTCACTGCACACAATGTCCATTTTTGCCGTTTAGACTGGCACACACCTCTCTAGATGAGTTTTTCCGGTACTTTTTTGCTTTCATCCCTTTTTGTGCGCAGATACACTGAAAGTGGTAAGAAAGTGGTAGAAATTAGGTCTTTTGCGTTTTGGCTACCGAGACGAGCATGGCGGAGCGCTCATCGCGTGCGATGACACATATGAATCTATGAAGTGAACTGCAGGTGGTAACTATATGTCGCTGAAAGCGGGAGGTCCCCCGGACATCTGCAGCAAATGCACATTCCGATACATGCACAGGCTAAGTATCTGCTGCATTGTCCGCGCGAACCCTACCACTTTCGACGACATATTCTTTTACCTGACTGTGGGTGGTAATGTATACTCTAATGTGAAGCGACCATCTTGCCATGCGTCCACATGCGCTGCGTGCTGTGTTGCGGTGCAGTGAGCTCCAAGCTCGATCAGGATCTAAATAGACTATAACAACAGCAGCTTTAAATCAGCGTGTAACTGCTGATTACGATTGCCTAACAATTCTCTTCTGGATGCAGATCCTAGGACAATTTCGCACGTTTACTGCCTTGATAGTACGGGTTTTTCCCACTGCACCATCGAAATGGTGCGTCTTGTTTGGTGCGATTTATTGTTGTCCCATCTCTGGTAAGCACAAAATGAGAACTGCGCGGATTTTAGTGGAACTTGATTTCGACACATTGCAAACAAATGAATTTGGTAGGCGCCAGACTAACCGATTGCCTGCTTCAGCAGGACGCGGGGCATTTATCGTCACTTGACGTCACGTTGTAGGGAAATCAATCCGGCATGCGCTATAGAAGAACTTAAATACTGCGAAATGGCCGTTGTCATTGGAGCGTCTTTTCATCTCAGAACTTAGCGCTGTGCTCCATTTTCGTAACATGTGTTCTTTACTTGCTTGAATCGTGGACCTTTCCTCTTTTAGATGTTCTGTACTGTCTCGGTTTTGCTCGTTATTTGTCATTCTGTGATTGTTTCATATTGTTCACCTTCCAGAGTGCAATTCTTGTGGAAAAATGTCCGGTGGAAGCGGTGTTCCTCTGTCGGATCGGCTAAACGTGGAAAAAAACAAGCTGGACGAGAGCATCATAGACTACCGGTATGTTAATTTGTCTTTTTGTCGAAAAAGTGGCAAGATATGACTAGTTCTTGGCGCTGTTGCTCAGTCTATCGGGAGTGTTCACCATGCTGGTCGAAACATTATGCTTTAAAAATGTCATTGGGTGTTTACGATGGTGTACGATGAGAGGCTCAATTAGGAGTTTGTGTTTTCGACTCTCTTTTACATCACCTGGCCACCATTCTCACATGCTAGACTTATGTGATGATGTATGTGATTCAGAGTTCACTTCTTGTGAGAAAGCAATAGTAATTCAAGATAAAAAATGATGTGAAGAAATTGGCCGAATTGAGAAAAGCTATCAAAAGTGCCGCAGATTTCAACAGAGAGTTGCAGACAGTGAAAAAGTATGAACGGCAACACTATTGGGACGCACAAACCTCGGTAATGGCTAAATTTTTTGAAGGGACGGGAGGCAAGAATTGGCCGAAATTTTTTTTCAGATTATTCAGTCAAGTGCCAACAAATGGAAGAAGTTGCCAGCAAAATACACAAAGCCTGATCCGTATCCCGTGGCTCTAATCCATGGGCAATATCAAAACTACTACAGGAAGTATGTCGTTCAGCCGTCTTTTACAAGCTTTTTTCACTGCGAGATGAACTATGCAGATCAAATTATATATGTGACCGTAATTTTTCGTCTTTCGTTGCATGCATCTTCTTTTTGAATTCAAGATTTACTGCTTCGGAATTGCGACGTTTACCTCTGGGAAGCGTGCTTGATGGTGAACGTCTCTTCCCAGTACACCGGGATCCTTCACCTCCACCAATCAATGTATCTGAGAAGGATATGCAAAGTATGCTTGACAGCTGCGATTGTGGCATAGTCAACTCGAAATAATTTAGGGTTTGAGAAGCTTTTAGCTGCTCAGGGAACTCCTATAGCAGCTCCTTCTTCTGGCCAGATCAAAATGGAAATGACTACTCCACGTGCGGAGCCCGCTCGAAAATCTGTGAGTTCTTGAGTTACAATTTTTTTCAAAACCTCTTTTCTTCTCTTTGTAATTTTGAAGCTATTTATATGCTCCCAGTTACATAGGCGGCGCTGCTTGCTGCTCGCCATTTGTTTTTTCTGCAGACTAACTTCCATCAGTTGTTCAATGTAGTGGGCGCCATCTATTCCTACCGTGCTGGCTGCGCGAGCGGTTCGCATGCGGCAGCCGTAATTGGCGTAGGGGCGCGCATTCTTGCATGTGCGCGACAGCATCTTCGATCGCTGTTGATCGTCAGGAGTGCGGATGAAAAGTTACTGGAAAGCAAGTAAAAGAGCACACGGAGTGCAGTGCGCCTGTAGGTAAATAGGTAAATATGTAAGCTATCTATTTGCCGTGGGGTGCATGACTAATTGTTCGTAGAACTTCTATGTTAGCGAAGTATATCGTTTCTTTTCTTTCTTTACGGTTGTTGTTGTGGAAACTCCTCTCTCCCTAAGCTTGTCAAGTCTAGTACAACTCGATCAATCCCTTTTAAAGGAAAACTCGCATCCTCGATGTTTCCCCATCAGAAAATTAAGTTTGATCTCATTGGTCTCATGACTTAGATACATGTGTACAGTTGTAAATGCTATGCAGTGAGTTTTTCTAATCTCTGTCGCTGATATTCAAAGCTCAAACTGCTTAGAAAGTACTGAAAATTGACGATTTCCGTCAGTTGCAATAGATGCGAACTTTACTACTGGCCGCTTTTCTGATAACAAAGGGAAAAGAGTTGGGATTCCTGAAGATGGGAAGTCGTACTACTTGAGTTGTAATGCGATGTATGCAAACACTTCACTTAGTGAATGGATTGTAAAATTCGGGCAAGAACGTGAGATCTTTGGAATGGGGACTTGTGCAGAGAACCATTGGATGACCATGGTTGTTTGATGCTGGTAGGTTTTGCAGCAATGTCGATACATCTAGATCACTTCAATTATATACTTGTTCACATATCTAGCCTCAGACAGCGGATGGAGATCTTAACCCGCTATTGCCAAAGTACGATGTAAATGCTGTGAGAATTTAACAGGAGGGGAACGCCAAGTCCACGCCTCCAAGTCCCAATCTAGCATGCATATCGCGAATGCCGTCAAGAATGCTTTACGATCAGATGTTTATGGAGGCAATTCTTCATCTCCTTCATTACCGCCATGATAAGATCGAATATGATTTTGAACATCCTCAAATCGTTGCACCCACACAGCTTCAGGGAAAGTCAGCTTAAACTTTAAGGGGTCATGGTCAGTGCATAAAACATATTCAAAACTTTCAGTCTCTATCTACATAAAAAACCAATGATTCAGAGAATAATCTACTTAGGCCTTGTAGGGAGTTGTCTGATATCACGTCATAAAGCTTAGTCAAGTAGCGTACACCAATAAAACGAAACCAACGTCTTCATCAATATTTCATTTGCTCCTTCTACAATGATTAAAGGGCGCAAAAGTCTTCAGTGACAGTTTGATGCCATGAGAACAAAGTCCAGGAGGGAATGCGCGCCCTTACGCCAATCACGGCTACCGCACGCGAACCGCTCGCGCAGCCAGCCCGGTAGGAATAGATGGCGCCAATGTAGTGTCGGTTTTATCGATATGTCAATCCTGACTGTTTAGGCTCGAGCCAGTGCAAAAGAGTTGCGTACACAGAAGACGATGATGATGAACTGTTGAGTTGAATCGCACGTCGAATCGTACCTGTAGTCAATTATGTCGATGTTTTTGGCCGTGATTCGAGCGAGACCGTAATCTTTGGTCCAGAGCACTTCCTTCAATCTCTGTCGATATGAACTCACGTCTTCATCCTCGTTTTTTTGTTCCTCTCCTGCATCGACTAAATTCTCAAACAGCCACAGTCCTCTATAATGTAGAATCTCATATTACCTTTACAGTTTCGGTGCATGTGTATGTAGCTGCTCAAAAATAAACATTGTCATCGTTGCTTTGTCTACATGTTTTTGCATAAGTTCAGAGTGGATCGTCAGTGCGTAATAGCCATCGAGTCAGTGCTAAATCTATCCTGACACCGCAAAAATGTAGTTCCTGTGATGAAGTCCGGAAGCCAGGCGAAGTTTTTATACGGTACGTTCATTGTACGCAAGAAGAAGAAAACACAGCTCTCGCTATTGAGAAAAGAAGCTTGAGCAAAGCAAAAAATAATCCCCGTTTTTGAGAAAAATCGCAGTGCAGACAAGGGGATTAATTGATGTGGCTTGATACGTTGCGATACTCAAACGTTTGATATAAAGTGAAAAAATTGAAAGTAGAAAAAATTAAGAGTTAACAAGTAAAGAGATTGAAATGATCAACAATCCTTGGGTCGCATCCTTTACAGTGCTTGTGAAGTGCTGCGGCGTTTGGCCCTATGTATTTGCAGTCCTTTTCAATGCACGCAAAGTAAGCTAGATCCGGCTCCAAATCGCCTCCGTTCATTTCATGCCTAAAGGATTGAGCTGAGAGAGCTAGGAAATCTTTGTAACAGAAACACCAACACTGCGGTGCGTCCAGCAGCATTTGTTGTAACCATCAAAGACTGCGGCAATATGCTGGATTCACTCGTTGATGGGAAACTAGAAAGAAAAAACGCTGAACGAAAGATACTCTAATAACCTTTTGAGATAGATAAACACAAAGTTTTGAAGATGAAGGGAATACAAATACAAACTGGGCGCTGTTCCATATCAGGGCCCCAATATCCAAGGAGTATATTTCGCCCAAACTCAGTCCATGGGGGGTCATTGCCTATTGACCACGAATATCGCACTCTTTTTTGCACAACATCATCAGTTACGATGGGGACGCTGGGGGCTCAAAACTACGATTTGGCTAATTCTTGTCTGGGAGGGTTGTTCGACATTATCATGGATTACAGTCGAGTAGATTTCCTGCTTAATATAGTGTCCCTGCAGACGCGACAACGCTGGGGCGTCAATAATTGCCTGACGAGTTCCCTAGCTAGGGTTTTCCAGGTTTTTCTTTGCTTATTTCATGCTTTTTTTGTTGATTCGTTGCTGATAAAGAGGAAAAGGGTAACTTAGAAAGCAGTTTCTGTTTTCTGAGAAGTTCTATCATCGCATATTCACAGATATCCACGTGGAAGCATTTCGTGTCAGCTTCTTATCTATTTTTTTGTCATTTCTTTCTCTTCTGTTTCTCTTCTTCTTCTTTCAAACCTCCTCCTTCTTGTAAAGCGTTTCTTTGAACGCTAGTTGGCTTGTCTTGCAGCAACTTCTGCTTTCATCCATAAGAAATAGCATTTTAATCAAGTATTTTATGTGATAAAGACAATAAGTCAATCGCAAAAACCCACTAGCGTTCAAAGAAGTATCTCACAAGAAGAAAGAGACATGAAGTAACAAAAACAAATAGACAAGAAGCTGACGCGAACTGCTTCCACGTGGATATCTTTGAATATGCGATGATAGAACTTCTCAGAAAACAGAAACTACTCTCTAACTTACCCTTTTCTTCTTTATCAGCAACGAATCACCTAAAAAGCATGAAATAAGCAAAGAAAAACCTGGAAAACACTAGCTCTGGAACTCGTCAGGCAATTATTGACGCCCCAGCGTTGTCGCGTCTGCAGGGACACCATATTAAGCAGGAAATCTACTCGACTGTACGTTTTCTGCTCAACCACGTCATCCTTGGTGGTGACCGTAACTTTACCGTATGCAATGAAGTCAGAAACTTGGACAAAATAACAACGACAAAGTTTTGAACAAAAATTCCGGAATATCGAGTTTTGATTACAACCGAGTTTCAGCAGTGATAAGCCGAAATTCGGCGAGTACATTCAACTTGCTTTTTTTCAGCAACGTTGTTTTGCAAAAAGGATAAAACAAGTCTAGCATGTGAGAATGGTGGTCAGGTGATGTAAAAGAGAGTCGAAAACACAAACTCCTAATTGAGCCTCTCATCGTACACCATCGTAAACACCCAATGACATTTTTAAAGCATAATGTTTCGACCAGCATGGTGAACACTCCCGATAGACTGAGCAACAGCGCCAAGAACTAGTCATATCTTGCCACTTTTTCGACAAAAAGACAAATTAACAAATTACCGGTAGTCTATGATGCTCTCGTCCAGCTTGTTTTTTTCCACGTTTAGCCGATCCGACAGAGGAACACCGCTTCCACCGGACATTTTTCCACAAGAATTGCACTCTGGAAGGTGAACAATATGAAACAATCACAGAATGACAAATAACGAGCAAAACCGAGACAGTACAGAACATCTAAAAGAGGAAAGGTCCACGATTCAAGCAAGTAAAGAACACATGTTACGAAAATGGAGCACAGCGCTAAGTTCTGAGATGAAAAGGCGCTCCAATGACAACGGCCATTTCGCAGTATTTAAGTTCTTCTATGCGCTATTTCCCCACAACAAAAGTTTTTCGCTGGTAGGGCGTTCTTATCATTCTCTTATTGCGAGGCTTTTTTATCATCTCTTCAAATCTACAGTTACTGCGAGCATCGCAGACGCCACTTGGATTTCCGTCCAACATGACGCCAAATGACATCAGCTTATTAGTTGCGCCGAGTCCTGCTGAAGCAGGCAATCGGTTATCTGGCGCCTACCTTTTCTAGAAATAGTTCCTCTATTCTTGATGTTTTCTAAGCGCCTAAAACCGAAGGTAAAATGGAGATACCAATTGACTCAACTGCGCTATTAAAACTTGAGTGTTCCATGTCAAGAATTTTGAAATTGCGTGAATGTTTTTCACTGTTTCGCCTCTGTAGCGGTACTGATTGTGATATTGCAACCATATATCTTTTTTTGTTTGCTTTTTAAAGAATTTTGCATACGAAGGACTTCCAAACTGTAGTGTTTTTTCTTGCTTTCTCAAACATAGTTTATCAGCCTTCCTATTTCCAACAACAAAAATCCATGAAATGATAGCAAAAAGTTATTTGTATTTAGAGAAAACATTCTTCTGGGGACAGGTTGAGGCCTGTCGCCTCCATTTACGATTATGTTGAGTTTTAAACCAAAAATAAGGCAATGGAAATTTTCTGGAAACCGTTCTTCACTCCCGAGAAAAGTGGAATTCTGGTATGAAAAGTGAGCCTTCTACGCTCCCAAGAAAAGTGGAACTCTGAAAATGTGAAATGAGAACTTATCTAGCACAAGGACTGGTCTGGAACGAAATGCATTTGGATATCTATGCACATTTTTTTTGAAACGAGTGGCAAAATTGTTGAGAAAAGTAGCACAGGGTAAAAAATGATTTTACCCATGGGTAGAGTGGTAATTCATATTTCCAAAGAGTGTAAGTCTGTGCCAGAAGACGAGCATGAAAGCACCATTTGCTAAAGGGCCGGCATACTTCACGCGATTTGGCAGTTCGCCAGAAGTTTTCAGATCCAACACTAGCAAACTGCACATGCATAGTGTGTATAACTTACGTGGGTTAATAAAGTGCCTTATCTTCCGTACATTTAGAATGTGCTTACAGTGAGTTATGGACATTGGAATATCGCCAAATCGCGTCGCGACTGAAATCGCGTGAAGTATGCCCGACCCTTGACTAAGTGCTATCTGCAGACCGCTCAAGGGGCTAAAACGTTCACTGCAGTTGTCTCTTCAATACTAACAATAAGAGGAAGACTAGAAGTAAATACCTATCTACCGTACCACTAGATAGTTAATCATTGTGATGTGGTTGAATAAGCTAGTTTACCCCACACTTTAACCTACGGAGCAATGGAAAGCCTATAGATTAGATAGAGAATAGTTGAAGAGTTTGTCGGTGCGGCTTCTTTTTTCTAATAAACATCACTTTGTGTCGGAGATGTGCTTGAATGATTTCTGGATTTTTATCGAGACTGGGTTGCGAATGGTTCTAGTGGTTATCGTATGCTAAGATTTCTCATCTTTCGGAGGAGCACATTAATAAGATGCTCCTACTATACATGCATCGACAGATTTCCTAGAAACTACAAATTTGGACCGAATGCCAAAGTTAAGTTTTTAAAGTTCTTGGTAGTCGACACTTAATTGACCCCGCCAACTTTTCCAGTTGCTTGGATTGTTTTGTTTAGCTTTTTAGGAACGCATACAAAGAAACTCTATGATCAGACAATTCTCGTGAGACATTCAGAAGTTTTCAAGTTTGATTCTGCCGTTAACCTGAGATTATTAGAATGTGGTGGATAGGGGTGAGAGATAAGGAAACTGCAAAAAGGTGAATCAAAAACGAGATGGACGAAGATGATGTGAATCAACGAGATGGTGTGAATCAAAAATCGATGGATGTGTGAGATATTTGTATGAGCACGATCACACTGGAAAAAAAGGAAATTTACTAAAAAAAATCCCTTTGCCAAATAAAGCAGATTGAATTTGTCTTGTGCACTTGCTACTAATGTTCATCTTGGTTTGAACATTCACGTCTCCGAAATTAGTTGAAGCAAAAAATTGCAACAGAAAAAGAATGAAAGGAGACAGTGGTGACCTTCACAATTCATTGATTACAACATTGAAACAATCTTCATCTCATCTAGAGCAAATTCGAGCTTGAATTGACACGTGTCGCTCTAGCTTGCCACGCGGGACTTTGAGGACGTGCGCGAGTCGGTTCGAGTGTCACCTCAAACTTGGGTAATTAAACCTTTATTAAGACTAACAAATAACAAATAATGCGCAAAGGTGCTAAACTAAATCCTACAACTATTCTAGGTACAATTACATGATAAATGTTACTGTGACTGTGACTGTGACTGTGACTACCTACAGACGGTGTAGTGCGGAGAACCTATCGTGCAATGAGTCGTGCAGAGAAAAGGCTTAACTAATACAAGGCAAAAAGGAACAGTGAGCCATCTCTAACTGCTAGCTTATATACAGCAAACACATAAACATATACATCAAATACATAAACATAATACAAAGAATGTCTGTGAAGCAAAGAGATAAAGCCTTGTTCTCATAACAACTATCACACACATTAGCTATCTGTGATTCTGTGATTCTGTGATTCTGTGATTTGCGTTGATTCTCCGCATTCCTGTGAAGATACTGACTCACGAGTCAGTATACTCCGGCCTCAGCAATAGAAGTCGGGGGGACCTCGCGGTGTAGTAGGCCGTGACTGATAATCTGGTGTCCGCTTCTCTTCTTGTGCTCGTGCTGATGCGCTGCGTCTCCACGAGTTCATGAGTTCCTCCTTGCACCTGTCAATCCTTCTGAGGAGATCCTTCCTTAGCTGAACCTTCCGAGTATACTCCTCGGGCTTGGTGCAGATGCTTGCGTGGTGCTCACGGTGCTCTGATGGTGGCGCCGATGGGTCAGCTCTCTTGCAGTAGAAGCAGATTGGGCGTTTCCTGCAGCTTAACGCGTCGTGCAGTTCGATACAGTTTAGGCATCGTCCTTCCTCGCGCAGGATTTCCAGTCTTTCGGCCACACTTCTTATCCTTGGACATGCATCAGAATAGTGCTTCCCAAACACCTTGCAGTAGACGCACATGAGGAGTGATTCGTTGTCCTTCATTTCTCGATCTCCGAAGCGTCTTTCGATTCCTCCGCAGTTGGATAAGAAGTGTTCTACGTCACTTAACTCCCTTTCGCTCTGATCCAGGAGTCTCTGAAGGTTGGCTTGTTGCCGGTCAGACTCCGATACGGGACTTTCATGCCGTCTCTTGGAACCTGTTCTCGTGCAACCAGAATGTGACGTGCGGTCTTCTTCTTCTCCTTGCTGGGCATGATGTTGTCCTTTATCTTGGTGCCGTCTCCTGTCCGGATCTTCGTTGGTGGACATCGTGCTGCTAATGGAGGACTCCATCTTGTCCAGCCAGCTTCTGATGCTCTTACTCTGTGATTTGAGCTCGTGCTTCCGACTTTCAGCCTCCTCGCTGACTTGGCCAGAAAGGTGTTGTAACTGTGCTGTAATGTCTTCTATCTGGTGCATTGTGCTTTCCTGTTGTCTCTTGACATCTTCGCGAAGTGAGCGAAATCCGTCTTTCATTTCGCGGGTGACCAGTCCTTCGAAGTGCTGATGCATGGCTTGCATCCACTCCCGTGTTTCGTGCTGCTGCTTTTTGACGTCGTCCTGCAAATCCATAAAGGCGTTTCTCATCTCACGAAGAGTTTTGTCTTCTGCGGCTGTGTTCCGTTTGAATTCGCATTCTGCTTCTTCTACCGCTGCCTTTTCTTCTTTCAAGAGAAGGTCGTAAAGACCTAACAGGTTGTGCACAATGCTGCAGACTCGATCCTTCGTGTAATTGCGCCGAGTCTGCCTGGGTTCGGGATAGCCTTCGTCTCCCGGCTCCGTCGTCTCGTAGAAGACTTCGGCTGATAGCTCATTAATGTAGGCCAGTCGTTCAAGCTCGTTCGCTTCGTTCATTGCCACCAAGACTTCGTACCACTCGTGCGCTAACACGAACTGGTCTCTCATGACTGTGAGATTCGTGCGTTCTTCTTTGTGCTCCATGTAGAGTTGCTTTATCTTCAGAAGATAGTGCAACGCTCCACCTCTGACAATGATCATATCCCATCTGTCCATCATAAGAGAAACAAATCGTGCTTTGGCGTGCTTGTGTAGACTTTCAAACTCATAGCATTTGGCCGCGTAAAATTTGAGTTTCTGCCGGACGATGCTTTCCGTGGGACGAGCCGGTGAACTCTCGACCATTCTTATCTTCCGTGCGAACTCTTGCCTTAGTTTCTCCTCCATAAATCTGCGCTCTTCTTCCGTGAACTTGTCCATTATCTGTAACAATAATTGAGTGATTAGATGCCGGATTTTGGTTTCTACTCAAGTAGTTGTTATCAATTCTTTTCCATCCCCGTAGGTTTAGTCAAGCACGGTGTGATCGCCGCCGCGAATATTGCGATGTTTTGATTCGGAGCTTTGCCGCTCATTACACCTGCTTTTTTTTGCCGTATTTCATGCTTCTTGCCGTTTCTTGTTTTATATTGATTGTTTTTTCTCTTTTAATGTTTATGGCTTTCACATCAGCTATAAGGTGATCCTCCCTCTTTATTTTATCCTGTCCCTTTGGTGGTAGAAAAGAGATGTCTTTCTGAGAGCCAACAAGGGTTTGTCGTGCTTTTGACTGACCTCGCCGGCAGATTTGCATGATGTTTTGTCTCATGTTTTCTGTGTCCGACTAAGTTATTTTCTATTGAATCTGGAGTTTAGTGCTCGTGCTATTGTGCCTGTCGTGGATTCATGCGCATCAGAGAATTTTCTGCCGTGGTTTCTTCCCTCGTTGTTTTCGAAGAGATTTGAGCAGCGTGCGCAATATCCACCCCACTAGACAGACGCATAACTTGCACAAGCAGTAGCCAAGTCGGAAAATGATTCTGATCACTGTGCAAAATACCATGTTCGTGATGCAAGTGTATGTCATCAGCAATGCGAGCGCCACTAGTGCAATGGTGATCACTAGTGTATAGCCCCAGTTGCGAAATACTTCGAATATATGTCCAAAGTCTGGAAGATTTATTTCCGAGAAGATTTCACTTTCTCCTTTCAAGATGCGTCGCGTCGCTTCGTGTAGGTTTCCCGTGTAGTGTAGAATTCCTGCAATCTCAAAGGAGTTAACCGTTGTCCCACATTTGATAGTACATTTTCTGTGGAACTGGGCCTTTTGACTTATGAAGCTTATATTTGTTTGTGTACCTTCCTGTGAGCACAAAACCGTAAATGCATCGTCGCCGCATTCTATTTCTGCCCGTGCTGCAGGTGTTGAGGAAATGCATGTGATTAGGGCTTTGGCTCCCTTTGTGCATTTATAGCACCCTGTGCAATGGGCATTTTTACTTGTGCATACCGCTTCTGATCGTACTGAAGTCGTGCTAAATTTCCCTTTGATGCGTAGTAGGAATTCCGCTGTTGGTAGCTGTGGTATTTTTGAAGTTATCGTTCCGTTCATTTCCTGGAATTCAAGGTTGGGTCGCAATGTAGGCAATCTATACCGTGGTTCCCGAATATGTGATGTGAGGTTGCCCTCCTTGCAGTCGCAGCGCATTTTCGACTCTGCTGGTGTACAGGTGCATTCCTCTCTCACCTCGCAGGTAAGGTTTCGTGCCTCTTCTTGTGAATTACATGTTAGAGGTGGCTGGTAGTCCGTTGGAGCCAGTGCGAAGAGTTTACCATCCGTGAGAAAGGCTGTGTTTAGCAGAGGTGTTGGTGGAGTGCTGATCGATGAAAGAGTAATTGCAAATATCGAAAGTATACTGGGTTGATTTGGAACAAGACGAATGTCGTGAAGTTGTGTTGGCTTTCCTTCTTCGCTAATAGAGAGTTGTAGGTTTACTACCTGTTTCCATCTTCCACATCTGAAGATCTCATACACCTCCTCATCGTTTGGTATGAGATAAATCCTGTAAAATAAGCACCCGGAACTGGGGTAAAAGCAGTCACAACCCGGTCCGCCGCAGCTTTCTACGCATCCGGTTACGCCTGGGTAGTAATTTGCTTTGTGTAGTTCTGGGATTTGAGATGTTCGCGTGATACTTCCACATTTATCTCCTACGCATGATCCTGCATGTGGACATCGTTTGCTGTCCAATAGTGCATACTGCGTGCTTCTAGTGAACAGTATCGTTTGTTTTTCGCAGATCAGATTGAGGCTTTTCCAAAGTAGTTTTACTTCTAGGATGTTGTTGTTCTTGCCTTTCAATCTGATGCAGGCTTCTTGCTTAAAAGGGTTGATTTTGAGAATCTCCGTTGTATCAATCGTGCAATAATGGCCTCGTTTTGAGCGATAGCAGGATCTGCTTTGGTGCGTAAAGACATCTACGTCTTGACACGCTTGCAGTATTGTGCTCACGCTTAGTGCCATGAGTATTGCACTTCTAGAGAACGAAATCCTTCGACGTCTGTGATGGGCTGGTGCCAATATCTTTGCCATCGTGTTCCATACTGTTTTAACCGATAATCGTACACACAATACAACTATCTTCAAAAGGTACAGTAATGGAGCTCCAATCAATACTGGCACATGAAATACGCAGTAACATATGGAAATTGCTGCGTAAGCTGCAATTCCTGTTACAAGAATGGCTGTTCGTGGCCAACATTCCGGGTTGGTCATCATTGCCGTGCAGAAGGTGCAGGTAAGTTGTTCACAGAACTGTGCTGCTTTACAACTCGTTTCCACTATGTTTACTTCTCGTCCGTCAAAGGTTTTCCACTTCACTAAGTGCTCGTGCAGCGTGATTTGTGCGGGGAATCTTACCGTTTCTATTCGTTGCGGTTGGCGGAATTCGATGCAGTAGTCCTCCGCGCAAATCTCATACTGATGTGGTTCTTCTTGTGTTAGGATTACTCCTCCGTCAATGCATTGAAGATGACGTGTTATGTTGCTGCCGCCTAAGCAGACCTGCGCACATATTGTTAGGAGTAAGACTGTTAAAAGGTGGGCATTGTGTCTGAAGAGGCTTGGCAGGCAATTGAGGCTGGTACCTTCGTCCTTTGCTTCGGTGTAATCAACCTTCTTCCTTGGGCGCAAATTGTACCCCGTTTGTGGTGTATTTTCCTGCGAAGTGGATGTTTCTCTTCGCGGGCTGGATGTTTCTTCTTGATCCTGTCCAAGCTCCAGTGGTACTATGCGATTGATGGGGCGTCTGAGCTTATATTTGTTAGGTGTTTCTAGCACAACTTCTCGTCCTGCGCCTGGTGCGTCTTGAAATTCAATTATTCTTGCCATTTTCCATGTGTTTCTTGGTTGCACTGACTCCCACATGAGTACCACATCTCCTTTCTTCGGCTTTGTGGTAGTTCCTCTTTTTTCGTCGATGTGTATTCTGTGAAATTCCCTCAGATTTGTAAGATACTGTGTGCTCCAAATCTTCCAGAATTTTTCCGTTAAATTGACTGATGACTTCAGTGCTTCCTCTGCCTGATGTTGTGTGGCCATTTGTTGTGCTTCTTCTGGAGTATGGTAGGTCCTATCCTTTCCGTTTCCTCCTATGTTTTGCAGGGGAAAGTGCAGTATGATATCGTTTTGCAAGAAGTCTATGGGCCGGAGAATAGGTTGATCTTCCCATTTCTCTTCTTGATATGTAAGCGGTCGTGAATTTAGCACTGCCTCGATTTCTGCTAATATTGTTCTTAGTGCATCAAATGTCACGATTCGTACTCCAAGTGTTTTGTGCAACGAGTCTTTGATGGAGCGAATTAGCCGTTCGTAAAAACCACCCTGCCACGGTGCGTACGGTGTTATGTGCTTCCATCGAATTTCTCGTTGTGCAAGATCGCTTTGGAGATCCGTGCTGTTTTCCGCGTTGTTTATTGCATCGTGCAATATTTGCTCTCCCAGCAGAAAGGTAGGTGCGTTATCGCACGTTATCGTTTCAGGTACTCCTCTTCGTGCGAAAAATCGTCGAAGAGCATTTACAAATGCTTCTGTAGACATGTCCTCCACCAACTCCAAGTGTATGAGGCGTGTTGTCTGGCACGTGAGTATACATCCATAAGCCTTCGATCTTTTTTGTGCTTCTTCGTTTTCTTTTTGTTCTTTATTTTTCTTTTCTTCTTCGGTTCCATTTGATTCCATATTTTGTTTTCGTGGTTGGTGCATGTTCTTGATCATCAAGGGTCCGAAGTAGTCCAGTCCTATGTGTTGAAAGGGTTTTGATCTTCTCACTCTAGTCGAAGGTACTGCCTTCGTTTCGGGATAGGTGAAGGGCAGATTGTTTATTTTTTGGCATGGTACGCATCTTCTAATTACCACTTGCGTTTGTCGCCGAAGCTTGGGAATCCAATATTTTTCCCGTACTGTTGCCATTGTATGAGCGAGTCCTTTGTGGTAATAGTCGTGCGCTTCTGATATTATGAGCCTAGCTAATGTTGTGTTTGGTGCAATGAAAATTGGGGTTTTAGCTGTATTGGCGATGTCGGCTTCTTGAAGGCGTCCGTAACATCGCAGTAATCCTCTCTCGTCTTTGTGAATGTTCAAATCCTTTTGGGATTTGATGCGGTCGTCATGCACGAATTCCCTTTGATGATCCATTATTATGGCGATTCTTGCTTCGTGCATTTCGGCTCCTGTAAGTTCGTGCAATGTTGATATTTCGCTGAGAGCTTGGATGTTTTGATAAATTTGTTCTTTCCGTAGCTCTGGTAGGTGACTGATCGCTCTTTTCACAAATCGCAGAACGTAAACCACAACTCTCTGTGCCTTGTGCAAGGAATGAAATCGATCTAAGTCAAGCAGCGAATTCTTTGTTGCTTTTGTTTTCGGCGTCACTTGTGATGTCGCCAGCACTACTTCGTCTGCATCCCTCACATTACCAAACGGCGTGAGATTGCTACAGTCGTGCTCGTGCATCAAATTTGGGCCTTGCCACCAAAGGTAATCTTGTAGGGCGTTTGATGTCAAGCCTCTAGTTCCGCAATCCGCTGGATTCTCCACGGTGCGCACATGTCCAAAAAGACAGTGTACGTGTTGTTCCTCCAAATCGTTGACAATTCTTCCTATTTCCTGTAGGCGATTTGCTATCAGCACTCCCACGCTTTGGCGTGATGGGGACGATTTTATCCATCCCAGGACAATCTCCGAATCTGTGAACAGGATGATCTCTTCGATCTTGCACAATGGTTGTAATGCATTGTGCAAGAAGAAGGCCATTCTCATGCCTAGTGTTAGTGCATTCATCTCCAGTTTGGGTATTGTCATCGATGTTTTGAGGGAAGGAAGTTTGGATTTTGCCATTATTAACTGTGACTGCTTTCCCCAAGCTAGGTATGCGCATGAGGCTATTGCAAATTGGCTGGCGTCAACGAATACGAAGATTCTGGTTGCCTTTTCCGCCTTTATAATGTTCCTGTCTATTTCCTTGTAGAAAGTGGATATGTCCTCTGACAACTGTCGCCACTGTTCGTGCCATTGTAGTGTTAGTGGTGTATCCCAGTCTATTCCTTCTTTCCACAGGGATTGCAGAAATACTTTTGCTGGTAGAAGGAGGGGCACCATGAGTCCCAGGGGATCGTATACTGACGCGAGTTGCTGGGTGACTGTTCTCTTCGTAGTCTTTCCCTTTGCTGGTGCCATAGTGCCTTTGATGATAATTTTGTCCGTAGTTGGATTCCATGGTATGCCGAGCACTTTTGGGTGAGAGGTCTTCATTCGATCGCATTCCCTGATGGTGCTGTTGAAGCGTTCGTCATTGGACATGAATTCCCTCAGGTTCATGTTGAGACCTTGGAAGATCTCTTTAGAACGGGTATATTTTTGCAGTGCTTCTTCTGATGATCGTGCGCCAAAGAGTAAGTTATCAACATAAAGGTTCTGCCTTATCTCTGGTGCTAGTGCGTCGTCCGGTGCCGTGCGCTCTAGATGGAAGTCGATTGTGGCGCTTAAGAGAAAGGGTGATGCGTTGAGTCCGAACGTTACTCTTGTGAATCGGTAAACGACTAGGTTGTCGTAAGTCGGGGGACGGTTGATATCTCTTATCCATATGCATCGAGTAGCATCACGATCGGCTTCTTGTAATCGCACTTGCAGGAAAGCTTTTTCGATGTCCGAAATGACTGCAATATCGTGCATTCTGAAGCGAAGAAGTATTCCCAGCATGTCTGGTAGTATTAGAGGTCCTTGGTGCAGCACGTCGTTTAAACACGGGCAGTTTTTGTAGTGTGCCGATGCATCAAACACGATACGCATCTTCGTCGTTTCCTTCATAGGAGTGATAACTGCTTGATGTGGTAGATAGTGTACGGTGTGCGCTTCTGAATCCTCATCTGGTGCTACTTCTTCTATGACTCCTTTTTCCAGTTGGTCCCTGAAGACATTGTCGTACATCTGCAGAGTGTCTGGATCTTCCGCGTAGACGTTTAGCACTCTCTTCAAGCGCTTCAGTGCTAGTGCTTTGTTGTCCGGTAATTGTGGGTGCTGTTCCTTCCATGGTAGGCGTACATAGTATCCATCTGCACGCTTTTCGATTGAGTCCTTGAAGTCTTTGAGAACTTTTTCGTTCAACTTCTTGACTTCGGTTTTTTGTGAACCTGTGTATTCTTCGGTTCCTGAGGATTCCAGCGACCAATAACGATCCCAGGTTTCCTTCTCCTCGTCATACCCTTGAATTGTGCAGAGTGTTACTGGACGTTGTGTTTCCTGCGTTGTCTGACGTCCGCTCACGATATATCCAAGTTTCGTTGGAATGAGCTGCAATCCTGAGGGTAGGCGCATCTTGCTTGCAGGTGTTACGAAGTTCCATAAGTGGTCGCAACCAAGTAATATTCTTGGCTGCACCTCTTTTCCTTCTAAGGGAAGTG
Source organism: Cylicocyclus nassatus (assembly GCA_958299035.1). NCBI lineage: Eukaryota > Metazoa > Nematoda > Chromadorea > Rhabditida > Strongylidae > Cylicocyclus > Cylicocyclus nassatus. The sequence goes on along the minus strand of CATQJL010000305.1, from coordinate 74,203,524 downwards.
ATAGCGGAATTTGTTGCGTTTCAATAAAGTGCAAATCCTTTTGATTCAAACTTGCTCGTTGAATTGCGCCCGTAATGAAGTCGTTCTTGTACAGATGGATTTCGTGCAGTGTGCCCTCTTTATCTTTCAGTTTCAAACTCGTTAGTCCGCAAATTTTCCTTACAGGTTTTGGTGATCCGAAGGTGCTTATTTGCAGAGACGTGGTGCCATGCGTGGGTAGCTTCAACTCGTCCGCTAGGCTCTTTTCTATGAAGGAGAGCTCTGAACCCGTATCTAGTAAAACGGTTACAGTTTTTGTGTCTCCTTCCGAGCCCATCACATCTGCTGAACCGGCGAGCAGAATGACTTTGCCGTGATTTGTCCTTTCAGGGGTTTCATCCCGTTGTAGCTGCAACACTGCTGGAGTATCAGGCTCTTGTTCCTCCTGATTCTTCGTGGTTACCGCGTGCAGTTTTGAAGACTTAATGGGTTTTTGTAGCATCTTATCCTTTTTGTCAAACTTTTTGGTTGTACTTTCGTTGCCGAAAGTTCTTCCTTCCTTTGGCAAGGAGTTGGTTTCAGAGCGATATTGCTCCTTGCCAAACCTCCTTGTTTCCTTGTGTGAGGAAGCACTTTCGAAACGAGGTTCGTAGGATGCCTTTGCCTTCGTGCAAATTGCAGTGTGATGTCTTCCTCCGCACTTGCGGCAACTACCGCTGTTGCACGTGCTTATTCTGTGATTATTGGATCCGCAATTAAGGCATCTTTTTGACGCAACCAAAAAGTATCTCTTGTCGTCAGCTGTGGGGACTGTAGGGCAAATAACCCATCTGTGGCCCTTCTTTCCGCAGCATTCGCAAGCATTGTTAAGAATGAAATTCTTTTTGGTTGGTGCTTGGGTGCTGAGTGCGAGTATCTCGCCTATCTTTTCTTCTTGTGTGAGGACTTCATCGATGGCTTTAAGCCACTGATCGAGTGTCCAATTGCCTTCCTCCTGACGAAGGTTCTTTTCCATGGCCGCTTTTCTTATGCGTACATGGAATTTTTGCAGGAAAGTTTGTATTGTTAGTTGGTTATCGAGGTGCTCTCCATGCTCTGTAAGTTGGGCAGCTATGGCTGACAGCTTATCGAAGAGTTGCTTTTGGTCCATAGTGCTTGGTCCTCGTGCAATGCAGGTTTGAAGATGCTTGTTTAGTTCTAGTACTATCCCATCTTTGTTGCCGTATCGGTCAACAAGAAGTTGGATAGCCTTCCCATAGTTTTCTGCTGAAACGAAGAATCTCGAGATTGATTGCTTCGCTTCCCCTGTAAGGGACGATAGCAGATAATTGAATTTTTGGAGTTCTGTCAGCTCCTGATCGTGCACACTTGCTCTAAAAAGAGCCCAGAAGTTGTCCCATTCCCATTTCTTGCCTGAGAACACTGGGATGGGTATGACAGGGAGTTTGCTCGTGGCTAGTGAACTTGCATGGCTACTACCACTACTCTCCTGCCCAATCTCATGCATTACTTGCTTGAGATTAGTTTTGTGCACGTGTAGTTTTATTATTGTTTCTTGTGCCGACTCTAAATACTTGTCTAGCTGTTCCTCTTCCTCATTGTCTGTGTCTTCTATCCTATCAAAGGCTTCTGTGAGTTTGGTGAGGGAGGATTCCATAAGGCTGATGTTTTCGTCGCACAGTTCTATTGCCAGTTTAATTTTCTGTGCTTGCCCTTGCCTGAGGTCAGGTACTACGGGGTCGAGAAGTTTAGATGACTCGCGCAACCAGTTTAGTACGCTATCAATTCGCTTAGTCGTCAGTCCTTTATAGGCTCTTACTGTTGAGGTCATATTCGCTGTTGTGTCAAATTACGTGCTCGTGCGTATATCTCGGAACCAGTGAGATCAAATGAGTTTCGTACCTCTACGTGCGGCTTGGATTCCTCTTCAATTGGTCCGATGCACCACTTGAATTGACACGTGTCGCTCTAGCTTGCCACGCGGGACTTTGAGGACGTGCGCGAGTCGGTTCGAGTGTCACCTCAAACTTGGGTAATTAAACCTTTATTAAGACTAACAAATAACAAATAATGCGCAAAGGTGCTAAACTAAATCCTACAACTATTCTAGGTACAATTACATGATAAATGTTACTGTGACTGTGACTGTGACTGTGACTACCTACAGACGGTGTAGTGCGGAGAACCTATCGTGCAATGAGTCGTGCAGAGAAAAGGCTTAACTAATACAAGGCAAAAAGGAACAGTGAGCCATCTCTAACTGCTAGCTTATATACAGCAAACACATAAACATATACATCAAATACATAAACATAATACAAAGAATGTCTGTGAAGCAAAGAGATAAAGCCTTGTTCTCATAACAACTATCACACACATTAGCTATCTGTGATTCTGTGATTCTGTGATTCTGTGATTTGCGTTGATTCTCCGCATTCCTGTGAAGATACTGACTCACGAGTCAGTATAGAGCTTAATTTGAGCGGGGCACGAGGGGTAGGGGGAATAGGTTTTCCATCGCAGTATTTATCATAGTGATAGGTACGATAGCAGCAATTTCCACCAAAGGCGGTTTTTCTGAAGTTCCCGATCTCGACCCGGGCGCTGTTTCACCCCAATCAAGCGCCCCATCGGGCGATGAGTCCTCGTTCAGTACGGTAAGACAGTGCCCAATCAGAGATCGGGAGATACATAACTACAGCACCGAACTGTGAGGACATTCTACACCTCTTCTTCCTCTCACTACTTTGCTGATGAAAGAGGTCACACTACAACAGTCAAGCGTTCGAAAGCAAGATGGTACAAATCGTCAGTAGAACACGATGTAACATAGAGTTTTTCTTGGCCGAACCGAAATAAAACTGGCTGAAAAAGTCCAAATATAGCAGCCCGATTGACTAACTTGATTAATTTGAGAAGAGTGATGGAACCACCATTTTTCTGGTTTGATCATATTGTGGACTACCTGGCGTACCCGATTCCGCTGGACTCAGATACTAGGACGATGTTTGTTCTATATCGTCGTAAATATGAGTGACTCCGTAGAGAAAAGGACTATAAAATTGCTGAAATATTATGTTAATCAAGTATACTGTGCGTCAGAAACATGACTCGAACAATGAGAGAAGTTTAACCAGTACTAATATTCAAGCAATGCATGATCACTTTATATTTTCACACTTAGCAAACTTCGGTAAGAGCAGGCTTCCTCTAGCTGATTTGGATTATTTTCGATTTTCTGGAATGACTTTCCCGATACACATTCTTTTTGAAGGCATTTCGGAAATCTGTGGCAGAAAAAACAGATTTCATTTTGAAAAGCTCTAAACTTGTAGAGGTTATCTCTCTCACGTCAAGAACAGTTCATTTTTTGAGTTATGGCTTGCTAAACGGTAGTTAAGCTACCATTTGATTCAACTGGCTTGGCATTGGCAAAGGCGGGGCTTCGTGACCTAATTAAGGCTAGGTAATGATCAGAGAGCACTCGCGCGAGAGAGACGCAGGTGCGTCGCGGGCGCGGGTGGCCTCAATTAGATCACAACCCCGCCCTAATGGTGCCAAGCCAGTTGAATCAAAGGTTAAGACAGTTAGCTTTCGCATGATATACGTAATACGACTCTTTCATGCCATTTTTTACTAATCAACACCATAATAGATATCAACGATAGAGCAGAAAGTGATTTGAAGATTCCTTATTTGGCTATTTTATCACTGAGCAGTATCGGAGCTTGAAAGTTTTGGCACGAAACTTTGATTGCTAACGGCAGCATGATCGGAACAAGTCTGCTCTACATGTTCTTCACATTTTTGCTATAAACCGGGCAGCTGTTTGTTTTCCCTTAGTCTCTCTGTGTTTTAATACTTTGTTTTCACAAGCGGAAAAATTCAAAAAGATTCTACCAAGGAATCATCTTTTATAGTTCGAGCAGGCTATTCAAGGGAAAAAGGAAACCTTCAACAAGCAAATAAACTTCATAAAGTTGGATATGTCCGAAACGTTTTCTCAAAAGTACGAACGAAGTTATCACACTACCATATATGAACACGCGTGGTCTACAAAAGAAGGTAAATTTTTTATTGAAACATTAGGCAGGACAGTTAGCAACCGTACTCGTTCTTTGCAAAGAAAAAATCCATGAAGGGTTCCTTCATACTACACCACAGAACGCAGCCTGCCGCAACACGCCGCGTCCTGTGGCCGTGTTCAACGAACCCTGAGGGTTGAACTAACCCTGGAGGGTTAGTTTAACCCTGGAAAGCGATTAACCCGTATTCATGAAACACAGGGTAGGCTTAACCCTGAGGGTTAAATCTACCCATGAGGGTAAACCTTACCCCGAAAGCGATTAACCCGTATTCATCAACGAATCCTGAGGGTTAAACTAACCCTGGAGGGTAAAACTTACGTAATTCATCAGGTTTAATTCAACCCTAGCTTAGAGCAAGGTTAACTCTACCCTGACACTTCATACAAACATTTGCTCGCATCTAATATATGAAAAATGATCAACGAGTATATTACTACTTATATTATTATATAATATTCAGTATTAGATTGTTGTTATAGTATTTAGTTTCGACTTCGTTTTATGTTCAAATTCGAAGTACACACTGAGTATGAAACACTGAGTTCGCGAGAAAAAGAATTCTAGCTTTGGTGACAAATGAATGCGACGAGGAAAAATGGTTGCGCATTCCACTCCGACCAGTGCCAAAACAGAAGAACTACTTTATGATAACACGTATTGACCCCTAAAAGAGTAGCACAAGCCCGGTATAAAACGAACTGCGCAAAAGCAGAACTTACACGGCACAATTGCACACATGAAAATAAACTCACGCTTAAGATTGGATGCTGCGCAAATATGTCAGAGATGTATTATAAAAACTAGTGTTAGAACCTTATTCGTTGATTATACTACTATAACAGTGAAAGAATAGAAGTATAATGTGAATTTAGCACGTACTTAGGTATTCTGTGATGTGAGTTTGCACAGCGCACGCGTAACTGACGCCTTTACCCCCAGGGTTAGTTTAACCCTCAGAGTTCATTGGCCGTATTCATCAACCATAGGGCTCGTTGATGAGTACGGCCACAGGTTCGTTGATCGATACGGGTGGATTGCGTTCCGTGGCAAACCCTACCCTATGGTTGATGAATACGGTCAATGAGCCCTGAGGGTTAAAATAACCCTGGGGGTAAATTTAACCCTCAGGGTTCGTTGATGAATACGGCCACTGCAGCGTGCGCTGCAGTCGCAGTGAAAATACGCTCACGGCAGCACAGTGAAGGAAACGATGAAACTGCGGTGAGATTTCAATTCTGCGACTGCAGCCGAATTCTATGAAGAAACCCCTTTCATTGAGTGATGCGCATAAGGAACTTTTAGCAACAGCAAATTATAGAGCCATATGATGCAGTATGTATTCAGTCATGATGCAAGCTCAGGGCCCGGTACGCGTTGGCTTGGAGCTTCTTTGGAAGACGAAGTCCCCTATGACTTCGCGAAAATTTACGAAGTCCCTGTCGACGTAAAAATCAGTAAGGAAGCTCTTATTCAACCAAAATAACAATAAAAAAGCGAAAAAAGCGCATGTTGACTTATCTAGTATAACAAAAAAGCAAAAAAACATTTCAAGTCGATTAAAGGCGCTGCGTTGGGTATAGTACCATTTTAGTGCTCGGAAGACCTAAACCCTCTAGGCCAACCAAATCTGTGGCCTCAACAACCAGGCGATGCATTTTTCGCCACATACTTCAAAGGACACCGCATGTGATTGGGGCGCGATATCTATCAACGCGCAGAATTGCACCACTTTTGCCTCATAAAAAAGAGGAGGGGCGATGGTTTGATTCGCTTTCTTCATCTTATATATAAAGCTGAATGTCTGTTTGTCTGTCTGTCTGTATGTCTGTATGTCTGTCTGTCTGTATGTATGTCTGTACGTATGTTCCGAATAGAAAATTCCATTTCTGAACCGATCCGGACCAAACTTGGCACACATACACTACGGGCCCCGGCGGGTGTCATAGGCTACTTTTCGTCATCGATCGATATCGATTTTATCGGTTTTTATCGATTTTCTTGCTGAGTTCACCTACGGGGCTGGGAGTTGGCACAGGGGGGTAATCGAGCATGGGGATTCCGAATACAATATTGGTTTTCAGGATTATCGATTACTTTTATCGATTTTATCAATTTTTTTGCAAAGTTTGAGCTACGGGGCTGGGAGTTGGCACAGGGGGGTAATCGAGCATGGGGATTCCGAATACAATATTGGTTTTAAGGATTATCGATTACTTTTATCGATTTTATCGATTTTTTGCAAAGTTTGAGCTACACAGGGGGGTAATCGAGCATGCTGATCATCCCCAAGGGGGGTGATCAGCATGCTCGATTACACCCCTGTGCCAAATTCCAGCCCCCTAGCTCAAATTTTCAAAAAATCGATAAAATCGATAAAAGTAATGGACGATCTTGAAAACTAATATTGTATTCGTAATCTGCATGGTCGATTACCCCCTGTGCGAACTCCCAGCCTCGCATGTCAAAATTTACAAAAAATCGATAAAATCAATAAAAGTAATCGAAAATTCTGAAAACTAATATTGTATTCGGAATCCCCATGCTCACTTCCCCCCCCCCCTGTGCCAACTCCTAGCCCTGTAGGTGAACTCTGCAAAAAAATCGATAAAAATCGGTAAAATCGACATCGATCGATAACGAAAAGTGGACTGTGACACCCGCCGGGGCCCGAAGTGTATGTATGCCAAGTTTGGTCCGGATACGGCGGAGCCGGGTAAGCCAGCTAGTTATATGATAGATTTTTGACCGCTCTAACCGTCCAAATTGGAAAGGTCCAAAACTTATGCGAACTCTCCGATATTTATGCTCCGAACCAACTTGGTTGGTTTAGCGTTGGTCTAGAAACCAACAAATTCGGAAACGGATATTAGGACACATAAGTTTTTGGGACTTTTTACATAACATAGTTTGGAGTCATATATACACACACAGCCCAAATTCGGACTCATGTGATTGTTTGTGCGTTGTAAACAAGCCATTTGTTTGTTTGACTCTTGCGTTTGAAATTCGCGCGCTTGTGGGCACGTTCAACCTGTAAAACTTGACATGTTCGTCGTTTATTTTTTGGCGTTTCCTCCAGGACTTATAAAAATGATATTCCCTTTGATTTTAACTTCAAAAACGAAGTTCAATTTGACCCCAAACCATCTGTGCCGGGCCCTGTGCAAGATTAAAAATCGGGGGAGCACACAATTCACCTAAATGAGAGTCATTCGATCAACCTTCGGTCACCGAACAAGCTAATCTTATATATAAAGCTGAATGTCTGTTTGTCTGTATGTCTGTATGTCTGTCTGTCTGTATGTCTGTCTGTCTGTACGTATGTTCCGAATAGAAAATTCCATTTCTGAACCGATCCGGACCAAACTTGGCACACATACACTACGGGCCCCGGCGGGTGTCATAGGCTACTTTTCGTCATCGATCGATATCGATTTTATCGATTTTTATTGATTTTTTTGCTGAGTTCACCTACGGGGCTGGGAGTTGGCACAGGGGGGTAATCGAGCATGGGGATTCCGAATACAATATTGGTTTTCGGGATTATCGATTACTTTTATCGATTTTATCGATTTTTTTTTGCAAAGTTTGAGCTACGGGGCTGGGAGTTGGCACAGGGGGGTAATCGAGCATGGGGATTCCGAATACAATATTGGTTTTCAGGATTATCGATTACTTTTATCGATTTTATCGATTTTTTTGCAAAGTTTGAGCTACGGGGCTGGGAGTTCGCATAGGGGGGTATTCGAGCATGGGGATTCCGAATACAATATTGGTTTTCGGGATTATCGATTACTTTTATCGATTTTATCGATTTTTTTGCAAAGTTTGAGCTAGGGGGCTGGGAGTTGGCACAGGGGGGTAATCGAGCATGCTGATCATCCCCAAGGGGGGTGATCAGCATGCTCGATTACACAGCTGTGCCAAATTCGAGCCCCCTAGCTCAAATTTTCAAAAAATCGATAAAATCGATAAAAGTAATGGACGATCTTGAAAACTAATACTGTATTCGTAATCTGCATGCTCGATTATCCCCTCTGTGCAAACTCCCAGCCCCGCAGGTCAAACTTTACAAAAAAATCGATAAAATCGATAAGTAATGGACGATCCTGAAAACTAATATTGTGTTCGTAATCAGCATGCTCGATTACCCCCCTGCGCAAAATCCCAGCCTCGCATGTCAAAATTTACAAAAATCGATAAAATCATTAAAAGTAATAGATAATTCTGAAAACTAATATTGTATTCGGAATCCCCATGCTCACTTCCCCCCCTGTGCCAACTCCTAGCCCTGTAGGTGAACTCTGCAAAAAAATCGATAAAAATCGGTAAAATCGACATCGATCAATAACGAAAAGTGGACTGTGACACCCGCCGGGGCCCGAAGTGTATGTGTGCCAAGTTTGGTCCGGATACGGCGGAGCCGGGTAAGCCAGCTAGTTTTCTATATTTCCAATCGCTCCAAACGCTTCACAAGAGCCCGACTTCAGTTGAATTGGAACAGGTTAGCTCGTAATTGGGGCAAAATCTTTACCTTCCTTAAACATTATCACAAAAGATTGCAAATCTAAATGCAAGAACCCATAAACTAGAAATTTACACATTCCGAGTACAAGTTTAGAAATCGTTCATAGTTTTTTGTCCATTCTTCAAATCCAAGGTCAAAAAATTCCCAAATTTGATTTAGCGGATGATTACCCTAAAATCCCATAAATAAGAGCGGTTTAATTTACCGGTGAAAAATGAATAGGAAGAAATTGAAATTGAATGCAGTCATCCCTCTAACTTGATGGATGGATAAATAAAAATTGGAGAAGAAGTTTAGAAGAAGAGGGGTGACTTTAGAGGGGTGACTGCATTCAATTTCAATTTCTTCCAATTCCGGTAAATTAAACCGCTCTTATCTATGGGATTTTAGAGTAGCTTTTTTAGTTTACAGTAGCTTGCAAAATGTTGTGGAACGCGTTGAGCCGTTGACGATTTATTAGAAAAACACAAGAGTTCCCCCTCTGCCTATCGGCGTACATGCCGAGAGTTCACTAGGAATAACTAGAGAACAACACACACAAATATAGCAAGGTGCGGCGGGTACGCCGCAATCACAGAGACCATATCGACCTAGCCTATAGTGAGTGAGCAAGTTTCAATATAAGGGACGGCTCTACAACACAAACAATATCGTATTGTGTATCTGATCCCTTAAGAACTTGTTGCATTACCTCTGACTCGCTCCGCAAAAAAGCCTGTGAAAAGTGCATTGTTTTTATAGATCATTTTTCTGTCCTTTCTTAGACTGGCCGGAACTTCCGCAGCGCTTTCGCAGGATTTCCGCAGGTGATCCCGGCGGAAATCCTGCAAAAGCTCTGCGAAAACGCTGCAATCTCAGAGTATAGGGTTTCCGCAGCACTTCGTTTGGAGTTCCGCTTTGCGGTTTTCGCTTTCGATTCGCGATCCGTTTCTTCTATATCAAGCTTCCTTTTTGATACTAGGTTTTCCTTTTCAATATTAGGTTTTCGCTTTTTACTAAGGCATTATGCCTTGATGTGGAAATCTAGACTTTCTAGATGCTAAGAGACGTAGACATCGAGATAGTTCTAATGAGAAAGCAAATGGCACAGTGTACTGTTTCATGCAGGTGCCATATAGAATCACAATAGGCCGAATTTGATAATTGCAAATTGACAGATCAATGAAGTGTTCATAAATGAATGTACATAAAATCACAGAAGCGTTCGAGTATATATCGTCGTCTCCCCGCGATAGATGGGGCGTATCATCTGCAAAGTCCGTAGATGTGCATGTTTCGTACGGTGTTAGCCGGCGTGGCTTTGCCAACGTTTGCCAACGTATGTGCGTGGCAGTTTTTGGCAGTTAAAGAGTACGAAAACTAATGTTATATGATGGAGATTTAACGAGTATATATCGGCCATGGCGTGGCATGTATATACATGCCACGCCATGGCCGATACCGTACGAAATACGCACGTCTAAGGACTTTGCAGACGACACGCCCCATCTATCGCGGGGAGACGACGATATGCATAATCGAATAAGGTTGGAAAAATTGGCAGTATCTAGTATTGATAAGCAGTTATACTGATGGAAGAGTAAAGAATAATGGAAGAATAAGATAAAAATAAGAATAACAATCTCATTCACAAAGGATATGCGCTTCAAAGGGAAGATGATCCTGTGGGGAAATAAACCGTTTTCAATTATCGGGTGTCATTTTGACCTTGTCCAAGCGACGGAAGCCGGCTTCGGCCTCCCTTCCTTTCTGTAATAAGAATGAATTGAAATTTCTTGACGTAAATCGTGCCTTGCCTTGACTTGTTCCATTTTGCAACTTCTTCGCCAAGAAATAAAGGAGCAAATTTGGATGATTCATTTAAAGTTGTGGGAAATCTCGAAATCTCAACAAGAGAAGCTCTGAGACAGATTTGAAAATTACAAGAGTTTTCTGCAAAAATCAAGACTTGACTTCGACTTGAATTTTTTTAATTTTTAGATTTGGAGCGACAGAACTTTTGTTTTAATCTAATATTCCAGCATTTTCCACACAAAACAGGTATGTGTCAAACTCTAAGGCAGGTATGTGTAAGTGAAAGTGATTATAAATTATTGTTGAATTTTCATAAATTGTTACTTAGGAAGTAATACTAATGAACCAAAAGCTCGTCTCCATCCTTTTCAAAAATTCGAAACTTTCTTCCGTCACACCCGATCGCACATGTTTATTTTGAAAGAAAACATGCTTTCTAATGATACCCGAGGCACCTTTTGATAGCTCCAGAGATCGAAGTCGGTGAAGAAAATTACTCCATTCTAGTATTCCCGATGTTTGGTCGCAAAAATCTGCTCGCAGAAAATCGGAGCAATCGGTATCATAGCTATTATTACCTACTCTTTTTGAGTGTACAAAGATTGCGCTGATTGAACATGTCTTAAAAAGTCATGATTTTTGAGGAATCCGTAAAAAAGGGTAAATATGATTTTTTTTTTGGCATTTGCCGAAGATTATAACTTTTCATAAAGGGGTTCAATCATTGCAAACTTGGGACAATCAGAAAGAGCAGGCTATAAAACCTACAATGCTCCGATTTCCGTTGCGAGTTTCAGTTTTGCGATCAAACGCAGAAATTCTGAGAATGGAGTAAGTTTCTTCTCGTGCTTCTATCTCTAAAGCTTGCTTTCATCAAAAGGTACTTCAAGTAGGTACTATTGGAAACATGAATTAGCAGGCAGTGGATAGTGGTTTGGACTGCAGAGCTGGACGTCGTGGGTTCGATTCCTCTGGGAGGCCACTCGTTTTACATTTTTGTAAATCTTAGCAGGCAGATTGCAAAACCTGTCTACATTTGAAAAAAGTTGATTTTTACAATTTGAAGCAATATATTTGCATTTATTGGCACTGAAACACCGTCTAACCTAAAAAAAACACTCGGTAAGAGATGACCAGTTGTGTACAGAACATTGCAGTTGATTAACATACCGTGCATCAAAAAATCGATAAAGACGCCATTTTTGACAGGTTAGCTGCTCCTCTCTATGTTAAGCGCGAATTCGGAATTTTTCAGTGTATTGAGTAAAGTTTTTAATGAAAAAGGCTAAAAACGAGTGTTTTTTAGGTTAGACGGTGTTTCAGTGCCAATAAATGCAAATACATTGCTTCGAATTGTAAAAATCAACTTTTCTTAATGTAGACAGGTTTTGCAATCTGCCTGCTAAGATTTACAAAAATGTAAAACGAGTTGCCTCCCAGAGGAATCGAACCCACGACGTCCAGCACTGCAGTCCAAGCCACTATCTACTGCACCAAAAATCCTTTATAACCTCCTCCAGAATGACGTCATTGCATATATGGATTGCGGTTTAGAGATCACTGTCTGGGAACGGTATACGCGGTATACACCGCTTACCCAATCGTCAGCGCGATTAAGTATCCTTCCCTTGTCAGATAATCGCCGAGGGCAGGCGGTCCACAAAATCGCACTTTTCTACAAGCGGTCAGCAGGATTTTGGGGCGTGGCCAAACCTTCAGTGGGCGGCACTTCCTTTACGGTCGCATATTCTACCAGCGGGCAGCAATACATCATTTTCTGCAAGCGCTCGGCAAATAATTGCATAAAATATATTGGCAACTTCAAAAATCTCACTTCAAAAGACATCCTAAGTGTGGAATTAGAAGCCAACCAAAATCTTGTTTTTACCATTTTTCGCTTTTATGGTTGTGCTTTCTCTAAATATTATTCAGAGCCAGGAAGACGAATCAGGCTCAAATCAATCCTATGAAATCTACGAGGTCTAGGCTATCAATTCATATAAATAACGTTCGCTAAAAATGCTGTTTTGATATAGTTAATGGGGTGTGGCACCACCCCTAAAAAGCTGTGGCTGCCACAGCTAAGGGGTGGTGTCACACCCCATTAACTTACCTTCAACAGATCAAATAGCTAATTTTTTATATCGTTGTTGCTTAACCTTCTTCTTTACATAGCAGACATTTCATATGAAAACGCTTCTTTAAGAGCAAGATATAATCGTTTTTCCTTAGTATGCAAATGTAAAATACTGGTGAAATACAGCGAAAATATTGGGATACGGTGACATGCTAAGTCTGCGCTACTATGTGAACCGCAAGGGATGGCCACAAGAATGTAAATATTCGATAGCCTAAGCTTCATAATCTACTTTAAAGTGATTTGAGCCTGACTAGTCTTCTTTAGCCTGAGATATTGAAAACGAGAAATAGAACAAACGAGATCTTGGCTAGCTCTTACTCCTTAATTTGAAGGCAAATTGAAGTAGGATTCCAATGTGAGCAAAGAAATAGTGGTCAAAGTAACATGTTTGAGAACGACCATCTCGCTTATAAGCGTATTGGGAAGTCTCATAATTCGCTATTTTTTGGCCCACAGGGTTTATTTTACTTGCTAATTACAAAACGATGCTCTTACGCTTTGTACATCTTTAGTTATGCTTACTGTACGTGTACAATAAGAGCTCAAACAAATGTGTTAGCATTTTGCATGATCGGCCAGTTTGACATTGTTAACGAATATCATGTTATGCGAACATCGGACGCCTTGGTACGACCTCTTCCCCTCCCTGAACTGCTCAAGACGATCCCTCAGGTGCGGCATGCCACACCCCACGCTTGACCCTGATTATAGGTTATTTTAGCTATAAGGTCCTGACGGCAGAAGATGGCGAGATTGCCTTGGATATACTTGTAACAAATAATGGCTCTCTTAAATTGGGACGGTTTCTTACTCTTCTAAAATCGTATAAAGCTACTCTATTTCTACAGAGCAAAAAAAAAATGTCAGCTTAGACACTTAGAGAAGCAGGAAGTCAACAAAACAAATTCAGAGAAGAGATACGTGAGGAGCTTTCAATTTGAAGAAGAAGGGCAATGAGCGATCTGTGATCGTGCAAGTGTGAATACTCAGATATCTGTAATCGACTCCTTTTTCACTTCTAATTCTGTAACTTTGTACATTACGGTGATAAAAAGTGATAATTCACTCTGATCTTCAAGGGACCCTTGATTTGATCCTGCTTCTGCTGAAATATCCTAGCAGCTCCTATATCGATAAAGCTGCATCTCTTCCTTAAGTGACACTTACTTCCTGACCTCTCATGCTATTTGTACTAGAAACAACTGCCATCATCTTTGGTGCTCCAGAATCCTAGAAATTTTAAAGCATGTGCACAATATATCTCTTTCTATATCCCTTCTGCAAATAAATTTTAACTCCAGTTTTGCTTGTTCCATCAATATGACCAATTTTTAAAATTTCAAAGCTTTGTTTACCTTGCAACAAACTGCTCGAAATACTGGAGGGGATCCATAAGTACAAAGAAAATCACCTTTCTTAACGGCTTCAAAAACCAGTTTTTACTTTGCATTATTTTTTTTTCAGGGGCTGTGTGGGAGCATCTCCTTTTTCAAAGTTTGAGGTTTGAAAGTTCTCTGATAAGACTAGAAAGTTTTTGCTGAGAGTGGCATTGGCTACTCGAGTCTTCATTCAAAGAAACATCTCCTTCCCCCTCCCCCCCCCCCTCCTTAGCGGAAAAACTTTTGAGCACTAGTAAGGGCAACAAAGAGACCATTAGCGCAAAGCTATTAGCAGCTTTTTATTATTAACACTGGAATGTCGATTATAATATCATCCTGTCGTGCCTAAATTGTTGTTTTTTTTCGCAGTTAATAGTAATCTAAGGTAAATAAAAAGAGCAATCTCATTTTGCGCGCTATACAACTACTGCTCGTGATAATGTATAACAAGATTATATTGATAGTAACTATTAGTTGTGTTATAGCCATTGTTCTGCTCTTCCTCGCTAAGATCTCTGAATACCTGATATTAAACTTTCTTTCAATTTCCAAGAGCCCCATCGTTGCCTCCAAAAGTGATAGCAAAACCCTAGTTCACGTTGTATACACCTAGTTTGGCCATCACAAGGTAAAATAATGCTGAAAGCACATGAACGTTTGTCAGATCAAAGATGAGATTAGCGCTAAAGAAACAACCCGTGAATTTCTCACAATTAATCCGCGCACAAACAATCACGCTCTGCTTCTGCGCGATTACAGTTAATATCGAACCCGTTTCTTCCCTCAGCTGCCAGATTCAAATATAGATTTCACAGATTCAAATATAAATTTCAGAGTTTGAAATTTTTATACGCGTGCGTGTGTATGCGCGCATGCACGCACATGAACTGAGCGATTCCTATTGTACCTTAGGGGGTAACATTTGCGTGCCCAAATCTCCTCAGAATTGAAAGCGCTCTATGGGCATTTTACGATCCCAAATCGGCTTGTTTTCATCAATGTTATTTGGTCACGCGCAAGTATTGCATGCACCGCAAGTTACTACATTATTTATAACACCTGCTAGCGTCGGAACCACTAGCGCATAATATGGTCCATCTTCTATCTATCCACAAGTCGTGTCGAGGGGGCCACGGGAAGAAGGGGGGGGGTAGGCATATTGAAGGTGATCCTACATGAGTTATGAAGCTGTGTAAACGGCTTCTTGCTACTCGCAATTTACCACAGTATCTCCAATTTTTTGAAATCAGTATAGGTTCCTAAAAGTATTGCGAAAGCTCGCAAAGATTTTTCCGTTAATTTGACAGAAGTTCTCGTCTTGCGCCCTTCCCCCTTCCCCCTCCTTCTTCGAAAATCCGGACCCTAGTGTGTCGAAAGTTCCTCAAAGCTCTGCTAGCCCTCTGTGCTTATGTATTATGGCCCATGGGCCAGTCGATTCTCTCTTTTCTGACATCACTCCTCGATTATGTAGATAGTAGCTATGGAGGTCTACTTGGCATAGTGAAAATCCTCTTCATCCCAGGTTTGGCCGTGAAGTTTTTTTTAAATATATCTGGTTTTGGAAACATAAAAGACTCTAAAGTCCGTATTTTCTTATTTAAGAACCCTTTAAAGTTTAGTGAGTATGTAAATGTGGTCATAAAAATTTTTCTTAACAAAATTCCCTTTTTTATTCCAGCTCAACTGATCGACTCTGCAAATACCATTTAGCATTTAGATAAGCACATTTTGATGGAAGCTACTTCTGGTTTAAATCACCGGAACCAAGCGGAGCAACATTCGAGGAAGCTGAAGGTAATTTTGTAGATTCGCACCTCACACTACTTTTTGCTTTTTATGCACTGATGGAAATAAGTATTGGATGATAGCTACACATCCTAGCTGAGCAAAGATCCTGACACTACCTGAAGTAGAGGATACCGTAACTACGGTCAAAAACAAAGTTCACTTGTGAAGAGTTGAAGAGTTTCGGTCAATCTACTTCAAAGTCCAGTCTTAGGCTAAAGTCTAGACAAAGAGCACTGACTCAGAAACAAAGACAAGTGCTTTTCACGAAAATCTACAAAGAGTACATAGATATGCACTTTTGAATGTTTGCAAAAACAATGTTCATTGATAAAATACGGTCTGTGGTGAAAAAAAAACAATTTTTGTGCTGTTCTAGATTCTTCAACGATGTAGCGCACACTTGTTTCTGTACAGGAGTGCAAAAAAATTTTTGAAGACGGAATTGAGACATTTAAAGATTTTGAACTTAGACTTTTTATTAATTTTATAAATAGTATTAACTTCGACACTTTGGAAATTTGGCTGCATTCATGAGAATTACGTTTTTGTACATGACCACTATGAGCTCTTATTCTTGGAAGATCCTTCCCTTTTTAGGTGTCACTGCTCTACATAATTTTTCCATTGAGGCTTATCTTATTGAGGCTTTATATCTGTGCCAAAAATTATCTCTAGTTTTTGCAGGTGCTACACCGAGCCTTCACTGCAATCCCACGAAAGCTGAGATACAGTTCTAAAGTACAACGACATGGGCCCCTTGATGATATGAATGGTAAGAGGAACACTAGATAGCATAAAAAAGTCCACCCAGCTATCACTTAAGGACAAGAATTCAGCAAAAAGGAGAAAAAGGCTTTTAGTGGCAGATAGAGGTCAAAAAGTACTGAATGTTACATTCGGGAGGGGTTAAAACGTAAATTTGGTACCTTTTTTCCTTATAAGCAGAGAAGTTTTACGCAGGTATCTATAACTCCGTTCACATAATCGGCGACTACCAATGAAAAGGGAAAATTCAGTTGGGAAATTTAATGCATTCTGACCGGTGTACAGGACATAGAGCTCTAATTCTGGCACTAATTTTTTTTTATAGAAAACTCCTAAAAAAGATTTTGAAGGGATGCAAGCACCGCGACAGTGAGAATTTACGTGACCATAATTCGAAACTAATGAAGTATTAGGTTGGTGCAAAAGTAATGAGCATTTCTTCACGCCTTGTTTCAGGACAACTTTTTTTCCACAAACTTCCTTCCTTGACAGACATTTAGCACACTCTTGGAAAGCTCCTTTTACGCTTTATCTAATGGTGGCTAAACTAGTTTCTAGCCTCCTTTGTTAGAATTTTACTGAGCTTTACATAATCGCACTGAATATCAGAATTTCATTGTGATCGCTTTTTCTAACCAGAATTCATTCGCGAATGAATTTCAAAAGCATTCATTCGAAGATTAGCTGTTGCATGTGGTGGAAATTGTCTACATTACGCACATTTAATCATACCTTCTGGGATCATCTAAGCTGAGAAATCGACACCTCAACATACCGTTACGAGTTACCGTTGCGTTCATTTTGTGGTCCATGGATTTCTATAAAAAAGAGCAATCGCCAAAAACCTCGCTCATTTCTATAAGCGTAAGGACGGAGCCTCACTTGACAGTTTTTTGGCAGAAATGTTTGACTGTTCGCAGAAAAACAAAAAACTTCATAATCTGAAACTTTGAAGATGATAAATTGTGGAAAAAATGACAATTTTTCTTTGATTTTCTTCTTCTTGCAAACCTTTTTCCTCCGAACCCTTTCCATCTTTATTTGTACTATTGGCTTGCGGCAACAAGATAGGCTATTTCCCATTAATTTTAACAAACTTCAAAAAGAGTTCAAAAACCTAAAACAAGGTTTCAAAAATAAAACTTTTTGATTCTCAATCCATATTTTTCTGCCCGTTTACGATATTAGTACAGGTAAATGCGCTGTATTGCTAAAGGTTTGATACTCTTGATGGTTTAGCGTTGAATGTAAATGTTTTGGAAAGTTTTAATTCATTAAAGCGAGCACACTAAAAATGCTCGTACCAGTTCTCGTTGTATTGTATGGAAGCAAACTCAACTATTACTTAAGATTTTTCCTAATGTGGAAACACTCCTTTTGTGACCGAAAACTTTGATGAGAGTTTCTTCAAAGCTCTTTGATGTTTCAACAAAGAACAGGAGTGTTGAACAATTCAGTAGACTGCTCTTTTCACTTTGCTCAACACCCATCGAGGAGGTCTCGCTCTGGCGGAGAGGATCGTGCGTCCTCTCCGTTTACAGTCGTCTTAATCTCATGTGCAGTCGCCTCGGACATTTGCTTAGCCCCTACATCTGACACTTTGACCCCTCATAGTGTATGCTCATAATAGACTATGTACTCCTGGTCCCGCAAAATATCACTGAGTTCTGACGATTCTTGGGACGAAAAAGTGAGAAAAATCACTAAGAAGCTGTGTACAGGCACCTGGAAAATTCCTGATTTTTGCTGTTTTTTTGCTATCGCGGACTTCATGCGAGCACATGTGTTAGTTTAAGTTTGTGTGTATACTTGCTGCTCTGATCGCCAATCCGGTTCGCGATGTTTATTCGGACCCTCAGGAGTTCTAGTCGATGTCAATACTCCACAATATGGACAAAAGCGAGCCCAGAGGCACATGTCCGACAACAGGAACGTCGGTTACGTTCCCTCTTCAATACATCCCTATTCCATAGCATATGTGTAGGAGACAAAGCAGAAGCTAAAAAAGATGCTCGCTGATCTTTTGCTAGTGATCGGGATCTCGGCTGTAGCGTGTGAATCTGTTTGCTCGTATATCTTTGGAGTGTCTCGACTTTACATTGTTCATGTATAATCTTCAGCGGCGCTACAAGCTCATGATCTTCGTTTTCATTCACACTAAAGCAGTTCCGCATTTCTTGTACTCTCATAAAACTTGACTGATGGAGAACATCTGGGTAACCAATGAAAAAGCTATCTATTTTTGGCATCGCAAAATGTTTTTTCCAAGAAACAGTACGCCTTTTTTATACTGAGCTAGTAAGAAACGATTTGTTGAAAAATTGAAACAAGTCTCGATAATTGGGAAGCATGTCATTTTCTTCTAATTAGTGCTTCAAGTACTCTCAAACTCGAACGTATTTCACCTCTGCATTTTGCAATCTTCGAGACGAGGTTTCTGCAAAATTTCGGAGTCCCAGAAGAAGAAATGTGCAAACTAGGAATTTCTGCGAAAAAAAAACAATGAATTGTGAAAAAAAAAGCATTTTGTAGCTGGCCGATGGTGCAAAGAAACTCAATTAAGCACTTATTATGGTGTGATAGTCCCTTACCGTATTTACATTTAGTAGTTCCCTACCTTTATATGTCCTAAAAACTTTGGCCCAAAAACACTGGATTTATTTGAACTAACACAAGATATAAGATTAGTTTGGAAACACCTTTATAAGGATTAAAAATACCAGTGGGTTTCGATTTTGGTATTTTTGTTTGGTTACAATATTCTTCCTCGGCTATTGATAAGTTTGAGTACGTAATAATATCGAAACTTTGACTTGTGAATGTACAGAAAAGTAAGAAGATTAAGAAACCTTGAATCTTTTTTTAGTATTTTTTTTAATTTTATGTCCTGAGTGCATCTTCTCAACATAATATCCAAAAGTTGCTCAAGATTCACAAATTCACCAACTAAAAATTGCTTCAGGTGACACTGGAGCTGCGGCTCCCCCGATCCGTCAAGGATTCAGCCTTCCAAGACGTCATCGATCCTCTCTCAGAAAATCGCACCGACTACAGCATACTCCGCAGTTGGTGAACACCTGGATAGACACATCAAATTTCGAGTTAGCTCTGATATCTCTGTCTAAAATCGACTCTTTCCGATTTGTATTTACAGTTTGAGTACACCACGCGAAGAGTCCGACTACAGCGACAATCTGTATTGCAGAATTCTGAGCATGAAGAAGAACGTCTCGGTGAATTCATTGATAACTTTTAAAACAGTGTACTGAAGGCTCTCTAGAGTGTATCGTAGAAATTTAGTCGAATCAATGCATGAAACAGATTCTACTAATGCTTACGCTTAACTGTTATTCCCTGCGCGTTTTATGAATTCTAAAGGTTAGGATTAAACCTTTAAATTCAAATGAATATACCATACACCGCGAAGCATTCTGCCAGGTATTTGTCTAGCACGGTGGAGATTCTGCGAGGTTTTTCAGCGGATGACTCGACCGCATCTATTCTAGCACCCTTATAATCAATTCGCACCTTTAATTCAGTGAGCAAACATAAGTCTTTTAGGGAGACGAAAAAGATAAAGTGCACCGAATCGCTAGACATGACTCCACGATATCTTTCGACAGTGTAGATGACATTGAAGACGTGAAGAGTGCAGAAGAAACATGGAACCAGAGCAAAGAAGCGAAGTAAATGTTCTTATAATTTTTTGGAAGAGTTTGCAAAAATTTGAATCAGCTCTAATTTGGCAAAAGCAACACTACTATCTACGGAAATTATTGATTGGTCTTTGTAGGAATCTATAGGAATTATTTATTTTAGAGCAGGCCTCCTCACTGCTCTCACAGCATTCTACAGCTTGTTTCTGACAATATTCGCCCTAGTGCTTGAACTTTCCCATTTACTATCGGGCGAAGAGCTCAGAGAAGTTAATCTAAAAGATATGGTAAGCGCATTTTCTTCTTTCCTCTCGATGCAGTATTTCGACTTTCTATTTCTAGATTTTTGGTGCGTATATGTACGGAGTTTCCATCTTCTTCTTTATTTATATGTATGTCGTATTGTTGCTCAATCCTCGCTGGTACTGGACTATCAGTTTTCTAGAGGTAAGAAAATGACAAGTGAACCCAACTAGACAATGCGAAAACTAGGAAGTTTTGGTGAAATTTCTTCATGTTTTTTGAAAAAAAAACGGTTTGCATTTAGAAGGATCTTCTGTGCCACATGTATACTATATCATTACGGACGATTATCATAAAACGTTTGATTTGGCAAAATAAGTTTAGAGATATGTGAAAAGCACTAACTCAAGCAAATCTTCTATGTCATCTGCTGTAGCTACAGTGCGAAGGGTCACTCATTGCGGTTCTTCTGCTGGAAGTCTCTTTTTACGATTAGGATGTGTTGGTGAGCCGACATTTCTGAGTTTTTAATCCAACTGCTTTTTTTTCAGCGTTCGGCGTCACAGGAGTTGTATATTACGCGTTTCTAGTTTTTCTTTGCACAGCAGATCGTGCTTGCACAGCCTTCGCAACCACTCTCGATATTTGTGCTGTTGTTTTTATATTCATTCAAATGCACTTTATTTTCTGCAATTCTAAGGTCCGCATTTACTTATTTCCATAAGATTTGTCAGCAGCAGCTAGAAGTAAAATATTGTAGCTATCGATTACTGGTCATCATACTGCTGCTCGATTTGGCACAATGCATCTGATAGCGGCTAATTTGTGGACATGGATAAGATATGTTCTTATGGAAGAAGGAGTGATGGAAAGGGAGATAAGGTAATAAATTTTGGTACACATTCAGTACGCTAAACGACGAAGACCAATAAAAATGCTTCTTGATCTCTTATCCTGCCTACGCAGCGCCCACCATATAACTTCGAGTGGTACTTTGTCAGAGACTTTCCACGGCTTGTGGTTCATATTGCCTCCCCCAGCTTCGTTTGATAATTACTTTGGCGTTATGAACTGCGTTCGTCGTGGTGCAGCCCCCACGAATACGCTGATTGAGGTTATGATGCTCCGGATTCTAATTTTTTTTGAATAAGTTCAACAGCAGGCAGCTACAAGCATCGGCTATTTCCCTTTCCTTCTTCCATAACGGTATTGTTGTGCTTCTGTACCAGTCGCTCGGCATCTACTTGAATTCTAACATCTAAATGAGAAGTCGTATTGGCCAAGTGACTCCATTCTGCTCGCTCTTCTTCCAGAATTTGCTGGGGATGTCGTCTGGACCAGTTGGTCACCCCTTCTTCATCTCTGTAATGTATGCGGACTTCCTCCCCTATGATGTTCTGTATCAGTCCCCGTACGGTTTCAGCCACTATCATAGATGCCTTTTCGTAGTTTGCGATGCCATTCCTCCAGTTGAGCTTGCCATCGTTTACTAATCTCTTATGGTCTTCTCAAAAGTCTACCGCACTCGTCCTTGATACTGTAAAAATGATCTGTATCATTTGTGGTTCTTGTTTTTCTTCCTGCGCTTCGGTGGATCTCGGTCGCTTCACGAGTGTGCAGCTTCTTGTAGAAATGCCATAAACGCTTTCTTCGCTTTTCTGACGCTCTTTTTTGCTTCACGCTTTGTGCTCAAGCACTTTCGAGATGCACATTGTTTTCTTGTCTTCTGCTAGGCTTTGTACGCCATCTTCTTTTTCTTGGTTACTCCTTGAACGATTTCATTCCACCACCATGTTTCCTTATGGAGTTGTGGCCTTTCTTTGGTGCTTCTAGTAAATTAATTGCCATCTGGATGTTGTTCTTAAGATGCATTCGGCAATCTTCTGGTTTGTTCCCCTTCTCAGAGAGGGTCGGCTTTGTTGCTGTCTTGATTTTTGAGTTGTTCTTCAGCTTCCACCATTTGATTTGATGCTCACCATACCTTCCTTCATTGTTTTCCTTCCCTTACTGATCAGCGCCCTGTGCCAAGATACGCAGTCTTCTAAGTCGATGACTTTGCTGTTCCTTACATACTTGAGCTCACGCTGTCGCAGCATCCAAAAGTCGATTTGCGAGGGTCTCCACTGGTATACGTGATGATGTGATCGGTCTTCTTATCAAATTATGCGTAAAGCCAAGTCATGAGCGTAGCAAACTCCAGAATACCTTCTCTTTGTACCTTCGACATCCATTATTACCACGACATTTCTGAAGATCAAATCGCCATTTTCCTACGTGTCCGTCGAGGTCTACGTTG
This sequence comes from Cylicocyclus nassatus, assembly GCA_958299035.1. Lineage (NCBI taxonomy): Eukaryota > Metazoa > Nematoda > Chromadorea > Rhabditida > Strongylidae > Cylicocyclus > Cylicocyclus nassatus. Next base: position 74,180,868 of record CATQJL010000305.1, on the reverse strand, counting down.
GCAGCATCTCCTCATCTGGTAGCGAGCTGGTGTAGTCGTTGGGATGGTGCCAAAATTCTTCTTTCTTAGCTTTTCCATATTCAGCGAGGTGCGTATGCTGCACTAGGCGAAGCTTCCTCTTTTCATTATCTATTCCTACGCTCATAAGACGGTCGCTTACACACCCATGTCAGTTACATTCACTGCTTTGGAAAACTAAGCCGACACCAATTCTGCTGTTACTCGTTACCTGATACAGATGCTTGAAGCTATTACCTATGTCCCTGGCCTTTACTCCTTTTTGAATGCATGCGAAATCCACCATATGCCTTCTGAAAGTCTGTCACTTTGCGATGGTGTGCTATGATTCCTGTATAAGCGGCCCACGTGGGAGTTGCTAGACATGCTTTTCCTAAGAAGTTTTTGCCTTGTGTTTGAAGAGCTAATTTCTTTAGCCGTTCTCACCACACTGTTGAGACTGTAATCTTAGCCCAATGTTCGCAAGGCTCAAATGCGGATTGCCTGCGTAGAACGCCATCTCTCAAACTCGAAGATTGCAATGAAACATAAAAGAGCATCTTAATGCGACAACTTATCTTTCTTAGCCAGATTGTCGCTTGCTTCCTTTGTATAAGCGGCCTGAAGTTGGACTTGGCAGAACCATGTATTGAGTTGATTCAAAAGTAATGAGAACTTTTCGCGCACGCTTTCGAACTTTCAACAAATTGTAATAGTGATAGAAGAGTACCCTAAACTGTATCAAACGTAGCTTTTCTTTCTCTTTTCAGCAGCCTGGCCAACTGCCCACTTGACTTCTTATTAGTCGAAAAAATCTCCCAGATTTTGAATCTGTCATTTTTGCTCTGAGTGGGTTTAGCTAATCCTCAGAACTTTTAGTTGAGGGTCTCAAACAAATTGATTATCTAAAGAGAGAGCAGGTCCTGCTTAATGCAAACCCCTCTTAAGTCTTTCGAAACTAGCATTTTGAGGCTTTTTGAAATCATTTTTTCAACAGCCCTGAAATTTTAAAAAATCGCTCAGAACAAAAATGCATAAATTCTCAAAATCTTTCGAAATTGGGAGCTTCAGAAGCAGTTTACTACCAAACCTTGCTTTTGCAAAGTATTCAAGCGCTTACCGTTTCAGATTACCATAATCTATAATATTTTGCCACGTCTGAAAAAACCATAGAATTTGAACGGCAAACGCTTTTTAAAATTTCTGCAAATATTTCATCAACTGCGAAGTGACTTGGTTGGAAATTATGACTGCCCGTATCGGATACCGTTTGGAGCAGTTGCCTGTTTACATCTACCTAATTTGAGAATAGGTTCAAGAGGAGCGAAGTTTTCATTACTTATGACATCCTAGTAACAATTCATAAACCATCCACAAGTTTTTTCGCGTCAAAGCAGGGAGTTTTTGGTCATACTTTTATCATAATGTGATAGTACGAAGAAGTTAGGCAAACTATAGCCAGCGTTGATCACTATCCACAAGAGGAAGAATATAAATTATGTATCTTCGAATTCGTGAATTAACCAATTCTAGGGAAGTTTTCCATACACTGAGTAATCGCTCCGGAACTGTGCTGGACGAGCAATCTGCTCATGCATTTGAGCATCGAGACATCGATCTCATAGGAGGCTGTCGAGCTGCTGAATGCATCCTCGGTAAGTACGTTGAGCTAAGTAATCAATTTGTGTATATAACTTGCAGGAAGCCTCTCCGAAGTGATGTTCACAGCAATTGTTGAGTATTCGCTCATAGCCGCTGCGGTGATGTACATCGTTTGGCGAAATATTGGAAGAGCAGGACATGGTTCTGAATATGTAAAGCGAAAACATCGTATTAGAGTGGATTGCTCGAAAACCACAACAGGCAAGTACTCTTGATTAGGGGACCTCCATCACCGATGAGCTTCTAGGACTATTTCTTGGACTTGCTTTTCTTGCTGCAACATTCACTTCTATGATAGTGTACTACGGCTATTCCATTCTCGGTAAAAGCAAAAATGCTGCATATGTCTACGCACTCTCCGATATAGCACAGGTGAGCAGCGCTTATGAAATGCGTTAGAAGAGATTCTTGAAAAAAGTATAATCTCCAAATCATGCGCAAAGTCCATCTCAAGTATCATGCAATTTGTAAAAAATCCTTTGCTTACTTCTCGCTAGCGTTGAGGCCATCTCCCATACAATGCTGCTCACAGAAGGTACAAAATGTTCAGACATGTCGCAGTCTCTGCTAATCAGGGCGTTCTAATGTATCGCGATACTGTAATCTGCCTGCATATGGTAGGCAGACAATGACTCAATTTTTAGAAAAACTTCTGCGAAGGCAAGGTTCGATTTTGATTATCACAGTAGTATTCATCTGAGGCGATGCTGACATAGGGTAAAGCTACTGTAGGTATACGATAGGACGATAGTGCCCGGACTTTCTTGAGCTTGCATAAAGACCCGCCTATACTTCATTCTCTCCTGTGACATCTCGATGTCACAGTAACGCTAAAAGCAGCAACAACATTTTACGTTTAAAAAAACTTTTACATTTATAGTACATCATCGCAACAATAGGATGTGCAATGGCTCTATACCAAATGAAAACACTTATATATGTCAACAAGCGTCAAAATCACATCTCCAAGGACCAGGTACCATCTTTAATAGTATCTTTATGCGTTAGGACAAGCGAAGCTTGCAAAGCTACCCACCGAAAATTGTTATTTCAGGTAGGCACACGCGTATAAGTAGTTTTGCTAGCCTGAATTGTCGTTTTCTGTAACGACTAGTCTGTTCGGTAATGCATGAAATATATAAGTCTGCCATTTGTCGTAGAGGATGTTTCGGTATGATAACTGCGGTAAAGAAATTATTGTTTCAAACGAGATATAAGCAGTATCATACTTCATATGGTTCCAAGACATTTACAAGTGCCGCGTTATGCATTTTTATCTTGTTTTTGCCATAGCAAGACACGAGCAGTAATACTTTTTGCGATGCTAGCAATTATTCAAGTGTTAGATTGATCCAAGCGACCACAACTTCTCGAGTAGTTGAGTAACGGTATTAGTAGATTATTTAGGGTGGGAAACAACAATGACTTATATTGGGGTTGAAGGCAGCGAGACGTCCGAATCTGCCAGCTATTTTTGATATGTGCTGAAGCATCAATGAACGAGTTGATTGTAATGACAGTGGTCAATCGGTTGAAGATTATGGTAGTGTCCGCAGCTAGCTCATTCAGTAGATGCCTGGGCGAACAGCTATCAAACGCAGGAAAAGTTGTTTATGCTTTCAGCGCAAACCTCTTCGAGGGAGAAATAACGCGAAGTCGCATGATAATGTGGTTGGACTGCAGGAAACTTGTGTTGACTTAATTTGATCTATGTATTTCAGGAGCTCTTGGACCAGATTTTACTTTGGGTTGGGCTCGTTGGTGAACTTATTTACTCAGTGGCAGGAATTGTTGGACTGACTGGCGACGGACCATGGGAGCCACTTGTTTTTATTCTATTTTTTGTACATATCGTCAGACTAATACAGGTGTGCTATCATGACAGCAACACACATGAGTTAATCTGATCTAATGTTCATGTAAATAATGTGAAAATTTCAGGTCGGTTCGCAAACGTTTCTTATTTATTTGGCGTCGAAGGTTAAAGTTGGCGACTCAAGCAAAGAAAGGCAACCAGGGAAGCAAGCAATCACTTTTCTCCTGGCCGCGAATCTTTCAATATTCTTTATGAACCTATTTGAAAGCGAGAAGCCCGGAGTTTCCGAAAACATTATAGGTTCATTTAATTACCAACGTTTGTAGTTGAATTACTAAACTCATTTTAGATTTCTATGGAAAACGATCGTGGGTATTTCTGGTGCGCAGCTTCTCGCCGCTCACCATATTTTACAGATTTCATAGTTCTGTGTGCCTCGCCGAGATTTGGAAGAACGTTTACGCAAATAAGTAGAACATTTGACAATATAAAAACATTCAATGAACTTTACCGCCTTCCAACATGTGAGAAATGTACAGCAGTTTCTTGTGTTCATCCGAAGTAATGGATTAGCTCCTCAATTCTGAAAACACTTAAAGGCAGCGTCCGGGTAAAACGAGAATTTAGAGTACAGAGCGCCCGTCCTGGTAAGGCTCTTGCCCATCTGGCAATGCACCAATTTGCTTCTGGAGCGTGAAAACCGCTTCAGAAGTGGCTATCGGAACGCCCTGGCGACCGGGGACGAGTTAGTTTGATAAGCCGCAGTGCGCATACTGCACACGGTCAAGACGTAGGGTCCCACAAAGACTTTGCGTCTTTAACCTTAGCGGCAGGCGACAAAATTTAAATTAAAAGCTTCTGGAAAAGCCCATTTTCAACGTTTTCGTGCTCTTCCAGCTGCATTTTCGGAATTAGCGTGAAGGATAAGCCCAGGTAAGCGAAAAGAATTTCTATACGAAATCTTGCCCGGACGCTGCCTTTGATCTCCTTTAGGATACAGCGCGTTTTCCACGCTGCTCAAAACTGAAGTTCAAAGGAAAGTAGAGAATAGCATAGGAATGAAACTGAAATATCTCAGTGTGACTGATATAGACTAGCATATCAATATTGCGCAGTCAAATCTTTATTTTCGACAACGATTCTGAACATTTGAGGCTACCTCGACTATACCAAAAAATAAAGTGCATGCAGCTATCTACTAAGGAGTGACCATTAATGACTGTAATATCCACGAAGCTTCCAAGCATGTGAACAAATAAGAGAAATGACAAAGCTGTGTGATCATGTGGCGTCCATTCGCTCAGGGACGTCTCTTGCTGAATTTGGTAGTTTTAACAATGCATTCTTGCATTTTTTGGCTCACATGATGTCCTAGTCTTCTTCCGACTAAAGAAAGATGAGTGGAAGTTGTTGAAATTAGCGATCATATATTTACGTATCCGCTCCCCTCATCATGATGAATGCTAAGATCGTGTTGTTGGAGAACCGTTGTCATCATCTGCGAACATTACGGCAATCTCGCTTCGGCCGCAATGTTGTAACCGCAAAGATTTAAGCTGGTATATGGCTGTAGCTGGTATAGCTATCTATTCTCATCTTGGAGGGCGGTAGCCGTTTCAGGCTCTCCTCTCCGCTCTGTCAATGTCACCCATCATTCTGAATGATGCAGCATATCCATTATGAGCATGGAGCCAATCAGTCAGAGGCACCGTGACTGGACGCTCGTATCCGTTCGAATACTGATGTCAGCCGCAGCATCATCCGTGTCAAGTTCGCACGGCTACCAAGCTGCGGCCGTGTTCCGAAGGTGCAAAAGTTTCTCACTCTTTCATTCGACCTGACTCTTCGGCATCTGCTCGAATACATCGTAGGACAATCTTGAATTTATGATGGAGCAGACCGGTTGTGTACATAATGCCACTCTCACTGTGCTCTCAACCTAATTCGCCATTGGTCATGCCCTGTATATATTTGCGTGAATCCGGTAACGATAATGTTCACCAACGCGAGGTGAACATTATCGTTACCGGATTGTAACATTCATTCCTAACATTCGCTCGCGTAATAACGCTCTATCTATGACTTCAACGGGTGCAGAGGTAGAGCAACCTCTGCACCCGTTGAAGTCATAGATAGAGCGTTATTACGCGAGCGAATGTTACGAAAGTTTTGTCGGTTAGCCTGTCGCTTTATAGGAACAAAGGAAGTCAGAAAATTGGCAAGACCCCAGCTGATTTTTTGAGGATTTGTCTTGTCCTAGATATGGTGGGATAAGAAAAGCGGAACCTAGGTCCCCTGACAGCCAACTTAAATGTAATTTTCGATGTCATGAGTAATGATGATGATTAGCACATTTGCAGAGCGCATTCTAGGCCCCGCTCCCATCCAGATACCTCTCTCACCTTAGCACAGATAGACCAGAGACGCGCTTTATAATTATGAGACGAGGATTCAAGAAAAATTGAAATCAAAAGTTCAGTAGTGGAAGTTCGCCAATCAAAGTGAAAACTAGGATTTAGGGGTTTTCAAGTATGCTCTTTTGAAATATAAGAATCATATGTGCCACGGAGCCCGCCAGGGGTCTCTTATTGGTTATGAATCGTGAACTTCATACAAATAACAATTAGAAATTCAGCATGAAAATTTCAAACAAACCGTAAATATGGATTCGGGGATTTTCAGGAGCGCTCTTCCCGGATATGTAGAGAACTTTTCTAAAAAAAATTTTTCAAATTCAAAACTTCAATCAATTCAAAACCACACAAACAGTTTCTTATGCAATACATTCAGAACAGAAGCACATTGTTTGGGTCAAACAAGCTCAGGCAAGTCCATAGGATGTAACTGTAGATTGTTGCTTCCAATTCTTTCATCGATTAGTGTGTGAGGCCCATATAATTCATATAAATATCTCATCTCTACATATCTAAATATCTAATGGTTTCTGCATGACGAAGGCGCAGAAGCCGTTTCAGCTGAGCGGGCGCGAATACGGTGCGCGCGTATCTTCACCGTTGTAAATCCTGCGCCTCAGCGCTCTGCGGCTAAAAAAGCCGCGTTAGAGCCTAAAAATATTGCGCCTTCTCATGCAGCAGCCTATATATGTTCATTCGTGGATGCAAATGTGATTAGATGTCTCCTCCGACATGAATTTTCATCTAGCTGCAATAAGAAAAATTCGCTGGAAAGATATAATTGTTTGAACTTATCCATCGCCTAGTCGATCTTCTGGCGTCGCTCTTGGTCCTTAATTTTGTATGCACTAGCATCCTGAGAAAACCGATAATTAGTAAATGTGCACAAGAAGCAGTCTTTTGTCGACTATCTCACCTCGCTCACATTGTAGAGAGTTCCAAATGGATTCCATTAGATCAATTCATACAGGGCATTCCAAAAGCTCTTCGAATGGAGGGTTGATCCGCCTTGAAAACATTGCTCGTAATTTACTAACAAGGGGAGCGTGTGTCGGGACGCACCTCAGCTCAGCTCAAACAGCTGCTCTCCCGGGGGCTGGCCACGGAAGCCAGTCAGGATTAGTGACCCCCTAAGACCGTGCACCGTAAGGCTGCTTCTGCAGTCTCTCCCCTCGTCCCTTATTGTAACATCATATGTAAATAATAAATATATGTATATATACCTACCTGTACCGCTACACATCAGGTAAGGGGATCGCGAACCCTTAATCCTGACATGGAGGTCCCAGGAAAGATTTCTTTTTTTTTAGAATTCTACAATAATTTTTTTCTCTCCTCAACTTTTGATATGGGAAAAAAATTCTTACCCCCCCCCCCCCTCTCTACAATTCGATCGATCGCTATGGACGTCACCAACGAACAATTGTGTGTGTTTTTTTTTTATGTTGCACAAATATATTAGCTGTGTGAGTGAAATATCTAATCTCTGTGTGAGTCAAATATTTAACCTTTTCAGAAAGAAAAAAAATTATTAAATAAAATAAAATAAAGATTATTTATACAGTCCTGCGAACAGTCCCATTTTGTCAATTTCCTTCTTTCGTAAAGCGCTCCATTTTCCGTGATCCGTGATTCCGTGAATCCGTGAATTCAAAAGGCGCATTTAGCAGCCGTGATTCGTGACCCGTGAATCCGTGATCCGTGATCCATGAATCCGTGAAACCGTGATTCCGTGAATTTTTGTTGACTTTCTTATTTTTCTCTTTTTTTAATATAATTAGACAATGGACTTGTTCGCAATCGCTAGCTTAAAATAAAAAACTGCAGTATCAGACCCAGAAAGATAAATCTGCTGGCCCACTGCAGATAACTTCTGCTGGGAAGTGTCGACCAATCGTAATGCTTCGACCTCTCAGGAAATGTAGCAAAACCCAGTGCTTCTGTCCGCGCGCGGTGACCTCCTTTTGGCGATAAAGCAACGCAGCGGCCCTCGTATGTTGTAGGCATGTGACCTCGCGACAAATTATTGATATCTGCGCGCTATGACCTTACAGCCGCGTTTAGCGCAATGCTCGCGTCTGCTCTGTGTCGCGATAAACCTTAGAACAGGATTATTAATTGCGTAACCTAATCCTTTAGGCCCTGCGCAGAGCTCATGCGATTTCGTCGCGTCGCGCCCTATCATTTTGGACAAGTGTTCCATGCCCCGCTGTGTAGTGTGTGGGTCCCGACGCGTTTGTGATGGCTACGCGGCGCGACGGATCGCGCCACACTTTTCGGCATTCATAGCTCACCTAGCGATATCGTCGCGATTTTGTCGAATCGGCGCGATATCGCGTCGCTCGTTTGCGGCGAGCGACGGGGCGACCGTCGCGCCGATCCTGAACTGCTTTTTCGATGTTTTTGTAGTAAGTTGCTGTTTTTTGCATGTTATGAGTGTTTTTGCATGAATTGTTGCAAATGCCGTTATGCCTATCCTTTCTTTGTTTGATGAGGGCAGTTAGTCCCATTTTGCATTTTTTCCTGTCTGCATAGGCTGCCAAAGAGATCTGTAACAAGCCCTACCCCCTGTACGATTGCGCATCGAATACTTGAAAAATGTGCTCACAGTCTACGTAACTCCGAAATATGAGCTTTGCATGAGATAATAACAGTATTTTTGTCTATCATGTGCAGCAAATGGGGGGCGCATCTAGAGCTGAAAACATCGTTTTGCCGCGTAACGGTTCCTTCGCAGTGTCCGCAGCCACTGGGCCTCCCTGGTACTTCCTTCCTACTGTAATTAATGCTTCCCAACATTCATATGATTATGAGCCTTTTACCAGAACCACGATGTCGTTGACTTCTCCTTTTATCGTTGATCATCTGGGTGCATGACGTTGTGATTGTTATCAAGTCGGATTCTAGTGTGATAAACTTCCAAACTTCCTTTGTGCTGCTACACCATTTTGAATAACAATGATGTAGTAAAGTTAAGAGCACTGGTTTTCACTAATGAATTAGAGTACGTGCAATATGTGAAGTGTTGTGCAATTGCATGAAATCGCGTCGGAGGTATGCACGCCTCCGGCGACTGAGCGGGCCTTACGATCGAGACGCGCGACTAACAACAACAGTTGTGCATAATCTGACCCGATAGAGTTTATCTTACGCAACTTATATTATCGTAATTTTACTCTCTGTCGACAACAAAACATGACAAATTCAAAACTTTATGAACACATAGAAAACATACATATATCATTAGTTTGGCAAGGTAATTAATTTTGCATAAATACCCTCCGACCTTCTTGCATTATCGTTGTAATCCTTTCCGTATCATCAAAGTTGATGAAGCGGATACTTCGAGTCCTATCTAGACTCCTTTCCAGCATGACCGAGAACCGAGCCAGCAGTGGAATTCTTCCGCAGGTGTTCGTTATCGTTAGATGACCAAATCCGATGGAAAGGCCCTCATGATCGCCCTTCCACACATTGTCCTCGCAGTCTCGAATGAAACTGAAGGGTCGGCCATCCGATGTCCCCATGACACCTGAAAGAATCGTAACTACCTTACACATTCTAATGATTACTAGACCAAGCTAACCGCTTATATGCGTGTCATCGGACAACAACAAAGTGAGCGTAGCTCGCCCATCTCCTTGTACATCAATGTACGAGCTATTAACACTTCTCCTAGAGAGGCTTGCCATCATGACGTCCTCTTCCATGTCATGAAGGACCACATTATGTGGCTGTTCATTATAGCCTCGTTTGATTGGAAGATTGCGCCTGGCCTTATAAAGATCCAGCACCAATCTTTCCACTTCCTAAAGATAAGTTTATACATACATTTAAGGAATTTCTTTGAGCATAACATATGTAGTAAAAAAAAGTAATACTCACATCAATTTTCTTTGCAATTGACGCTTCCTGTGCGTCCACTCTCCTATCGTAACGCGCCAGCACCGCCTTATGGTGTGCCTTAGCGTTTTCATGCTGCCTCTGCTGAACCCGGAGTTGTTCGTGCAGCCGGTTGGAGCAGTTTTGCTGCATACCCAAAGCCACGCTCAACTCCCTGTTCTCAACCCTCTGACATCCTAGTTTCGTCTCCAAGTCATCAATCATTTTCAGTAGCTCCGAATTTCTTGTCGAGTATTCATCAAAATACGCATCAAACACCTGGAAAACAATTGAAATGTTTCTTACAATCTTATAGCATAATAAAATGAAAGCAAAACTTACATCGTCAAATTCAGAATCAGTACTTTCTGGTCCGTCAACGTAGCTTGACATGATATGAGCGGGAAGTTTGTTTGTTTTTACTGTAAGAGCTAACTTCAACTTCTTTGCAATTGAGAAAATGATGATAGCAAAATTATGGAGCAATTAAGGAGCGACCACTGCCTGAGCAATGCTAATAAGCGAATGGCAGGTATAATATGCATATCCTTACATCCTGCCGAAACTTTTATCCATGCCGAAACTTTCCTAATCTTATGCGCACGCCCAAAATTGCGCAACGACGTTCATATACCTTTATATGAATCCAAATAACTAAAAAAAAATATACACAATAGCAAAATATAGGATATCGCAATTATTACACTTTTCTACCCCCCCCCCCCCCCCAAAAATCGGCCCTTAACCCTAGCTCCACCTATTTATTGTAATATTAGCCGACCCGCCTTCGAACGCTATTCTTGGATCATTCCATACATTGGTGTCCACACCAATCGGTCGTCTCCAAGCTTCTTCTATAGCTTCCTCCAAAGCTTCTTCAGCTTCAGGTCTCCTACAGTGCACTTACCGTATCTCTCATTGCCCGCCGCCGTCGTTAGCCTGCAACCAGCCGACTAACCTCTCTAACGAACTATCTCGCTCACCGCTCAACCATCAAGCCTCTCCATTGGAACTAGCCTATCTCAACCGCAACCTGTGAAGCAACGATTAGGATACAGGTGCGATCCATATACACTTATACAATATATAATAACACAAGTATAGCATAACATTTACGTCTAACCATCCGCTCGGTTGCCCTAATTTCAAAAAAAAACCTTTTGTACGGAAATATCTGTACTTTGAAAAAAAAATTTATTTTCTCAAACAATTCTTTTTTCATTACTTCCATTCGTGTCGATAGTGGTCCTCATTTGTCGGATACCCGACGAATTTGCGGTTGCCTTCACGTTTAGTCGATTGAGCTTCGAAAAAAAATTTTTTTTTGTTGAAAAAAAATATTTTTTTTTGGAAATCATTATCATTGAAAGTGTTGCTGTTACATGAACAGTTCTGATACTGAACTTAGTTCTTGTGCGTCTCCAAAACCTTGCAATACAACCGAGCGTGGGACTATTAAAAGAAGACCAAGATCTCATTCGCGTATATCGCATAAAGTTCATAGAGTAAGGTGTAGTAAATATAAATCAAGTAGTCCTGTCAAACGTCGCGCAGCTTCTCCACCTATTGAAGCCTCTTCAGTAGCTCCTACCGAAGCTTCTTCGATAGTTTCTCTAGATTCTTCATCTCTTCGTTCATCACCAAAAGCAGGGAATTCTCGAGTCTCTACTCCTCCCATAGAACTTTCGCAAACTTTGGTAACTCAAGAGGAAACTCCAATTCTTGCAACTCAAGAGCCCGCTCAACTTTTGATTCCCGTAACTCAAAATCAACCTCAGGTTTTCGTATCTCAAAAAGAGGAATTTTTCATTCCTATAACCCAAGAGCAAGCTCAAGCACTAACCTCTCAACAACAGTCCTAATTTCGTTCAACAACAGGTTCTTTCGCCGATAGTACCTCAACAAATTTTGTTACCACAGCAAATTGCTAACAATCTTCGACACATTTCGCCATCCGTAAGTGTTTGCTCAAATCAGACCATAACGCAAAATATGGATCATACTCCAATGCCTCAAAATCAACATTCCGAAGCAGTAACCTTCATAGATCGTTTAGATACGGTTTTTGATAACTAACTCTCTCCTCATATAGTAGCAAATTACCAACATTTTCCGGAGATCAAGGACCTAAAGGTCTCATGCAATTTATCACGCAATTTGAAGAAATTTCTTCGATAATGGGTTTAACAAGCAATAAAATGGTTCGCTTACTTCCAGCACATTTGAAAAAAAACAAACAAAAACTCAAATTACTGGGTCCACTTCCAACTGACCATGAAACACTTATTGAAGAATCCGAACGTATTCACGGTCTGATTCAGTCGGATACTTCATCTTTTGCAAGTGATACTATTCTAGCCAAAATGGATAGAATGTTAAATAACATTGAAATACCCAGAACATCTGTTAACATGGTTCATAGACCATACCGTGGAAAAAGATGGAACAACCATCCATACTCGCAAAATCCTACACGTCAACATCTAGCAGTTATGAGCGCGCTCGTTCTCCAAATTCATTTTTTGGAAATTCTCCATATCCGCAAAGACGCAATGTTAGATTTGCTCCACTTCCATCAGACCGTTCTGATAAAGCTCGCAGTAGATCGCCATACCATCACAACAATCACCAAATCACCGCCAACAATCGCCGCATCGACGTCAACAGTCGTGATTTAGAACATCTCCAAATTTTTCCAATAACAGGCCAAGAAGACAATCACCTCACTTTTCGAGTAATAGACAAAATCAAAATAATCATAACCAAACTCGTAATCAACGCCAAAGGCCAGTAAATTCAGTTTCAGCAGACCTTTCCACTGGACTTCTACTTAATAGTTCATACTCACTTTTTGTTGTAGCACTATTTTCATTGTTTTTACCTAATACTTCTGCACTTTCATTACAAACTTATCAACTTTGCTCTGCGGGAGAATCTGGTTGGCCTGTCGCGTATCCAGAAACAACATCGTGTTCACACTCTCCAAATTCTACAAACATTTTGGTAACTACAGCGCAAATCTATGTAGAACGCACTGAACCTTATCTTCTACCTGCGTTCCATTGCTTTAATAAGACTAGGAAAATATGTGCGTCGTCTTATTTTCACATATCTTTCTCTGTAAACAGTGACGACGAGTACATGTCTCCTGTAGATTTTGCACTGTGTGAGTCGCTTAGCGAAACAAAGAAATTTTTGGGCATACCTATGCAAAAGCTATCAAATAATGTTTACGGCTCGGTAAACGCCATACATTATTCGTATCTTTGGTTTTTCGGTGAAAAATGTACGCTCACAACAAACGTGTACATAGAACAAGCTGATATTGCTACTTTTGACGGCAAAACAATCATCAGTCAATTTGGTGATATGGCTCAATGTCGCATTGAAGATAAACAATGTAAGATGTCGCATGGCACAGTAATCTGGGATTTCGGAGAACAAGATCCTTTCGCTTGTTAGTATGTAAAAGCGACGCGGAATTGCTTATGTTACTCCAACTCATATAGTTGTTGATAACATACAATCTGCTTTCACATACAGTAACATAACATTAACTTCTACTCAAATTTCAAGTTGGTGTTTGCCCATGAGGTGAAGGTCGTGTTTGGTTCCACTCCGCCTAAACCAACTCCTCTACTCAATCACTCTGAAGATAATGGTACCGTAATCGAAGTTCTCTATGGTCTCGCCGTAACACGTGCACTCTTTACACACGTAACTCGGAAGACATTCAACAACCATCAAATAAGCTCGAGGACGAGCTTTCTAAAGGAATGGAGATGTCGGGACGCAGCTCAGCTCAGTTCAAACAGCTGCTCTCAAGGGGGCTGGCCACGGAAGCCAGTCAGGATTAGTGACCCCCCTACGACCGTGCACCGTAAGGCTGCTTCTGCAGTCTCTCCCCTCGTCCCTTATTGTGACATAATATGTAAACAGTAAATATATGTATATATACCTACCTGGACCGCTACACATCAGGTAAGGGGATCGCGAACCCTTAATCCTGACACGTGTCTGCTCGAAGTGGCCTTTCCAGTTGAGTTTTACATCATTTTAAAGAGCACTAAACGCTGATTTCAAATATGCTTTTATTATCTGCCAAGCGCTTTTGGACGCCAAGTTATGAGTCTTTTTGGAGCAAAAATTGAACGCAAAATCTATGAAAAACAATGGTTACAATTTTTCTGCCCTCTGCTAAAGCAGTGATGAGTGCTAGGGTATTAAATAGAAGGTATTCAATACATGAAGTGCTTTGATAATTATCATCCGGCCGTTTGAGCAATTCTGGGCGATTTTGTCTCAGTTGCGCATTCAATTTTTCGACATAAAGTTCATAACTCGGCTTCCAAAGGAGCTTGGCAGATAAAGAAGACGGATTCAGACCCACCGTTTAATGCTCTACAAAGTGATATAGGTAACTCTGAAAAGGCCACTTCGACTATACACGCTTCCCTTGTAAGATAAAATATAGCATTAAGTGTTTGAAAACGTTGAATTTTTAACTGTGAAATGCCTCTGCAGTGTTCGTTGTTCGATAATCCCGCAGGTGCCATTTACACCACACCCATTTATACCTTGGGCAGTGCCGTTGGGATAAATATTATTCAAATGATCAAGGAAATCTTTACATGGTTCATGCGCTATGTGTTCTCACTTACCGACCTTACCGGCAAGAATATAAGAGCTGCTATCCTGGTAAAAAGTTCTTCATGCAAAATTCTTATCCCTTTCAGAATTTTCCGCCATTTCCTTGCTGCCAAAATTGTTTTAGGACCATCACAAATTTGCTCACACCCAGACAGATATCCTATTTTCACAAACGTCCTGTTCCACGCTTGTGCCAAATGGAAGGCGCATCCCTGCACATCGGCTTCTGAAAACTTTCCTTACCTGCTCGTATTGCTGCCTACAAGTTTGCGTGATAAAGTGGCGCGAGAAAAAAAAGAGCGCACCTTTTCGAAATCCAATATGGATCTGTCGCTGTACTCTCCCAGTGTCTCTCGGAGTTCTTCGAAGATCCTCTTATAAATCTTCACAGTTTTGTAGCGGCGTAGAGAATTGGGACCTGAAACGGTTACTTCTCAATTCCAAAAAAGTGTCTTTGAAAAAATTTGAAATCGAAACTCTAAAACCATGGTCACCTCTATGCCGCCTTTAATAGTGTGGAGAACATGTAATCGTCCCTGTCCATCCGTCGGAGTTGTGACAGGATCTAGATTATGAACGCCGTCTCCAATAAGCCACACATCCCGTTGTCGCGCGCCATTTTTAGTCATATTTCATGAAATTAATCGATTTTCAAAATAAATTTGCTAATTTCATCATTATCTGCGCAAAAGTACAAATGCAAATCATCCTTCTGGAGCTGCAGGAAGGGATCCCTCCAGGAAAGGTGGCTAAGGTCTTTCGATACATGGCCTGGATCGACGATCTTCTTTTAAGCATTTGTCGCCCTTAAAGGCAGAGGATCGGCAAAATCCAACAACTCGGGATTTCAACGCGGTGGGTTCCTTACCGCCCAACTATAAAAACAGTGCAATCTCGGTTACACAGCATGCTTTCCCTGCCGAGAAAATCGCTCTCAAACTTACACGCGCAGGCCAATCTTACACGCAACTGGACAAGTTGGCAATTTCCTTCTCATACTTTCCCTGGAGAAAATCGCTCTCAAACTTACACGCGCAGGCCAATCTTACACGCATCTGGACGAGTTGGCAATTTCCTTCTCACCATTGGAGGCTGCCCGCCACAACGCTATAACCATTGGGTCCTACGACGATTTAGCGTCATCGGCCTTGCTCCACTCGTCCAATATCAAAGGGAAAGGCATTGAAAAACCCTCATTTTCTCCGTTTTCAAGCTTTCAAAAGTGGATTTTCGGGATCAGCGTATTGAAAAACTCCAGGTACAGTCGCTTCATTTCATATGATCATGTGTGTCATTGCACAAACAGTTCACCTTTGGCGTCCCCATCCTGGATTCGTGGGAGAAACAAGCCTTCAGGTAAGAGTTTCCAAGGTGTTCTTAGCATTTTCTTTCCTTTTTAGTTACTAGTCACCTCAAATTGATGTAATCAATAACAATCGGTAAATCTCTTGCGTTTTTGCGATTGCAAGTCCAGGATGAGGACGCCAAAGTGGACTGTGTGTGCAATGGCACACATGATCATATGAAATGAAGCGACTGTAAGCGCAAATTTGACTAGGTTGAGAATTGCCGAGCCACTGCCTTTAAGGTCCCTATTGAATCACTGCGTTAAAAAGCATATATACAAAAATTTCGAAGCTCACCACACCTCCTCTCTGTGATTAGCCTCTTCCGTAGAATTTACCTAGCGCTTTCGGTTCTATTAAAATGTTTGAGGTTCGTAAAAAACTCACCTTTCCACTCTGTGGGAATAAACTGTGCAGCATCCGTATAGTGACGATATCGTTCTATAGGCCTATTTATCTTTGCGTAACTTTTGACAGGCCGGAAAATGTATTGCTTCAAAATGATTTGTTGAACGCCCGATTGCTTTATCACTGTAGCGATTAATGGCCTATAAGGATGATGTTCATAGAGTTTGACATTCAACTGCTGGTATTGAGAAAGCAATACACATAAAGAGTGCCTGAAGCAGCTTTGAAGAGATTACTCGAAGAGTGGCGGGAAAACACATCCAACAGTCGTTTCCCTCGCTTCTTCACCTGCCACAGCTTGGCTCTTTCGGCTCTCGAAAAGTGGAATCAGTTGTCATCCTGAAGGCAATGACCGGGCAAAAACACGATTTTTGGAAAATCTACTTACCGGGGGTTATCCGTAAGGGACCCGTCATACTTCGCCGAAAAAAGCCCAAAGAAGCCCGAAAAAGCCCGAAAAAGCCCAAAAAAGCCCGAAAAAGCCCAAAAAAGCCCAAAAAAGCCCGAAAAAGCCCAAAAAAGCCCAAAAAAGCCCAAAAGCGCCAGAAAGAGCCGGAACACTTCTCGCACGTTTTGGCGCTAAAGCATGTGTGTTGACTTCGCAATCGAGCCTTTTTGTCATTTTCTGTCGTCCGCATGATAAGATAATGTCAGAATTCTACCAAAAGTTCGTTTCTACATTCCGGCTCTTTCTGGCGCTTTCGGGCTTTTTTGGGCTTTTTCGGGCTTTTTTGAGCTTTTTTGGGCTTTTTTGGGCTTTTTCGGGCTTTTTTGGGCTTTTTCGGGCTTTTTTGGGCTTTTTTGGGCGCTTTTGGGCTTTTTTCGGCGAAGTATGACGGGTCCCTAACACTGAATCCGAAAATTCAAATTAGAAGGCGCGAAAACGACGAGAACATGCGTTTTCCAAAGCCTTACACTTTGAATTTCGACGGTCCCCGCCATGGCAGACGCAGTGTCGCTGCGGGACCCTAGATTTTAACCGTGGCGGCATGCGCACTCTGCCGCATAGCAGGAATTCGAATAAGTCGGAGGACCCCGCCCCAAGGCGTAAGTTCCCCCACTTCCCGATAGCTTTTCTTGCTTTATGTCGGACGTTATAATCTCGTACTTTCGCAGTGTTGTGTCTGAGGGGGGCCACTTTCGCATGGTAGTGAAATCCCAAAATCCTCACCTTGCCCGGACACTGCCTTCAAGATATCCGCTGAATCATTTTGGATGTATGGTAGAGCAGGCCGGTTGCGGTAGAGCACGACACTGACAGCCCTCAGTTTGGAGGTAGTTTCCGGGCAGAATTTGAACAATAATTTTTCGCTTACCTGGACTCATCCTTCGCGTTGATTTCGAAAATGCAGCTTGCAAATACGAAAACGTCGAGGACGAGCTCTTTCAAAAGCCGTTGATTTTGAATTTGGACGACGCCTGCCGCCGAGGTTGAGACGCAGAGTCGTGGTGGAACCCTACGTCTTGCCTATGTGAAACATACGTAGTCTGGCTATGGACTGATAGGCAGGCAAGTCGCGACCTTTTGGTCGCCACTTCTAAAGTAGAGCAAATCGGTACGCTTGGACGAGAGCTTTATCAAGACGGGCACCATTGTATGGTGCACAATTCATATCTGCCCGGATGCTGCCTTTAATTTTCCACAAGTGGTGTCATGCTCTATCGCAAGGGGCCTGCTTCAATTCAAATTCATCGCCATGTGTCGAACAGCGTCGTCATGAGGGTAGCAGGAAATTAGGAGTGGATGATAAATAGTTCTTGACTGCTCGACATGAGGCAAAATTACCACCTCTTTGGAGCGCGGAATTTGAATCTTCCCGCCATCAGTTTTTGGGCGATCATAAAGGAAGTGCGATCGCCACAAAACCTTGACGTAGTGGCGTGCTATTACCTTTTCCTGCACGTTCTTCTTTTTGTGTGCCCTCTTTTTCATGATGATGTCACTCATTTTCTATCAGAAGGGAAATATTTGAAGGCTAAAAAGTTTAGGAGTAATTGCGGAGTCCGACTCCTTTTGCGCTTAAGTTGGCTACATTTTACTATATATGAGTGAGGAGAAGTAACTCGTTCCTTCAAAATGTTGCATACGACGGTTGGGCCCATGTTGGGGGAATCTGTCTTTTGCCCCTTGGAAAGGACATTGCTACGTCTTTCTGCTACTTGCTTGTCGTTGATTGTCTCTCACAATACATATGAGCGGCTCCTCAACTTCGACGAGGCGGAACTGCGCTAGCGGCTCTTGCGTTGCGGTTACCCTGTGCTGAGGCCTACCTGATCCATTGATCTTTGTTGATCATCACGGATCCGCCTTGCCAAAGTTGGGGAGTCGACAATACATTTCTTGCACATACGCTCTGTTCGGCTGGTTAGAAACTCAAGCATATGTGACTGCTTTGTTTGACTCGCACATAATAGAGAGTACATGTGGCGTGATGGCGAGCACTGTACACATGCTAGTTTTTCCTTTCGCAGTTCCTTCTTTAGCTCACCACGAGCATTCGTAAATCAAGTCTCACAAGTAATATCACTGCTGAACCACATAAGGGACACAAATCAGCGATTTTGTATGTTCCCAATGTGTCCACGAAACTACGAGAATTTTATAGTGGAACACTTGTGTGTTTTGTCCTTTTTTTCCTGCCGATGAAGCTTTACTTTATTGTGTTTGACCTTTATATCTGGTTCAAATCGTAATATCGTCAATGCTCTATTATCTTTCAGATCTTCAGTGAGAGGAACAAAAGATGACTGCTGAACAGTCGACTGCTGCATCGACGACTACGCCGACTACAAAACGCAAATCGAAAAGATCGTCTATATTCATTACTTCACGAAAAAAGAAGAGGCGTGAAAGTGAGTCAGGAACCATTCTCAGTTGAAGAAATCGCTTAGATTTTTTGGTTCTTTGAACAAGCTTTGATCGGTTATAAGCTTTGTATGGAATTACTCATCACACTCTTTTCCTTCGATGCCAAATCGCGACTGATTGTTTGTAAAGTCAAAAAAGAATTGCTTGCTTGGAATACGGAAATCGTTTTTGTAGAAACAGTATTTCAAGGTAATTTATTCTCATTTTTCCACCAGGTATTATCTCCAAAAAGAGTAGCAAGGTGTGAAACATAAGAAAGAAGTGTGTAATGAAGGGATCTCTCGTTGTTCGGCTGGAAAGTATCAGAAAAGCTCTGTTCATAGCAACACAGCCGCTTCAAACAAATCACCTGAAAAAAAAACAGATTATTCACCGCTTCAGAATAAGGCCCCGGACAGACTTCACGCGATTTGATCGTCGCGACTCAATTGCCGACATTTCCATTCATTTTCATTTCACATTCAAAAATTTCGGGCTGGAAAAGTATCACAACCGAAATGCAAGTTGATCGGCATGGAATGATGTTGTAACAGTTGTCTCGTCGCGTTTCAGTCGCGACGATCAAATCGCGTGAAGTCTGTCCGGGGCCTAACGAGGCTTTCCATCCTTTGGAAAGGCATCAATTTGATGTAAATACGTTTTTTTTCCAAGTGACTCTTTTGTTTCAGAGGAGTATGAAGTGGAGTCGATTGTCTCACACACTGTCGTTGATGGAGTGGTGGTATACAATGTCAGCTGGGTAGGATACCCTGGCGAGATTACTGAATTATTAGAGGAGGATCTTGAGGTAGAGCTAGTGTGCTGTTTGCAGAAATCAAGCAGGTTGCGTATGTGCAAATAAGGATGTCCAACGCAAGTAATTTCAGAACTGTGGTGAATTGTTGCAAGCTTACAAGGACAAGGTGGGTCCATGTCCAGAATTCGAACAAAAGCCTGTAACGTCCAATGGTGCTGACGAAAACACGGACAACAATATACGCAGCGAGTTGGACGATATAATCGATGGTGTGGCAAGCAATTCACTTCCCAAAGCAAAACGAAAGGTATGCTTTCATTTTTCTTTGCATTAGATTTTTTCCACTTTACCATATTCTGATCTATGCCTTTTTCTAACATGAGGAAAATCAGGGGCTAGCTGACAGCGGAAGTCCATTAGGGGTACGCTATAAAGTCTGTACTTTTTTGTCTTCTTAGTCTGTTTTCATACATTGGAATAACGTTTGAGTTTTTGACAATTTTCGTTTTTCATTTCTGTAAAAATGCATTTTGATCTTTTCAAGGAATTTGCAACATTTGTTTCGAATTTGCCTATTTGACCAAGTACTGGCCCATGCGCTTGACGAAGAAGTTTGTTTTACAGTGCAGATATGCGGGTTTCTGCGGTAGGAAGCGAAGTACTGGGGTCCGAAACCAAATAAATCAAAGAAAGTAAGCTTGTGCGTAAGGCACCCGCCATACTTGATCCGCTTAATCTGCTTCATCATTGGTCAATTCAGTGAACTGACCAATAGTGAAGTGGATGAAGTGGATCAAGCGGACAACCGCTTCGCTATTGTTCAGTTCACTGAATCGACCAATGACGAAGCGGATCAAGCGGTAAGCGGATCAAGTATGGCGGATGCCTAAGCAAAACTCTTGCACTTTCCCTCCTTAGGACTGTTCGCTCTATAAAAGGCATTGATGGCTAAATCCGTGGCCATCTATTTCACAACTTGCTCTAAAATTACTGCAGATTTGGGATAGATACTAAAATCAATTTCTCATCTGGCTATTTTTTTGCAGAATGAGGGCGTCGAGACAACAGGTTTTGCTGTTACTTCCAATGAGAAGAAAGTGAATGGCGACGGGGGACATCCTCCTAAGGTGATCGTTTGACTTTATAGCGTTTTGATCCATTCCTCTATCTTTAGCGTAACCGGAAAGCCAAGCAACGGCAAATTGCGCCAGATGCTGACTTGGGCTACAACAACGGTTGCATTGTTGAGGAGTATAAAGGTTTCTCGACTAAGGTACTACTAATCTAATTATCTTTTTTCTCCACAATACTTTTCATTTCTAGTATACTGAACCTGTTGTTCTGGTGACTTATAAGAAACCACTGCCCAGCGGTTTTGAAAACAGGCAAGACGAAATTGTCCCTATTCGAGTTATTGCTGAGAAAGATCCACAGGTAGGTTTCCATTAACTGAGAAGTCAAATCTGGTATGGGGATGGGCTTGATGGATCACTATTTTTTGTGTGTTGTTAATCAGCACTGCAAGAAAAATAACAAGAAGCTAGTTATTCCTTTTTTCTTGACATGTGTATTAGGTATTCAGCACAAGAAAACATAGCTCATTGCATTGCCGGAGGTAAAAAGAGCAATACAAACACATGTTTCAGAGGCTGATTTCGCATCTGGTTGAACTGCTGTCAAGTGGTCGCACTAATGCAGCGCATTAGTTATGATGATACCTCACTGTCCGTTCGGTTCGTTGCTATCCTGTGCATATGGTGCTCCTACTCGATTGTTATTTTTTCCAATCGAAGTTGTAAAATATCATGTATTCTGAATCCATTTTGATCTCATCTACGTAGCTGTTAATTCTGTTTGAGATTTAGTAGTCATTTTTCACCTTTAGATATAAGTATTTGAAGCTATCTTTGTTGATGTAATACTGCTTTTGATTCATTGATTGTACATCCACCGTTGAGACTACTGGGATATCAAACCTTTGATTATGATAAACACGAACCTCAATTTTTTTTTGGATCTCGTCTCAAAGCGCATTTATGCTTTTTTATAATTTTCCGATAACAGAGTGATTATCGAGCACTTAGTTAGATGACACCGACTGTCTCAGCGGTTTGGAGTCCTGCGATTTTGAGTTGAGTGCAAAGGCTCAATGATCCTGTTTGTAACCATCTATGGAGATCTATATCTTGTTCCACAAGTTATGATATGAATGCAAAACGAAGCGCAGTGCGACACCGCGCTGATTCGCTCTGTAATATGGTTTTTATGGAAGATTTATGTTACAGTATTAAAATGTGAATAAATCTGATTCCTGAGGTTACAAATAAATGTCAAATCACATGATCATAAAACATAGTTATCATTTTATGTACAATAAACTAATTAACTAAAGCATTTGGAGAATGGCGTGATATTGCATGCCGTAAACTTGATAGTATGATATCTTCGCCAGCATTTTTTCTTACTTCGCTTTCATTGACAGCAGCTTGAATACCAGGAGCAAGAACAGAAGCCATCTCTTTAAAAATTTCTGACCATCTTTTCTGGTAAAGTCGCAGTAAATGATCGCTGCCGGTCTAAAAATCGTGCTAGAGAAGAAAAACGATATTAATCAACATGTACCTCCACAAGTTCAAGCAAGATAGCAGCGGTTGCGAATGGTCTCACTTTTGCTTTTGTTAACAACGACAACACCCTCCAGAGCGACTCAGCGTTGAAATGGGAGATCTTTTTAGTAGATAATCCTGAGATGTGAAAATTTTCACCAAAATGTGGAAATGTGGGTGAATTTTTATCTCAATAAGATCAAATGAGAATTCATATCCAGTGAGAAAATTGACCATACCTACAATATGAAGGTGGATAAACAATTTAATGGCGGTAGTTTCAGGATCAAGCAGAGACCGTATATCGTCGGCAGTGGCTAACTGCTCGGTAAATGCGAGGCTATAAATAAACTTGGTGCAAAGAAAGATCCATAAAACTAAGAGTCGGCTTAGTAGTTACCATTTCTCCTCGTTCAAACTCAGCAACTGTGAAGAACGGAGAAGTTTTCCCAGAAGAAGTGACTCGAAATCTGGGATCCCCTCACAGATTTCGATTAGTATTTGACTTATCACGTCAGCCAAGAGCGGGTCTCGTTCCACAATACCCTGAATACAATGACTACTGCTTCCATGTAAGCCGGAGACTTCGCTATCAGTTCAACCAAAAAAAAGATGTGCACCATATATGACTCGATCGTGACGATATAAGCATAGAGGATAGGTCCACCACGAGGAAGTTGTAAGTTCTTGTCGCCATATCTAGGAGAATCAAAATATAAGTTGATTTGTTGACGAGGTAAAACCATGAAACGCTCCAAAAGGCTCAGATCTTCAATGAATATACAAAAATTACCCAATAACTTGCGTCCCAGTAAACAATTTGATGAAAAATTCGGCAACAGCTCGAATCCCCTCCTCATTCGCTGTTCGTTTGGACTCCACAGTTACTTTCTCGATAATCGTACGCTTCGTGAGCACCCGTATACTTTTCTAAATTCCAAAATTACACACATAAACTCAGCTGAAATCTGCACATACCTGCTCCTTATTCTCTTCCATCATTTTCTTAGCTTTATCACAGCCCTCCGCTAATTTCAGTTCACGTGGATAGCACTCCTCCAAAGAATTTGGTAGCTTCGAGGTCGCTGCATTAGGCGATGTCTAGAAAAAAAGTATTCAAAGTTGCAAAGAAGTTTAGGCCGAAAGCTTACAACAGCATTGCCAACTGTTGTCGGTTCAACAACTTTAACATGATGATCTACATTAATTTCCGCTCTGTGGTCTTCTTGAATACGATCTTCAGCAGCAACCACAGGTAATTTCCTGCAAAAGATGAGTTACCGGCCAATTTGCTCAAAAGAACCCTAAAGCGCCCAAAAGCGCTCTGAAGCATTTAAATTCCTTTGATCTCTAAATGCTTTTCAGCGCTTTCGACCGAAGTCTGGCTAGTGCCTCAGCATAGCTCCGACAAGGTAAGAAAAAAGCATTCGAATTTATATGTTCATAGCCATACTGACCTGCCAGTGACTGTCAAAGTTGTAAATACATTTATGTTATCAATAAATCGATTTCGATGATTATTTGTATGCGACAGATTAGTTAACATTGATTACAGCCCCGGAGTGAGTCAGCACAATGGTTGTGCGCGGTAAAACAAGAAAAGAATGTGTGACACTCCTTCATGACTTGAACACGATTTGAAAAAAAGCAAAGAGAATTTCGAACGTACTTCGGAAACCTGATGTTTGATATGACCACGACCCTTTCTTTGGGCTCTTCTTCAGAATGCTTTCGGGCTCTTTCAATGTAGTATTGTGCAATCTCCTCTGGAGAACTTCCGCGCTCCAACGATCTTGTTTCGATGATCTGAATCAGATAGGATTGAGTAAGCAAGAAAGCAGACGAATATTTGAAAAAAAAAAGTCAAAAGACAAACATTGCTTGATGGCGATGAAAAATCTGGCTTCTTGCTGAACGAGTATCCGCCATGTAAATCCTTTTTCTCGGGTGATTGGCTCTTTTCACGGAACAACCTTGACAATGTAGTATGGAGGGCTGCTGACCTGAAATGTTTGTTATATCTTGCAAAATCAACACTCTTCCTGCAAATCAGAGATTTTTCGTGCGAGCGATAAAAAAGAAAGCACTGCGACTGCGTAAGCGATAATCTGCCTTGTAAATTTTCCCTAGCTTCACCACTAAATGGTCGTTCGGACTCGTGAGGAATTGGCCGTTCTAATAACGGATGTTTGATCGTATCCCTGGTTTACACTAACCGCGCTGCAGAAGGAGACCAAAAATTGCTCCGCCTGCGCCGCTAATTCTGCTATTCTCACTTCTATGCACATCGAAGTTTGACTCACAAGACTCTGTCTAGCGGCTGAACACTTGGGAAAGCGTATCGCTTGAATTGCAGATCTTCGTGACCGATATATTCATCATCGTCATCATCGTCAAGTAAACCGAATCTAAACAGATAAGTCAGCATAATAAAATCAAAAGACACGGAACCTACGTCGGCATTTGTCTTTAGCACTTTCCTTGCTTACTCGTTATCAAGGAGCAGAACTGATGACGAAAGATAAAGCATGAATATCCCGTACCACCAGATTCCGCGCTCCAACGGCATGGCGCAGCACGGGCGTCGTCGCGGCGCCATCTATTCCTACCGGGCTGGCTGCGCGGGCGGTTCGCGCGCGGCAGCCGTGAATAGCGTTGGGGCGCGCATTATATGGATACGACATTGCCATGTACCGCCTTTCATCGGCAAACAAAGATTTTTGCCCAACCCAAGATAACGAAGGCTGCGCAAGGCGATGTTAATGAAAACATTGCTTTCTACTTCAGTAGTAATCGCTACCTCATTTTGTATTGCTTCTTTGACTAGCGCAGCCGAGGATACCCTGCAACTCCTAAGTGCGCCTATTCGTTATTTGGAACTTATTGCTTTATCATATGAAAGGGGAAAAGGTTTTAAGTGTGTTTCGTGGCTTCTTCCTAATATGCGAATCTATTTGTTTCCCGTAATCCGCATATGCAAGCGTCAACATCAGTTGTGTGCCGGTGATCCTATATGTAAGAGTATACATCAAGACTTAACAAACTAACATAATCCCATTATGCTGGATTAGATAAGTAAGGAGGTCAGAAGGTATACGAGAACGCTTGCGTCGCCTACATTTCGACATCAACGTTTGAATTCCACTAAATTCTCCAGCATTACTCAGCAAACTCAGCTTCGAGTAGCTTTTTAGCTGAATCCTTTGTTCCTTTGGACTTATATAGCTGTGTTTTCGCGTTAGAATACTAATGCTAACCAATAAGAAGATCATGGCTGCTAGAAAATATACAGCTCACGACACTTTGGATGAGACAAGGAATGGCCCCACGGATTCTACGTTTGTGTGTTCTTCGCACATAAGTATTCTCTAATGTATGTATGCATCCGTGGTCGATTCATGAACGTCATGTCAGAAGCGTTCGTAAAAGCAAAGTATTGCTTGATGAACAATTAGCTTCAAAAATCCTACCTCTACTTGGTTGGAATCACTTATGAAACCGTTATACCATGTAGTGTAGATTCGAAAACTACTGTAACTGACTACATTCCGTGATTTGCAAAACCTTACGCACTCTTCAAATTTCAATGAACAAGGAGCATCAGATATTAGATTCACTAGGAATTCTGACTGTGGAACATAAGCGAACAATCTCATTACTTATGATTCAACTCGGTACACAATTGTAATGGTCTGACCCGATTAGCAAAAGTGAGCTTACGTCCACTACTTTGGAAAGGTTTGTTTTGTGATCAAGAGACTCAAAGTCAACGAATGAAATAAGTAACTAGTCAATAACCTCTTAGCAACGGCAAGGAAATCCTTGGAAAATGATGTATAGGAATAGTTCATGGGCGAACATTATGGCAGACAAGCTAAAGCCTTTATCAACATTGTTCTTTTTAGCTGGCATCTCATTAATGGAGTGAAGATCCTCCTCAGCACGTTTGGGTTAAGAGGCTATTCTACCTAACGTCGCAATCATGGGAGGGATTGCGCGCCCCATGTATACGGGTACCGCGCGCGAACCGCCCGCGCAGCCAGCCCGGTAGGAATAGATGGCGCCCGTCGTCGCGCGGCGCGAAAGTGTCGCTCGCGCGGAGGCTTATTTGCGGCTCGATTTTCAAAAGCAGAAGTTTTGCAAGAAACATGTTTTTAATTGTTTTATCTTTTTTCCTTGGAGATCGTATACTCTAGTAGTTCTCTTTAGTCAAGTAGATTGGGAGATTATGCTGCGGAAAACACAATATTTTGTTTTCATAGGAAGTCTCTCTGTACTGGATAGTCTATTCGACAACTGTTTTGCGCATGGTTCCAAGAAGCAATGACCACAAAAGAAGCTCATTTCGACAATGCAAATGAAGTGGTAATGATCTAATTCTATCTAGTCCTGTAGCTCTATTCTCAGTATTGTGGAAGAGTTTTTCAGGAGTTTGCGGAACCGGATAGTGCCTCCGATCCTGATGATGAGGGCTTTGAAGAATATCACCAGGATGGTGGCCAACAAAGATTGAGCACAGCGACATCAAAATCCAATGAGGCTACTTCTGTTGAGGTTTTAGGACATCTTTAGTGAATCAATCTATTTACGATCTTTCTTCTTGCAGAGTAGTGATAAAGCTTCGAAGACAAAGCATAGAAGTCGTAAGAAGAGAGCTTTGTCGCCTTTGTTGGATCTGCTTGATGTGGCCCCTGCTGTATCGAAGAACTTCTCTCCTAATGGAGGTAAAGATCTTTGTTAGCATGAAAGGAGTATTAGGTTTTTGCGCTATGTTACTAAAAACAGCCCTCATGCTTTAAAAATCCTCAGAATTTCCAGCAATTAGTCACCGGTCATGAGAGGTTTTTTCATCAGGTACGCCATATCTGTCATACGACGAAGAGACATGGAATCCCCAATTCTTATATCGCTTACCAGCAGACATAGCTTTGAATGCCATACGCGAACGAGGCACGGAAGGAGTTGGACGTATTGAAGTTGGTTTTCCTTACTTATGCTGTTCTTCACGCATTGTCGCATGCTTCGATTCATATAAAATTCAAAATTTTCTTTTCATTTTTGGTTTTTTCAGCTGATTTCAAAATTCTTTCTTTTTATTTTTTTTTTTGATTTTTCAAGTATGGTACCGAAATAGAACCTTGTCTGCGGAAGTTATACCACGTTGTATTCACTTACGTAGCTCAAATGAATACTCAACATGTTATTTTCGACTGTCTCTATCATTTTTTGATGGTCGCTTCTGTGATAAACTCTGAAGCTGCTTGGAAAACTTTCCTATTTAGTGAGCAAATTTTCAGATCGGTAAAAAGATGGGAATGGATACGACAACAAAGGCTGGCAACCGCCGTGTATCCGCTTACATTCTGACGGTTTGCAACGAACATCCAGACCATTTTGGACAGTATCAGAAAATGGAGGGGAAATTCAGATGCATCAAGTTAGATATTGCTGCTGTTTGCATGTTTATAGAAAGGCATCGTCATACTTAAGGTACTACTGGAAGGCCGATAGCCAACCAGAGCAGTTCACAAGATTATTTGAAGAATTCGAAAGATTAGCTGGGACTCCCTGCCCATTTAAGCTTGGTCAAGTCGTCAAATTTCCAAATTGCAATCTCAGTGAGTCGAATCGGCTTCACAGGTTTTCAAGAGTCTGCCTTTTTTTCGTTAGGTACATTGCGTATATCTGACGTAACCTTGCATCGTTTGATCGATCTGTTGGATCTGGTTGATCGCCATAGAGTCTTGGTTACATTTCATAGAATGATCAAAGCTATCAGTGAACGAGAGCTTGCTCGTGGATATGATTTTACAGTAAGTTTGATTGCGTTTGTGCGCTCCATCGAGTTCGAGTTTCCCCATTGTTTTGTGGTTGTATTAATGTTTATGTCCATCAAGTGTGATACTTGCAGATCGACAAAAAGTCACTTGTGAAGTGTCTCAAAGCACTGGAAAGTGTGCAACTCATTACAATGTTCGATACTTTAGTGGTAGCTGAAAGCGTTGAAAATAAAGTAAGTAAATTTGAGCTTTTTTCTTTTGCAGGCACATTTATCGCAGTATAGAAACGCCGACTTTTCTTAGTCTTAGACAATTAATTCTTTGAGGTACGTATTGTCTGTCACCGTGATATTCACTCCGCGGACGATCCAGAAGTGATACAAGTTATACAAGCAACAGTTGACGAATATCACAAAGAGGGTCGCGTCTTCCCGCATGGTCAGCTGAGGTGAGCTTCAATGGTTGTTCTTGGTTACTGCTTTGGATTCAAAATGAGTTGTCCTACATTGTATTTTTGACCGTTTCTTTTTCGCTGAATTGTAATTATATGTAATGATATTTCTTGCAATTTTTACTCGACCTGTTGTTTTCTTTGAATACTATTCGATTATCAGGGTTGATCTAATAGTCTACAGTGTCAGTCAACATAGCTTTACAAGTTTTCACACACTAACATTGTAGATTCTCCGTGAAGAAGAGGGCGGAAGTGGAAGCCCGCAAGTCATCAGCTGACTCACTAGCAGCAGTAAATAGTGACTGTAGCAACGGAATAGATTTGAAGCTGCGATATAGCTTACTTCGACTGCAGGTTTCCTCATATTCTATTCTTTATTTGGTAGCTAATTGCACTTTTTATTCAGACTTCGCTCTCAGCAGTGCTGAGGAAAGCAGAAACAAATGAAGTACGTGTTGTAGCGGATAAAGCAGGCGGGAAAGAAGGTGATGCAGAGCAAACGTCCGGTCCTAGTCCCAAAAACAAAAAAGTATGTCTTTCATCAAAAGCATGAGATGTGTGCATCAATTTTTTAGGAAAGTCATCTTGATGCTGCTGACGTCTCCCTCATAGGTTAGTTCTACGACTTTCGTTTGCTTTCTGATGTGTTTTGTATAGTGAATCAATGCAGTTTGAGATAGAGTCACTTGATGTTGTGCTAATGAAACTAACACAGTTTTTCCTGATTTTAGGCGAGGGTTCCGAGCTTGTGAGCAGCATCGATTACGGTTACCAATCGAAAGCACTCAGACTTTTCATACTACATGAACTCGCCTTTGCATTCGTGCATAGTCACCCAGAGGGTACAAAACCGACAGTTTATGATTTGTGAGTGATCATTCTTCTCATTCATTGCATGCTTTGCTCTCGAACGGTTTCGTTCCTTCGTCATCTTACATTGTTCGTCAGTGAATAGCGCAAAGACTGTCATTGAAAAGCTCTGCCTTTAAAACTTTGATGCACCATTTTCGAAAATACTTGTTTACTTTGAGGTTTGAAACATCAGATAAATTATTCTCCTCAAGCACTGAAAGGAAGTGTTTTTGAAGACGTCTTATACGCAGCAACAGAAGTTTCTTCCAGGTTTCCACCTGGTGAGAGCTTTGCTACATATCCGGAGCGATCTGTGGACGAACTCACAGTTTATGTGGACGAAGAGTCTCCTTTACGCTTTCTTCCACCTATGCCACCTTTTACCGATATTGCAAGGTAATGCACTGAAATGATAGAGTGTTACTTAGACTTTCGTTTTAGAGGATGGTTCATGCTTCACGACTTCTTTGTAGCGATGCCTCTGTCCGTATTTGTTTCAATAGCGTATGTGAATCGGAGTGTCGATGTTAGTATCGAGCCTTGCAATTCTGTTCTGTATTCAAAAAAGTTTATTATCTTATCGCATAAAGTTTCTTGTGGAGAGGGAAGCGGCGCCTTTGCATTGGAAGCATCTCATCACTAGAGCCGCTGCCATCGCTGCAGAGACGTTTATGCGGTCAGGTCTTAGACTGTGATAGAAAACTCGAAACCTCCCTGATCTTGTTCTAGAGAAAACTGCTCCTGAGTTACCTATGCGATCCTATCAAGAGGCATATACCAATCGGCTGCTTGCCACTTGACCTCCGTATGGCAGTTCTGAAAGTGGGTAATTTTGAAACTGACATTTTCTCGTGTTTCCATATTTCAATCTAAAGTGCTTTCACCTTCCTATGAATTGATTACAATATGCCTTTTCATCATGAATTTGAATGTTCCGGAATGCAAGCCACTCATTAGCTTCTGCAAATGATACTGATATGCGGAGACAAGACACTCCGCTTATCAATCGCTTAAGAAGGAATCAACATGTTAACGTCATTATTTTGTTGTCACTTAGCTTTGCTTAACTGGTAAACGGTGGAGAAGATGAGGCTATTTATAGACTTTGGAGTGTTTCTTTGGTTCTCAGTGATAGTAATAGTCATCATGATATAACGTACTTTTATTCTTCAGATAACAGTTTCTTTTTACGTTTTGAGTTGTTCTCTTTAGTTGTAGTATGCACAATTTTAGGACAAAAAGGTTGCGCGCCAGATCGAGCACATCCTGCTCACATTGGCAGCAATGGGACTAATGGCTGTTGCAGCCAGTCCTGACCCGAAATGCTTCCCATTCGCGCGTGCAACCGTATTTTATGTTAGCAAGAGGTAATTTTTTACACAAACACGTGATTCGCAGATTTTTTTGAGCTTTGGATCATTGACTTTCTTTTAAACTATGTGCATTCCATGTAATAACTCTTGAGTGATGATTCTGCATATCTCAGAGCTGCGCTGTACGACACAAGCACAAGTGGTAGAGGTTACGCAACTGTTACCTTGCCTCTCTCTAATTATGACAGATACAGCTACGAATTCAATACTACCGTGAGTTATCCTTTTCTGGTGCGACGCGCAGGTCATTATCGAGTGTAAAAAAATTTCCCCTGCCTTTGTGCGAGGCATAACCTCCGAGTATCTTTTTGCTCATTATTTGCATATTTATTGTCCTTCTTCTATTTTTGTCGCAGCTTGGTTAGATAAGTTCCTAAATGTTTACACATTGTTACAGGACGATGTGGTTCTTTTCTGGCACCATCTTCGAGCAATAGTGCAGTCCACCCCGCTCTCATTTCGAAACGATGTGAACTCTGAAGAAGTCAGTCAAGCACGCCACAAGAAATACAGTTTGGGCCAGTTTGAGAAGGCTCTTGTTACTGTGGATCCTAATAGCGAGATTGACGAGCTTATCCCTTTGGGTCCTCATGAAGGTTGCGCTGGATTCGATTCTGCATTATACCTGTAAGGTATTGTTCTCAGCTATCACATCGTCTCCAAATGTTCTGATCTGCAGGCATTTGAAACGTCATTGGGATATAGATCCTCGGCAAAACTCCTACGTTGGTTGGTTCATAGCGCGATTCCGAAGGCAGTCTGATAAAATGCGACATGTCGTTGAGTCTAGGTAAGTCAGAGTAGCATTAGTTGTATCACATTCCTCTTCTACATCCCTTTTCAGGGTGGCAAATTTGAAGAAGGATTGGAATAGTTATGTGAAAAGTCTCATGCCCAGCGAGCTGGAACTCACAAAGACCAAAAAGAACATGCATGTTAGTAATTTATCTTATCAGTTTCTCTGTGAGTCTCTTGTAAGGTAATTCTTATTTCCACTACCTCTCGCTAGCCTCAATATGACAACATATCTACCACTTCAGAAGGCAGCGTCCAACGAAGGTATGGTTCCAGCCGCAACTCGTTCAGTCACTATTGATCCGGTGAAAAAGAGGCCACCTCAGAAGAAAGCAGTGAGTTGGTAACAACTATATTCCATTGTATAGCGTTATGCATCAGGCTCCGACGAAGAAGAAACGTCCTATGGACAGTGTCGATATTGTCAGCGCGCAAAATCGTCTACACCTTCGCAGTCGATTCAGCTCGCGTGAAAGAGATTTGGTATGTTCCTTCTAGTCTGTTTTGTAATTCACTCCGTCATTATTCAGCTGATTATGATTCGAGCAGTTGGGTTCTTTTTGAATCCAGTTTACCGATTCTGGCTCGATCCTGCAGTTGTGAGAGATATTATGCATGAGTATATACCGGAATCCCGCAGTAAAACGGTGCAAGTGAGTCTTCAGTCCTATATGATTATGATTCTTGCTAGATTCTTTTTGTTTCAGTCACTTATGGCAGCTGGAGTGCGTGAAATGGTGCGGCCTGCGCGACTGGCTTATCTGCAAAGAATCGTTCGCAACCTTTCGACATTCCAGGTAAATTTCTATGATAGTTACTACACTGTGTAACTTTTCTTTGAGCATGAGCGTAATTCCTTTCTTGTTGTAATGCAGCAGTTTTGACAATTTTGGTTTCATGAGCTCCTACGCATAAAATGCTAGAATTTATGACTATGAATAACGTATCGAGTTCGATTGTAGATCACTCTGTAATGCAGAAGTAGTGTACTTTCCTTTTTAGGAAATGCGAGATCTGCGCTTCCAACTGGCTTCGGCACCTCTTTCAACTGCTGAATCTAAAACCTCATTCTTCAAGAATGCTTTCGATATTGCAAATCGACTTTTGTACATGTGAGTTTCTTAGCTGCGTTATTTTGGTTTTTCTGCACTTTACTCTTTAGAGAACATCAAGCTTTGCCGGTGACAGCAACTTCAAATAAACAGTTTGAGGCATATCTGAGGAACAGCCATGTGAGTCAGTCGAGTGTACCAACCAATAGGCGTACCTTTTCCAAATTAATCCGAAACTTTGGTACCATTGACTTTTCGCCATTTGTACTGAACCTTTGTTGTTCGATCTTCCCAAAGTAGAGGGTGTTTTCTTCATTCAGATGATCGTCTCCGCTGAACAGTCTTTGATGAGCCCAGTACCACTGCGATCACAGACCCCCAAATCGCTCACACATATTCATCACTGCGTGGCTGTGAACATCCTGTTGGTGAGTTACCTGTGAGCAATCATTAGTTTTCAACTAATCCATTTTGTAGTCAATCCTTATCCATTCTACTGATGGCGCTTTCTCGGAATCGATCTTAGACCAGATATCGGCAGCTGTAATTTCAAAGGCTTTGCAGGTAAAGTGTGCACTGATTTCTTTCTCTCTAGTGTGTTTGCATCTAATTTTCTTGGTCTTTCCATATCCACCTTGTTAAGATCCTTCGGTCGGATGGCTTAGTGTCAAGATCACGAGCGCTTGATCCCCATCTGATGGTTATTACTAGAAACCAGGCAATGATATCATACTAGTAAGTATGTATTATGTTGAGGGCATCACTTTGTCTGCCACAAAAGCAAAAATTGATTAGTAAAAAGTTATGGTCAGTCCTCTGAGGTGTTATGTATACGACTGACTGTGCTGCCTACAATTTTCGCGTTCTCTTTCCAGCTTCCGCCACTTCTTTACACATCGCTTCCATCCAGACACAATCGAACAGACTTTATCTGTCTGCAATTCCTTCGATGATAATATTGAGGGTAGCGAAGAAGTACAAGGAGATCTTCCTGGTGCTCTCATTGCCGCTGCATCATCGTTTTGCAATAATGTGAGTCTTCAGTCAGTTTTATCATTCTTTTTTTTTCTTTTGTAATGCCGTCAATTTATACTTTATATTTTACAAATGAGTTGACGATTTGTGACTTCTTGCCTTTCTTCCAAACCACATATTTCATTTATGACCTCCACTATCTTTCAAGGGTTATCTGGAAGTTTCCGTGGATGAGGACGTCTTTCAAATGTTTGAGCAAGCAGCGCTAGACCAAGGAACTGGACCTCAATCCATCAAGCAGATCAGATATCTGGAAAATACCGATCTTCATCTAGAACAGATCCATGTCTACGGAGGAATGACATCTGATTTACCGATCCTTCCT
Organism: Cylicocyclus nassatus; assembly: GCA_958299035.1. Taxonomy (NCBI): domain Eukaryota; kingdom Metazoa; phylum Nematoda; class Chromadorea; order Rhabditida; family Strongylidae; genus Cylicocyclus; species Cylicocyclus nassatus. The sequence goes on along the minus strand of CATQJL010000305.1, from coordinate 74,146,816 downwards.
ACATGGCAGTCACTACTGGCATTGATCGACTGGTGCTTATAATGAGTGTCTTGTCCTTCGGTAATCATTTTGAATTGTGTTGCAGGTCCCAACCCGCTGATAAGCACCCGCCGTTGCCCTTCGAAGAATTTCTTTTGGATATTCCCGTATCTGAGCGGAAAATTCTGCGGGCTGTCTACAAGCCGATTTCTTCTTCTGGAGCTTTTGGAGCAACGATGGGTGATTTGAAGGTCTGCCAGCTATCAACTGTCATTGCTCTTGTTTTTTACGAAAAGTCTTGCAGAAAGCTACCGATCTAACGGCGGAATCACTCAGGAAGACTTTGAAAGATTTGATGAATGCATGTCAAGTGAATAGAATTACAAATTTGATGTTGGTTTAGATCTGCGAATTTGCAATCTTTAGATAATGTGTGTAGGAGTGGATGAGCATCGATGGATAGCTGCTGAATTCTCTACTGCATGGTGTTTGAATGTTTCAGGAAGACTTGTCACGCCACGTCCATGGACCATGCCATCAGGTCAATACAGTGTTTCTCAAGAATTTTGCTCTTCTGAGAAGATTCCATTGAAACAAAGAATTTTTTTTTTGCGGAGCAAAGCCTTCTGGTCATTTTTGCATGTAAAAATATTCTTTAGGTGAGATATGTCCAGCAACTGTGCGATGGATGGCTGAGAGTGTTCTGATGACGGTAGTAACATCACCAGGAATAACTTTGAAAGAAATATGTTTCCGTCTTGAGTTTGCCCTACAAGCTGCTGCTATACATGATTTGGTATGTGACGAGATGAAGTATGTGGCTTTGATGTATTTGTAGTTATTTAGGTGATGGTTCTGAAGGAAGCTCATTGTTTGCTGGAAGTGGTGGAAGCGTTCGAAAACATGACATTATCATCACCTTTCCAAAGTAAGTGCGTGTTTTCCAGAAAATAAGCTGGAAATTAAGTTATTTTCGTTATTCAGAGTGTTTTGTAGTGCTTAGCTTCAAGTAATTGTAATGTATCAACCATGTGCAATTTCAGAAGAGAATCCCGAAGAATTCGTTACCTATCTCCTTCCGGCTGCCGGTTGTTTCGAAACCTTTGCAAGAATATTTGGAGGTCAGCTTGCCTTTTCCTCTTCTTCTTTATTGTCAGATTAATGTTTGTGATCGTATGAGACTTCCTCCTCTTATATAAGTTTCTAAAGACTTTTTTGGTTCAAATATCAGTTACAAGTTCAATAACTATTTTTTCGATCACATACAGGAAAATTTTCTCCTTATCTCTCACTTTTCTGCATTTCCTTCCTCTTCTTAAAAGTTACTTACTGTTTTAAAATTGTGCAAGGAATTTGCTATGGACTAATTACTTGTACTTCTAAATTACTTGTAAGCAATTCAGATAAATCTCAAAAATTTTCTAAAATTCAAACTAGGTTTGAAAACTTTTTCTGGGGTGTGGCTGCCGCCACGTCCCTTCTTTAAAAATTTCGGATTGGGCCCGCAGAAGTTTGAGAAGCATCAAAATTTCTTGGAGTGCGTGGCTAACGCTATCCACCTTCCTTCGAAAAAATTCTTTTCGCTTCCCCCTGCTCTCTGAACGTAAATTTGGGCCGCCACCATTGATAAGAGATGTAGCTAGCATTTTTCCATTAAGAGTACTTCAAGAAAGGTGACTACCATAGGAGAACGTCACATGGTATAATTACTTTCACTGTCATCACATGTGATACCTTAAAAATTCTCAAGAACATGGCTAAGCATTTTAGTTCAGGCATTTCATTGCTGCCAGCCATGACAGGACGAACTGATGGAGAAAAGGAGGAGGAATTCGGAAGGGATGCCGACAGAAGTAGTGTAGGCGAAAAAGAGGTTAACGTCACGCTTCCCGTTGTTGAGAGAGCACTATAGCAAGCATACAGATTTCTAAGCTGTACTTTGTTACTTCGTTGTTATTGATTTAGTTTGTTACGTTTACTATGGAGTTGGCAGAAAGGTCAGCTATTTTTTGACCAGTTTATTGCGATCTCACTTTGCTTAGAATCGTTGATTTCTTTTTTGTGAACTTGTTCAATTTTTTCTGTGTATAAGCAAATATAGTGTTTGTTGATTTACATCGCTTGTTTGTGTAAATATGTAAATAAATATATCAATGGCGCTTTGTAATTGCCCAAAATGTACTGTACATGTATACTGTTTTCTTGCACCTGAGTTGGCGCTGTTGCCAAGTCTTTTAACAACATTAAAGGCATGTTGAGGTAACCAATGGGAAATGGATCGGCTGTGGAGCAGTCAGCGCCGTCATGGTGGAGCTGGTTGAATTGGTCTCCGAAGCATGATGATAGTCATAGCAAGGAACCTGGTCAATCAAAGCTCCAACCTGTTCAGAATGACGTTAAAGCTGTAGAAGTCCAGGTACGTTATGTTCGAGTTATTCTGAAAGAATTTTGTGGTGTTCTAGACTCCAACGTCTTCTGCTGCAGAGGCTCCATCAATGGAAGCCATGAAAGATTTATCTGAATGGGAGAGAATACAGTATCTCTATAAGTACCCCAGCATGGAGCACGACTGCTCAACTCGTGTAAGTGCTGCTAGATGTGCTTTGAATGTGAATATATCGTGTGCTTAGGTTGCTCGGATGGCGTTTCTCACAGGGTTTTTCCTTGGCGGAGCATCTACGTATGCGGCAGCCCGGGAAACATATGAGAGAAGTAATGTTGGAAGAAAATATCTTAGTCCAAGCGATGCCTTTGTAAGTCATTGTTGCCCCTTGCTTGGTGATTTGGGAGGGGGGGAGGAGGGGGGGGGGGGGGGGAGGTAAATGAATGCTTATCAAGTTAATTTCTTGTACTATATCCCCTTCAATGTATCGGCCTGCGTTTTTGAATTGTACGCTTTTGCTAACTGCTAATAAATGGCGAGGAAACTTTCAGCCGCTCATAGCTTATCGCCATTGTTAAAGTGGTGTCTCCTTTATTCTCTTGTTCAGAAGCGACGAATGGACTACGCTATTGTACGATTTGCAAAAAGTGGCCTAGTCATGGGAGCAAAAGCAGCTATAATTTCTGGTTCTATTCTGTAAGTTATCATTGTATCATTGTAGCGCACAATGTTGCACGAAGAGCTTGAAATGGATTTATACATTTAAGTGTTGCATCCACGCATGTAGCTGCCTATCGACAACGGTTCTCGTCCTGGTATCTACCAGCATTTTCAGGTGTGCTCGCTGTCACACTTCATGAAGGTAGATTAGACTAGATTTCTCTGATTGGTTGATCTACATTTACAGCGTTAGTTGGTGGTGTATTCACATTCCCGCTTGGACTTATTGGTTCACTGAAGGCGGTTGGTCTAGGAGTTACCTCAGGGTAAGTTCTTATCTACCTGTTGCATCTGTAATTTTATTGCTTGGTTTGCTCCCTGTCTTTTGGAAAACTTGATTCACACAGTAGGGCTAGGCCGAGCTGGACTATAATGAATAATTAGCTTTGATCAACAAAATTCTAGGTTAACGTTAGCAGCCGTAGTTCACCTTTATGCTCTCAGTATGGATAAGACAGTGGATGATGCTTACTGGACATTCAAAAGAGAGTACGAAAACGTGAGCATAAATATTTCTGTTTACAAGAGTAGCAACTTAACCTATTCCTTGACTTCCAGGACTTGCGAGCAGAACAAGAGTTCCAAGACCGAGTGACCAAACTGATGAAAGATGAAGGTTATAAATGGCGAGGTAGTGCTGCTTCACGGTTAAGAAAGCTCGACGAGGAAAAGCTTGCTGCTCACGATGCTTAGATTTTAATCCCATTTGGCTCGACATACATTATCATTCTCACATCATCTTTCATGCTGCCAAAGTTTTGACTTTGCAAGCACTTTCTTGGAAAATTATACATGCGCTTTTTTACTGAAAATTTTCAACAAATGCTTTTCTATATGTCGCCACTCACTGTACAGCCAAGTTTTCGAGCATGTCAGGGAAGAAGTAGCTCAGACGAGTTGGGTTGATTAAGGACCCCAACTAATACTCACATAGTTTTAGGTAGTAGCTGTAGGTCAGAGAATGATTACCTTTCCTATTCATTGTGTTTGAATTGTCTTTGTTATTGTTTGTTATTTAGTTGTTGTATGTTTCATGAGATCGATTTTATGAAACAATTTGATAGGCTTGTGACTATGACAAGAAAAGCGTCTAGCCAGAAGCGTGGTTGAAAAGTCGTAGGTGATTCTTGGAAACAATGCTATGTGCTACTTTGATGTCAGTAAGATAAAGAGATTATCGATTGTAAGGTTTCCTGTAATTATAATGAAGTAATAATCATTAGTTTCGGAGTTTCCTGCAATTAAAATCGGAAGCTAATGAATTCGCGGAAATTGATTGTTTACATGCTTTAGTTGCCTTCAAAAGTGAGTTGCCCTTTATGGATTCGTTCTGCGATCAGGTCTCGGCACGAGCTGGCACCAGAGAAATTTTAGAACGAATTCCCGTTTGATCTTGAAAATTTCGTACGAAATCCCGTTTGACCTGTTTTGAAGACCCGATTAGTTTTACAATATGAGTATTTAGTAGGGTTTTCATGCATGCTGATTTCATGGAACAGCTTTTCACAGCTTTCTGAGCTTTTTAGGTAGTTCACATCTTGGGAAGCAGAAGAGGCCGATTTTTCGACCTAAGCGGACCGAGTAATTTTCAGATGGCTATAAAACGCTGAAAAGAAAACATTATGAAATTGTTTCTTCTCTGTATGTAAACTTTTAAAATTTAGATTAAGATTTATGTAAAAAAGCATGAAAACTTATGTGAGCAAAGGGTCGGTGTCAGCTCAGCTGGCACCCAGCTGGCACGGTGCCAGCTAATTCAGAAAAAAGTTTAGCACAGCTTGCATTCAAATAAGTTTTCGAAAGATATCCCCTTCGCTTTGCGCTCTAAAAACGATATCCAGCTTGACCCGGTGCCAGTTGTGCCGAGCTCTGTCTGCGACAGTTGTTGAAGACGGTAACTTCGGTAAAAGATCTGAAGCGCGGGAAAAATGACATCACCATTCCGTTAGATTTCTCTTTTGAATCAAAAGAAAAACAGCGATGTCACCGTTTCAGTGGGATTCGAGAGTTCCGGAGAGTAATACGATTTGCTAGAGTTGCATTCAAAACCACGGAAAGCACTGTACTGGTGCCAAATATCTGTGGAAGGAGTTGGCTAGAGGGGAGGGACAGCGCGAAAAGTGGAGCAGACTAGCAAAGGAGAAAGGGCAGAGATAACGGGGCTTTTGGCTTTGATTCGGGAATCACTGCAAATTCTCTGCAACATTACATATCTTTCTGTACGTCATGGGATGACGGATGACTAGAAGCGTTGGCAACGCGCCGAAGTTGAAAATTGCCCACAACGGTACACATTCGCATTTTCTTGAGCAGCTCTTTGCGCAGGTCATAGACACAGTAACTGTGTTTCATGAGCTCCCTCAGTTTTTCCGGGTTTTTGGAACTCATGCGTAGACCAAGAATCGGCTACTGAAGAAGACTACTGCCATTTTCGAAGGGACTCTCGCAGAAAATTTTTTTTGGCAAGAAAAAAGCCATGTATTTGCATTTTTCAAAGCTGCTTCCATATTTTACCCAATACCGCTCTATTCATTGCTTCAAAGAAATTCACGTATTGTTGCGAGCTTCTTGCTAGCTCCTGACAAGTTTTATTTTTTTTGTTTTTTTTGCTTACTGAAAGTAGGCTATGCTTCTCTCATTTAGCTGTTTCTTTGTGTTTCTTCTTGTCCACACTCTGATTTGTCTCCAGAAATCCCTCCAGAAACGTCATTTGGTTCAGTTACCCAAGTTTGAGATGCTCCTGAACTTTGCTCAAATTCGCCAAGCCCACAGATTTTTATAACGATTTATCAACATTTCGAAGTGGTTTGAACAATGAAGCACCAAAGCACTGTTGATATTCAAAAAATAAACAGAACAAACTATTCATACAAATAAAGCCATAGAACTTGGATTATATCCAAGTGAATCTCTTTAAGGCCACTTTAAATAAGAAATCACCATTTCATACGATCATATAAAATGAAATCTCCAGTACAAATAAAAGAAGAAAATAATACAATGCACATTCAAGGATAACAACAAAGTAGAGGATACGATGAATGAAAGGGAGAGTGGAAAGTGGTGTGAGCAGGATGATGAAGTAGGGTTACTCGAGTAGTAAGTTACCTAGTGGTGGTGACCATTTTAGACCTGTATTTCTGACTGTCCCTTGTCAAGGGGGGGGGGGGGAAGTTGACTAGAATAAAAAAATATCAAGGGGCTGACTAGAATAAGAAACAATTCTATGTGAGATGTCCGACGCATGGACTGTGCATCACTGTCTCTCTTAGAGAGTATGCAGTTAGAAGAGACGGCAGACAACGAGAGTTGTCCGCAATGACGTCCAGTCCGTGCGATCTACAAATATGACTAGAAAAATGGGCAGGAGGTTAAATTTATGGCTTTTCTTCTCTAGCTGCGATATATTAGATTCAAAAAGCGAATAGACAATCTAGTCGTGGAAACAAAGCTTCATACGCTTTTTAGAGATTCTCTATCACAAGCAGAACACCTACCGGCTTCAATAACTCAATGACTTACGGCAGTTAACTAGTGCTAATGAACTGATTAAAGTGTGGTGACAAGGAGCAGATCTTCTTGCGATCCACCGCTTTCCTGCGATGGTTGCGTGGTCGGTCGAAGCAGACCCGACCGCGAGTACTCGTTGTAGTCTCGCATCTCGTTCATACCAACGTGTTGCATGTACTGAGGTGCGAGGGAATCGGCCGCCATGTCGATTTCACGATCGTTCAGCGCAAATGCTTCCTCGATTTCGCGGCGAGCTGCGCCAACAACGCGACGATCCATGTATCTAGAAAAATTTTGGTATAAGTATACATAAAACTGTCATTTTGATCCAAAGTTCGACGACCATTAAGTGTAGCCATACTTCGCATGCAGTTTAGCGTACGGAGCGCGCCGTATCGTCAGCGAGTGTAAAGTGGCGCGGCGTACTTTGCAACTGCATGCACATCAGCGCACTACAAGAGAATAACTATAGCCGACTCTAAGAGTAAAGTACATATCTAAAAATCTTTTGTCCACAGCACTAAGGTAGTTCATATGAATGGCTTGGCGGCTGGAAGGCGGGGCTTCGTGACCTGAATAAGGCAAGATAATGATCACAGAGCACGCAGCGAGAGAGAAGCAGACTGCGTAGCGGGCGCGAGCGTCCTCAATTAGGTCACAAAACCCCGCCTTTCAGCCGCCAATACAGTTGAATCAAAAGTTAGTTTGTGGTCTTTTTCAAGGGGTTATGCCAGTTAGTTTTCGCATGCAAATCCGCTGGCAATCAAGTAAGGGAATGGATTATAAATTTTGAGAATGCGGCCAAAATTTATTGACATTTCATCTCAGTTCACTTGTCAAGTAATTTCGGTATAATTCGTTTAGCAATAATTAATCGATATATATATATATATATCAATCAATATATAAACCTGAAAATTTTTGAAATTTACCTTTAGTGGGATGCCTCCACTAGAAGCCCCACCTTATATGGAGAAACTGCAGATTTTAAGATTTTTGTTGGCATGAGAAATTCTTTGTAATGCTCATATGAGAATGAACGTCTTTGCTTTCTTACTTTTCCGTCCTTCTATAATTTCTTCACAGTATCTTGAAAGAAGATGATGCGAGAGCCTTCTGTACGGGAGAACTAGGAAAGGACGCGGGGAGGGTCATTAAACTCCGTCTAAGGGAAGGTAGAAACAAAATTACAATTTTTTTTATGTTGGTAGTCTTATTAAATAGGCCGAGAACAAAACTTTTAGATTTTGGGCAGTCAGACCTCTTATGGTCAGATGTTGTTGTTATGTGAAAAGATGAGTGCGGCATTTTGCTCTGCCTTATTTTGAAGTGCTTATGCTTAGCTACGCATCGAAAGCAGTCAACAAAAACCTAGCTCAGATTTTTAGAAATTCCATACGCTATTTCGTGGAAGCAGAGATGACTTGGAGACGAGTGCAATTCTAGTAAGAGTGAGACTACAATTTGCTACAGCTTTTCTATTTTAAATCACAAGAGATTATCAGAGCATCGCTATCATTGTATCTTTTAACTTTCCATCTTTTTTTGCATTTTTTTCTTTTTACAACGATGTGATGTAATTTACGCTCGATTTTTATCTTATTAAACTTTTCTACATGCTATGTGTCAAATTAAATTTTGCTCTGGCTTCACTTCAACAAGTCATTTACGCACTTAGAAAACCTAATAAGTCTATCACATGCTGATTAAGCACATTTCTTTCTATAACTGAGTTTGATGTCTTGATTATGAGATAAATACGTTGAATGCATTATTAGTGAACTTTCAGAGCAATATTATTATGGTGTAAATAATCTAAAGGCTGTTCAATTTAGGTATGTCCTCTTGAAGAGATTTTGACAGCTCTTTGAATGGAGTTTCCGTTGGTGGTGAAATTAAACGACCAGGGCTCGGACGAGGTGGCTTTCCGAAAATGCAAAAAAAACGAAGTTCCCTTGACCTCAAAAAAGAAGAAACGTCGACTTAAAAAACGTCGTTTTTCAACCACAAAAACGGTAATCTTTTTGCTTTTTGTCCCAGAAACGATATCTAGCTTGCTTATAGGCCACCTTTGTCGAGCCCTGTAAACGAATAATTTGATCAGGTAGAATTTGGACTCAAGAAACAATCCAGGTCTAATTTTTCTCAAGAAACTTGCATGCTTTAGAAAGTTGAAAGACGTTTCGTTTTTTTAGGGTTTTTAGGGTTTAGGGTCAAAAATACTTCGTGAAATTTTGCGAAAGTCACGAAGACTTCGTTTTTCTCGTGAGATATACAGCTTTCTTTCCTAAGTTGAACAAGTCAATTTTCCGAAATTCGTTGATGACGACCAAAGCGAGGAGAAATATCCAAGTCTGATTAAGTTGGAAGTGTTGTTTTATAACATTAAAATGGGCTAGGTACTACTCTCGCTTTATCAGAAGTCTATCTCCACCCACTGCCACGCCCTAAATTGTTCTTTTGATCCTCCTCCCAAAAAGGTTCCACCTTTGAGCATTATCCAGATGCGATCCATGAAAATCTCGAAACTCACCGGCCAAGTCCTAGCGCTTGTCCGACCAAGCGATCTGCTGGTCGTGTGTCGTCCTCTCTATTAAACGGCAGTTTCAATGATTTTCCTTCAGGAACAGGACGATAAGTTCCCTCATAAGCCTCCGATGGCATACCTAAAACGATGGGAATTTCTTAAGGGCTAAATTAGTGCATTAAAGATACTCACCAGCAAGTGCCAAGGCTTGACTTCGAGCCATAATTAGAGGTTCACGAAGTGGTGGAAGAGCTCGACGATCACCAGGACGTGGATGTCGTCCAATCCAATGTTCCTCATCGTCGGGATCGGCAAGATTACTAAACAAACATTCATATTACTGCTTTATGAGCTTGCTTGGGACGAGTTGTCCGTACCTTCTATTAGCCATCAACACCCGGTTATTGCCATCCAATCCAACTGGCTGATCATCAATTCTCATATTGATGGTCTCATCACGGACGTGATTTGCATACATAGGAGGTAGCGTTGGCAGTCTAGAATAAGAAAGCATTCATGTGGACCTCCAGCCAGAAAAATGAAAAAAATTAGGGTTCAAAAATCAGAAGAATAGTCTTGTCAAAAGTTTTTTATTTTCCAGCTTCAGTCATCCGATACTCCTTAATTTTAGTCAGAACGAATCCATCTCCTCTCTTTCTGACTTCAGCATTTGCAACAAAAATGTAATGTAATACTTTGAGACAGGCGTTGATTCTTTTTTGTAAAAATTTCATTACGCGATGGATATATCGCATTATGTGGCTTCCACCACATTATGTGACTAACAAAGTAAGGAAAGGAAATTCTACTTCGTTCAAATTTTGAAAAAAAATCAGAAAATTCTGCAGCATCCCTGCATGATTCTAGTCTAGGGATATGGTAGCGCATTGTGAGCCCCGAGCTGCAAGCTCGGTAAAAAGGGACAACTTAAAAAAAACTTTACTGCACTACAAATTTCACGAGCGGCTTCAAAACTATGTAGATCGGGGAAGAGATTACTAGATAATTATTCAAATTAGAAACGAATTCTATAGATATTTTATTGTATTTATATTTTAGTATAGGCAAGGTGTGCAGAAAAAAGAAAAGAAACCAGAGATCTTAAAAATTTTGTGTATACATGGGTGAGTGATGAGTCTGCGATGAAATTTTTGAGCTAGTTATTGTATTTTTGCATAAAATTTTTTATAGCGATTTTTTATGATGGACAAAGCACAAATACTGCACGAAAGATTTTGATCGGTGGAAAAACCGTGATAATTTCACTCCGTAATTATCAAAGTTACCATCAAAAAGACTTATTTTTTCTTTCGCCAAGATTATAAGAATATGAAACCAGCCAAAAAAATATTTCTGACATTCACAAGAGTAACTAGAAGTTATTTTTTTCAAATCACAAGGTAATTTGAAGTAGATTTTTCTCATAAATCATAATAATAATTTTCATAATAATTTTTTTCACAGTAACTTAAAATATTTTTTGAAAATTCATGATCCTTATATTGAAGAGATTATAACACTCAGAAAATTACAAAAGTTCCCAAACCTTCTCGTGCCACCGTTTGCCGGTTGCATTGGAACAGGACCACGAGGAGCGGACGTAAGCATTGGACTCGCTTCAACGGCACTCAACGAATTGCTAGGCGAGAATGGGCGTGACTCTGAAGTGTGTGGAACGTCTTCGGGGAAAGGACACGGGGGGGGGGGGGGGGGGGGAGGAAGGAGCTAAGAGGGAGCCTGAGTCCAAAATTATTTATGAGCCCAAAAACCAACCTCTATCTCCGTGATCCGAAGGTGAACGTGCGCCAGCAATACGATTCACAATGTTGTTGAAGAGAGAATGAGTTCGCTGAAAAAATAATAAAAATGGAAAAAATGCAATGGATATATGGAATACAGGAGAGAATACACTTTTAATAATATTGTTGCAGCTAGCCAGACTCAGACAGAGAAGAAAAAAAGAGAAGAAAGAGAAAGTAATGCGAAACCGCGTACTCTGTGCTGTGGTTCCGGATCCTCGAAATTGAAATCAGTCTCAAGATTTCCAGAAATTGCTCGTTTGAGTTCCGGTCCAATTTCGTGCAATGTACGAAGACCAGCCTAGAGAAAAGGGATCTTTTCTTAGAGCTAGAAAAATAGTTATGTGAAAAGTGCGCAATTTTCTGAACGTCTAAATATTTTTTTACGAAAAATATGGGGGGGGGGGGGGGACTTTTCATACGATCGGGGACTTCGCACCTAACCTTCGCACCTACCTCACGCCTACATCGCACCTCTCCATCCACGTAATGAGCAAGACTCTCCACTACGCCTAGGTGAGGGGGGGAGGGGGACTATTTATACGAACGCTCCCCGATCACTTTGACCTTCTAGCGTATGCTAGGGTGCTGGTAATACGTCCAGTTATCGATTCCAATGGATTAAAATGAAACGTTTATTATCAAAAATGCATAAACTAAAGAATATGATTTTATCTGTTGTAAGCTTATCGGGTTGAAATAGCGTATCATAGTAAGATCGTCAGGCCACAGCGATTTCATTTTCGCAAACAACTGGCACAATTGTGGTAATGAATGGTTCGCTCTATCGAGTCCCATGTCCTCCAATGGATGTAGCTATGTCAAGAGGCCCGATTCCGCCAGATGGGCAGCATATAGCACATATTTAGTGTTTTATGAAGTTCTAGAATTACCTAAAATTTCGAAAGAAATATATTAGGGAAATTAGGGATTGTTTAATCTCATCATCTTGAAATCGATTTCAAACAAAATTGTTGAAGGTCAAAAACACATAATGCAGTTAACACCAATTTTGTAAATATTTCTGTCAGTTTTCTAGCAAAAGTCGTCAAACTTATCAAGTGGTTACTTCAAACAGCTAGTAAGCCAATGAACTTTGTTCGGCACTTTTTGAATTTTCCCAAAGCATGAAACTGCAGTTTTAAGTTGATGACACCCAAAAAAATCGCGCCTCTTGACCGTCTTCCCCTCCAATATCCCCTATGGGAAGAGTAACACTTGCAGGTCATGCTGAAGGCTTGGAAAGGCATGTGACAATACTCAAATCAGTTCAAAACGTTTGCAAAAGAGACCGAATGATGTCGACTTGAATACTAAAAAATTCGTAAGTGTGTGGTCATAGTGTTATTTTTCACAGCAAAACACTTTTTGAATCCATACTGTATTCAAGTTTTCCAAATTTATCCAAATTCGCGGTACTGCACAAGCTAATCTAGATGATTGGAGTGGAGCCAGCAGGCCCAAACCTGGCATGGTGCCAGTTTTTACTGGATCTTTGCCAAAAGATGATGTGGAGGCATTCGTATGAAAAGTCCCCCTCCCCCCCCCCCACCCTCTCTACAGTATACTAGACGCGGAGGTGTGAGACTTGACACTTAGCCGTAGGTGTTCACATCTCGCACCTCGGAATTGCTCATCGTATGAAAAGTCACTCACCCAAAATATGGATATAGGGTATAATAAATCCAAGGTAAATTTTCAAATTTTCATTAGCTATTTTTCGGAAAAATTCACATCGTTTCTCTAAAAACATCAAGAGAACATTGCAAAACGAGAAAGCTCGGATAAAATTTAAATTTGATTCAAAATTATAAGCCTTAAATTTCCAAAATCGATCTAACATGTGTTATAAAAAACCAAAGTCATTCAATTCGGTAACCAAGGCTGTAAAAATCTAGTTCTCATAGTGCTTATGTTCTTTATGAGTTATTGCATGGAGATGCTAGTCGATGACAACGAATACATAATTCGCAAGCCATCTGAGCGCATCCTTAATGAGGACACATCTTTGTCATGTGGGGGGATAGAGCTGTCAAGTCGTTTAGGGGGTTATATTTCATTGAAAAAAACGTTATACAATATTTGAAGAGGCACTAAAGTCTTTAGGGTTACTGTAGAACTATATCTGTCTGTAACGAAAATCTCAACGAACTAGGGAAATGTCGCTACCGTAAACCAGAATTTCCAAAAGTGTTTCTACAGTACACCTACCGTATCTCATATACAGAACATGTCTGTATCCATGAAAGTTTTTGATGTTAGTCACGAAGTGAATCAAGCATTCTACTATTTAGAATATAAGCTATATCTCGAAGCCATTCGACAGCAGAAAATTAGCTGGATACAAACATGGACGTATGGATTACGATAGGAGTACTGTAAAAACTTTCTTGAAAATGGCTCTCTACAAAAAATAACTTTAATCAAAAGTGACATTTGCAGTAGTATATATAAAAATTCGTTGCTATACCCAAGTAATAACTAAAAGGCTTTTTGAGTCATATCAAGAATTTTCTGGAACCAATGCTCATTTGCCATGATGCCAAAAGTTTTTTGCTGTTTGATATGATTACCTAGAAAAAAACTAGCACTGAGCGAATTCCTGAAAATAAAAAAGCGAAAGAGTTATTGACTACCAAATTATATTTTTGAACACTACGATGTATGAATTTGATGATCCGCTTCAGGCAGACGAAGCTTCCGGTCGTCAAAAATATGCTAATGGCTTCCGCTTCTCTCAGAACAGCCAGCCACTTCCTATTCCAAACTTTAAGCACCCAATTTTCACTATTTTTTTCATGTAAAATACAAGTCTTTAATCGAAACACACCTCTGTGAAAATGGTTTTCTTAAAATTTTGTTATTTTCATTTTCTTTTTCAGCAGATGATGAAATTTTAGCATACTCTGTTAGCGACTGAAATTCAAGCATCGCATATATTATCGCCTAAAGTATCCAATTACATGGGCATGCTTCGTTTTCCAACTCCATTAGAGCTTCAACGTCGAATCGTGTCAATTTTTCATTTTTGAAAAGAAAATTTTGGTCCTATGTATTTTGAATACATACAAGAATTATGGAACTATTATATACTACTGTTTCGAGAATTATGGAATAATCATATACTCTGTTTTAACTAAAGAAAAAAGGCACCTTTTTTGAAAGTGATTTTTGTTATTTTCAACTTGGAAGGATTTCCTAATTCCTTGTGAATAGCGTTGGGTCACCTTTTACCTTACATTTTTTTTGAAGCTAAAACTCGTACTTGAGAAGCTTTTCTCGAAATTGCTTCCCCAACTTTACGACGGAGTGAAATGAAAAAAATGAAACAATGAAAAAAAAACACTCGTGGGAGAAGTGCGCCGTGCGAGAATTCTGATTCAGTTAGACTAAGAAGTAAAAAAGTAGAATAATCTAATATATTGAATTTGCTTTTTCAGGAGGAAAGTTCCGGAGGTGTTTGGTCACCGAATCAGCTTATACATATTGAAAAGAGAGCCAGAGTAGAGTAATGTAGATATATTAGAAAATTGTGCAATTACACTGACTGAATTAATATTTGGAAAAACGTGTGAAGTAAAGACTCATGGATCTTGAATGGAAAAGAAAATGAAGAGATTCTCGTTTCTAGAAATTAATGGTTTCGCTTAGATATATTAATGTAGATATTACTGTAGTGTTACTGTGGGGTTTTGGGAGGGGGTATTCACCCAAAAAAGTTTCTGAAAGGATGTACTTAAAGTCAAAACGAAGAGTTAAGAAATCTATAGAAACTTCAGGGTACACAGAGTCATAAAAATTGTTCACCATAGCTTCAAAATGATCGTTTTTGCCATTTCCGCTATTCGACGAAAAACCGAGAAATTTACGTGATTTTCTATAAAAAAAATAAAGGCATGCTTCGCAAATGTATGGAAAGAGGTACAGCAATTTTTGCATAGAAAAGCAGCTACACTCTTTTAGAGTCGTGTGCAAATGTTTGCACTAGACATAATTACATGGAAACCTAACTAGAAGAAGAATTGAAAGAACAAATTGTTTAAACTGAGCACTTAGCTCTCTTGGCAACGAAGCATGGATAACGAAAGGTTTCGAAGTTTGCAGAAATAGAATAAAGCGCACTTTTGCTCGTCTGAGAAAGGCTAGCCGAGCATTTTTTAAGGACACTTTGTCTCAGTTTGCAAGTTTAGCAGAGGCAAAACTTCTTTACTGAGAGAGAAAGAGAGCAGCAAGGCAACATTTATAATGCATTAGATGTCTTGTGCCGATGTTTCGCGAGCGCTTCAAGATGGGAATTTTTAAAGTGAGCAGAAAGGGAGGGAAGTCCTAATTTCTTCAAGAAAAATAATTCCGCACAGCGCTGAGAGGCTTTCTGTGGTCTGGTTAAGCTTTTCCCCTATCCAAAAATATTCCCATAAAGCCAGCTAAATAGCCTAATTTGTCAAGAAATCGACGTAGGTAAAGCTCACTACTTCTAGAGCAATTAGAGCTTTATGGCGAGTGGCGCATAAGCTCCTTCTCTACCCCCCCCCCCCCCACCTATAGAATTTTCGCTTCCAAGAAGAGAATTTTATAGGTGTAGAGTCAAGCGGAAGATATTGAACAATGAAAGAAATCAAGCACCAAAGTCATAGCGTGCGCAGAGCGAAGAATAAGCGAAAGGTGGGAGGAAGCACGTTATTTGCACTTTGCATTGAGGACGCAAATAAGATCAAAAATTCTTGAATTAGACCTCGTTCTGCACTCATATATTATAGTAATGGCTGTTAGTAGCACTCTATCTGTCTGTCTGTCATTTTAAATGAAAATGGACGAGCAGTTTTGAACTTTGAGAGCATAGGATGTCACTTCAGTATTTATGAACACTTTTATCAAGGTAGAAGAGTTTCTCTTGCTTTTTAGGGTATTTTGATCTAGACAAAAAATCAAGAACTAGGTCAAATGAAGCAAACAAGTATGAGGATCTAAATAATGAGGAAGAGCCCTTTTGGGCAAATGATGGATGATTTGTAAAAAAAAATAATTGACCATTAACTTAATTCATACTGGAACTCAATAAAAGCACAGATTATTTTGCTACCTTAATGTCCTCAAATTCTACCTTTTAATTTTATATTTTATCGAAAACAAAAATTTCTTTAAATGAAATGCACTACCTATTGATAAAACATTTTATTTGTCTCTGAAGGGCTCGGAAAAGCAGTTGTACCTTTTAAAAGAGTGGCCTTAGCACTGTACTATTATCATAACTTTTCCTTATCTATTGAATGTTATACATCCATTTTTTAATTTTTTGGCAGTTGTTTCCTAGTACATATTTTCAAACAAAGCCGCAAGATTTTATTCCATTAAGCAGCCTTATACTACGACTGCATATAAGTTTCACAATTTTCCACATTTTAGAAGCACTTTTTTTTGCAAAATTCCTTCACCGTTAGAAGATAAAACCACTTGTTATTCGGTTCTAAGCTAACTGAATAAGACAAAGTAGCAGTTGCTTTAGTTTTCGTGCTTGTTTTGGCTCAGTGCCACATTTACATAATTCGAATGGTGTAGAAAATGTAAGGATCTCAAAATCTTCCACATGTTTTCCAAAGCTCAATCGTTAAGATATACTGGTATTTAATGGAGTTTTTATTTGATAATGGTTCTAGGGCGAGTTGTTTTTTTTTTTTTGATAATCGACGAAAATAGCATAATAACTTGGCTGCTCGATTAAAGCAGAAGAGATCGAAGATAAACCAATATGAGAATGAGAGAAGTTATATAGTCTCTAACAAGTAAGTTGAATCAACCTAAATAAGGATTTTTTACCTTTTTTTTTGATCGGTAAGTACTTAGGCAAGAGTTCTCAACTATAAATTTGGAAGCGCAATGGGGAGTTGGTGCAAATCAAAGTTCTGGCAAGTTTTGTATAGCCTTTGGATTCAGATTGTAGATCTAAAATTTCGAGCTCATTTCTATAATGATTTTTCAACTATAAATTTGGCTTATTTAAAATACCAGCGTCCAAAATTCAACTGCTCTCAACTTTGAGGGATTTGCTAGCGATTCTCCTCTAAAAAAAACCTAGCTTTCGAGAACTTTTGTATCGCAAGCGATTTTCCTTAACGCTAGAGAAACTTTTGTCTATAAGAATGCAAAGATCTATGAATGACAAAGACAAGGAGAGTTGAGAATCAAAAATGCTTCAGAAAATCAGAGAAGTCTGCTAAACTTTCATGAATGTGCTAGTACAGGAAAAGCTGTCTTGAACACTTGGAGCAGCAGATTCGGGGCAACATCAGGCCTGGAACTCGATGTAAAGAGCCGATATCCGGTACGAATGGGCACGAGTGTGGATTTTGGAAAAAAAAGGAACAAGAGGTTTAGAATGTGAAATAGAAGTAGGTGAGAATGTCTATATTTGTCTTTTTATAACTCTCAGTAAATACTTGTGGAAGAAGGAAAATAAAAAACGTCGTTATGACTCAATTTTCATGTGATAAAATTGCCCGTTGTAGTCTACAAGTTCACATAATCATTTTTTGCATGGTGCAAGTATAGCCTACAATATGGAGAACGGAATTCAGTGAAAATTTCAATGCAATCAAGCAGAATTGTACTACAAAAAATTGAATAGCTCTATAGAAAATTCTCTTAGAATTTCCCCGTTTTTGGACGTATTTTGTGGTTAAAAAAGTCACCTGAAGTGCCATCGCTTGTGGTGTATGCGTTGGCATAATTCCTTTCGCCTCAAGTTCTTTTCGCTTTTTGAAACGACGAAAGTAATCCTGAATTAGGAACGTCGCATAGAATTTACCCACAGTCACATCGTCTTCTTCTGAAAAGGCAACATATATTTTTGGAAAGGAAATTCTGAAAATTCTTCAAACGTACTTCCTGCTGGCGGAACTACTTCATCAAGCATTTTGGCCGGTGTTCGTTTCCATATTCGTTTGATTGCCCCTCGAAGTTGCTCGTTTGCCTCGTCGATGTTACCCTCTTGAAAAAAAAAAGACATTTTATCAACAAGGAAACCATGTCTGCCATTTTTTGGCTCACTTCCAAGATCAATGACGTCATAAAATTATTCAATCCACGTATATACCTAAGGTCCTATGAATTTTCCCCACTCTTGCGTCAGTGGCGAGAAAAAAAAAACTAGCAATACAAGGAAATTGCCCATCAAACATAAGGGATTACTCAGTCGCAACGATTTTCGCTACAACCCCATGGGAAATATCGAAAATATTTATAAGTGCAAAAAAGCCCTGTTCAGCTATGATTCATAGATGAGGCAAAGAAGTGATTTTATGTGAAATGCCTGTAATAATTCCTATTGGACACAAAAAGTCCCGTATTTCGCCAAAATTTCCCCCTAGAGGCTTGCGCATGATCCCTTTTGTTGAGGATACGGTAGGTAAAGTAAGAGGCCAAAGTCGTATGTAAAACGGTTACAACATAGGTATTCCCGCGCGGAAGATGGACTTTATTACGATAGGAATACTGTGGTAAGGCATGCCCGCGCGGGTTGACGTTATTACGGTAGGAATACTGTAATATCACTCTACTTTGTGAAACATGAACATGTTTTTTTGCCAGCAGAAGCAAAACGGGTTCATAAAAATTGACGGCCCATCCTAGGCTAGTTGTCAAAAAAAGTTTCCGTCAAATAATTGTGCACCAATCCGGAATTTCGAACATGATTTCCGACTAGGATTTTATCAATTTCAAAAAGTAAAAATCTTGAAAGCTCAGTTTGGAATTCCTAAGAATTTTACAAACCGTTCTCCGTGCCAGAATTCTTGAAAAAACAGCACAATATTTATTTGAACAGTATTTCAAATAAGGTTCACCTCATTTTTTATTCTGGTTTAGACTGCCTTTGATCCAACTGGTTTGCCTCCTGGAAGGCGGAGCTTTGTGACCTAAGTAAGGCCGCTAGCGTCTGCGACGCAGTCTGCGTCTCTCTCGCGCGCGTGCTCTCTGATCATTATCTAGCCTTAACTAGGTCACGAAGCCCCGCCTTTCAGGAGCCAAGTCAGTTGAATCAAAGGGTGCTGTGAAGTATTAACGTACCGGTATAGATCTTGAGATTTGTCCGAACCAGCGCAAACAATGTCGCATTGAAGCAAACCGTACCATCCGAGTTCAGCGGCATGTTCATCGATACCAAGCGCTAGAACAAGGTAGATGTTCGTAGAAAAACACATGAAAAAGAATTTGACCTATAAATTACGAAAAATCGATAAGCTCATGTTGTTTTGGCAATGTTTTTCGCAGATATCTCTGAATGTTACCAACCTTACAGGCCAGCCTATGTGGGCACAATTTACCGAATCCAAGAGGAGGTGAGATTTTTCGAAGTAACGTGACGACATCAAGATGTTTAATTCTTCCTAAAATGAGTCAAAAATAGCTGAAAACACAATATGTGAACAGGAAACTTACCTTTAGCATCAGGATCGTATTCGGACCATAGACGTACGAACTCTTCCAAATGATGTGGTCCAAGAATTGACCAATCTCTGGTCAAATAGTCGAAGTTGTCCATAATGACAGCCACGAACAAGTTGATGACCTAAACATTTTATTTAGTCAAATATCAGATCATCATTTTCGATTTTACAGTCGTCCTCAATTAGGGAATAATTTGTGTAATTGCACTGCTTTTACGAAATTGCGCTGACGCACATATACTGAGCTCATCGTGAAACTAACATAAATCAGTAATCACGATTTCCTTTTTCAACGGCAGCCACCCTTTGATTCAACTGGATTGGGGGCTGGAAGGCGGAGCTTCATGGCATAGTTAAAGCTAGAGAATGATCAGAGAGCACGCATGCGAAAGAGACGCAGGCTGTGTCGCGGGCGCGAGCGGCCTCAATTAGGTCACAAAGCCCGCCTTCCAGCCGCCAATTCAGTTGAACTGAAGGTTATTTCCCCTCTCTTCATATTTCATCCCTCCCCCCTCCTCCCCTATGAAGAAACATACCAAAAATGAGCAAAGCATGAAGAATGAAATGAAGTATGGGTAGGCGAAGTTGACACCGCATCTCGCTTCCCGGTCCTTCTTATAATCGTCCGACAACGGATCACATCGCACTTCAGGACGATCCGCGCACGATAACATCACCTCTTGCCAAGATTCACCGGTTGCACACCTTTAACGGCGTATAATTATGTTAGAATTAGGTTGCATGAGAGATTTTCGCGTGCCGAAACCGCGCCAGCGCCATGCTGGCGCCGCGCCGGAACCTTGATCGATTATTGTGGAGGCGCATGCACGTTCCGGCACGGCTCTAGCACGGCGCTGGCAATTAATCCTCCTATAAAAGTATAAACAAACCTGAACAGAACTAAAATTGCAGCAAAGAACGAATGAAAGTTGTTGTTACGATGTATTTGGGTTGAGTCATCTAGAGCAACTTTGCCGAAAACCTGAAATTCTAGACATTTTAACTTTGAGCACTCACGAACGTTTTGTGATTCCATACTATAGCCTTTATCAGTAAAGTAATTTCCTACTCAGGCCTTGTACGCAAAGGAGAGGATTATCTAGAAGGACTTGAAGTAAAATGGAGAATAATTGTTTCCGTTAAAAATTACCCGCCATTATAAGTAAAGCTAAGTGGTGGTTCAACAGACAATTCCCACTGTTTACTGTGTTGAAATAAGAGCTAAAAATTGCTTTGAGAAGAGTAAAGGATAAATCTGTAGTTGTTAGAAATTCTATCATGCAACCACCAGTAAAAAGTACTGTTATCCAAAAGATTAGAAGGTGTGTGTATAAAAATTGCGCTTTTTACGTAATATGAGAGTCCCATAATTTGCAATGCAGAAACTAAGCTGGACTTCTGAATCGACTAGAGATATAGGCTGCTGCCAGGGCTCGGCACAGGTGGCTTACGGGGCAAGCTGGATATCGTTTTGAAATAAAAAGCAAGGGGGGTATCGTCGAAGTGTAAATTCCAGCCTCCCCCCCCCCATACACCACACAATCGCCCTCTGCCTTTATGTCACCCATCTTCTATAGAAGACGCAAATTGTCATTTCTGCCTTATCGATCCGAAAAAACTAAAAATTTCCCGTTTTAACATGTTTGCCGGCTAAGCGCGCGAATTCAAACCTGACCCGAAATAAACAAAAGACTTGTTTACAGCGAAGAGAAAATGAAATGACACCAAAATTGGAGTTTAGATGTGTAATAGGGAGTTAGGACTATGTGCAAAAAATTATGAAAAAATTAGGTGAACTGAAGGCGTGGCAAACTTTTTTCGGAGTTAGGAGCCTTACCAACCACCTGGACAGCCACCTCAGATGGCTGTGAAAAGAGAAAGTGTCATATATTTCCCTTCCTTCACATAATTTTCTCACATTTCTAAAAAAACCCTGTTCTACATCAAAAACTCTACAAATGAGTTTTTAAATCTACCTAAACTCCCTCTTCCTCGCCTCCAAATATTTTACATGGCGGCGGCAAGCCTGCTCGAAGCGCGCAAAGGTGCGCGCCGGACAAAGCATGCCGCCAATTCGGAAAATACGAACGTATTTATTTTTTTCTCGTCTGTTCGATGTTGTTTTGGTACTATTCCAGTACACCGACCCCAAAAATCAGAAATCTCGGATTTCGCTCGAACTCGTATAGGGGGGTTATTCGATCCGCTGATGCCGAGTATCATATCGATTCCGTGCGATAGCGCCATTTTCCGTGGGTTACGGTGGGTATACGGTAGGAGGTCAAAATCACAAAATTCTCTGAAACTTGGTGCAGGGGGGTTATTTGACATGCTGAACACGAATATGATATCCATTCGTTACGGTAGCATCTCATTCAGGGGTTACGGTGTGTATACTGTAGAAGGGTCTAATTCACTGCTTTCCACACCCACCGCCGCGCGCGATACACTCTGCGGCGGCTTTTGCCTAAGCAAAGCAGGAGAGGAAGTTTCCGACGTGTGACTGAGATTTCAAGCCCTGAATCTCGAGCTAGCGGTGGTATTGGTAATGTATACCCAACGTAACGTCGGAATGAGGCACTATCGTAACTAATAAACATCATAATCGTGATCAGCATGTCAAATAACCCCCCTACACGAAGTTTCAGCGGATACCGTGATTTTGATCCCTTACCGTATACCCACCATAACCCCGGAATGAGGAGCTACCGTAATGAATGAATATCGTATTCGTGTTCAGCATGTCGGATAACCCCCTCTTACCGAGTTTCAGAGAATTTTGTGATTTTGACCCCCCTACCGTATACCCACCGTAACTCCCGGAAAATGGCGCTATCGCACGGAATCGATATGATATTTGACATCAGCAGATCGAATAACCCCCCTATACTAGTTTGAGCGAAATCCGAGATTTTTAATTTTTGGGGTCGGTATACTGGAATAGCGCCGTTGTTTTTATGTTTTATTTCATTATTGTTCCTTATTCGTTTCAATTCATTCGTGATCGCGTCATAGGTGATGTCGTATTGTTGTGCCGAAGTCTACAGGCACTTCGTTTTTGAAAAATTGAAAAAGCCACCTCATGCCGAGCCCTGGCTGCTGCATGACGAATGCGCAATGTCTTTGGGAGCGAACGCGGCTTTATTAGCCGCAGAGCGCATGAGGCGCGGGATTTACAAGGGAGGATACGCGCGCCGCATTCGCGCCCGTCCGGCTAAAACTGTTCTTGCGCCTTCTCCCGAGATTGCCTGATCCCAACATTACAGAATGAGACAGATCAAGCTGAGAAGAGTTGTGCGAACTGACTATTCTTGCCGAAAAAAACTTGAAAGGAGAAGGAACATTTGAAGACCTACCTGCATTCCGATTACTGCATAGATAAAGAAAAGCAACACGATCAGCAGAGCGACGTAAGGTAAAGCCTGAATGAAATAAAGCAATGAATCATCTGGTTATTAGTTAGAACTTTTGAGCTAAATTCATAACTCAAAAGAGAAGCTTGCGCACTCGAAATGGCCTTTTCTGACAAAATGCATGTAAGTTTGTAGGTCCTGGCATGCAACTCACAAAATAATTTTATGTATCTGCCTCTGGGCTAAGATATAAGCGTTCGAATTTCGAGAAATCGCGCGGTCAAGCGGATTGCATCAACGCGTAATGGTGACGTAGCGCAGTGGCAAGTGGTTGGGCTTACAATTTTGAGGATTAGGGTTCAATCCCTTCTCTCGTCAACATTTTCGCGTTTGTCTCCTTTGTCTTCAGTGATATGGAAAACTGTTTTGTGAGTTGCATGCCAGGTCCTACAATCCTACATACATGTCGTTGGAAAACGTCACTTCGAGTCCACATGCTTCCCTCTATTTATTGGAGTTTCTAGGGGCTAATAATCTCAAGAGTTATACACAGAAGTAGGAACACTGAAGTTTGATTCATTGTTTGATATGGCCACGAAGCTGAGAATAGGTCTTACCTGGAATGATTTCATGAACGTCCACAGCAGCGTTCGAATGCCTTCTCCTCTAGATAACAGCTTGACAAGCCGCATCACACGAAACAGACGAAAGAAGTTGATCGAAATCAGATTCGAGCCTGAAGGCAGATAATTTGACTCCCAGTAACGGACATAAATGAAGGGAAGATAATTCTCCAGTTCCACTCACCACCGGGACTGAGTCTGCCGTAGATGATGTCGATGAATGAGCCCACAACGATCAAGAAGTCAAACACGTTCCACCGATCACCAAAGTAGTTTTTCGGATTCAACGCTAAAAAGAGGTAATAATGGTTTAGGCAGACATACTTACTTACTGAAGATCACTGAGTGCAGATTAATAATAAGTTTGAGAACGATCGGAAAAGACGGTAAAGTTTGCAAAAGCGAACTGCATGTGATTTATGTGCAAAGTGTCTCAACAAATTCTGCAAAACACTTCGTGCACGTGACCACCGACGTCAATCAAGAAGATCGTGGATGTCTGAAGCGAGAAACAGAGGCAAATGGAAACTTTTGTGCTGGGGCCCGCACGCCACGTGAAGACGGGCCATCTAAGTAATTAAGAAGTAATAAAATTGCTCTAGACATGCTCGAAATTAGAGCATGCGCTATTCATTCGAGGCAATTTTTGATGAAGAATTTCAAAAGAAGTATTATTGTAATTTGATTCATGCGCATCCGAAACTAAAATAATTTGCGTAGAGCTACTAGCAACGGCGGTCTCCTTCACAAACTTTGCAAGCTCGTAAAAAAGAGTACCGAACTTCCAAGAAAAATTTAGAAGCTCCCTACATGTGTTATGGAATTGAAAATTTTCATTAGGTAAAGAAAATAAATATTTCACTTTTTTGAATACTAAATCAGTGTTTTAGAAAATTTCCCTCCCATTACGAGCTTGCAAACTTTGAAGGGCAATCAAAATATCTCCTATTCTCTCTCCGCTTCCTCCATCCAACAGAATAACCTAAAGTCACCACGCTACTAGTATTTATCTACCTTACTTCACATTTTATTTGCTGAACAGATTGTAGTACTTGTCCACTTTTTCTAGACCTTATCTAGCGATGAAGAAAGCTTATATACTACTAGCTGGCTTACCCGGCTCCGCCGTATCCGGACCAAACTTGGCACACATACACTTCGGGCCCCGGCGGGTGTCACAGTCCACTTTTCCTTATCGATCGATGTCAATTTTACCGATTTTTATCGATTTTTTGCAGAGTTCACCTACAGGGCAGGAGTTGGCACAGGGGGGGAAGTGAGCATGGGGATTCCGAATACAACATTAGTTTTCAGGATCGTCCATTACTTTTATCGATTTTATCGATTTTTTTGTAAAGTTTGACCTGCGGGGCTGGGAGTTTGCACAGGGGGGTAATCGAGCATGCTGATTACGAACACAATATTAGTTTTCAGGATCGTCCATTACTTTTATCGATTTTATCGATTTTTTTTGTAAAGTTTGACCTGCGGGGCTGGGAGTTTGCACAGGGGGGTAATCGAGCATGCAGATTACGAACACAATATTAGTTTTCAGGATCGTCCATTACTTTTTCGATTTTATCGATTTTTCGAAAATTTGAGCTAGGGGGCTGGAATTTGGCACAGGAGTGTAATCGAGCATGCTGATCACTCCCCTTGGGGGTGATCAGCATGCTCGATTACCCCCCTGTGCCAACTCTCAGCCCCGTAGCTCAAACTTTGCGAAAAAATCGATAAAATCGATAAAAGTAATCGATAATCCTGAAAACCAATATTGTATTCGGAATCCCCATGCTCGATTACCCCCCTGTGCCAACTCCCAGCCCCGTAGCTCAAACTTTGCAAAAAAATCGATAAAATCGATAAAAGTAATCGATAATCCTGAAAACCAATATTGTATTCGGAATCCCCATGCTCGATTACCCCCCTGTGCCAACTCCCAGCCCCGTAGGTGAACTCAGCAAAAAAATCGATAAAAATCGATAAAATCGATATCGATCGGTGACGAAAAGTAGCCTATGACACCCGCCGGGGCCCGTAGTGTATGTGTGCCAAGTTTGGTCCGGATCGGTTCAGAAATGGAATTTTCTATTCGGAACATACGTACAGACATACAGACAGACAGACATACAGACAGACAGACAGACAGACAAACAGACATTCAGCTTTATATATAAGATTTGATTTTTTCGATACTCAATTCAAAACAATCTTCACTGTATATCTAATATATAAATCTATCTAATATTCTTCTAATATATAAAGAATCGTTAACTCAATTCAAAAACCAGCAAATAGCGGGAAACCGCGCGGCGGTACCGAAGCGAACGCTCTTGCAAATAGCACCTTTAACTACTGGTTCACTAGTTCATTGCAAAAATATCCGTATTCTTTGTTGTTCTCTGTGTATGTTTCGCAATATTGTATTAACATCATACAGAATCTCTTCAAATTTGTTTCGATTTTTATTGTGCACGTTCGACCAGATATGACGTTCCCCTCGTCTCTTTCTTCATTCCCTTTGTAAACAGTGAGAAGTAGTGAATGTTCGAAATGCAGTAATTTAGGTCCATTACGCTTTGAGACAGAAGAATAGTTTAAGCCTTCTGATTTTCGACTTCTTGCGCAAAGGCTATAGATTGAGTGGGTGTCGCGTCTCGCGATGCAAGGCGCTCCTCGAAGTACGGAGGCCGGGGGCATCGGTAACCGCGCCATCCGGCGACGATTACGGTAGCCGAGACGCGTGTTGCCGCGATCTTCTCCGGACCTCTCCTTAATTGGCTCGTTGCCAGCCAGGCGGCTATATAAAGCGGCGGCGCCTAATTGGGGGCCCTTGTTCGCCTTCGTCTTTGTTGACTGATTTTGAATATCTTGTTTAAATTACGTTTCAGCCGCTTTGCACCTATCCTTTTTTGTAAGAGCATTAAGCCGGATGTTCTTTGGATTGGAAAACGGATTCTTTTTGTTGGCGCATTTCGACGCGCCGTAGTACTAACCGGAATTGCATGTTAAGTTGGAGTTCTACCGTCTACAGGAGTTGGAGGGGACGTGCCGTCGTTTACAACCTTAGCGTTGCGCGGTGGATTTGTTGCGCGAACCCTCGCGAACCACACGTATTTTAGATTACTTCCACAGACGCGCATCGGTAACATGGGACGGGCCCTTGTCCCGTGTTTCTTCAGTAGCAGTAATTTTGTTTTTAGTTTAGTTCTTTTTGTCTATCTTTGACTGTAGTTTGGTGTCATAAGGATAAACTACTTAATCTTATATATAAAGCTGAATGTCTGTCTGTCTGTCTGTCTGTATGTCTGTATGTCTGTACGTATGTGCGGAATAGAAATTTTTATTTCTGAACCGATCGGGACCAAACTTGGCACACATATACTTCGGGGCAGGGAGCGTGTCATAGGCTACTTTTCGTTATCGATCGATATCGATTTTATCGATTTTTTGCAAAATTTGAGCTAGGGGGCTGGGATTTTGCACAGGGGGGTAATCGAGCATGCTGATCACCCCGGAGGGGTTCAAATTTTGCAAAAAATCGGTAAAATCGACATCGATCGATAACGAAAAGTGGACTATGACACGCTCCCTGCCCCGAAGTGTATGTGTGCAAAGTTTGGTCCCGGGCGGAGCCGGGTTTGCCATCTAGTCAGTAATAAGTTTATTTCGGTCGCGCGTTAGGTGCGCAGTAGGATGCTTGCTCCATAATAAGGTTCGTCGCTTATTATGGAGCAAGCATCAGGCCTCGGGTTACATCTAGGTGCTGTGAGCCCACCAGGCGCCACAGTGGGTCTTTTCTTGTCAATGTATTTGAAGAGAGATCTGCCTACCGATGATCTTGAAGAACGCTTCGAATGCGAACACTCCTGTGAAAACCAGGTTCAAAATGTCGAGAAGTGACTCGAATGTGTGTCCGGATGGATAGTGCTTGCACGCTAACGACACCGTATTGAGCACGATGATGAGAAAGATGACATACTCGAACGCCCGCGAAGTCACGAACCACCTGAAGAGAAAAGGTGGAAATTATAGAGAAGAGGGGTGGTTGAAAAGAAAGCTTACCAAACACGATATTGAAAGCGATTTCTGGGGATATAGCGTCGATGTGGCTTGGCTTTTAGGGCAAATTCGATGCATTTCCTCTAAAAAAACTAACGAGATAGCATCAGATAGCATTGAGATAATAATTATTTTATTTTGGTAGATCTCTACAATTCTGAAAATAACATTTTTTAAGCGATGCCCAAACCTGATTTTTGTCTAACTCGCAGTTTTCGTACTCTCGTTCTCCTTCGTTTTGGAATGTGACGATAACGAAACCGACGAAGATGTTCATCATGAAGAAGGCTGAATTGAGATTATTTTGATGAGGATTTCAAAGAGATAATCCAGTGAAGAAACCTACCTATTACAATGATGAATGCAATGAAGAATAGAGCTACTGCTTGTCGGCTGTTATGAACTGGACCATGATCTTCTTCGTTTGAGTTGATAGCAACGTAAAGTAGACTGAAAATGGTCTCTTTAAAAAAATAGCCTACCTTCTTCTCCATAACTCAGAAAAATGACCGGAATTTACGCAAGGAGCTTGCGGAAGTTCCGCCGAGTCACCTGCGGAAGTTTTAAACGTGCTGCGGAAGTTCCGAAGAATGCCAACCACAACAGCAAAAGAGAACACGGAAGCGAGATTTGAACCTCACTTTATTGACTGTGAGACGCACCTACTATCCTCTACGCTACGGCTGACATGTTCAATAATGCGCTCTTGTTGTTGGCGAGGCAACATCGTAAGAGACAACACATTCAAAACCCGGGGGAAGTACCGGCATGTCAAAGTGCTGCGGAACCGCTGGCATTTTTCGGAAATTCCGCAGGATTTGAAGAAGGTCCTGCGGAAGCTCCAGTTTTTAACCAGTTTGGCATGGAAATCCCGCGGAAGTTCCAATTTTCAACGTTTTCATTTTTGCAACACTGAACAAAATCCTGCGGAACTTCTGCAAATTTGGCTTACCCTGCGGAAGTTCCGGTGATTTGTCTGAGAAATTCAACTACTCTACTTTGCAAAGAAGTATGGGAGTTGTATAAATTGTTAATTTGGGGAGGGGGGGGGGCATGAATTGGAGAACTTTCTTTTCAGGAATCGTTCCTAGTCACAAAACGCCCTTCATTTCTCAATTTTTTCTTCTTTCAAAGGAAAAAATCTTGTTTTCATATAATAAAGTTATAGTGTAGTGAATTTCGTGAAAGTAACTCCTATATTTCAAATGCATGTAGTCCAGTAAATGTTTCGCTCACATAGTGCCTCTGCGGTGACTACAACAACTGCGCGTGAAAAACGCCCTAGGACGAGTAGGCACCTTATTCGATGCCACAGCTACTAGCCATACATACATTTCAGTACCGATTGTAGAGTTTTTCATTCGAAGGAGACCGTTTAAGAATTCTTCAAGGGATAAATATCAGTCACAAAAATTTTCAACTTTTTTGCAAGCGCCTTGAAATACCAAAAAGCGCATGGTGATAGCCACTATCATTCCGAGAAAAGGTCTCTTGGAGCCAGTTTAGTAGAAGATTCTAGATTATACTGTACCCTGCAGTTTTACTATTCGAGAAGACACTTTCAGATCTTCCCCCCCCCCTTCCTACATATTCAGAATTTCTTTTACTCATGACCATGGTTAGATATAGTATAACGTCGCTAAGGATTCTATAGGACGCACATAATCCACAGATTCTCTCAGGATTCTTACAATTCAAACCAAATGCAGTTTTTGAACTCACTCAGGCCATCCTTCGAATGTGGAGACAACAAAGAGGGAAATCATAGCATTGCCAACATTGTCAAAGTTGAAATCGTTGTTCTTCCATTCTCGCTTCTTCGATATCGGCTTCGTGGGATCACCATCCTCGTATTCAATGAAATAACCTCTGCAAAGGGGGAGACTATAGGGAAGGGGGGGGGGGAGGAACTTGTAAAAAAAACAGTGAAAGTACTCCTTACTGGCACTCTTGAAGGTTCATTTTCGACAGATCATTACAAGAGAAGAAAGTGCCCTTGAACAGTTGTACTCCAATAATGGCGAACATAAACTGAAAACCAGCTCCTTTGGCAACGAGCCAAAAACAAAAACAAAACAAAAATATTTACCTGCAGCATGAAGGTGACCAGCATAATGTTACCGATGGTTTTCACGGCCACAATCACACATTGCACCACATGTTTGAGACCTTTGGCTCGATTAATGGCTCGAAGAGGACGAAGCACACGAAGCACACTGTAGACAAAAGAAACATTCATTTTACAGTGATTAAAATTTTTTCAAAAACCCATAAAGAATATATAAGAAACTAAATAAATCAATTATTGCAGCGAAGTTTTGGAAGGCGGCCCTTTTGCACCGTTACAGTACGCTGAGGCAATAGGCGTACTGGGTGTCCGCGGGATGTTCATCAACAGTGTTCTGTGCGACATCGCAACAATTGATTTTTGCCCGAAACAAAAGCGTTAGAATATGCTGGCAACGCCTTTCATGATTCCTCCCGCGATTATGGTAGCGTTACGGTAGCATAAGCGTGCAAAAAGTTCCTACACTCATCGAATAAAATATTATTGCAAGTTCCTCATAAATTTTACCAATGTGTTGTTCATTTTTCCATTGATGACATGTTAAAGCAATTTTGAATTTTTCTGCTTTTATCGTTAAAAAAGGAAAAGAACAAAAAGTGGACTGCTACTTACCGAAGAATTTTTACAACGGATATGGCATCTGATTTCAGCACGAAAGAGATCAGTGAGACAGCGACAACGAGAATATCCAGCAGATTAAAGGCATTCCGACAAAATGCCCCCTTATGGAACACCAGCCCAAACACGATGACCTAAAAGGGGCATCCCGAAGTAGAGTATGCTTACTGTAGACAAAAGCTTACCTTCAGGGTAATTTCTACAGTGAATACGGTAGTGAAGAAATAGTCGAAACGGTTAAGTATCTGCAATTTTTGATTTGCAGTCTAATTTTGGGGTCCCAGGTGGATTCCTACCTTGTTCCTTTGCGATTCCGCCTCAAGTGGATCTTCTGCGGCTAACATAGCCGATGAGACGAGAATACAAACCAAAACACTGTTGGTAAAGTATTGATGGTTGACGATTTTGTTACAGAACACCCTAGAATTCCATTATTTTGTTGAAATAAAAATCTAAATGATTTTTTTCACCTGAATGGATTTGTATGGCTTAGAATGAAAAGAGATGAAGCTTTCGGTATCGGCTTGTGAGGAGTCGCCTGTGGTAATTCGCTCATTCGTCGAGGACGGGGAGTTACCAGATCATCCACGGTTTCTTGCTCTTCCATATCCATCCTGGAATTAACGAATTTTTGGAACATTACTTTGCAATAGAAAAATCTGAGA
The DNA here is from genome assembly GCA_958299035.1 of Cylicocyclus nassatus. Taxonomy (NCBI): domain Eukaryota; kingdom Metazoa; phylum Nematoda; class Chromadorea; order Rhabditida; family Strongylidae; genus Cylicocyclus; species Cylicocyclus nassatus. Next base: position 74,116,068 of record CATQJL010000305.1, on the reverse strand, counting down.
GAATTTTGCAGAAAAATTCTGAAAAGTAGATGATTTTGGGCGAAGACTACATAGGTTTCGAGAAGTAAAAATTCTTAATTATAATCCTCGAAGGAAATTGTTGAACATTTCAATAACTGTAAATATTTGAAATGATCAAATAAAGTGCAAGACTAGTTGATTCCATATACTTTTAATTTTGCTCGAAAAAAACTATAAGCGATCAGCAATAAATCATACGTACTCAAAATCACAAAACTTTTATATTATAGAATAAAGAAAAATAAGAGTTAGAAAGATAATAACAATTTTTTACCTGTCTTCTCCTTCACCGTATCCCTCACCATCCTCGTCGTATTCCTCCTCGCCCTCCATTTCTGAAAAATTAAAATGATTTAAGTCTCGTGTAGACTCCAACTGGTAACAATCCCTGTTGGAAAGAACTCAGACAATTCACCGAAACTTCCGCAGGACAGGCCAAATCTGCGGCGGTTCCGCAGGACTTTGTTTACTATTACAAAGTGGAAACCTTGAGAATGGGAACTTCCGCAGGATTTTTACAAAGCGCAGCGAAAGTTCCGAAATATGCCAGCGGTTCTGCAGCACGTTTACGGAACTTTCGCAGATGACCCGGCGGAGCCCTCCTAAACGTTCTGCGGAAGTTTCGGTCAGTTGTCTGAGAATTTGTGATGGTTACAAACCTTGCTGCTCCTCTTCTTTTTCAGCATTTGTTAGACTGTCAGCATCGGCCAAGTTATCTACAGCGATAGCCAAGAAGACATTGAGCAAGATGTAGTTACCTTGAAATATTAATAGATCAGGCAAACTCTAATCTAATCCTTTTTTGTGGATGTAGATCTCGAAATAGATCATGCTGAAGAGCTGGACGGAATTTTTCATCCAACTATTATCAAAAGGTGGATAAAGGTTCGGTTTAACGGAAAAATAAATCACGCTCGAACAAATAGATGAGAGTAAGAATTGTAGAATTTTAGTATCTAATACATTGCTCTGCGATAGTAAGTTTGTGAAAATACGAAAACAAAATTGATTTTGTGAAATAAAGAATGTAAAAACAATTCATTGATTCTTTTTCCGCTTCAAATCTGCAGTGTGATTTCAAAGATTCTTTTTCAAGAGGAGTTAAGATGATGACTCAATTCATCGTGCAGATTGAATAAAGAAAGAAAAATTCCAGGCAAAACATTTCACTACAAAATTTTCGCTTAATTCTCTGCAATAATGAAAGAACTCAAATCCTATTAGAAGAATAAAATTTGTTCAAGAAACATTTTGTAGACTATTTTAGCTTTGGAAATAGAGAAAGTGACAGTGCCTTGCTGAGGCAGTTAGTATGAAAAATTTCTGAACATTGAATTTTGTCCAAATTTTGACTAAAAAAGTTGTTTTGCGTAAGCGTCACTCAAGTTTGTGATTTCGCCACGCTACCAAAACGCCTACCGTAACCCTACCGTAGATTAAGGAGAAAATACTGTAAGCTTACCGCATATAAACAACACGATATAGTATATGGATACTATAACACCGATAGAGCCAACACCACCGAAAGAATCTATGCCATTGTACATTACCGAATTCCAATCTTCACCCGTTAGGATCTAAATACAGGGTACTGTAGGTTGGTCAACTGGTATGTTCACTGTAAGACGAACATACCTGAAACACAGTGAGCAAGGCTTGGACGAAAGAGTCAAAGTTGGCGCGCGGTTTTGGCTGCTGAGGATTGAAGTTGAACTTGCCACCAAAGACCTGGAAGAATGTAGCAGAATTCGAGAAAAATCGAGTTTCGGATTGTAAGATTATGGAAAGATGGCCCTTTTGCACCGCTACAGTATGCTACTCCCCCTTTCCTCCCCCTAGCAATTTGCAATGTAGAGATAGATAAGTTTCCAACTTTAGAGAACTCGTGCACTGAATGATGACCAAAATTCGATGCAAATGGCCCTTTTGCACCACAACAGTGTGCTAACGTATACCCGATTACGGTATCTCTTCTCACCTGCATCCCCAATAAGGCAAAAATGACGATAAACAAGAATAGCAACAGCAGTAAAGATATGATGGATCGGAGAGAGTTTAGCAATGATGAGACGAGATTTCGCAGTGACGTCCAGTACCTTGAATAAAATTATATTTTCGTATTAAAGTAAGAAAAAAGAGAAATGCGTTGACTTACTTTGTAACTTTGAAAATTCTCAAAAGCCTAGCAGATCGAAGCACAGAAACACCTAGAGGTTTCATAAGTTGTAAGTAGACCAAAACAAATTCGAGAATGGAGCTGAAATAGTTAGAATAATTTTTTCTTATATCGAAAATTCGAGAAACTCAAACTTCTGTGGATAACCTTTTTTAAAATCTCTGAAACAGGTTGATTTTCTTCTACAGCACTGATTTTTCTTATAGTTATCCCGCTCCCCCCTTCCCCACCCCCATCCCCTCGGTACACCACAAAAACTGCACTCGTGAGTTTCAGAATCTCTATGAAATGTTGTTTTCTAGAAGCCACATTTCCTAGATATAATTTTTTTTATTCAGTAACTGGGAAAAACCCATAGGTAAAAGTGCTCAAAAACTCTGTAAAGGGCCGGACATACTTCACGCGATTTCAGTCCGCGATTTGGCAATATTCCAACTTTCCATAACTCACTGTAAGAACATTTTGAATACACGGAAAATAGGGCACTTTATCAATCCACGTAAGTTGAACACGCTATGCAGGTGCAGTTTACTAATGTTGGATACGAAGATTTCTGGCGAATTGCCAAATCGAGTCGCGACTGAAATCGCCTGAAGGATGCCCGGCCCTTAAACGCAGAGGCTCGGCAGATTTGCAGCTTCGGGGTTTTGGCAGATTTGGGGCTATTCCGGCCCCTGAATCACGGACATGAACTCTTAGCGCGAAAATGGGGAAAACCCGTCTTTTGAAAACCCCTATGAGACGGGCGCGGACGAGTGAGCCGTTTTTCTCTGCCGTCAGAGACGCAGAGTAAGGAGCTAGAGAGCGCTAGAACATTTCTGCCCTACGAAGTTACGAGTGACAGCGCGTTTTCTAGCGGCGAACATACTTGTCCGCACAAGGTGTTAGGGGAGCGAAAGGAGGAAGGGGAGCGGAGCTTGCTCCCCTCCTGGCTTGCAGAATTCACATTTTCGGCCCGAAGTTGCTCTTTTGGTTCACTTGGAGGGCCTCCTATCCATCTATGTCAAATTCTGAGGTAGGTCTAATCTGCCGAGCCGCTGCCTTTAAAGTAAAAAACTATAAAATCTTCGGCTCACCTGATGACAATAAAGCAATCGAATCTGTTGAATTGTGATGTTGTGTAGGTGGTGAAACCAAGCGAGTACATTTTTAAAAACATTTCCATTGTGAAAAGAATTACAAAGAACAGATTAGCCATGGCTGAAAAAAATCCATTCAAGATGAAATTCATTCCCATATAAGGAAAGTAATAGAGAACTGTTCGAGAAAAAAAAACTCACTCTGAAAATGATCCAACCATTCACTCTGCCCATAATGTTCTGAGGTAAGCACTAATGTGTTGAGCAATACAAGCAAGATCACAAGCCAGTAAAAAGTCTGACTTTTTACGAGACGTCGACATGCGCGACGACATCTTCGATTTGTTTTTTCGAATCTGAAAAGGAAGGATTTTTGTGCAGAAAAATATAAATTTCATGAAATGATAGGAATTTCCAAAAAAACCAACAACGTAATATGCATATTTGCAAAAAATTGGCTTCTTTGCACTCAGTTACAGTATGCTACCGTAACCTCGCATGGTCAAATTATGTAAGTGGTATTAACCGCTTTTCGTTTAACCATTGACGAAAATGTGGCCCACGCACTTTTTGCTGCCAGGGACGTTTTAGACCAGGTGGTAGCCCATACCTCATGCAGAGTCATTTATTTGTAGGATATAGTATTTTTTCCACATACTAATATTTTTTCCATTTTTTTTCTCTTGGGAGCTGGACTCTGTAGTCCAGCAAAATGTTTATAGTTGTTTACAAAACAACCTGCATTTCGTGAAAAAAACCACGAAACCTTCCCACAATAAAGTGTTGTGCAAAATGGCGTCGTCCCACAGCGACGCCACGCCGCAAAATTAGGCGTCGTCGTCAATGAGTTAAAGCAGTAGGAAAGAAGAAAGGTCTGTTAAGCGATGTCACGGATAGTAATGGGCACCTCATTTTACAAACCGCGCATGATTACGGTAACGTACTGTAGGAATGCAAAAGTGCCCCTTCCTTTTTGAGCATAAAATTAGGGGAGCCATTGAGCTAAAATGTACAGCTTTAGGGATTTAGATAATTTTCCGTAAAAAATTTTTTTGGTTGAGATTCAAGTTCATAAATTCAAGAAAAAAACAACTCCATGGAGCAAAATTAATTTACAAACCGCGCATTTACGGTAACATACTGTAGGGGTACAGTGCCCCGTTCCTTTATGAGCATAAAATTAGGGGAGCCATTGAGCTAAAATGTACAGTTTTGGGGAGTCAGATAATTTCCCATAAAATCACAAATTCGAGAAAAAAAACAACCTCATCGGGCAAAATTAACTCTCATAAATCTATCCCAGTGAGTGAGACTTTCTCTATATGCAAATGAAACTAATTCAATTTTAGCAATTAGAAAAAACTATAAGAAAAATTAATTCTTGAGAGTTGAGTCAACGAAATAAATCACCTCTTGATCCTAGCACGCCACTTCGATGGTCGCACGTCCTCCGTTCGATCTTCACCTTCTTCATCCACTTCTTCACCGGTGGCTGTAATCCCAAAAATTTTTTCGAATATCATCGAATGCATGTACATATTGTTTACATGCAGAAGGATATGTTGAATGTAATCCAAAAAAATCGGAGGTGGAGAGTGGGAGGGTTGCAGAGTAATTTTTTCAAGATCATCAGAGCTTAGTATGGATACTTGGGCATGTAGTGCATACAAAATATAGAGACAAAGCAAAGCGACCTTTGAAACTGGCTTGGCGGCTGGGAGGCGGGACCTTGTGACCTGATTAAGGCCGCTCGCACCCGCTACGCAGTCTGCGTCTCTCTCGCGCGCGTGCTCTTTGATTACTATCTGCCTTAATTAGGTCACGAAGCCCTGCCTTCCAGCCGCCAGCAAATTGAATGAAAGGGTAAAAGTAGCTTGACGATTGAAAGAAATAATTCTTTTTGAGATTCAAACCAATCAAAAAAGTTAGTGTTGGCTATCTAGTGAACGAGGAAAATTGTATATAATTGAAAATTTTATTATTAGGTTGTAACAGAATTAATGCAGGTTTTGAATTCCAACCGCAATAAGTCATACGCTTCTCATTTCTAAGTAGGTTGCAAGGTACCATTCGATAGAGCAAAGCAAGCTCTACAAGATGGCTATCTTGCTTTAGCAACGACTCCGATCCACCACGAGTTTCGAGCCAAAAACTAAAAAGATTCAACTGTCTGAAAATTTGAGAAAAATCGTAACTCAGTTCATAAAAAACCTTGAAAAATTCTAACTTGCTCACGTAAACACTATTCACATAAGACATCTATATACGCCTTAGCCGTATTTTTTTCTCTGTTAGATATCAAGAAAACGGAAATTTTCGTGCGTTTACCAAAGTGTTGCTGTGCCGTTCCCACATAAGTAGTTGTATACTACAAATTTGTAGAGGTACAAACTTAAATTTTCAGCTTTCTACAAGCTTTAGTTCTCCAGAAATTTGAATTTTAGCTTGGACCACATGACTAGCGAAAACTGTATTCGATATTTTTCGAGAACTAAAGCTTGTAGAGAGCTGGAAATTCACGTTTATACTTCTACAGGTTTGTAGTATACAACTACTTATGTGGGAACGGCACAGCATCACTTTGGTAAACGCACGAAAATTTCCGTTTTCTTGATATCTAACAGAGAAAAAAATACGGCTAAGGCGTATATAGATGTCTTATGTGAATAGTGTTTACGTGAGCAAGTTAGAATTTTCTAGGTTTTTTATGAACTGAGTTACGATTTTTCTCAATTTTTCGGACAGTTGGATCTTTTTGGTTTTTGGCTCGAAACTCGTGGTGGATCAGAGCTGTTGCTAAAGCAAGATTGCCACCTTGTAGAGCTTGTTTTGCTCTATCGAATGGTACCTTGCAACCTACTTAGAAATGAGAAGTGTATGACTTATTGCGGTTGGAATTCAAAACCTGCATTAATTTTGTTACGACCTAATATTATTAAAAAATTATACGAGAAAAACCAAAAATGCCATGATGTCACCCAAAATACAGTTTCTTGGCTGAAATACAACAAAAAACCCGGATAATCCATTGATTTTAACTATCCAAAGCCAACTTTAGGTGGATAAAGAAAAGAAAAAAATTGATTACACATAAAATTCCCAAGAATGATAGAATATCGTGATAAGTTGCGCATCACTGAAAAGCATGGATAATATTCTTTATTTCTCAAAAATCATTCAGATAACCGGTCCTAAAAATTTTGTCTTCACTAGATTGAAGCATTTGCAAGCGACTGATTAAAAAAATGCTATATAATTTTTTCATTCTAAAATTCAAAACGCTAAAAAATCGTGCTACTTTGGTACATTCATTCTTGCTAGGAGCACTTTTTCATTACTAGCATTAGCATTACTTTTCATTACTTCATTGAACCATTATTCAGAACAAAAACAAAAAGTAAAAGTACTATTTCTCAAATTTTCTAAAGTCACGTCCAGTACATCTCAGCTGAAACGTGCAAGAACTTTTGTGGCAAGAAAAAAAAATGAAAGATGACAGACATCTAATCCCTAGAGAAAGGCGCGGGTGGTGGTTGCAGCTGACAGCTAACATGCAACGATGATGAATTTTTCTTTGCAAGAATTTTCTGCGAAGTGGTCCCGTGGCGAATGGGGATTACGGTGACAATGCACATTGGAGACCATAACTTTTAAGCGGTGATCTATTCTACTAACCTGTCGCCTGCGGTTCTTCCTCTTGTTCATCATTCACAGGGTCAATGTCTTCGGCTTGCGTGATCCAGTCCAAATATCCTAAAATAATTTTTTGAGTAATGTAGGAGTACTGTAGGTGACACAAGTGATGGTAATGCTCAAAATTTACCTTTCAAATCTTCCTCGAGTTGTTGTTTCTCTCGAAATTTCTGGAAAAGACCACGAGCACGAGCTTTTTCTCGTTCTTTAGAGAACTCTCCAGAAAGCACACCCAAAACAAGATTCAGCACGAAGAATGAGCCAAGAATTACAAGCGTAACGAAGTAGATCCAAGGCCATTCACGTCCAACAGCATCGTTTACCTTGAAACATTCTCAACGCTATCACCAAGGTCACGAGCTGGAGAATTTTCAAAACATTTTGAAACAGGAGATTTTCAGAAAAAAATGCGCAAAGGATGATTTGAAGGAAATAATTTTTGAAATGCAAGAGTTTCAACCACCACAAATATTTTTACAGCAACTATAAGTAATCCTTTTCTACACAGATATTACCCCTCTAATTTTTGGCCATGAGCAATCAATAAATCATGAGTGAATACAAAGATGCAATCTAATATATAAAGAAACGTAAGTGACCGCGTGGCGGTCCCGAAGCGCGCAGACGCAATCTGGCACCTTTAATCACTCACTAGTATTATTATAGAAAAGTTGATACTGTAAAAAACAGAAAAGAAAAGCATTGCAGATGTTTTATTTGTATTTTGTATTTTAAAAAATTTGTTTTGATTAACTCGAGAGAATTTATGATTTTGCAAAAATTTTCGTTTCTTTGTTTCTTAACTTTTTGTCGAAAAATATCTCAATAAAAAATCAGTAAAAAAAATCAATTCTCACCCAGTACATCACTTCTGTCCATCCTTCCAAAGATACGCATTGAAACACAGTGAGCATAGCTAGACCAAAGTTATCGAAGTTTGTGATTCCATTGTTTGGTCCTGAAACGATCACAATATAGAAGCTGTGCAAAATTTAACGGCTCGTGCCTCTCCCTCCCTCCCAGATAAATCTGTATAATTAAAAATCTCATCAGATATATTCATTATTTTCATTTCATTTTTTCTCTCATTTATGGCGCACCATGAGGGTATTGAAATAAATAAATTATGTCACGAACGGTTATAGTAAGCTGTGAAATGTAGCCACTTTGAAAAAATCATGTGCATTCTTTATATTCCAAAAAATATTACAAATTTTCCTCTAAATGCTCCTACAAAATCCTCTCTTGCAGCGATTTCGATGTGACAAAATTGTACAGTCTCTGCCCCAATCCCAACCAGGCCAAAACTGGCATGGCGGAAGTCGGCGTCGCAGGGTTTCGCGGCCACGCCCATGGTCTGCTTGTCTGTTCCCTCTTCGATCTCCTCGCTCTTTCTGCCAGCGCGCATATGCAGCGCAAACGCCTAGCGCTGCGAGCGCAAATCCAGGCCGAGATTCGCCTGATTCCGATTGGGACGAACTGTATAAAGTCAGCCCAAATTTGCTAGAAGTCGAGTCAATATTGCGGAAAAATCAGATTCTTTTCACTTTTGTTATAGACGGGTAAAGATAGGAAAGAATAAATTACTGTAGATGAATATTTCAAAATTTTACCTGCCCAAGTGGTATTGGCCGAACATTCCCATCTCACGCCCATTTCTAACAATGCCTCCGATGGAACACAATGAAATGCAGAGCCTTCATTTCCACATGGTGAAGGATCTTTCTGTGCTAGTTGACCGGTAGCCGGATCAACACTAAATCAAAGATATTTCTGGATTAGAGAGCCACAAAAATATAATTTTGCTAACCAGGTGGAGTGCAGCTTGCCACAGAACAACTCTATCCCGATAATAGCGTAGATCAAAATTACAAATAAGACTAACAATGCGATGTGTAATAGAGGTATCATGGCTCGAAGGATGGCATTCAGTACGACTTGTAAACCTGAAAAATGAGGGAAAAATCAGAAAAATATACCTAAAAATGTTTTGGTCTTAAAACTGAATCGGAAGGAGAAAATGGCAATCACTGAGCTATTGATTGCTAGCTTTTGGCGGTGATGGTATACTGTAGGTGTACGGTAAGTACACTGTAAGAGAAAACGTCGGCTTTGTGTAAATATGCGCGACGATTTTCCGTAAGCTTATCAATCTTTCAGTAAAAGTGACGATTTGCAATAAGGCCATTTAATGTCCACATTGATTTTTCGCGTTCACGCTGGTAGTGTACTGTAGGGATACGGTAAGTATGTGGTATGGACCAATGTCGGCTTACAAAGGTTCCAAGCCTTTCATGACTAGAATCTCTTATTTTACCAAACTGTGAGGGATTTGTAATGAATTTGCAACATTTTTTCTCTTCTGAAATTGAGCAAATTTCTTTATTTCTGATTTTCTACTCGATCTTTGTTCAAACAAACCCCCCGAACATCGTAAAAAAATTTTTTGCGTCCGCTAACCACCCTCTCACTAAATCTATTTGCGCCGATTTGTTATGGTAATGAACCATGCGTAGCTGCTGTTCAAACAACATTTCCAGTGTTACCACCTCAATCTATAGATCAAAAAATCTACTCATTGAGATATAAAAGCTATTTTGATCCCTAGCCGCGTTTCTTTTGTATGGATAGCACATAAAGAATACACTCGTTGTTTACTTTATCTAGTTAAGTAATGTTTTTTCCGTTTGATTGCATAGTGGGTGTGCTGGTATCAAATTTCTGTATTCTTGGCCGGATCTTGTAATCTCTACTTCTAAAAGCTGGTTGGATGTTGTGTCTATGGAGATACAAAAACAATTATATTGACGAGGAGGACAATTCTGCATTCACTAAATCAGGTTTCACAAACGTCTTTTGATGCTACGGATACGGTAGCATACGGTGTTTGTCCTCAAAATGGTTACAATTATAAAATAGTTATGAAAACAAAGCTTCGTTTGAAACAGTAAGCAGAGTTAGCTACCCATTATCTAGATATATTTGGTATATTTGGTCATTAGCTAGTCTCATACTAATTTTGAGATGTGGAAATTTTTTGCGGAGATTTTGCAGATATAACAAAAAATACTGCGACAGTGGAAATTTTTCACGGAAATTTTGCGGAGATAACAAAAAATACTGCGACACTATCTAATCTCTTATATATAAAGAGTTAGCTCAGTTCAAAAATCGTCCAATAGCTGGAATCCGCGGCGGGTCCCGAAGCGAACGTTTCCAGATCTTGCACCTTTAAATAACGGTTCGCGTAGTAAAAATCGCTGCTGAATCCAAAAAATTCATCGATTCAAAATTAAATTCTTGTCGTCCATTTAAGATCTAGTCAAATTGTGAAATTATTACAACGAGTACAGTCATCTAAAAAAAGTTTGGGACCTTTGGTACCAATAATAGTCATAGTATATCATGACAAAAGTTCCATCAACTGGCTTACTGTATTGAAGCTGACAGTTTGATAGAAAAGAATTCTAGTGCAAAATATTGCACCGCTAGAATACGCTGGCATCGATCCCCATGCGCCGCATGAAATTACGGTAGCTTACTGTAGCTTATACTGTAGTGGTGCAAAAAGGGCCTATCCCAAGCAATCCCATCAAAGATGGAGTAACCAAATTTATGTGGTTAACTCACTCGGCACTCCAGATACCAACCGTAACGGTCGTAACACACGAAAAGCTCGTAAAGCTTTCACATCGAATCCTTGAATATTCATTCGGGATAGAATTGTACTCACTAATCTGAAATATAGAAAAGTTTTAGCTCAAAAAACTGATCTATCAAGGAAATTTCAAAATCCCTACCCAATAACGACTATAATAAAATCGAGAATGTTCCATGCGTTTCGTAAGTAGGCACCCGGATGACAGATCAGACCCAGTGCAACCACTTTTAATACACATTCGACCGTAAACACAACAATAAACAGATATTCGACTTGTTCCTGAAATTCAGGGCAATTATGCACTAATTTGCAGTCACTGCAGCTAGCTGTTTTAGGGCAAAAAGAAAAAAAGGGAGAAGGTACACGTCAGGGCTAATGCAATGTAATCCTGTGCATGTCAATGAAGCGCGTCTTGTGCTAAGTGCCCGTTCATGAGATTATTAGCCCTTGTACTTTTGACGGGTAATAAGCCCCTCGAATGCAACATGCGGGAATGGCCAGTGACGCAATTTGTGACTCATTAAGATTGGACGTTCCTCCGCAAAAATTATGAGTTTTGGTAAGAAAATCCTTCGAAAAAGTACGCCCAAGAACTCAAGGGTACAAATCAATTCCTAACTCTCGTAGAAAAAAGCTACGAAAAATTTTTTCTGTCATAGCTATTTATCGTAACAAAATTGTCGGATTGTGATGACTTTTCCAAGAATAATGTTTGGGACAAAAGGGCCGGACATACTTCACGCGATTTCAGTCGCGTCGCGATTTGACAATCCGCCAGAAGTCTTCAGATCAACACCGGCAAACTGCACAAGCATAGTGTGTATAACTTACGTGGATTGATAAAATGCCCTATCTTCTGTACATTAAAAATGTGCTAGTGAGTTATGGACAGTTGGAGTATTGCCAAATCGCTTCGCGACTGAAATCGCGTGAAGTTTGCCAGGCCCTTAAGATGAGCATTTCGTCCAAAGGTGGGATTCAAAAGATGTTGAAGGTTAATACTGAGTTGAAAAAAACAAGCTTGAAAAATCTTGCTTGATACGTTACAACCTATTTAGTAAAGTAAAATATAAGAAATTTAACCTTTATTTTTATTCACAAAACTTCAGAATACAAGAGCATTCTTTTATATGTAACATGCAAATTTAAGTCAAAGATACTTTGGTTTTACCCTTAAAATTCATTGAAAAAGTTTCTATATTTAAATTATCCATTTTAAAATGTTCGCGATTTAAAAAATATGAAAAACTAAACGAGAATGATGAGTGCACCAAAACGAGAAAATTATGACGTTAAGGATGGAAAAATGAAAAAAAGAGCAAAAAACTTACTAATATAGTATTTTTTGCATCCGAATCCTGAGCAGGGTATGGCTGGTAAACGGCTAACGCTATACAATTGGCACATATCATCAATAATATAAGGTACTCGAATGGCCTGGAATGATTAAAATATAGAACTTTGAGAAAAAATTTTTTTTGAAAATTAACGATTCGGAATTTTCAAGAACAAGAAAGTGATTATAGTACGTTGACAAAATTTAGGAGGATTAAGAAATGTGAATTAAAACTGCGGGTTGCAAATTTTTTACGGATGAACGTCGTATTACTGAAGAATTTGCTTTCTCCTATTTTATTTGGAAAAGATGGTTCTGCAGGTAATAATCAAGTCTAATGTTGGAGGTTGACTATGAAAATTTACAATTTTTCAAGCACTGTGGTCCAGCAGGCCGTTTTCGGGGATCACCAAGCTGATTATCTTCATAGAAATTATATATTTAGGCTGATTAGAAACGATTTTGATATTTACACTTTCAAAGCTTCAAAAATGTCCTTTTTTGTCCCTCTTTGAGCCCCCGCTTTCAGCCTCTTTAACCCCCCCCCCCTCCTCCCCCGACTGCGCCAACAGCATCCCTCCTCCGCTAATTGAGCTTGGACAAAGAGTTTGAACTTTGGAGGCGGAACCCTTGCCCAAAAAAAGATTAGAGAAACCTTAAACTCCACATACCTTACACAATTTCCTATTTCTCTTTATCTCTCCCCCCCCCCCTTCCCCAAAAATTTAGCTATGCAAGTTAGTCGATTAAAAAACAACTGACGTGGAACTGCTCTCAACTATTTATAGAAGCCGTAAATTGAAATGCCAGCTCGGAAAAGCACCATTTTAAGGTGCAGTGATGTCACGCGTGTTCTTTGCACCGTGTGCGGCACGAGTTTCGCGGCAGGGGGGGGGGGAAGCATGACGTAATTTTGCACAATTACGCTATCCCGTTCATTAGAGCAGTCATAGTCGGAAGTACATTGGAAAAAGCTCACCTCCATTCCACTATAGCAATACATATCTTCCTGATTGGATTGGTCAATGAAAGACACAACAATGAACGTTCCGATCTGTAATTTTGCGTAGTTTTTGGAGGTTTGAGTGTAAAAATTTAGGGGCAAAAATAATCACCGCTCAACCACATTTGCTTGCCGCAACGGTTTCCTTTGTTGTGGTCGTTTCTTGGTCGCGTCTTGGCCGGAGGAAGCCGCCACCGCCGCCTGAATAAAGTCCACAATTCGTAAAAAAAAAGTAGGTCTCAAAGGGAAAAAAGAGAATGTGGGAAGAAAAAGGAAGGAAGTGCATTTACTACAAGAAAAAAAGTTCAGAATGGAAAGAAAATTGGTTTTTTTTTATTTTTGAAGGAATGGTTACAGTGTAAAAGAAAAGAAAAAAATTTGATGCGCCCACAGATTTGCGTGAGGGCGGCCGCGCTGGTCAATCGATAATCATCTTATGAAGCATGCCTCAACACTGGACAACCGCGACGCTTACGCTCGCACAACTCCGTCGTCGCGTGGATTTGAGGGACATGGTATTAAAAATTATTTAACAGTTGTTGGCCGCACAGTCAGTGGGTTTATTATATTTTCCCAGCAAATGAGTATTTTTCATTAAAAAAATATGCAAAAAGCGTCCAAAAATGCTAAGAACATATCAGAAACCCGTCAAGAAAAGCTCTTAGCTGAACTCTGATGTAGAATCAGTGAGCGCACAAATGAAAGAATTTTTCATGCCCGATTTGCTGCTAAGTAATGGCTATATAAATAAGAGCGCACATAATTTGCAGCTGCAGAATATTCTACATAAGCACTTAAGAATAGTCTAGAATGTGCAGCAGAAATTGCAGAAAACACCTTGAGGAGTAACATTGGCTTTTTTAACATCAAAAGGGTAAAGTGATACTTGGAATAAAGTGATGCAGATTTTGTTTCAATTTTCCGAGAAATGGCAGTTTTTGTTCAAAAAATCTGAGCATGCGTTCTGTATCAAAAAAAAATCCTCTTTGGTCCTTTTGAATCCAGCATGCTGTTACAACCACCTACAACAACTTTAAAGACAAAAATTTTCATAATTTTAATAAGCATTAATTTCTATCCTGGGCCAACAAGAAAAAGTGCTGGGTAGGGTAGACAGGATTTCCTTCAAACAACCACTCTTTTCCCAAGTTTTTCAAAAAGAACAATGAGATGGGTAACGAGGAAAGCTCAGAAAATTCATCATGAAGAGAACACTAAGATTTGAAAGGTTTTTGTAGATTATTCTCATCATGTTAATCTAGAAAACGAGATAGAGTTTCAATAAAATGAAATAATTTCAGGATGCGAAAGAAAATCAAGGAGAAAAGGAGGACAAGCGAGGGGAACAGATCTGATCTTACATGTACTAGTATGAAATGAATATATGTAGAAGGAAAATACTGTTGTAATTTGATTTCTCTAATGGTGTATGACAGATAATTTTGCAGAAAATTCCCTTCATTATTGTCATCCTAGCTGTTTTTAATGAATTTCTCAAGAATATCTATGTCGCAGCACGTTCTTACTGAGACCGGAAAGAAATCCTACAATTTTCATAAGGCAGACTTATTCTGGAGATAAAATAATTCAAAAATTCAAATCTAAATAAAAAAATCTTTAAAAATCTAGGTAAATCTACAAATAAGTAAACAATCTCTCAAAATAATTGCACAAAATGGGAGGTACAAAAAAGCTTAAAAGCTTTCAAAATGCCACAAAGGAAGAATAAGTAGTTATGAATTCATATAGATTTCTTGGTTAGTAAATCAGTGCTAAGAGCCCATTTATTCATACTTTAGAGTTCACTGTCTGTGAGATTATCATCCCATCGTCCCTTTTCCTGAAGAGTAGAGTAAATCTCGAACTACTTGCTTCAGCAACAACTTCAGTCAGTTTTTATACGAAGGAAGAAAATTTTTGCAGAAGCACACATATTTCATAGTTAAAGGGCTCCTGATGTCCGGCATTTATCGAAAGATGGATGCGTTTGATGCACGAGAGAAGTTTGCACAATGAATAATCGCCTTTAAAACTTCTACATGTGGAGGTAATTTTGCGTTGAAATATGTTAAAATTCTAATAGTTGAAGTTACTAATTAAAATTGTGCGACACAACCTTTTTGAACCCTCTAATCCGTCTGGCGAGATTCCATTTGCTCCAAAATTTTAGAGTGGAGTAAATTTACACTTTAACGACATTTTTCCACCCAGAAAATATTCCAATTAGACGTTTCCGCACCAACATTTCACTTTCTTCTTACGCCAGCTCACTTTCTATGTAAAGGCGTTCACATCGACACTTTGTTTGCTGATTTATGCGCTTCACAATGTCTCCACCATCGGCATAAATCATCAAGTAGGCATTGATCTACTGCAGCTGCTTTTCCCCTTGCCAGATCGATCCCCGGGACTCTCTGCAAGTGTCGCTGAAGCGGGTGTGTGTGTAAGCGATGTGAGGGTGGCTGAGAACTGGGGGGGGGGGGGGAGCCAGTAGCTGAGATGAGCGATGAAGTTAGGCGCCGATGGCCATGAACAGCTGCACAATCACTGAAAGAAAATCTGGCTCATTTTTTGAGGAATCAGCTTTCCACATTTTTCCTTATTTTTCTGCCGAATGACCGAAGTGAAGAGGGAGGGGGTGGGAAAATTATGAAGGAAAATGAAGAAGTCAGTCAAATGAAGACTACTTCCGAGGTTGGAAGAAACTTCATAAAAGTACTAGTGAACCAGTAATCTTAAAGGTGCTAGTTGGACGCGCTCGCTTCGGGACCCGCTCGGTTTCCCGCTATCTGTTGATTTTTGAATGCATCTTGCGATTCTTTACATATTGGATAACAGCTGTAGAAAGCGTTGTAAGTAATGACCCAAAAAATTTCTATAATTTCCTTTTCTTTTTCATTTTGCAACATAGCTTCACCTCTTCCGCATTCCTCCCTCCCCCCCCCCCTTCCGAAACTTAAATTATGAGTCACATTCATGCTAATACTATTTTGGCTTCATTCCGATTTGTATTATAATATAGCCTTTAATTCAACTTACTTGGCAGCTGGAAGGAGGGGTTCTGTGACCTAACTAAGGCCGCTCACGCCCGCTACGCAGTCTGCGTCTCTCTCGCGCGCGTGCTCTCTGAACATTACCTAGCCTTAATTAGGTCACGAAGCCCCGCCCTCCCGCCGCTAAGCCAACTGAATCAAAAGGGAGGTATACTTCAGTTTTAGGATCATTACTAAACTTTTGAAAAAATGTGGAAAAATCAAAAGCCAAAGCTCGTGATCCTTAACTTGCAGCTAATCATGCTAAAATTCAAGATTTGGTGCACCTCAGGGAGACAAAGTAGATTTCACAACTTTTATCATTTTATTACTTTTTATTTGATTGAGATGGCATTACTTTAACAGCTTCCTGCAAAATAAGGAAATGCAGAAAAAATCGTAAAAATGGGTCACAAGGCTAATTTTTATAAGCAATTAGAGTAATTTTTCGATACAGCAGCTTGAACCTAATTTTTTCTAAATTTTTTCAGTAAATTTCAGACACGCCGAAAACAACTAAAGTATACAGCTATTTTGTCTACCGTTCGAAACCAGACAACATATACCATATATCCCCTCTCTCCTCTTTCCGTTCCCTAATGATTATCGCTACATTTTACACTAATGGAAAAGCTACATCACCTGTCAATCTTGATAGAGCATGACCGGATATTGTGCAGCATTTTTTCTATGATGCATTAGTTTGCTTGAAATATTCCGGAATGGGAAAAAATAATGAAGAGGTGAGAGCAAGGGCAAACGTTGTATTGAAAATTAGCACACAATCTCAGATGTGAGGTTACGGAATTTTTTTTTTTGCTTTTTTCGAAGAGAACAAAAGCTGAGGAAAAGCGAAGATTTTATAAGGATTAGTGAACCAGTAATCTTAAAGATGCTAGATTGCAAGCGCGATCGTTTCGGGACCCGCTCGGTCTCCCGCTATCTGGTAATTTTTGAACAACCTTACGTTTCTTGATATATTAGTTATCAGCAGAGTTTGATTATTAAGAGTTGAGACAACTGTATCTAGAAGAAAAACCAAAATTATCTACCATAGTGGATTTAACTATGAACTAATCGATTTGTTATTAATTTGCTAAAAGATGCAGTTCAAACATGTGTGCATTTGCACAAAATTAACAACAGCAATCGAAAGCAGTCCGGCTTTATGTAACAAGAAAATTACTGCTACGAAATCCTAATTTGCAAAAAATGCTTGAATGTATAAAGCAAGTAAGCCACAGCAATTAGCTTGCAACAATTAGGCGTCTTCTCTGCGGATTCAGCGTGTTTAGCGTCTAATTGTACTTTCATTTTAGTCATCGACTATTGCATGTTTCAGGCAGACATTTCTCCAAGATCGACAAAACTCCATCTACTGATTGGCGTTCGAAATCCTTAAATTACTACCGAGTTGCAAAAATCCCGACTTTTTTCCCATTCATGGCTTTCTTCCACGACCAGACGACGTCTGGGATTGTAATTGCACAAAGTGCAAAGGGAATGACGTAATATTGCACTGACACCAAATACCGTGCGAGCTTAGCAAATTTTGAATCAGTTTATTCGTTTTTACAGCTAGTAAAGCAGTAAGCTGAAGGTGCTAAATCTGGGAGCGTTCGCTTCGGGACCCACCGCGGTTTTGGCGTTACGATTCTTTATGTATTAACATCGGATATCAATTTGATTTATTCCAACACCAGACTTTTTGCATCATTGCTATTTTTTCTCTTTCAAATAAAGCTATAAACGCAAATTGAGGTAGTTTTTTGAGAATTTTAATTTCCCCCCCCCCCCTCGCCCAGCAAACTCAGCGATGACAATCTTGTTTTCACTGACTCTTTGTTGCGTGAGTTACTAATTGTAGATCTGATGTGAGTGTTATGAAATGTGTGTTGCTTGGCTGCCTAGTGGCCAAGATCACTTATCAACACCTCTTGGCTTCACGACAGAGACATGCCAAGCCTCGCTATTCCTCCCCCCCCCCCCCTTTATCCCACCCCCTTCCTCTTTCCCGCCGCTGCGAAGGAGGCAAAGAGGCCATATTGTTGCCATATGAGCCACACACGCGCACATGGAGAAAGCCCGAGCTTTGTCGGGATCTAAACTTCGTTTTTGAGCGGGGAAATTCCGCAGAATTTTGGATGAATTTTCGCAGACCGCCCACGGGAAATCCCCAAAGTTCTGTGAGAATTCCTGTCATATTTTCTGAGGATAGAACAGTGACTAGAAGAATTCGGATCTTTGAGTGGCACTTCACCGTCATCGCTCGAGTTGTTTGTCTCTGTGTGTGCACGGGGGCACACCAAAGGCGAGGGTCTTATAAGAGTGCAATTTGATTAGCGCTAAGTTCGTCGATGAGAAAATGATGGGGGAAAAACTTGGGACGAGAACTAGGACAGCGACAAGCAAGAAAAATGTCTAAACGCTCATTTGTTTGTCAAAACTTCAGCTCTATTCAAAGAAATAGCGAGAGTTTTCGAATCCATTTTAACCATGAAAAAGTGCAAGGATAATTTGCATATGGTCAGCAGGTTTACATAATTGATTATAAACTTCCAGTGTACTGAGGGAACGGATTAGTGGCTGCGAAAATTTGGGGGGGGGGGAGGGAAAGAAATTTTCGAAACTTACTTACATGAGTTAGAAAAATGTGCAAGTGACTTGTTTAAACTAGTAATTAATTATAATAATTTTCAAAATTTCTTAAAAACTCATTTCAGCTTTATAAAATTTTTTTGCCTCCCCTCCCTCCCCCCCCCCCCCCTCCTTCCCGAACAGAAGTCGTGAGTACGCCACTGTTTCGTACGTATATACAGTTTTTGTACTGCAACCTGACTAAGTAAAAGAAATAAGAATCTTTGAATTTAATTAAGCTTGACCAAGGTGGCAAAGAAATAAACAAAATGCTTAGCTTACGTAAGTTACGTTTCGACAAAGTATTATATTTAGTAAGTTAATTAACGGTCGGATTTTGCCCGAAATAAGAATCAATTTCCTTTTTGCAAGCAACATAGCGAGAAAAATGGAGAACTGTACAAAAAAATACTATTTTGAATGGATTTCTTATTATAGAAGTCGAGAAGGGAGAAAATGCCACAAAAGATAAGAAAAAGAGAATGTATGAAACAAAATTTGTTTCCAAGTATACAGTTTTGGGACTTATTCAAAGCGTACTTCAAACTATTTACATACAATATCGCTCACAGTAATGTGCAAAAATTCCGTGAATGTTGCGGAATGCCGGGTATTCCGCGGAATTCCGCGACATTCGCGAAAATTTTTCACATTTTGTGAGCGGTATTGTACTTTTCCTTTGACAGCCCCATAAACATTGCTAATTTTCCCACTCCACGTCTTGCTCTCCTTTAATCTCCACAGAAGTGAAGATGGATTAAAGATGGATTTTGGCGTGAAGATGGGTTTTTTTCAGGATTTATCCAATTCCATGCAAAAAAGTTGTATATAGAGAGTACCAAGGTGCAAAACTGTTGGAAACTAATTAGGAAATACTTTGAGATTCTGTTTTTTTCAAAGAGAACAAGACCTTTTCATGTCTACTGCTTGACGCCTGAATTTGACCTATAAAAGATGGTGAAGTTGCGGGGAAGACTACTGAACTAGCAATTAAAAGTGTTATATTTGCATTCTCGCGCTTCGGGACCCACCGCGGTTTCCCTATGTCTGATGTTTTTTCAATTGGCGATGCTTTTCTTATATATTAAACTAGTGGCTAGTATACTTGGGTCCGAATCGAATAGAAATTCGATCATTCGAATAAAACATTCGAATATATTCGTATTCGAAATTCGATATTCGGAGTTCTTCCATTTTCGAATAATATTCGAAACTCGAATAATTGAGAAAACGGGGTTTCGAATAAAAATCGAAACTCGAATAATCAAAAAACAGGGTTTCGAATAAAATTCGAAAACTCGAATAATCAAAAAACGAGGTTTCGAATATTATTCGAAAACTCGAATAATCAAAAAACGGGGTTTCGAATAGATTTTATTCGAATGTTTTATTCGAATGTTTATTCGAAATCGTATTCGAATGTACTCCGTATTCAGATTATTCGACTTTGTTGCAGAGCCAACTGCTAAGTATCAAGCTCACTTCGTCCGCGTTTTTTTCGCAAAACTCGGTAATGCATCTTTTGCAACCGGTATACCTTTGAACTGTATGGAGAGTCGCATTCTTCCGACTGCTTGCGACAGTAAAAAATCAGATGTGGATTTTAATTGATGTTTTTTCGATCAATGAGATTGTTCGCACTGTATTGGCACCAAATCAGCAAAGAAGATATCAAATTCAAGCTCATGTTCCGAGCTCATACTGAATTGAAATGGCTGTTCTTCTTTCTTTGCATGCTCATGCTTGCGGTACGCAAAGCCCACAGTAGTGAGCACTCTTGCTCGCATAAATTATTGCAAAACTGCCTAATCGTTACTTTGGAGTTTTTTGCGAATTGGTGTATACTGTAAAGGACATCGCAATTGTAGTGCAGGATTAGACGGTTTAGATCGCCGTACGCGATTTGCCAGTTACGAGATGTCTTCAGATGTAATGGCAGCTTACCACAAATGTTTAGCGTGTACAACATACTAAAATGATAAATGCCCTGCATTCTGTACTTTCAGAATAGTTTTTGGACAATTTGAGTGTTGCCATATCACGTCGCCACTGAAATGCCTGCAGTATGCCCAGGGTTGTAGGGGCATTCGTGCTCGCTTCGCGGAGGAAACCACATGTCTTCGTCCACGACTAGCTTATACCATACAAGACGAAAGTCTCCGATGAACAAAAAAAACCTTGAGCTACGAGGTTGGGAGTTGGTACAAGGGGGTAAGTGAGGGTGCTGATTATGAACAAAAATTTACTTTATCGATTCTCATCGATTTTTGGAAAATCTTGAGCTACGAGGTTGGAAGTTGGTACAAAGGGGTAAGTGAGGGTGCTGATTGCAACCGAAATCTATTTTATTGATTATAGCAATCTTTGGAAAATTTTGAGCTAGGAGTTGGTATAGGGGATACTAGGGGGCTGATTATGATTGGATCGACTTTAGCCAGATATGTCGGCAAGTTTGAGATGTGATTGCTTTAGTTATTCGATAAATCATTCGAATATTTATTCGAAATTCGACTTCCAATGTTCGAATATATTCGATATTCATTCATTCGATATTTTTGATTTTCCGAATTTAATCGAAATTCATTCATTCGATATTTTTGATTTTCCGAATTTATTCGATATTCGTTTATTCGAGATTTTTTATTTTCGAATTTATTCGATATTCGTTTATTCGAGATTTTTCCTTTTCGAATTTATTCGATATTCATTCATTCGATGAAAAATTATCGAATTACCCAAGTATAGTGGCTAGTGAACCAGTAATCTAAAGGCGCTATGTGCAAGAGCGATCGCTTCGGGACCCGCGCGTTTTCCCGCTATCTAATGATTTTTGATGCGCCTACGATTCTTTATGTGTTAGATTGTGATTGTTGAGGATCAAAGTAGATTTAATAGCGTATTTTTTGAACATTTTTTCCAAATATGTCTGAATTGCGAAACAGCGCAAGACGTTAAATGGTCACAAGAGGCAGACTTTCGCCATTAGCACCATAAATTCGATAATAATGCTCTCATACATAAAAATTTTAACATATTGACGGCAACGTGACTCACATGATGATTCATGCAATGCCTGCCACTAGGGACAATGTGACCCACATGTTGGGTCATGACTTAAATTTTATTAAAAAGACTGCTATTTTAGAATATAATCGTTTCAGAAGTTCTTCTACGCTCTAAACCTACGAATTATTTTTGTGTTTCTCGCCTGCTTCATAGAATTACTGTAGGTGTACTGTAATTGACGATCTGTATAATTTTAACTAAAAAGTTTTCGATTTGTTCGTGGTAGGCAAGACAAGTGTCCCAAGAGGCAGACAACTAAAAACGCACGTTGTCGTCGACGCGTTGAAAATCAGGCAATCTCAGGCACCTATTTTTTCTACCCCTAGCATGGTTGATGACCCTATAGCCCTAACCTTTATGAAGACAGCAATGAGCAAGAATTAGCCGAGACACTGATGCAGCGCTCTTGGATGACTCAATTTTCATAGCGTGCCCGACATATATCTTGTGACAGAGAAAGTGCAAATGCACGACGTTATGAGCCTCTACATTGTTTGTCAAGTTGAACTCTAAATTACACGTCTCATAACCCGACACTCTTCATTTTTTCGCCCGCACTTCGAAACAAAAGCAAGACGCTTCAAGCTCAGACACCGAAAGTGCTTGAGTTCCGTCGTATTTGCATTGTCAATGGATTGCGGTGAATCTCAAGAGTGAACAGTGGCAGTAAAGCGGCACTGTCGAGATCTGACCCTCTTGAAAAAATGTACTGGGGCTGGTATACTTTTTTCCTCGTTTCTCTCTCCCCCCCCCCCCTCCTCTACCTCTTCTACCTCATCACGGCAGCTGCACGAAGTAAGACGTGCCGGCAGGAGGCAAAACAGTCTTTACACTAACTCTTGAAAGCCCCTCGGGGATCGATCGAAGCACAAATGCTCTAGCCGGGAGAGGGGGGGGGGAGAGAGAAGGATGACTAGCACAAGTTTATAAACTGGTAACCCATAGTAATCGATAGTTTTCTTGTTATAATACTAACGGGGAAGAGAAAATAATTGGATAAGCTCAAAGGGTAAAGCTTTGGGTTTGGGTAAATTGCGATTAATGGCGTCACCCGAGCGATTCGAGCCAGAATAAATGAGCATAAATATGGTTAGAAATGCATATCGAAATGCGCAGCACGTAGATCGAGGGTTTAAAACAACTATCGCTTGCTAAAAATATTCTCTGGACTAGAAAAATTTTTTTAAAGTTCTGATAGGGTAATGGTTACGACGTAGTGGTCAAAAAATTTTGCCAACAGAAAAAAATTCACAATTTTTTGAACGTCTTTAGCAAAATTAAGTTCAAACATTCAAAATCCTTCCCTTTAGCTGTCACTCTCGCATCAAAACGATTTCGAAAAACTTCTCTCAGAAATCGTAAAGAAAATTTTACAACAAGAATTTGCAGCTGTGCTTGTCAATTTCACCTCAGTGCATTTGTAACGAATTTTCAAGAGTTTTTTACCGCATTTTTCCAGTGTAAGGCCGAAGAATGTGTTGTGTGAAGTATTGAAACAATGAAGATGAGAGATCTGTATAATTTCTCTTCTAACTTTGTAGTAAAGCGCGCAGATACCAGCTAACAAAACCACATGATAATTCTTCGATTACTTGATATCCATGAGTTGAAACGGAAAAAATTGGACAGAATTTTCCGAGCGATTGATTTCACGATCAAAACTGGTAAAAACTGCACAAAAATCCTCCTTTGTCTGCTTGATAATTGTGGGTTGAAGTGGAAAATAACGAAAACGAACAAGCCCTTTCCTCTTCCTTGATATGAATTGGTTGAAACGGGAAAATATACAAAAATCTTTTTCCATGAGTTGAAATGGGAAAAACAAGCATTAAGTGGATGTGCATACAAAGTTTCAACTATGATTAAAATTAAAAAGCTGCACAGTCTGGACAAATAAAATTTTCAATAAATGACGAAAAAGAAAAAATGCAGTGAAAATTACCTTCAAAAGCTGCATTTAAAGAAGGAGGACAGAAAAAGGTTGTTAGAGAAGAACAGGATCATGGAGGTCTGTTTTTTTTTCTTACAAAAATTAGCCATTTTGAAATGGCAAAATTGGAAAAAGCGGAAAAATCTCACAAAAACCTTACAAATAATTTTGTAAAGTAAAATCATGTTTCAAACCCCCCCCCCCCCCTCTGCTCCTTCCCTAACTATCTAGTCCAAGCTGTTGCGTCTATATAATCACCAATATCGAACCAGTAAACCTCACACCTCCCTCCTCACGGATGTATCCGTGGAAACCCCTAAGCTGGATATTTGCCGTAGAGCACAAATTTCTTTCGTTCACCGAACACGAGAGGGAAAATTCCAAGCTATTACAATGAATTGTCTCGACAGTGTGAGCGGAACAGCTGTTACAGTTAACAAGAACGATACGAGAGAAGAATGTTGCAATGAGGAATATTTTGAGGCAACATGAGAAGAGGAAAAAGAAGAAAATGAGGAAAATGAGGTATTAAACCTCATCTAAGTCCTTTAAAAACATACCTGCAAAGTTTGCTGCCACAAATCTACACGTTCGGTTTCGTGGTCGGCGGCTGGTGGCGGCTCCTCATCGTCCGCCGACGACATCATACTTTGTAATGCTAAAAATGAAAAATTTTGGATATATTGGATTTGAAAAGTTAGAGGGGGGGGGGGAAGGGTAAAAATTCAAATTTTCTTACACCCCAACAAAATACGAAAAAATATGCTAATAATCACAGTTTGAGGGATATTTTCTCAATTTATAGATTTTTTCCGATTTTCCCGTTTCATCTTCTTTACAAAAAGTCGCTTGTGTCAAACATCAGAGTCAAGAGTGATTTTTTACAAAACAGGGGATTTTTCCTTCTTTCCGTGCAATCACGTACAAAAAACAATATGTGTCGAGTACCAAATTTTTCATTCTTTTCCCGTTTCATCATGTCTATAACAAAAAAAGTATGTGTGACGAAATACAAAATATGTCGACTATGTACAGCACTAAGTTTTCTATAAAACGAAAGATTCCACAATTTTTCAAGTCTTATCATGTTTATCAGGATATGCCCAAAAAGTGCTGATTTTGTAATAAAAAGTTTCTCGATTTTTCCGTTCTACTGTGTCTATAAAAAATACGCAAGATATACTGAACATCACAAAAAAGTGGAGGTTTACACGAAATGAAAAGTTTTTCAAAATTTTCCCGTTTCAACACATCTATATAAAAAAACGAAACACACTGCATAACGGTGGGATGCGGAAAAAAATGTAAGAATTTTTGGATTTTTTATTACATATGGACGAGCTGGATCCTAATTCCCAAACGAATATCTTTCCCGGACATTTGTCAAGAATGGAGATTGACTAAGAAAAAAATTAGCTTTTAAACATATGATCTAATCATTTTCAATTCCCAGAAAACCATACGAGCACCTCTCCACAAGCTCTTAGCCATTTGTAATGAATCTCATGAGAATTCCACAAAGACTAGACAGATTTCCAAAAAGTTTGCAGGAAATTGCCGCACATATAAACACACCAAACTTACTTGTCATGTTGCGGGCGGCATTTGAGGATCAAGGGTTTAGAAAATAAGGGGGTAGCGGGAATTGGGTGGGGATAGGGGAGAGAGAGAGGGAGAGAGGGTCAGAGTGAGGAGAGAGGGAGGAAGAAAGCGCGCTCTCTCGTTTCTCCCGGATCGATAAGTGGCCCGAGAGCTAGCTAAGCTAACCGAGCCACGGACTCCGCCCTCGCATCCCCCCACAGACACACGCACCGACGACGATGCCGCGAGCCGGGGGGTGATGATGACGATCCCTGTTCCCCCCCCCCCCGCTCTTCTCTCCGGGGCACGATTGTCCTTGCGCCCGGGTGCGTTCGGAGTGAACTAGCCAGCACAAGACGGTTTCGTGACTGTCCACACAGTTTTTATGGGAAAACAGGAAGGATAAGTGCATGTGCAGTCATGTACGTATTTACACAAACTCCCTGTATGGCCGACGCGTCGCGCCAAAAGCAAAAAAATTTCAACTGAGATCTCGCAAAATAATAAGTTGACAGAGCCAAAAATTCAAAAAAAATTTGCTGAAGTTTGTCATAATGAACATGATCAAATAAAAACGCTCTATTTTTGTTTACTAAAGCTCGAAATGTTCCCCTTCTACCGCGCATAGGATACTGTAGTTTTCGTATAACAAGAGGATTTTGCTCCAGGAAAGCCTCGTTCTAGATAAGGGTTATCTCTTCTAAACAATGAACAGGCAAAAAATTATTTCAGAATATTGCAAATCTTGCGCTAAAAACTTTAGCAAACAAAAAAAAAAATTCTGGTGATGCGAAAAAACGGCCACGGGGTCAACAAATTCATACAAATTTTTAGAAGAAAAATACAAAACATATGACGATACCGCGTGATTTGCTTTGTAATTTGAATCTCATATAGAAAAAGCACTTATATTTCATAGGAAGGTTCACAGAAGGCGTAACAGCCACAACATTTTCTTTAATTAAAGGAAAGAAATAGTAAACTCTGAGCACTGTTTTTCGTTATCGTACAAATACCTGAAGGGAAAATGCGCGGAAGTAATTTTTTTTGAAGGAAGGAATATGGCCTGTGCGGAATTCTCTCGCAAAGATCTGAGTTTTCACGAAAATCAAACAAATGCTTCAATTACTGACAAATAAAACAACTTATCTCTGTAAAATCATCATTCATCATTATACTTTCAAAAATAACGCTGTTCCCCCACCTTCCCTTTCCTTCTTCTCTATATCGTCCCCCCCCCCCCCCCGCACTTTGCATTATATCATCCTCCTCCCCCCCGCACTTTGCAATTTCTCAAGAAGTACATCACCAACAGAGTCCGTTGTAAAATGAGAATCAGCTCAACTTTGCTCTTTTTCTCAGCTCAGATTTCGTGAATATGAGATGAATAATATCTTCTAGCTCATTGGGGGAAGGGCATGGAATTTTCGATAGGGTTCCTGTTTGTATGGATTTTCAGAAGTCTGACATTTCAGAATTACATGCATAACAAAACAAAAAATTCATCAGTATTCTGCTCAAGACAGCTATTTTACAGTTATTTTATTAGTTCCTAGACTTTGCTGAACATTTAGTGGAGTTTATAGATTTTTTTACCTAACTTGGAGTACGACTGACAAGGGTTAAGATTCTAGCAATGTTTTTAAAATAAGAATTTTTATCCCCTTCATGGAAATAGCAGTGAAAATGAAATTTGAGAAATACTCGACCACAATTGCATGATAAACATCTGAACGTATAAATAAGTAGTTAATTGCTCACACTTACCAACTTCAATAAACCAGGATGTATATCAGAATAAAATAATTTTTACTAGAAAAGTCCCTTGTAATGACAGGTAGCGCGGGACTGAAGTCATCGGTAAGATTAACAAGATTTGCAACCAACTTTGCAATACATTGACAGGACAAAAGAATGAGGTGCGAATTCCTGCTGAACATCAAAATTTTACGACCTTCATGATGAGCACCAGCTGCAGCTGTCGAACTCGATATATTTCTCCACAATGTTGAAATCTGCTGCTGTTCCAGCTATAAGCAAAGAGAAAGGAATTTCAAAGTCATTTTGGTTAGTGGTGGTTAACCCTTTGGTTGATCAAATATGACGATTTTGGATGAATTGCTCAGTTCAGGTAAGTACCATATGAGCAGTTGTTTACCTACTTCAAATGTGGGGGTTTAAATCTCTTCCAAACATCTCAAATTTAGGGTTTTTGTAAGAAATATGTATCTGAGACAGTGTTCTAGCCTGAACTTTGCCTAAACGGCTGCCACATTTACTTTCGATATCAAATACGGTATTACATGACGCTAAAAAAGCGAATTCGTCTGCGAGCTGATGCTGCTTGGGCGGCGTCTAGAGTTGCCCGTGCCGGTGTGTCAGCGCCGTACTGGCGCCGTGCCGGAACTTCTGTGCATGTGTCCTATCGATTGATCAACATTCTGGCACGAAGCTGGAACGACGAGCATAGCGCAGCGCTATTAGCGCTCCCCATTTTTTTTTCATTTTTTAACCTTATGACTCACAATGGAACGGTAAGATAATGTTTTGAGAAAATTCATAGCGTGGCTCCAAAGCTTCTCAAAAAGGTTGCTGGGAACTGTTTAGAAAACGATCGAACGATAGGGCTACGGTTATTGATTATCGTAAGAAATTGTACTGGTGAATTCTTTTACGTTTTAAATTTGAAATGATAGTATTTTGATTGATATGGTCTTACGGTAAGGTTACGCTCTTCGGGCATACTTCGCGATTTCAGTCGCGACGCAATTTGGCAATTCGCCAGAAGTCTTCAGATCCAACACTAGGATACAACACATGCATGGTGTGTATAACTTACGTGAATTGATAAAATGCCCTATCTTCTGTACATTTAAAACGTCCTTACAGTGAGTTATGAACAGCTGGAATATTGCCAAATCGCGTCGCGACTGATCGCATGTAGTATGCCCTGCCCTTTACGCTTATTTTAGATTCAAGCAACTAGTAATTCTGTCGCAACTTACTTGTAGTACTAGAATCCGCATTGATTTGATAATTCATGGTTTTTAAACACAGTTGAAAAGACAAATCTAGAGAAGCTTCCATATCCTAGAAATAATGTTTGTTTCTACAGCGTTTCATCGGAGTTTCCCTAGAAGGCTGACAGTAAGCAGTAATGCACTAGATGTTCTGCATGAAAGAGAACCAGCAATTTGATAATAAAACTTCAAGTATGACAGAAAAGCTTGCTGGGAAGTTCCACGAAAAGTGAAAGCGCCTGGACATAGGCCATCGATGAAACCTTTCAAATGATAAATGGAACATGTAGCAGGCTGGTCTTTCCTCATAGGGCATAACATCAAATGTCAGTTTTTGATACACCTGCAAGCATGATCCATCATAAGCTGACATTTCAAATGGGAGAGGATCACTTCTGGTATACGATCAACTAGAATATCTGAAGAAAAGAAGAAAGTATAATGGCCTCACTTGCAGCTTTGCTTCTGAAACATAGTTGAGATTCTTGCGCAAAGATGTAACCTAATTTATTCTTCTCTTTTCCAGAATCTCGTGATGAAATCGTAATCGAGACTTGCAGCAGAGACTTTTCAGTGATAGATGCTTTCTGCTTACTCTTTCCTAAAGTGTAAAACATTGCAGCCATGAACTTACCATTCGTATAGGTTTTCAAAAGCCTGTTTTATTATTAGGTTGGCACATAAGTTTTGCAACTTTTATCATAACTTTCTTCTATTTCAGTGTAACATTCTCATTCTCTGGCTTTATGTAGAATGTGACGTGTGCTGCAAGTTAGTGCAAACCGTTTGATTACTGATAACGTAGTCGAAAAAATTTTAACATTTTTCAAAAACTTAAAAATCGAGGTTTCACGGTATTTTGGCAAACGTGAAGCCGTATAAAACATGAAACAGATGTATCAAAAAGGAATCATTGGCAGCGTGTAGCTTAAAGTTGACACATTAGAATCAGTAAAAAAAGAACTGAAATTTGAAGACAAGCTGATATAAGGCACTTTGAAGTAGAACAAGTCAAATCCGTCAAGTTTTGAAGGCAATCTGTCAATAACTAAGCTGCGAAACGAATTCGCTAAAATTTGCCCAATGGGGCAATCCATTACGGTAAACACCGATACCGTATTCATTTGTCGCTAAGATAACATCCATTTTTTGATCTTACGAAAGAGGCCTTTTCATGCAAAACTGGTCTCATTTTTGCATGTCGAATAACCCCCATAGGCCAAGCTCCAGCAAAATTTGACTCAATTTGAAATTTTTCCCATCGTACCGTAAACCTACCGTAATCCTTACATAATGGCAAAATTCGGCAAAAATGTCTGCATTTACAGTTCACATCATAATCCTTATATTGTCAGAAAATGAATGCGCTGCGGTCATAAGACAAAAGTTATATAAAAAGTTGCATTACTTAAGTGTCAACCTAATACTTTACCTTGATAGTAACGAAAAAACATGAATTTGAAAACTTTGGCATGTTCGAATTATATTGGCGAAAAGCTCCAACTGGTTTTGCACTTCAAGGGTATTTCGTATGAATAAGTCATGAATAATTGTCCTCATATGGCCCTCAAGCCTGGAACAGATTGATTCCTCAAAATTTTTTGTAGGAAAAGATGTCTGATCAATCCCGCCTTTTTTGCAGGTCAAAGTTGACAAAATTCGCTACTCGACTACCTCGTTTCTGTTTTCTATATGCGATGTGTGAACATACTAATTGTCTGTTGGATAGAAAATGAAAAGGGTTCTTAGTGTTTACTGAAGGTCCGCTTGCTAAATTCGAATTTATGCAAAATCTTGTTTTTGCACTTTGCTTCTACCAGGTTGTTACATAAGTTTTGCCACTTTGTCTTCCTCTGCAAAACTTTGAAAAAATCGGCAGGGCCTCATATTCGGGGCGATAAAGAGCCAGCTGACACCATTTGCACCACCACGACATTACTTACAGTGAATATAAAGGCAACTTTATTAGGCCACTTCAACCTCCAATTTTTTCTTCGTTTTTTAAAAATTCTCTCATAGTTCCTTTTCACCTTTTTTATATTTTTTATGGACTTATGAAAAGCACTGGTAGTGATACTAATTCAGTTTGAAAGTTTAAACTCTTCAATAATCAGAATTGGAAATTTGCCAGAAATATGATATTTGGAAAAAATTTCAAAAAATTCGAAAATTTATTTTTTGTGACATGTATATATCAAAAATCTGTAACACTATGCATAGTTTAGATAAGGAAAATTATTTGACTAAGTTATGAGGATTTTTTCAGTCGCGTCGAAGACAACTTATGTAACAACCTAATACTCCCATATAATTTTGTTCATGCCCTTCGTGGTATCATTCTGTTGGAGCTGTCTTAATCCACTCATGGTACGCCGAAATAAAAAAATATCGTTGCAATGTCTGAGAATTTTCTTGCCAACCCAAAACAGAGCCACGTTCGCTTTCACTGGGCCATTATACAAGTGTGGAGTTCGAACCAAAAGCTATTACTTTTCCAAAAAAAAACAATCACAAGCAGGGCACGGCACAGGTGGCTTAGCAAGCAAGCTGGATGTCGTTTTTGGGAAAAAAGCAAAGGGGATATCGTTTTTGCGGTAGAGCATGACGTTGTCTTTCGGTCTGCGGCCGGCACGCTGCCGGCATGCCGCTAGCAAATAAACAAAAGGTTTGTTTACAGCGAAGTGAAGATGAAATGACACCAAAATAGGTGTGCGGATGGGCAATGGGGAGTTAGGACTAAGTATGAAAAATTATGAAAAAATTATGTGAACTAGAGGCTTGCTCAACTTTTTTCGGAGTTAAGTGGCTTTCAAGCCACCTGGATAGCCACCTGAGGTGGCTTAGGAAAGAAAAAGTCATAAATTTTTCCTCCCTCACACAATTTTTCTACTTTCTTTACATACTTTTCATCTACATCCCAAACCCTACAAACTGGTTCCTAAACCGCCTCAAACCCCCTTCTCCCCGCTTAGTTATAGCCCCTTGAAAATTTTGAATGGCCGCGGAAAGGCTGCTCTAGGCGCGTATTGCTGCACGATGGATACATCATGCCGCCATTCCGGAAAATATGGATATAATCGCGTGTGCTCGATGATTCTTTTTCGTTTTTTTTCTCTGCTGTTGCTTTTTTTCCGTTTATTTTCATGTATTTTCTCTTCGAATATCTCGTGGCGGATGTTGTAATTTCATTGAAGTCAAAAGGGACTTCATTTTTTGCAATTTCGGGATGCCACCTCATGCCGAGCCCTGGTCTAGGGTCAAAAGGGACTTTGTAAAAATTCGCAAAAGTCAAGGGGGACTTCGTTTTTTGCATTTTCAACTAGCCACCTCGTGCCGAGCCCTGATCACAAGTTTCCCGATTGAACTTCACCTTTTCGAAACAGGCAAAAATGGTCCTGTGTAATCAAAAGCTATTTTTGATATCGGCTGCGTTTCTTCTATAAACTTATCTAATTCAAGTCTAATTCACTCCCCACTCAATAACAGTACCCTAGTATAATGAGTGTCAGAGATCAATTAAATGCACAAGTTCACTTGAAAAATGTGCACAAAAGGACTATTAGTGGGGAAGAACACAGTGCTCGTGGAAGATATTGGGTACTTTTCCGTTATTGACCCATTTCTTCAAAGAAGCACATTGCTTCTTTCCTCGTACCATATTTGGTCCCGACTTTACAGGAAGGAATGTCAACCTTCTGCCACGTGTCAAAAAAAATTGACATGCCATTTACATGTTTAACAGGTTTAACCAAGAGTTTGAGTTGCCCTACCTAGCGACGTAAGTTCAATCTCTTTATTAGTCAATAGTGACCCCATTTTCGA
Source organism: Cylicocyclus nassatus (assembly GCA_958299035.1). NCBI lineage: Eukaryota > Metazoa > Nematoda > Chromadorea > Rhabditida > Strongylidae > Cylicocyclus > Cylicocyclus nassatus. The sequence continues at coordinate 74,084,011 of CATQJL010000305.1, read as the reverse complement.
TTAAACTATCAAAAATGAGCATTGTTATCATAATAACGTCATTGACTTGCCAAGAGTAGAGAAGTGGGCTAGGATCCCACCATCTAAATGATAAAACGAGCAATAGCAAGGAACTTCAAGCCATCATTTACAGTCTCGTCTGGCTAAATTCGCAAGACGAAAAGTTTGAAGAAAAAGACAATGCTGAATCGTTGCTGAAAGCGATCAAGATGTTCTGATATAAATTTCAGATTGTTTTGCTCTCAGACAAACCAATTAAACAACTTTTAGGTGACCACAAATGCTCTTTTACCTCACCGGAAGTGATTTCGAAAAAAACATGTCAAAATGGACCAAAACGTGTTAATATTTTTCTGACACGTGGCAGAAAGGCAACCCTCGTGGAATTCATAAAAAATTGTTCTTAGACTGAAGAACGTATTTTATGAGAGCTTTTGAAAAAATGGGTTCGGATAATGGAAAAGTACCGATACTTGACTGGAAAATACAACCCTAAATAGTACGAATCGTGATAGAGACATCTTTACATTATTCAAAAAAAGCTCATTTTCAGAGAAAAGCACAGCTGAAATCTCCAGAGTGTAATATTATATTCCAGCTGGTTGCGAGCTATAAACCATCGGCTTTGAAGAATTTTACGATTAATCCATGCCGTTACTCATGCAAAATTTTTGCTGAGGAGTTTTGCTCAGATTGAATTCAATACAGGGCAGGGTGGTTGAGGAGGGGGAGTTTTGTGGAGTTAATTTTTTGCTGTTTCTGACCAGATCACAGTGTGGAAATTCTTATGTTTTATAATGCAGTATTTATTTGCCTATACGAGACCCTGTGATCACCTTATATCAATCCCTCGTCTAACAGTTGATGGACAGAAACCTTAGGTACTCTTAGCTCGCTTGAAAGTCCCATTCGAGCGGTGCAGATGATCATCAAGCTGTTAAAGTCAGCAGGACATGTCGACGAGAAAAGACCGTCAGGCCGTCCTCCCTCTTCATCACTCATAGAATTCGAGCCATCACTGAAGCGTCCAGGCCATCACTGAAGCGTCCAGGTATTAGGTTGTCCGGAAATTAATGCAGGTTTTGCATGTTCTCAAATCAAAGCGTCATAACTCCTTTGAAACCGCATATCTTGAAATGAGGTAAAAACTACTATGATCAGCAAGTCTTTTTCTATTGAGGCATTTTCTTTTGTAACTGTAGCTCCAGCAAATTACTGAAATCAGAAAGTAAAAAGAAATTTCTTTGGCAAGGTCATGGCAAGTTGTAAACTCCTACCGAATATGAGTGTTCAGCCAGAAACTTCTGCAGCTTATAGCCACAGAACAGTACTACATATGTAGCTGTGTAGATTTTGTAGAAATTTTCTGCGAAAGAAAAATTTGCGGAGAAATTTTCCATTTGGATATTTTCTTTACGGCTGCGAACTCCGATAATTTTGATTTTTTTATCAACTCACCAAAAACAAAGCCTGGGAGATACCAGATTGAGATAATATCTGACAGCACTGGCCTCACTCTTCAAGCACGAGGAGAGACTTTCATGACTGCTTTCTTTGGAAAAGTTTTCTACGTCATGGAGTGGCCTCGACAATTATTCATGTTAAAGCCTCAGTTTCTCTATTCTCACAACTGTTCAAAAGAAGCGCTACTATCTATTTTGTAGGTTAACTCAATCTTGCTTCAGCTATATTATCATGGAAATACCCCTCTTGCCGAATAAGTTCAAGCCAAAATAGTGCAAAGGGTAAATTCAGTAATTTAAAGCTTCATCTTCGGATGGTTGTAGATTTTGAATAAATGAAGTTGGTCGTAGAAGTAAAACACATAAGAGAAAGCATGAAGAGCGGGTTCTTTTAGTATGCGAAATTGGTCGAAAGATGCATATACACAGAAGAACGATGGACAACCTAATAGAATCTCGACTTCCATTTTTCTGTATATCCAGGTCTTTTCATGGCGCTGATTCTGGATGTAACACTCAAAATGCATGAATTCCTCAAAAAACCCCATTGAGACAATTCTTTAAGCACCGTGGACGAGTCTCCTAATGCTATCCTTGTCGAAGCAAGCATTAACAGGTAGACACTATCTGTTTGATTGTGTTCGCCACGTGAAAACACGTCAAGGGCTGGGAAGAGTTCGTTCAAGGAGGCGGGCGGTGCAAGGAAGTGGGCGTGGTCCTCGAGGCTCGACCTTTTCTGCTCCGATCTTCTTTTGCAGAGGGTGTTTGAATGTCGGATTTGCGCTATAGTTCTAGATTGAGGCCGTAGTACTCGCATTTGATAGTATCCGAAAATGTCCAAAACTGCCCGGACGCTGCCTTTAAGGGCAGCGTCCCGGCAAAAAGATGGCTGCCGGGTTTCTGTGGCGATTTCAAAGTAGACCCCCTACCTAAGCGATGACTGAAGTGGAGCGAAAGAGGGGGTCTAGCAGGCCTGAAATTTGCTCCGAAAGTGGACCGAATCTTACGGTAGGCCCGGACGTCGCCCACTCAGCAATATCGATTTGCAAGGCCAGAGTGCGTATAGCGCACACACTCACGAGCGCAGGGTTCCGCAACGACTTTGCGTCTCTACCTTGCATGCATCTCGCAGTCGCCCGAGCCTACCGTAAGATTCGGGCCACTTAAGGGGCGATTGGTAGGCTTTGTAGACTTCCTTTCGCGCTGCAAACTTCTGTCGTCGCTTAGTTAGGGGATCTACTATTACATTACGACGAGAGCCAGATAACCCCAGTCTGGTGGGACACTGCCTTTGAGAAACGAATTACCCGAAACAATGATTAGTGAATTCTGTTGCTAAAAAGCCTGTCGATCTCTCTTCAAACAGGTTGAAACATTGTTAAAAACTCCCTGAGTCGTCGCAGTTATTGTTCATTCCGAAGGCAGCATTTATCATGCTGAAGAGACTAATAAATTGCAAGAAATCGTTAGGCACCTTCGAAGTGTGCCGCGTAGAATACATGGCTTTCTGTCAAAAATATTTCATTATTTAGACAACCCACAACAGCAAAATTGTACGAACTACTTGACCTAAATAAGAACGCTAGAGAAAGGAAAATTGCATTGCACGAACGCTTTTTTCCCAGTGAGCAATGATTTAGGCAGGGATAAGCGCCACTGAGAAGACGCGGGTGGAGGACATTAGGTCGCCGAAAGTGAGGAGGTCCCACGCGGATAAGGCAGCAGATACTTAGCCTGTGCATGCATTGGAATGTGTATTTGTTGCAGATGTTCGGCGGGACCGGCGACCTAATGTCCCCCACCCAGAAGACGCTCTAATTTTTACCAACTGGAAGTCGAAGCTAAACGAGAAGATGTATCGGGAAGAGGTGCTGGTGTAAGCTGTGGTCCTCCCATGGAAAAGAAACGAAAATAAGGTGCCCCAGCAAGATGGGTTCAGGCGCAACAGCGAATGTCACCAGTGCCTTTCCAGACGCCAATGTGCCCGGATACTTCACCAAATGGCCCACCAACAGTCCGATTTCGATCCACTTGACTTTACTCTTTGGGGTTACTTAGACAAGTTAAGAAGCAAGAAAGTAAACTGTGTGAATGATCTTTGTAGAGAACACGCAAGAGCATGGGACGATTTAGATCAAGACTTCGCGCGCCATTTGAGTGATACCCTGAATGGGTGCACGTGTGTGAGCAAAAGTTCGAGCAGTTTTTTAAAATGATGTTACCTATGATGTTTACTCCCTTTACAATAGAAATCAGAGGAAAGTAGTTGAAGAAAAAATAGAGTTTATGAGCGCGCATACTTTTCAGCCGCTCTTTACATTACCTGCAGTGCTGCACAGGGTGATCGGGTTTTTCCAGTAACAGATACGATACAGATATAGCTGGGCGTCGGCAAAATCTACAGTCTGTCCCAATCCCAACCAGGCCAAAATTGGCATGGCGGAGTCCGCGTCGCTGGGGTTTTGCGGCCACGCCCACGTCCTGCTTCTCTGCTCTTTCTCTCTCTCTTCAATCCTTTTGCTCTCTGCGACAGCGCGCATATGCAATGCAGACCGCCAGCGCTACGAGCGCGCAAATTTGCCGACGGTTCGGCCTGGTCCCGATTGGAGCAGACTATACGTCGAAAAACCTTATAGCCTGGAGCGCAAATCACCTTGTAGCTACTAGCATAAAGTCGGAACTTTTCGGCAACAAACTGGACGTTATTCCTTATTCAGCAGTTTGTGGTCTCGTCCGAATCAAGAAGCTGGAGTGGAGCTCGTGTTGCCCATCCGGATACGATGATAGTCAGGATGCATGAAGCCGCAATCGCCGCAGGATCTCTGCTCACGGGCCCTTTTTCAGCTAGCAGCTATAAACAGCATTGCCTCAATGTTGTGCTTCTTTCTCTTCGCTATTTATCAATGTCTTGGTTGATTATGTTCCGACTGGGTTTCAGTTATGTTTAAACCTATTTGTGATTTGTATGGAATACGCGATTGAGCGAGTTGCTTATGGATAGACTAAGTATTGATTTGTGATAGACGACTAGAGCCAAATTCTATGTGACACGATGAATTCAGAACAGCGGAGGGTATATTATTGTCCCGTTCTGGTATACGGTGGTTGTGCTGTGTCTCTTCGAAATTGTACTAGTTGAGACCATGATAAATGTGCGCATCAGTAGCTTAGAATAGATACTCTTTGCTGTTTTTTTTTTCGTTCTCACTTGGTAGCGTATCACTAGTAGCGTGAAGGATCGATATATGTTATATTTGATATATTTTAACTGACTTTCCCTTATAAAGTCAATCATCTTTTTCAATCTTCTTTGATGAGATACAAAATTTCTACCAAAAGCTCAAGCACCATTATTTTCCGCATCTTAAGTAGTCGTTGGGAAACACACTAATTTTTGGCTGTTCCTCGTCCTCCAAGTATCCGTTCAAGTAGACGGATTATGAAAAACTCGTAAAATGTCGTATGTCAAACTTTTAACACTAATAGTGCACGCGTTACTCGTAAATCTCTAATGTAATAACTGTCTTTGTGGCACCTGCTTTTATGTTCAAACGCCACTTTCCGTTGTCAGAGTACAGAAATTATAACAGACACATATAAATTCCAAAAAGTTATAACGATAATATTGATGACAATCATACATAAGAAACTTCATTTTTAATAGTTGTGATTGTGAATAACTGTTCTTATAGTTCTGGGTTTTTATTCTAAAAAAGTTTATTTCCTAGTTCGGAAGCGAGTGGCGTAGCGGTGTGAAGCGCCGCTATGACCATATCGGATCCAGTTCGATCCCGCCCCTGGGCACAAGCCCTCTACCGTCCGGGGCCGGTAATATGATACCAGAGTAATCTGAGAGGATAAAAGCACTAACTTGGTAATAGTCTGGCCCTCGCAAGTCACTGTAATAGGCCCGCAGCATTCATTAGCCTCTTCGACTATGAAATAAAGAGCGTTCGGCGCATGTACGCAGAGGGTATTGAAAACGCCAAATCCTTTACTTTTTACTACTAGGTTGGAAATTAAGTTTTGCAACTTATCCAATAACTTTCCTCTCACTAAGCATGGCGCACTCAAAATTTGCCACTGTGTTGGTTATGATGTAAGCTACATGCACAGCTGCTGTTCTACCAAATTCTGACGTCGCAGTGAGGGTTACGGTAGATATATGATATGGGGGGAAAAATTATAAAATTCAACAGATTTGGCTGAAATTTGGCATAGTGAAGTTATTCGACATGCTGATCACGACAACGATACTGAAGTGCGTGATAAGGGCTTTTTCGTAAGATTACTACAGGTGTACGATATAAGGTTTTACTCTAAACAAGGAAAAAGGCGTTGACCCAACAAATGAATATGGTATTCGTGTTTAGCAGGTCAAAGAACCTCAATTTGTAAAAGCTCGGGGAATTTTGTGGTTTTGACTCCTTAGTCATTGACGGTTGTCCCCAGCAGCCTTGCGACAGCGACCAGCGACTCTTTCGAATTTGTGAGGGCGCCAAATCTCGACTTGCCCCTAAATTTTATTTCCTTTTCAGTGAACCGAATAAGTCAACCTCTAGCAACAGTTCGTACACGATTCCGGATCACTGCGCATGGTCTAGGCTGCTAACGGCTTCATTTTGAATTATAACTCAAAAAATTCACAAAATTCATCAGTTTTCGAAAAACGCCTGGAATTTCTCTAATTCGTTTTCAAAATTCGAACAGGTTTGGTCAGTTGTAGCTTACACTACGCTCCACATACTGCCGAAGTTTGAGTGCGCTACATCCAAAGAGGGTGGAGTTATGAAAGTAGTTGCAAAACTTAGTTTCCAGCCTAATATCCTTATTTCCTTGTGTACTACCTTCCTTTTCTTTTCATCGGCCGTGGGTAAGGGGAACGTTAGATTCCGGCTCGAGGATGAAAGGTGTAGGAACACGTGTTCCCGCTATCGCATGTATGTAGTAAACATCAATGTAATTCCACATCATTACAAATATTTTATCTTCATCTACACCATAACATTAATGAAAGTGTCGTGTTCACTGATAAACAGCGGATGACTACAACAAAGGGAAATGCATACAAACAGATAACGATCTACATTAACAACGTTTTGACCTGTACCGTATCAATTTGAAACCTGTTAATGAGGAAAACAACAAAAATTATATATTACTCGAGAAAAATTAGCGGTCTGTACCGCAACGATATGGGTAAAAGAACATGCGAACCCGCACGAGGATCGATGTCTCTTATTTTAGCACTACTATTTTATTGGTTTTTTTTTCTAATTTGAAAATTGTCCCTAACAGACCTAAGGCAAAAAGCGGAGCACTGGTGATTGACGAAACCGCACAAGCGTTCGAACGGTCAAAACGTAGACGATCGTTATGATAAAGCTCATGGGGACCTCATATAAGCTACAATACGACGTGGGAACAAATATCATAGGGAGGCGAATTATTATTCGTAGGGACACAAGGTAATATGCAGAATATTATAAATGCGCCGTAAAACTATTGGCGAGCTATCCAGAACTCGGGTTACAATACGAAGAACCGGAAAAGCGTTATTATGAATGCGGAAAGAACACCTGGAAAAATATTATAAAGAGTTCAACAAAAATGGGAATTTGCGATTAATATACCTGCCACAGGAAGCGTAACAATCCAGCTCAAGCATATGTTACGGAATGTGCTCCACTGAACGGTATGACCGGCTTGAACAAGGCCAACAGCAACGACGGAACCAACCTTGAACAGAATTTTTATTGAGAAAGGAAGTGATATGTTGATATAACGTTTTCTATGATAGCTTGGGTAAAAAAAAGGTCGCTGTCATTTCTCGGAGTTACCTGAATATACGGCAGGAAACCTTCATGAAACATCGAGGTTGGCAAAAAAGTTCTTGCGGGACTTTTATAAAACTTATCAACTTTCCGACTTTCACACCCAAATCCATGGTTTTTTTCCAAAAATAAAAATTAAGGGAGGTTTGCGTCTTACGACAGTTATTTACGAAGCACACACCTTCTATTTCTGAATAAAAACTATGCCTTTAACTGAGTTTTGGGAGGTTATCGATCCTATGAATTACGGATGAACTTTTGTGCCAAACTCATATAATACCGGCTATTACTATGTCGCTGTGGAAAAAAGAAAAAGAAAATTTGACTCAATCCTGATAATAGCGTTATTACCTTGCACTGAGTTGAGGAAATCGGTAAACCCAATTTGGAAGCAATGAGGACTGTTACAGCTGCACCAAATTCGATCGCAAACCCGCTGAAACAAGTTCATTTTTTTGCATAAAGCCAAGAAAAATAAACATGGTAGTAGTAAAAAAAAAGAATTTTTTAGGTCAATTGAGTTTATTAGCCGAAAATCGTGACGAGTAGAGAGAGTAATGAACATTCTAAGATTTATGCAGAGATTAGTGGACGGGTATCTTGCAAAAAACACATCTGTCTCTTCGACCTGCTTCAATACTGTTTGATGGTAAAACTTACCTGGGAGGTGTGATTTTAGTAAGATTCTCGCCCACTGTGTAGATAACACGATGTCCAAGCACCCACAAGCCAATACACATACCAAGAGCTCCGTATAGTAGGATGTACCTTCAAATCTAATACTTTAGCTATATGAAATCAAAATATGATAAAGAGACTTACACAGGAGTATCGAGCGTTTGAAAAGCAGATCCTTCCATGTAGATGACATAAAGGGAGGCCAGCGGTGCGATAGCATTACTGAAATAAAAAACATGTAATACAGGGTGTCCCGATAATGTGCACACTGTTTGATTTTGAATAACTCTCTTATTATGAGGTCTTTCGAGAAGCGGTAAGCGCCATTTTGTAGAGCTGGCTTCAATTTAGATTTGCAGTATAGAGCGAATCACCGACCGCTCTTCATTACTGTAGGATTACGGTAGAAACTTGAAAGAGGGTTTTGGGCCATGAAAGGCCATATTTTGCCTCAAAAAGGAATCAAAACAGCCTGAAAACTTTTACACTAGGCCAATTAGAGTTGCTGATTCTAACTGTAAAGTTCCCAACTTATTATGATGCTTGACTGAAGAGTCATGCGAGGTAAGCAGTAGCGGCCATTTACTCAATGTTCCTAAAAAGTGCGGTTATACCGTTTAGAAAGCTTCGCAATCTTGAGAATAGTTGAGTATTGAACTCAGCGTCCCTAATAACCCTAGTACACAAGTTTTCACATCTTTCTGAAAATTTTTGAAATGGCAGCTTTTTCCACAGTGACACCATATGTTCCAAGTTTCTACCGTAATCCTACAGTAATGAAGAGCGGTCGGTGATTCGCTCTATACTGTAAATCTAAGTTGAAGCCAACTCTACAAAATGGCGCTTACCGCTTCTCGAAAGACCTCATAATAAGAGAGTTATTCAAAATCAAACAGTGTGCACATTATTTTGGGACACCCTGTATATCACCCTGTATATCCAAACAATAAATCTGAATAAAACTTCAGTACCTGACATCGTTACCTCCATGCGCAAAGCCTCCAAAACAAGCAGTCATCACTTGGAGAAGAGAAAACAAAAGAGCAGCTTGTGGATCTTCTGGTTTTCCAGAGCGGAAAAACGATGCAACTGACGATGACGGAGCGACAGTGTTCATGGCTAAAATGGATAAGTATAAAAAGCATTTCCCTTCCAATAACAGAGGAAAAGGGGGATAGAAAAGGAGATCATGAATTTCTGCTTCTGTTTGAATAACACCCAAACATGCATACAATTGGCAGTCCTATTATTCAAAACTTTGGATAAAGAAAGGGATTATCTGTAAGGCTGGGGTCAAACTTTTGAGGTTCAAAAAGCATCAACTTCGATCCATGTACAAAAATTTGATTCACCAAAAACATATTGAGTGAGAACACGGGTAAAATTGATTGTTAGGCATAAACCACACAAAACTTCGGGGTTTTCATTTTCCCACTACTGCAAAATGCATTTGCAGAGATATAGCAAATCGGATCACTTCAACACACCCAATGCCTGTTTCGCTCTCCATTCCGCAATCGCATCATTTGCAGATTGTTCTTTACCCAAAGAACTCCCAATTCCAGCACCTGAATTGGCCTTTTTCAGGTGAGTTTGCAATCCTGTCAGATCCTACTGCATAAACACCCGTATGATTACTGCTTTTTTGCAGATCTTGTGGAACGCTTCATCAATTCAGCTGACAGTATAAATTTGGTACTTTTGCGTTTGATTTTGTTTTTTGTGACTATTTTCAAAAACGATGTTTCTAGAAAGGAACTGGAAAGACAAGTAGTATGAAACAAGTAAAAGAAGTCCATAGCTCGACAGGAAGTCGCCTTCAATGCAAAATAGCATTGTCGGCCTATATTTTTTTTTGCTGTGAAGAAGAGAAAGAGAAAGAAACAAAGATAGCTGCAAATTACTTGGAATACATCAACACAGCATTTACAATGCTGAATGCGCAAGAAGATGAAAAAGGCATAGATACTTACCGTGTCCAGTAGAACCAGCTGCCTTCTCATCCTTCTCAAAGTCCAACAATGCTGCTTCTAAATAAAGTATATGAGCATCAGCGAAGTACAACGTGGAAAGGTAAACCTACTTTGACCATTCATGGCATTCAATTCGCTGGAATTATTAGACTCGATATCGGTACGAGCTGTAATAATCATATTATCAATTTAATTAATTGACGAGAGCTATAAATGCTTACCAAGAATGCTTCGCTTCAGCCAGGGAGCAAGAATAAATTTAGCAGCAATAGCGCTGATTACACCAGCAGCGATAGATATAAATATACACTGCTTCAAATTAAGGCGATCGAAATAAAGAACTGAAAAACAATGATGGGGGATAAAGAAATAAATTTCTGCTCACCTGATCCTGATTCAAAGGAAATTCAGTATATTGACTAAAAACAACAGAAAAATAGACTTACATTCGGATCCTTCATATATAATAGTAAATACATTGAAAGTCATACAAGCAAAGTACAGCACCGGCAATATCCTAAGGCCACTAGCTAGAGGACGACTCTGAAAAAAAAAAAAGCTGATCAGTAGATCCGCACCACGAGAAACTTTATTTCGACATCATCTGTACACGTCATATCAGTAAGACATATTATTTAGCGTAAAGGAAACACATATTTCCAAAGAAATGCAATCTTTGCTAGAAATTCCTTGGAAACCACTAATCAGCAAAGGTTGACAAATCAGTGGTTAAAAAAATGAAGTGGTTAAAAAATAAAAAAAAACCAACGAGAAACAAAATATGTCATACTTACTTTTCTGAGGACAAAATGATCGATAATGATGAAAAATACCACAGAGACTATACCGGAGAGAAGCGGAGACACAATCCATGATGCGACTGCAATAACCATTTCATTTTGAAGTTGGCTAACTTACAATAATCAACTCACAGATGCGCGAGATCTTATGCCAACGAATCCCTGTTGTACCCCTTAGCATAAGGGAAAAACCGATGGTAGCGCCGACAATGGAGTGAGTCGTCGAGACCGGTAGTTTGAAAAATGTCGCAAGCAACATCCATGCACCGCAACCTGCAAAAAAAGGTTTCAAAACTGAGGCGTCCAGATGAGGGCTAAAAAACATCAAATATATTCAAAAATAAAATTAGTTCTTGTTGTTTCGTTAATTTATACTAAGCATGCATCTCAGGCGCGCGAACTGAAGAAAAAACTCGTAATTTTGCACTCAAATACCTCTGTCAATAGTGTTACCGTATCTCTTACAGCAACTGAGAGTACTGGATACGGTAACATTCAGCAGACTAATAAAACTCTATAACTTGGTAATCGAATTATATAAGTTGTCACAACCGTGAATGGTTCAAAACTGTGCGACATAAAAAAATATAGACTTTTACTCTAGACAAAGAAATGAAGACAGTCTTAATAAATGAACCTGTCCACTGTTCGAGATGTATAATTCGATTTGAGTGGAACTACTGCACATAGTCGGTTCTGTACAGCCAAATGTCTCAAACAGTTTCTGACAGCAAATGAACGACAGGGTCGCAAGGAAGCAAGAAACCGTCGATTTATTCTCAATTTGAAAAAAAAATATTTCATGCACTCTGTCACATACTTCGCGAACTGCTGACGATGCAAATATGGGCTGTTTTTGTAGAATATACACAACCGAATTTCTAAAATATACTAAAAGCGCTTACCAGACAGGATGGAAATCTGTCCATACATGAGTTCGAGCTCGCTGTTGTTATATACAGAGAGATCAAGGACTCCCTTGCGCATCGTATCCGTAACCTTATGACCTAAAATTGAGAGTAAATGAAAATAGTTTCCAGGTATAGCTTCATGATTAATTATTAGCGTTAGAATTATGAGCATCGTCTTTATCTATATGCCTTCTTTGATGCACCGGATAGTCATTCATTTTTTCGCGTTTCAAGAGGACCACCGAAATTAATATCGAAAAAGCCCACAACAAAAACATATATTGGTACTGATATTGAAAACACAAAACAAGTTGTTATTGACTGATAATAGCGAATGTTAACAAAAAATGCGTATTCCGCCAGACGAATACTATGATAGTTATTAAATCATTCGAGCTCACCTATTCAGTTATATATGCTCTTGGGCCTCAGTCAGCGAATGGGCGTGAATTATTAGATCATTATGTATTTTTAAGATCATTATGTTTCTAAAACGTTAGCGATTTCATTACACTTTGAACTTATTACTTTCACATGCATTTTCCTAACACGACAGTTATACAGGGTGTCCCAAAAAAATGTGAACACTGTTTGATCGTTAATAACTTCGTTGCTTTCATGTCTTTCGCCGAGCTTAAGGCACCATTCTGTAGAGCGAGGTTCAACTTAGATTAATAGTATGGAGCGAATCACCGATCAGTGTTCGTTACTGTAGGATTACGGTATAATCTTCTAGCATGTGGATTTATTGTGAAATATGCCATTTGACAAAATTTGCTAAAAAAATCTGAAAAATCGTGTACTAGGGATTTCGTGCGCCCTGATTCCATTAGACAACTTCTTACGAGTGTTTTTAGCTTTTTTGACGGTGTAGTCACATTCCTGACAAATGCTAGAAATTCAGTTATTACGGTTTAAATGGGATAACCTTGGAAAGAAGCATCACAGTAAAATAGAAATTTCATATTCGAAATTAGCGTCTTCCATTACCATAGTATAAAAGTTTTTGGGCTGTTTGGTTTTGTTCCGGGGCAGAATATGGCCTACAATGGCCTAAAATCCTTGTCAAAGTTCATACCGTAATCCTACAGTAACGAACACCGATCGGTGATTCGCTCCATACTTTAAATCTAAGTTAAACCTCGCTCTACAGAATGGTGCCTCAAGCTCGGCGAAAGACATGAAAGCAACGGAGTTATTAACGATCAAACAGTGTTCACATTTTTTTGGGACACCCTGTATATGCTTTTGGGCCTCAGTCAGCGAATGGGCGTGAATTATTGGATCATTATGTATTTTTAAGGTGTGCTCTTTTTCTTGCTTACAAGCAAGACTTTGAAAAAAAAAATTTCGCAGTACGGCTACTGTCAAAAGGCAACAGCTTTAACTCAATAGAATTAAAGTCGGTACTTTTTGACAACTACTTCTTGGGTAAGTTTTCTTTTTGAGTTAAGAACAGGGAGATTATCGAACAAGGCAAGAAGATACTCCAATTTCTACAAAAAAACTTTAGTGATGACTTTATGACTGTATGGTATTTACTATCTAAAACGTTAGCGATTTCATTACACTTTGAACTTATTACTTTCACATGCATTTCCACTAACACGACAGTTATATATGCTTTTGGGCCTCAGTCCGCGAATGGGCGTGATTTATCATAGCAATGACATTCCATATTGGTTGACGATTTAGCAGAAAAAGACTGGACAACAATTATAGTTCTGAACTATACACCAAAGCATTATTTTTATAATTGTAGACATAACAGAGATATACACGGTGTCCCAAAAAGATGCGCCTACTGTTCGATTGTTAATAACTCTCTTGTAATGAAATCTGTCGAGAAATGTTAGGTACCATTTTGTAGAGCGAAATTAAACTTAGATTTACAGTATGGAGCGAATCATCTATCGCCCTTCATTACTGTAGGATTACGGTACGAACTTTGACAAGGATTTTAGGCCATTGGAGGCTATATTCTGCCTCGGAACAAAATCAACAAGCCACGTACTCTTATACTACCTTAATGGGAGCCACTGATTTCGAATTAAAATTCCCTTTTTACTGTGATGCTTCTTTCTTAAGTTATACCCGGTGAATCGTAATAACTCGAATATCAGCATTTGTCAGAAATTTGATAACACCGTCAAAAAAGCTGAAAACACTCGTAAAAAGTTGTTGAGTGAAATCAGCATGCGCGAAAACTCTAGTACACGGTTTTTCAGATTTTTTGAAAAAAAAATTTGTTAGGTGGTATATTTTACAATGGTCCCATATGCTGGAAGTTCTTAACGATCGATGATTCGCTCCATACTGTAAATCTAAGCTCAACCTCGCTCTACAAAACGGTACCTGAAGCTTCTCGAAAGACTTACAAGGGAATGGTCAGAAGTCGAAGTGGCCAATCCAAACAAGCTACATACCATTCAATGCAGCATAGAACGCTGATTTCAAATCTGCCTTCCGTATCTGCAGAGCGCCTTTGTAGGCGAAGTTATGAGCAGCTTTACTGCGAAAAAACCGTATACAAAAATTGCGAAATTAGGCACATTATTGCTGTTTCAGCTCACATCTAGGTACGGGTCATATAAACTGACCTAGTTGCATGTTTTGGTCCAACACTGAGCCGAGAATGGCTTTGTACGGCCAAGTTTGCATTTTATGTGCACAATTTCTTAGCAAAATGATGGCCTTCAACGGCTTATAATTTCATCCACAAAAGCGCTCTGCAGATAAGGAAGACAGATTTAGAGTCAGCCTTTTATACTGCATTCAATGGTATGCAGCTTGTATGGATTGGCCACTTCGACTTCTGACCATTTCCTTGTTAGTTACAAGAGAATTATCAAGAATCAAACAGTAGGCACATCTTTCTGGGACACTCTGTACATCTCACTATTCTATTGTTCATTCATAAGCATTATAATCAAATCTTCTTAATATCTCCAAAGGCCTTAATTTTTGCCTCGATTTTGCATAATAATGCTGCAGAATGAAGATGTTTCTTAGCCAGACGTAGATGATGATAAAAATAACTTACCCAGCAGACAAGCTCCGAGCGTTTCGAAGATACTGGCAAGAATGTAAGCCTGGGTAAGCGTGATCACCTTGCTGCCAACGCTGGTACCGAACGAGTTGGCGGTATCGTTCGCCCCAATGGCGAAAGCAAGAATAAAGGCAATAATCGCACCCACAACGACCCATGGCACTAGAGTCGACTGAAACGCGACTAGGTCTACAACCATCTTGCGCGATTCCTGAAAATGAAAATTCGCTTTGCTAAGGTGACAGCCTTGTGAGTCATAAAAGTTGTGATTGACATGAAATGACTTCTATATATCAGCCATACTAAGAGACTGCTTTTTCGAAGAATTCAGCGAAACATTGTAATGTGATTTCTGCTACATTTTCAAATATTTCGTGATGTAGCAAAGAGGTAGAGGTAATTCACAGGGAATATAAGGCAAGTTAAGTGGTAGAAAATATTGGAAAAGAGCAATAGTGACAAGGGGACGTCAAAGAATGAAATAAATTTGCTCGTAAAAGCAAATCAGATGATAAGGGAACATTGTGACTGCTCTAAGCGCATTTGCAAGCGATAAGAAAAACGGAAATAACAGCCCCGAAGAGATCAGCTGATATAAATAAACTAATCAAAAAATATCCATCTTTGAACTACTTCATGAAAGTTCAAAAATCAAATTCTTCTTGATAGTTGCAATGAAAGAAGAAACAAACCTCAGGAAACGGGATACGATGAGCTCGGAACTCGGTTGCTGGATGTGCAGTCGCCTATAGATAGGCGAATAAGACAAAGCAAGTGATGTGGCCAAACAGTATATCTGGCGGTAGCTTTCGAACTAATTACCCCTGCAATAAAAAATGGATTCTCACATAGTTCATAAAATATAAACAATAAACAAAAACCGCGTTGAACGACACGTAACATTTCGAACATAAGGATGATATATGATAATGATATAATAACAAATTAACATTTCGAACATAAGGATGATATATGATAATGATATAATAACAAACGCTTCTATCAGGATACCATGAATATTTAAGAAGGCAGACGTCAGCTGCATAGATAATTTTTTTTCTATTCAGCTCACTTCACTTCAGAAAGAACGATTTAGAGAGCACAACAAAGGAACAGAAGCGTTTTGTGCATTAAACATCAGGATGATAAATAAAACAAATGATAAAATTCTGGAAATATTCTGAATGATAAGCCTTCGCCGTTCATAGCGACTCATTCATACTGCAAGTATAACTTCCAACGATCATATTCTTAGCTAAGCAAAGCAAGGTGAAAGCAAAAGTTCTGAGGGACATTCTAGAAAAACTGCTCAAAAGGTCATAGAATAGTAAATCTGAAAGTCAACAGAAGCGTAGAGACTGGATGAAGTGATTAAATTTCAAGGATCACGCCACATGGTCCTAAGAATCGAGGGAGAAAAGTCAAGCCTAAGAAATCAGAGCGCATAAAATATGAGCTCAAGAGCAAGATCTATGAAGGATAGGCTGAAAAGCAATATTACACAACATATTCAGCCCAATGAACCTCGAACAATAAACCTAATTTATCCAGATCGACAAGCGAAATGTGCGTTAAACCCTTTAATCTGCTTAGGATCATCGCAACTATGCGATAACTTGACATTTCGCAAAAAAAGGAAAAGTGACAAGACGGCGACACCTTTCTTTCGTATCGACAGCTTATGAACGTCAGAGCCGACAAAGCTCTAGCTTTGCCATCAGTGACGCTTGTGTTTGAATACGTGCCACCTCGAGAGAGACCACAGAGTTTTTCCAGCGGATACTGATAGGACCTCACAACTGTCGCGACAAACAAAAACTTTATCGCGAACTCAGCAGCAGAAGAAGTATGTAAGCCCAAGGTTTATGGATGAGCGGTTCAAAAAATCAAGGAAGAGTTGAAGGAAGGAAATGTAGTCTGAGTCAGTCAAATGTAGTTAGTAGTGTGTGGTTGAGATACAGCCGAGGGGGAGAAACTCTTCTAAGGATTTCTCAACTTTTCAGCACGGAAAAAGTAGAAAACCAGCAACTAATCCTCAAATTTTAGTCTATGTGATGATCGGAATCCATTTATAGCACCCAAAACTCAAAAGTGCAATGAAAATCGAATCACAAAAAAGCAAAGAAGATGTGTCAAAAAAACTGCAGCGCAATTTCATTTGCTGCAAGAAAGCGAAAAAAATTGCTTGGAAAAAGTCAGCGGAAACTTCATTTGCTGCAAGGAAGTAAAAAAGTTAGCATGGGAAGCTACAAATAGAATTTTCTGCATAATTTCGAGTACAAAACAATGATAAAAAAAATCCAGCATCAATGTGATGGCTGCTCCTATATAAATCTTGCAAGATTTGATCTTATGTTCGAGCACGTCCGATCTGTCTCTGAAAGAAACATTGCGCTACAAACACTTATCATTAGCGACGAGGAAGTCTGCGGCTATCGCGGCTCATCCTCTGCAAGTCTATTCTCGTAAACAAAAGGAAAGGAAAAGCATATGTACATTTTCTCCCTGCATAAAATGGTAATAAATTAGGTGGTTTTAAAATTTCGTTAACCGGTTTTTTCAAAAAATCATAACTTCCTTTCTTCCCAATAAATATTCTTAAATTTATTTTTGGTTGAAAGAGGAAACCATGCTCTTTACGGGGATGCCTCTTCCATGAACTAGTGTGAGGTTCGAGAGTTAGAAGCAGCTGATGGATTTTACTTAAGATTGGCAAGCAGGCTCACGAAAATTTTTGGAAGTAAATTTGTTTAGAAGAAGAATTTTGCGCATTACGCAGTGCCACTTTTCCCATGAAATAGTATGACATAGTTCAAGAGTTGAAAGCAAACAAAAAGAGTTGCTTTAGTTTCACATTTTTGAGCATGCTCAGGAAAACTGCACAGCATAAACCGAAGCACGAAGTCATGAACTTGGGTTCTGCGACCCGTCTTTCTATTTGAGCAAAAATCCTGCTAATCGATAGCAGATATAACACTGAATTTTAAGATTTTCGTGTCTGCGTTTTCCACTACAATAAAACTTGCTCTCGATCAGCACGAGTTTCGCTCGGACAAAAAGAGCAGGTCACAAAACCCAAGTTTATGATTGTTTCAGTTTTTGCTGTAAAGATTTTAGGTTTCTTGAGCATGCTCAAAAATTGAAATTCTCCCCAATTCTAACTCTTGAACTATGTCATACTACTTTATGATAAGTAGCACTGTAATGCGCAGAATTTTCTTACTCAAACAAAAAATAGCTTCGGAATCCCTTGTGACCCTTGAAAAATGCCGATCTTGAGTAATCCCAACTGCTTCTAATTCTTGAACTTTCTCACACTAGTCCATGTAAGAATTACCTTCGTAGAGAGCATGGCTTCCTCTTTCAAACAAAAGTAAGCTTAAAGATACCATTGAGAAGAAAAAGTTATGTTTTTTGAAAACCGGCAAACGAACTTTTGAAACCACCTGATTTATTACATTAGAAATGCTTGCAGAATACTTCTTCATACAGATAGCAGATCCAATGCTTTCAGCGAAATTTCTAAACATCAAAACTTTCACAGCACAAAGAAAGAGCCGTGTGACAGAAGACCAAACATTCTTCAAATGACTCGTGGCCTGCATCTTCGAAGTGGAAAAGCGTCGAGAACGATGGGATGGGCATAAAAGAAGAACTGTCCACGACAGCAGCAATCATTTCAGCGGCCTTGCTGGGTGTCATTATGAAGATGGATGTCATTCTTTATAGGTCAGAAAACACGACTCATTCATTGTATGGGGGCAAGTTCACTGGTATCATAAGCGAAGCAATGAGTTTGCGAGATTACGGTAGATCATAGCTCATTCAATACAATTCAGCCTGCAAAAGCAAGGTTTATATGGGTGTTGCAGGCTGCTTGTGAATACTGCAAATAGGAAATTTCATAAAAATTTCTACAAAGTGAGATCTATCTGATATGCTCTACTGACTCGAATGAGCTATATATTTTCGATCGTGGAATGCAACAAATTTTGCGAGACTTGATATCACGTTCTCAGGATTAAATAAATTGTGAAACCAAAAGCAATTTACCCTCTATACAAGAGATAATGGTAATTTTGCAATCTCAGAATGATAGAATCTAAAATTTGAATTTGCTAAGACTATTCATTCGACAAATCACTCACTACTAGGATTAAGAGAGGACGTGGTATTTATAAGGTACCAGTGCGTCACCTCTGCTTCGCAGAGGTTCGCACTGGCTCTACTATCTATGTGCCTTACTCATTCTCGTAAAATCGTGGCATTGGAACTCACCGCGCTATGCCGACTACCACGAATAAAATGTAAACAACCACTCATTTAGAAGGTCTTTTCACGTGAGATGGGTGATTTCGCGTGGATGAAAATTTTCGCAGGAAGACAAACGCAAATTTGAATAGATTTTTGGATTTGTCATGACTTGGTAGTCGCCATAAAGGCAATAGTAACCGTGAGCTACATCTCTGTGCGAAAATCTTCTCAAACGCTTAGCTAGAACCTTGGCAAATTGATCATTTACACAACCAATTCGTTTTGGCGCCGTTTTCGTTATGTAGTAAACTTTCGACCACTTTTCTGGCTAAACTTCATCGCTTGCACATTTGCTTACCAAACTCATCCACGACTCTGCAAAAAGTGCTGATACGGACCGAATTTTGCGGTAGAGAAGCCAGGTGGACCCGTTTGGTGCGCAATTTCTGAGGGATCCACTCAACGAATCTACTCGTGCTTTTGCGTGTTGGACTTTCATGAAGGTAGCATGCCCTATACAAAATTTGAGCTTAGAACGCTGGCTGGAACACGCTCCACGAATTTCGTAACAGACACACACAAACACAAAGTCACGTAAACATCCTTAGCCCGTTATTATAAGTCATGATAGCAAAAAAAATTCGCTAAAACTACGTCCTACCGTATACCTACCGTATCCCAGAGCACGATAATTTGTTAATAAAGAAAGAACTGCCTTGGCGAGTGAAGTCTAATTGTAAGTCTGCTCAGACCTAGAATAACCGTCTTTGAGAAAATTAAGGCCAAGTGCAAATCTCGTCAAGATCTTTCACATTTTGTGGCCACATTTGAGGTGGAATGTAAAGAATATCGCACTCGTCGAGTTGGAAGCAAAGGCAAAGAGAGCGATGGGATTGAGAAGAGAACACACGCATAAACGAGCGCAGTTATCTGATAAAATGTAGGCAATGTATCCGCTAGACTTAACAAAATGTCAATGAGAAAGTACAATATCGAGCTATTCAATAATCTCAAATATAAAGTATAGCATTTTCAAAGTGCACAAGAAGTGAGGGACGCTAGAAAGTGACATCAAAGTTGGAGGATAAGAGTGGAGAAAGTGAGTGTGTACTCAACAGGTGGCACACCGGGATCGATCCCGAACTCACGCGAAAATTAGAGAGAGTTAGCATAGGAGCAAGGACCGTTTAGACCATGGTAGGCAAAACGAGCGATGACGTAGAAAATGTACTGTAATATAAATTGACAGGCTGTCGCTCAACAAAAGGATAGCGACCAACACTCCAGGTGCGTCGCTTAGCATCTCTCTTGAGTGTAATCAAACAGTGCGAGAAGTGCTATCTCAACACTGCAAAAATGCGGTGATTTTCCCTAGCCAATTTAAAAGCTAATGAATTCAAGAAAAAAAACAAGATCTTATGCATAGATTCTCAGTGAAAGCCAATGGCTGGCTGCCCAGCCTGTGCCAATGGCTGCTGTGGCAAACACAAATCATCCAAGAACTAAATTGTTGCAATGAATTATCGAAGCGAAAAAAAAATGGATGCGATCAAAAAAATTCAAAGCATGAAAAATTGAAGTGAGATCATCGCGAAGCTCATGTTGAGCGATTTCATCGGAAGCTAAGTTCGTTTAGAAATTCGTGAACTGTTCCTAATGCCAATTAGCACTGACATATGAGATCAGAAGGTAAAAGTTCACTTAAAAATTCGTAAGCTGTTCCTAATTCAAAATCAGTATTGACGTAAGAAGGTTTATCATCTTACATCACAAAGAGAAAATTGACTGAAAAGACGGAATTCGAATAAGCTTTCAAAAGCCAGAGCTTCCCACAATGCTAGAATTCGCACGCTGTCAAAATTATTCTTAAAGTCCGCCAACCACAACTAAAAGGTTGAGGAGAATTGAAGCGCTCAAAAATCTAATTAAAAACGATGTAGCCCGACTATCAAGTTTCTCTGAATCTGAATGAGGATTTGGGGATTCCTTGCAGATGGCAATGGAAAGGATGAAAGGAGCTTTTCTTTTCCAGAAGTTCCTTGACCTCTTGAAGTTCATCAGCTCATCATAGATTACGCCGCGTCACTTCTCCTAGAATTTGGGAAAATTTTAAGCTCATGGTGTGCAGAGTTGACAGTGCAAACGAACGCCCCATGTTTCACTATTTTTCTTAACTTTACTCTGACTTCCACTACCTGAAGGTACAGTTATTCTCTCTATATTGTCCTGAGATAAATAGGACAGTTCATGAAAAGCGCACCTTTCGAATGACTGAGCAATGGACTGTATGACTAATCGTCGAAGAAGTTCCAAAAGTATAAAGGAGCTCTTGCTGAAGTCAGGTCAGTTTAAGGATCTCGTATTTAGTACATAGCTAGGCGAAACTCTGCAGTATAATTAAACGGAGGTTTTAGCGCACCTAGCAGAAGCCTACCGGCTATTTCGGTGTACCTTTGATTCAACTGGACTGGCGGCTGGAAGGCGGGGTTTCGTGACCTAACTAAGGCCAGAAAATGATCAGAGAGCACTTTCGCGAGAGAAACGCAGACTGCGTCGCGGGCGCGAGTGGTCGCCCTCCAGCTGCCAATCTCATATCAAAAAGTAATTCGTTAGCATCCCACAATCTTACCTCATTTACCGGGACAATGTCCCCATTACATGAAAATAATGAAAACAAACCTAGAACACGATAACAGCCAAGCGGAACATGTAATGGTTAGCTGTATGGTAGCCTAGATGATGAAGTACGTCTAAACAGCTGCGAGTGGACGAATGATGTGTCACCTGTTCATGACGACGCACCACTACTAAGAAATGAGGAGTTAGTTAGGGTGTTTATGAGGCAAACAAAGTGGTTTTCGAATAAACAAAAAATACAGAAGGGTTTGAAGTACAAAGATCATGACATCTTTCTGTCTTGATTTGCCACGTACTCGCATATATTCACTGATTTACGATCCTTCCAAGCATCATATCGATGACCCAGCATTGAACAGCTGTACATTTGATTGGATATGTGGCAAAGCTGTTGAATATTAGACAATATTAAATCATCAGTAATATTTAGAAGAGTTTTAGGACAAGCCTAATCGTAAGCACCTCTTCAGTTTGGCTTTCCCACACATACTTTGACCTTTCAAAGTCCTCAAAAAGTAGCAATTTTCTCCTATGAACGTGAATTTCGAAATGCTTACTCACCTATCAATTTTACATGTATTTAGCTCCCCCCAAATACGCTAATTTCCCTCTAAACTGCCCAGACACATTAACATGCGGAAAAAGTTCTTTGCCCATATAACTGGCTCGTTTCTCCTACAGATTTTTCTTTGCGAATGTGATTCTGGCAATGATTATTCCTTGTATCTATAGTACATATGTTCAGCTTTCCGCAGATATCTTTATGTGTAGTTCAGAAATTATTCGCACATAGAACTGACACATTCTCGCCGATATGTCGCTGTATTTCTGCAAATACTGTAAAAAGATTTGCGATGACTTCACCAGACCAACAACCAAATAGCTTCGTCTAAACTTTTCAGAAGCTTATGTGACAGTTGCTAGAGTTTTTCTCCATATTTCGTTGCACACAATGTCGCGAAAATTCATCTACCCATAACTTCCGCTTAATAACGATTGTTTACAAGCATTCAGACGACATGGTAGGCCCCGAGCTGTCATACAACACGCAAATGCTTGTAGCAAAACTGTTAAGCTAACCCTTCTTCTTCGTAATTCCTTAAATCAAAACGCCACCAAGTTTATTCGGGAAGACAAAAACAGGGTATTTTATCGAACTCTTGAGTTAAGAATGAAGTTTAGAATTCTAATCGCAGCGTTAGAAAATGCTGGAAAGAAAGTGTAACTAGCAGCCATTAACCTTTGAGTTGCAAATTGCGCCTAAACGCAGTAATAAATCACAGAGTGTGCAAACCGGTTGCTCAAAACCCTTCGTGCTGGTTAGAGATTGTCAATTATTGAAAGAAAAAAGCCTGTACTTGCAATTGCAGGTATAACAGATTATTAGCGTGCAAAATTGAACTTAGATATTAATCATCGAAGAGGATAAAAAAGTGCGTCTTTGGAATTCGAATAACCTTTAAAGATGCGAGGAAAGTGTAAGACAAGAGAAGTCCGATGGTAAGCTAATGAATAATTAATGACAAGGCAACAGGATTTAACTCCACACAGACACGCAAATAAGGACATTGTCGTAAAAACAACATCATTATTGGAGAAAGCCGTTCACAAAGAGCAACTTTGTTTGACAGAAAGGCTAGCGGGAAATCTATCAGTGCTACAAAGCGTGGTAACAGCAGTATAAATAGTCAGCATATTTTGAAATTGTTCAGAAATCATAAGATAACTAGAATTTGCAAGGCTTTCCAAACTCGTTGCAGTTTACTAGTGTAAAAAATCGTTACAATTGTCCTCATCTGCATATATCCGCACTAACTACGATGAAATGGACAATGAAGATAGATGCTTAGCAGTAAGGCACATAAAAACCTAGCCTGTTTCACCAATCAGAGCAAGTTACAATATTTACGTTAGATCTGAATCGCAATTGTCTAACTGCTGGACATAAAGAATGATTGAGATGATTCCACATTCCAAAGACTGATCCCATGATAGCGGGTAAAAACTGAGAAGAAAATAGATCAAAGCTGGCAACATAATTTATAGATATCTCATACAAGACAAATCAATCTGATTATGAAAAAACTCAAATCAAACAGAATTGTTCGATAGAAGCTTTGCAGTGCCAAACAGCTGAGAGACTACCGTAATCAGACACAGCTATTTTCTACTTACCATTGAGCTTTGACCTTCACAGCTCAACGCTAATGAAGGAGCTGATGTGCATATAAGACTATAATAATAATATTGCTGTCTATGTTAAATCAGCCAACACGGCTTATTCTAACTGTTCCAAAATAACTGATTCACCTTCCACATCAATCAAACGTGGTGAAAAAAAAAGGATTCTGGGAGCACTAATATCCTTGATGCAACTCATATGTCCGGATAGTAGCCTGGGAGCACTGCTATCCGTGAATCTTTATGGAAAAGAAAGAAAAAAAGTTTCTGCAAATACGTGAAGTCGCTCAACGGGTGGGGTATCTCTAGAAGCTTGAATTATAGGCTACTTTCCGGACATATGAGTTGTATCAAAGATAACAGTACTCAAAGTCTCCCATTCTTTGGCCCGAAAATTTATTCTAGTCCCGTCACTTGATAAAACTGATTTCGTGATAGGTTCGTCGATAATATGCTCAAACAACATGTGTTTTGTTGAACTGCAGATATGCAGACAAATGTGCAGCTCTGTTTATAATTCAGTTATATGAACACATATCAAAGATCTCACCGACAGATCTTCAACTCGGAACAATCCATGCCCACCTTTCGACGATATGGTTGAACCGAGAAATGAAAAACCAGGAACAACTTCAAAAAATCAACAATACATCCGAAATGCCTAATTTATATATACGGCAAATGAGATTGGGCACTAATGCATTGCATTAGCATCATTTTTTTCTAAAATTTTAGCTGCAGTAGAAAAATGACTTTTTATCTGTGATGTTGAATTTATCTACGATTGGAAATTCCGCGAAAATGAGCTTCGAAAACTCAGCAAGCAGCTACAATTTTCACAACTTGTACAACTATCTTTCCCCAACTCACTTTCAATTAAAGCAATGAATTTAATATCTTGAAAATTTAAATCACACAATATTTAGAAATCGGGATGTGGTAATTCTTTATAAAAAAAATGGAAAAGAGAGATATAGTCTAACAATAAATAGGAAAAAAGTAGTTCTCATGTATCGAACTAAACGATAAAAAGGAGGCTGAAATTTATCTTGAAATATTTCCTAATAATTTGAGAGTTCGAGGCTCGAATCGGGAAGATTTTAAATGCTTTAAAGATATGCTGTTTGGAACGGAAAGAGTTTTGGAGAGAAAAGAGGCACAAACAAATCGAAATCTTATTTGGGAGAATGTGGACGACTAAAATGAGATGACGCAGAGAAGCACTTTAGGACAGTGCATGGGCACAACATTGGTTGGCATAGCTGGTATTGATGTTGATATGGAACAAAGCAAATTTTAGTGGACCCCAGTCAATAGTGAAAATATCCTTTTATGAAACTAATCTCAATTGAAAATTACATAAAGAGCAGATTATTTGGAACTAACCATATATGGTGTACAGCAAACTATAAGTTCAGACGTGTGGTCAAACAAAGATTTGATTTTGCCAGTTCGCCAAATTTGATTTTGCGAGTTTGTGGGTCTGTAACACTATCAAATACAAAGCCATAGACATATATAGGAAGCAGTAAGTTTCGAAGTTGAAGTGAAAGAATATACGAAAAGTGCGTCTTTTAAGCGACTCGAGCTTTGCAAACGCGACTTCTTTTCGCGGAAGGACTGACTCAACGTCAATCCACCGCCGCCGCCGTCTATGGGTGGAGATATTCTGGGAAGCTTTCGCAACGCAAAAAAAGCGCTCGCACAAAAACACAGCTGAATATATCGATTTTGCAGGACGGAGCTCAGCTTATACGATGTCTCATGTAGAATGCTCGTGATAACTAACTTCGCATGGAAACGGAGAATCGATATATCTACTAGATTCGTTGCAGATGTGTTCACATCAAAGTAAATAGAGAGCATAAAACGAAGAGAAACATATGTGTTTGACAGCAGAACTGGATAACATTACGAGTAGAGTATTTCGTTATGCGACCTAATCCTAGGAGCAATGAGTGGATTTGTCACTTACGAAGTGACGACATAAGTCTGAAAGAATGAGTCATCTCTTGGCCAGACATGAGTCATCACCTCAGGCTCTTATGCGCCGACACAAGGCACCAAGTACAAAAGGCTTGCCGCCGACACTTCTGGGAAAGCGCCGTTTTGCGCCGCGAATGCCGACTTTAGCCAAACAAAATGTATATCTTTCTCAAAAAACTTTCTATGAGGCTCATACTGCCTTTGAGCAAGAAAGAAAGAATTCGTCAGCAAATATGCACGACTCATGTAGCGGTAAAAATTAAGATGTAGAGGGAAAAAACTTTATACACAGAACAAGAGTGTGAATCTGTGTAAGTACGGCCACCTTCTCAAACATGGCATGAGAAAGAAGAGAAATGGAGCATAAACTATGGATCAAAACATTCAAAAGGTCAGTGTAAACAGAAGAAAGGAAAAGCAAAAGGAAGAATTGGTCAGTTGGTGATGCAAAATACTGCGGTTAGTGGGTTGTATGCCAAGATGAACGACAGCTGCAAATAAGCATCCGGTAGTCTTACGGTTTTCAGTATGCTGAGCTTAAAGTCATCCCTTTGACGCTCTATGTTCCCCTTTGAACGAAAATGGTGCCGAAAAGTAAAGAATAGGTCCCATTAACTCGCAGCGTTTTTTTTCAAAATTTTTCATCAACACCATATCGAGATTTAAGATTGAGAGAGATTGACCTACGTAACGCATACGGCTGTCACAAGCTATCGTTCATGTTGGTTGCCTCCCCCCCCCCCTCCGGGTTAGTGAGATTTCAGCCACTAATTGGTGTATCAGAAAAAACAGAGCACCAAGGAGATTAACTGAGAAAGCAACTCACCTGTTCCACAGTCAAGACCGTTCACGAAGAAGCAAAAGATACGACTGGAAGCTATCTTTCTGCTTCATGATGAAGAATGCACTGTCACGCCGGTGTCAATCAACATTACATTTGAAATTGCTAATTCGTTGAAAAATGCTGCGTTGTCATCGCTGAGATGCACATTTTCCATGGCATATCAGAACAGCTCATTTTCAAAGCCACAAAATGATGGGAAACACAAAGTTTGGTTTTTTGGAAATGAATCTGAACGGCAATCAACGAAATGAGATATGAGCTGACATTCTAGGACATGAAGAAGATGTAAAGTGATGAAGCAATACTGAGAGATGATGATGGCGCGATTTTCAGGGTCGCTCACCAATCCGCTTACCTTGAACCAAATTTGACGTTTGCTCTATGGTCACCAGCGAGCTTATTGTTATAAATAGAAGGAAGGAACAAACACGCGCATCTAGAATAAACACCTGTGATGTCGCATGCATGGCACATGGCTAGGGTAGTCGAGAGAGAGAGGAGCTAGGAAATGGCTAGGAACTCAAAAATTCGTAGCCGCGTCTGCTAGAGCGCGGGTATAGCGGCGTCGAGGAGCGAGATAGCACAAGGCTGGCGGACAGCCTCGTAGCACACACAACAGCAGAATCGTTTGCCGCTGGCAGCCAGCCAGCTTACACACATGGCAACCGGCGGCGAGTTTGCTTTGTGTGTTCGGCGACTCTACGATGAGACCGCACTCCCTCGGAACTACCGCTGATGTTCGATTCAAAAATTATGAAAAGCCATGAATGAAAAAGGATGTGCCTCTATGGTAAAATAATAGTTTGAGAAAAAAGAGGTGAAGTAGGATGCACCACAACCGCAGATAGGTTTTGCAAACAAAATAGAAGATAGGTTTCCCCACAAAAAACCAAGGAAATTTAAACGTGCAAGACAGACATATGTACATTCACAGACCTGCATACCAAACCACTAAATATAATAGATATAGAAAAAAGTAATCAAAAGTGAAGTAAAAACAAGCTATAAACTCACAAACCTGCATGCAGACTACATACTCAAGACATAATGAGATACGAACCAGCCCTTAACACGGCGCCACAGTTGTCCATTTGTTGATTCAAGCTTCGCGCGCAAGTAACCTTAAAAACAGTATAATCCGCCCGCAAGCCTGCAGACAACAAAAAAAGAAATCGTGCAAAACTTGCACTTTTGAGAGCGTCAGCATTCCACATCCATAGCTCCGACAGCTCGCTAATCTTTGCTATTGACGCAGATGAATTCTCTTCGATTTCATGGAAAAGAAAAGCTGTGACGGAAACTATAGCACGTGACGATATAAACATAGTCAGAGGCACTAAAACAAGTACATACTAAAAGAGAAAATAAAAGAAAGTGAATGAAAATCAGAGACGTAACTACTACTACTAAATCTACACACGGCTGCGCAAAGCGCGCCCCATGCCCCAATGCGAATTTCTCCAGCGCGCAGGATCTTCGCTGTTGGAGCATGCCAGGCAAGTGGACCTGATCCCTTTTGACAAACGTAATGTGTTATTGTTATTGCTCTCCATGTTCAGGTTTCTTCCACATATCAATGTCCCAGACTAAGGTAAGGTATATAAACACTCGTTGCTTACAATAGCATAAGTCCTCTAAAGCTTCCTTCTTCTCGTAGTGTTAAAGAACTCATCGCCTTATGTAGTTAACAAAGTTCATCTATTTGAACGTTGGAAAGCAGTATCATCAAAGTCTACGTTTCAGGATAAAGTACTGTGTTGAATTGTGAGCCTAGCTTCACTAGTTGAATCTGTACAAACTTAGATTTATTCGGCGCTGTTCGGCTATCCGAGCCCAAAATTTTATAGTCGATTTCGCTCAAACTTGGCCCAGCGGGGTTATCTGGCATGCTGACACGAATATCACATTTTTCTCCGCAGGAAATCGCCTTCCTGTGGGGTTACGGTGGGTATGCGGTAGGAGTCAAAACCGTAGATTTGACTGAAACTTGGCCCAGGGAGCTTATCTGACATGCTGAACGTGGAGACATGATACTATTGCGCTTGGTGAAATTTCTAGTGGTTTTTCTGAACCTAATCTGACCTGAAAAGCGCAAAGGTGCTTTACTGCACCGTCAAAAGAATTGTAATTGATGGCCTTAAAGAGGGCCGTTGGGATAGCATATGTCAACTAGCAGTCAACCGGATACAGCTCGGCTACCTGCCTCCGGAAGTTGTGGAGAGATTCTTCACGCTCGCCGAGCTTCCTTCTCCACATAAACTCCCTCAGCCAGTCTGCGTAGCGCCTGTTACCGATTCCGCACCTTTGCTTCACCATCCTTTTGAATTTTTCCCAGTGGCTTTCTGCGTTCTGGGTGTATGCGCCTGTCCTTGGATCCACAAAATTCGGTGGTTCACAGTCAGGTGAATGCAACCCTGTGGTAAGGCAGCGATACGATTGTAGGCTTGTCGACAACGATGGCTGTGCCTGGTCGGATATACATGACGATTAGGCGGAGGAGGGTCCGGGCGTCGCGTCAACCATACGTGTGCAAAGGGAGAACATGGCCTCTCTAGGGTGAAAGGGGTCATAGGGGTCGGTCCCGCCTCTTCAGGGTGAAGGGGATATGAGGGCCGACGGGGGGGGGGGCAATGTTCGTCATCATTGCTTCTCATGTTCTTTTCATTCACATGCATCAAGTGAAATTGTAGCCTGGTTAAAGTCAAATATTGGTTTTACCCGCTGGAAGCCGGAGAAGAAAGACTGGTGAAGTGAGATTAAGAAATCAACATTTTAAGCAAATCAAACTATCGGCATTATTAAAATTGACTTTAGTAACATTTTAATCCATAATATCATTGATATGATTACCAAAAACTTATTTGAATCAGTGAGAAGTTCGTCGAAAATTTGCCGATTATTCACTTCTAGAAAACGACGAAAAAGCCGTTTGCGTAGAGAAGAAGGTGCAATCAAGGGCACCTGTTACATCGAAGATTTAGTGTAATTAGGGTTAGTCTTACTGTCAAAATGCTATAGCTACGAGGATCGTGGAGTTCTGCGACCCGCCTACTTGGACGATGATATGGATGGAGAAGAACGGCCAGAAATGCATTTTCCCACATTGGAGCACTATACAAGAAAATGACGACAATCGGATATGATATATGATTAATAGCACTTGATTTTTTGAAAAAATTTTGTTTTTCATCGAAGGAGATTGAGAAGCTCAAGAGATCTTAACACGTTTCGGACCGATGCCGCAGATAGTGCAGCACCCGGGTGCTGAAAGGTAAGAAAATATATAGGTTGTGGGAAGAGGGATGCTAAAAGTACGTGGTGAAAGGAGGGGGGGACATGGTATAATGGGCGTGTTCCTTTAACTCCTTAAAAAGACGTTTTTGGAGTACATGAAGGAACATTTTCATTATGCCATGTTTCTCCCCCTGTCACCGCGTACTTATAGAATCCCTCTCCCCACAACCTATACATTTTGTAAAAGAGGACGACGAGAGGAATTCAACGAACACCTAAACACTCTCCCAGCTTCTCATACAAAAATGATACAATTTTTTTAGTTAGAAATTGGCTTAATTTCGAAAAAACGACTACGACCCCTTTCACCCGATAGGAAGATCCCCTTTTCTCCTGGCAACCTACATATTTTCAGAAAGCGGACGACGAGAGGATTTTAATAGAGTGCAAAAGACTCTTCTGGGTTTTCGTATAATAAAGTTATAAATTTTTATAAAAAAATTCCCTTAATTTTAGAAAAACAATTACGACCACCTTCGCCCTACAGGAAAATCCTTTCTTTCCTGGCAAGCTATATATTTTCTGGAATCTTTCAACAAGTTTACCCTGTCGTCATTTTCTTGTATAGGGCTCCAACGTGGGAAAATGCATTTCTGGCTGTCCTTCCTCATCCATAGCATCGTCCAAGTAGGCGGATTGTAGAACTCCACGATCCTCGTAGCTATAGAATTGTGACAGTAAGACTACCTGATTACACCAAGTCTTCGATGTAACAGGTGCCCATTGCACCTTCTTCTCTACGCAAACGTTACGATCTCTGTCAGACTGCGCACCGATCATCAAAGTTCATTTATTACTTCACTTATTATTTCAGCAAATACGTGAGTAACTTCATTGACATGTATAAAAAATGGCACTTCATGTGCTTCCCTTGTAAGTTTAGAGTCCTACAACTTATCAGATGATATGGCATGAGGTCTTTCTGCCCTGAGGTAAAGTCATAAAATATTCGATGAAGATTGCTTGCAATACGTGCACGGAACTGAGTCTCCATTTGTAGATGAAACTTGAATGGTTGTAACGCCAGCACGTTTGTCATAGCTGATGTCAAGAAAATTATTCTCGAAGCTTCTATTTTACATTTTATTTTACATTACACCATAAATATTCGTAACGAGAAACTTTTCAGGGCTTTGACTCCTGGGATACTGTATGCGACGTCGTGACAATCACTGCTATGGATATATAGGCGCTCTAGATAAATCGAAGGCGATATTTATTAGTTTTAGGTCAACTCTACCTTCAGTTTAAGGCAATCTTATTCATAATAATTTTTGCTAGATATCAAACCGAAAAGCTTCGCTCTGAAGCTAACATGTGCAAAGCTTATATTAGCGTTTATTTTTGGGGAACTAGGCTATTCCCGGTTTGGGTGATGGACACAAAAGAAGCTTTTAATATCGTTAGCACGAAGACAGCTAAGCATCTCAGTGGAAATGGCTAGCGTTCAATGTTGGATATCATATATAGGATATGCTTATGCGGATGGATGGGTTATGCATTAGCGGCAAGCAATTGAACAGTACGCTCTCATAATAATCATTGTTGTGCTTGAGCGCTCTACATGGTGCGCCAAAATTAATTGCGCCAAAATATTCAAAGTAATAGCACAACAATGGAAATGAGAAATTTGGTCTGAATTTAATGTCACAGAATGTCGTAAGCATACTCTACAGCATTATCAAGATCCCAAATCGGTCTTTATTAATAGAAGTAAGAATTGCAAAAAGCAATGTTCGTGACAAAAAAAACGCAAGCTGACGCAAATTATTAAATAGTCAAAATTTTTGTTCTGAATGCTCCTAAAGATTTCAAACCTCAGTAATCTTAAAGCTTAAAACTAGCTCTATTGTACAGCGAAATCTTTACCTGAGAGAAGCGGTCACTGAAAAGGTAAATGCTGGGCAACTTTGCGAGCCTCTACCCTCGTGCAGCACGCGACAAAGCCAAAGAAATATTATGAATTTTTGCCGAAAAGCAAAACAGGAAACTTCGCATTTTTCAACTAAGCTACAATATTATTGAACCAAGAAAACATTATCAAGCTTGACCGCTGGCTGAGAAGGTCTTATATTCATGTGGCGCTTGATTATACATGCGCAAATAATTGTGGCGCACCCTGTAATGACTAACTTCAACGCGCGGCAATGAAGCACTTACCAACGTTATCTATTACTGCCTTAAGTCGCAATCACACCCAGTGGTCTATTTGGAGTGAAGGTCGAGAAAAGAAGCACGTGTTGGATATGGGTAGTACGAGCAATATCATGTTCAATTTTTTGGGCTCCTGGGTTTGAACAGAACTGTCTGATATTGACCAGATCCGTTGGGTTAGTAATTGAGCAGCCTCAAAGTACATATCCACATTCCTGTGTAGTATTTGAGGGGAGGCCTTTGTAAACTATGAACAAGGCCGGCCTGATAACACCTTACAACAGGATATTAAGCATGATTTCGGATCCCCTCTGGTTTCGGCTCAGTCATTCTGCAAACACCACCTCGTTTGCCATCGCTGTCGTGCTAGTCAAGACAGCCTGTGCTGAAGCACTTTTCGGTCGGGGTCAAATTTGGGTCGAATGTAAGCACCTATAGGCAGCGTCCAGGCAAATATGGGCAGATGGAGATATTACGCGGAATCCTGTATCGGGTGCTTAGCTAAGACACTGCCCAAGCGGCAGCGTAAGTGAGCCAATCACAGCTGATAAATTTGCCTCCAAGCAGGACCCCAGTATCCTATTAGCGGACAAATTGCATCATGCTGGTATGCTTTTGCGCGAGGACCAACGCGAAACTGCTGGGTCGTGGTATGAGACCACTCGAGCATGAAACAAGTCATCTGTCAATACGATTTTGGGGTCTGAAGTAAAAATCTCAGCTGAGATTGCAAAATCTGAGCTGTCGCTTATATCTTGCCGCAGTATCTTGTTTAGGGCCCTAAAATTAATTTCTGAGATCCCCATAAATCAGATTTGATCGAATTCCGCTTTCAAACAAACCGTTTGATTTGCTTCTGGCAGCTTACAATACAAATCATGTCTAAAATGTCCAAAACGTTTCCAGATGGATTAACGAATGAATTCAGCATAGCCCTTGTGAGTTTCTTGTGTGATCCTTCTCGAAAAAGAGAACTTTTGTTATAGAATGCTAAAGCTATGGGAATACCCACTATGCGGAACAACTGCGAGCAGATGTGCAAGAGATAGTGCAAGACTATTTGAAGTTAGAGAAATTGCATTGAATCAGTGCTTTTTCCTAGTTGGAATAATAACTGTCATGCTCAAGATTGCAGAAGCTTTGTATCCCAGAATGCTGTCTTCTTTCACGTGCCAAATAAAGGAAATTGAGAATCTTACAGGGATGCCAATCTGGGTGCCACGGTGGGCGCGGCAGCCCGAGCCGCGCCGACGTGACACTCAGATTGGAACCCCTTGCAGCTAATCACTTATTATTACAGAGGCGCAAATGGTGGAAGTCAACTGCTGCAAGAAGTGATCAACAGAAAAAGTATGGTAATTTGTATGAAGTAATTGGTGCGTAGATCAGCTGTTGCTTAAGAACACATGGTTCCTTGGGCCAGGCAAAGTGTCTAAATATTTCTATGATGCTTTCTTGACTGTGTGGACTGGCCTAAGAGAGGCCTTCGATGTACACCACGGAAATCACCCTGACTACGAAAGGTGGGTATGTGCTGGAATACCCGCTCTGCCCTGCCCTGTCAGTATATTAGGCTGGAAACTAAGTTTTGCAACTGGTTTCATAACTTCACTCTCTTTGGATATGGCGCACTCAAGCTTTGGCATTATGTAGAAGGCAATGTGAGCTACAATTGAGCACAAATTGTCTAAATTTTGAACAAGAAATAGAAAAGTTTCAGGCGTTTTTCGAAAACTAGTGAAATTTGAGAATTTTTGGGGTTTCAGGCTAAAATGAAGCCTTTGGCAGCCTAGACCATGCGCAGTAATCCGAATTCTACAAATTATTGCTGGAGGTTGACTCCTTCGGCCTATTAAGAAAGAAACAAAATTTAGGGGCATGTCGATGTACGCAAGAGCTGCTGGGGACGTCAATGACTAAAGAGTCCGAAACTCAAATTCCGCCGAGACTTTACATAGTAAGGTTATTTGACCTGCCAAACGCGAATATTACGCTCATTTGTTGAATCAACGCCTTTTTCTTGTTTAGGGTGAGACACCATATCATACACCTACACTAATCCTACAAAAAAGCCCTTATCACGCAATTTCACTATCGTTTTCGTGATCAGCGTGTCGGATAACACCCCTATGCCAAGTTTCAGCCAAATCCATCAAACTTTGAATTTTTCCCCTCCATACTATGCACTTACCGCAACCCTCACTGCGACGTCAGAATTTGGTAGGACAGCAACTGCGCTTGTAGCTTACGTAATAACCAACGCAGTGGCAAAATTTGAGTGCGCCATGTTGAGTGAGAGGGAAGCTATGAGACCAGTTGCAAAACTTAGTTTCCAACCTAATACTTTGTCAATATACTGTAAACTATCAGGTTGTCCGGAAAATAATGTCGCATGGCATCCTACCGCGACAGAATGACCACAAAAAACATCGAGTGGGGTATCATTCGATAGAGCAAAGCAAGCTCTACAAGCTAGTTCACAAATCTCCGCGGAGATGTTGCTCCAACTGAAGCTTGAATCCAAAATATAAAAAATTTCAGACGCCCGAAAAATCGTATCTCCGTTCACAGACGTCTTAAGGATCTCCAATTTGCACAGGCATGTACTCTCCACACTAGACAATTCACCTGTATAGTTTTTGGTATTTTTCCATGGCTACAGTACGAGAAATAAAAAGAGGTCAAAAGTGCGAATATGTCGTGTTTTTCGGGTTTTTTGCAAACAATTTGATTTTTCTCGAAAACTAGCGCTTGTCTAAAGCTGAAAATTCATGGTTATACTCCTAAAGGTTCATGCTACAGAATCACCCATGTGAGAGAAGCTCAGGATTGCTTTGGCAAAAACATGCCAAATTTGGTTTTCTCAATTTTCAGCCATGGAAAAACCTCGAAAATGCGCGTACGAGTGTCTCGTATAGTGACTCCATGCGTGAGCAAGTTAGGGGTCCTCAGGACTTCTCTGAACGGAGATACGGTCTTTTTCGTTTTTTCGGATCTTGAGTGCCTTGTGAAATTTGACTCCAAACTTCACGCAAATCAAACCCGGCGCGAAGGTTCGAGCTTCATTTTGTAGAGCTTGCTCTGATCTATCGGTTGGTACCCCATTCACATACTTTCGTGCGCACCCTGCTGCGATATTGCATGATAAAACAAAAAGCGACATTATTTTCCGGACAACCATATACAATTCCCCTAGCTTATACAAATTTTTAAAAGTTTTTTATACCTGTTTCTCTTCCGTATGTCAGTATCCCCTTCTCCCACTACGTTAAACCACTGTGCCTGATGATGGAATAAGAGAAACTTAAATTTTTGAAAACTTCTACATTTTCAAATTTCTGCGACGTTTGCATCATGTCGCACCAATATCTCTCAACGCGAGATAATCTAGAAATCTAGAAACTACCAACAGAGAAAACGACAACGGACTTAGGTCTGAAATTTTGGTCACCATTCTTTCGCAGATGGACTACGCATTCGGCGTCGTAAACGATAGAGACGCAGTGCCGCATGTTCCATTTGGAAATTCTTACACTCATCATAAGCATGAGGTGAGCATTTTGAGACTTTCTGTAAGGCTAGAAAGAGTTTAGTGGGGTTTAGAACACCTAAATCACATCGCGTTTATCATAGTGCTGTTGACGAAAATGATGTAAATTTTTCGAGAGCTTAAAACCTAAAATGGAGCAAATACACGCATCTAAGCGTACGCTCAGCACACTCTGATGCCTATTTCAAAGCTGCTCATAAAAAGGTTGAAAGCTTCGTCGAAAACAAAGGAAACACAAGTAAAAACAGTTTTCACTTCTGTAAGGTTGTGAAGAAAACAACGTCACTTTTTATGATACCACAACAAAGCAAAGACTAAAAATATGTTAGGGTCACTGTTTATGGAACCAAGCAAACTTTACAAGGTAATCACAGCTCCGCGCAGAACGTGCCCATTCAAAGTTTAAAGCCAAAACTTGCAAAGAATGTTACACTCAAAGACCATATCGCTTCCCTCCACCTTCCCCCCCCCCCCACCAAATTTCATGGATCTTAAGTTGCTCATGCATACGCCTTCCTACACAAATGTAAAGTTGCTGTAATTATTCTGCTGCTAGAACTCAAGAATGAAGATAAGTCACAAACAAAACGTCTTCATGTTCGGGTTTAATGTGGTAAATAAGATATTTTTAGACAACTGTATCGCATGGAGGGGACAATTTTTTAAGCCACTATGCGGGAGAGTGCCAATTTTTGCCTGTGTTTTTTTCAAATTATTAGCCATGAAAACATGAAGCAAGTGTTTATAATGCGTGGGAGTTATGCAGGATTTTTTTGTCAGGAGATTCGTTCCTTAGGATACTCAAATGTTCTTAGATCTAAGCCCAAGATTACGGATCACGATATTTGCATATCTCTTGTGGAGCTTGCTTGATCCATCGTGCCTTTCATATAATTTTAAGGGTTGCGTCTCTTTCAATTTTTAGGGAGATCGTCTTGTTATCCACGTCTCAAGGAACATATAACCTGAGAGCATGAAGACCTAGAGAACTATTACATACTTCTCATTCAAAAATTGTTGCAATCTAGAGCATTTCTAAACTAGTGATCCCTAAATGCGCACTTATTAAGGTATGGTTCCCGAATGGCATGGAGCCTGATTCAAATTACGAAGCGTGCCTTGAAAAAGGAACTTTAAGGCTTTTTCCGCTTTTAAATACTTCACTTGAAGACAGGCTCTATTTTACAAATGAAGCTGAATCCAACACGAAGTGCAGCAACTCACTAAGCCTTCCCATCAGGGGACGGATAGATCATAGGCACTACTTCGGAATACTTTTCAGCGACTGGGGAATAAAGGGATGTCCTGTGGAATTACGTCCTGTTTAATTATTGCCAAATACATTTCTGCATTCATCTTTGTTGCTATCACACACTACAACAGCATGTTTCACTCACAAGCATCTTGTGCTTTAACTAGCTCCATGAGCGTACGAGGGTTGCGCCATAGAATCTTATGACTGTTTGCGAAAAACAGAGCCTACCTGAGCAGAGAGATTGAAAAACTGAAGCAAAACACTCAGATTTTTAAACGAGCAGTCGCAATACATTAAGCTTACACTAGAAGCCCTGCTCACTGTTTGGCTTTCCTTCCTGCACAACCAGATAAATCGCCCTCTAGGGAGTGACTCCCAACTTGAAAGAAAGCTTCATACCAGGCTCCACAGTTGTGCATTTTTAACCCTCTATACTTGAGTGTTTCTAATTTTCTCATGTGGAAGTACTAGTGGCATATAGGACTCAGCTTGCCCACTTAGTCCCGTATGCGCGTACATCGTAAATTTTGTGTGTTCCCCTGGGGATCCCAAGGGATTCACCTCTTATTTTCGATTTAGGGCCGCATGCACTAGCATCTCCGCTGGGGAGGGATACGGTTTATGAGAAAGCTTCACATCCTGAAGCTCCAGATATGTAGATTTTATGCCGTATACCTATCCGTAAGTATTACCTCCATCCTTCACTACGAACATATTGAACGGAAGTAAGAATTTGTAGAAGTTTGCCTTTCCTTTCTGCACACCCAGATAAATCTCTCTGATGGCACTGTTCTAATCAAATATTTAAAAATGAAATTAAAGGAAATCTCTAAGAATCTACTTGTCCGAGCTACATCTGTCCACCCTACAGGCTTGAAGCCGAGGGCATACCTCAGGCGAATTCTGCCGCTGCGCGATCTCGCATCGCAAAGACTCTTCAGTATTGGTCGCAAGGCCTAAGGCATACCTCGCGTGATTCCAGTCGCTGCGCGATTTGGCACAACAGCGACTCTTCGTAATTCGTCGCTAATGCGCTGCTTTTGGTCAGAACTTGAGTTGTTTGCAACAACTTGCATAAGCTACCCAAATATGCGTTCGAGAAGTGCGCATGATAATTTTGTAGAAATGTGGCAAATCGCCAAGTCGCGTGAAAGTGGCGATTCGGCCGAATCGCGTGAGGTGTGCCTTAGGCCCAAAAGCGCTTGGACCAGATTCCATACTTTTGCAACAACTCACAGAATCTCACCCATGCATTAAACCCGCTCACGCTGAGTCCTTAGAAATCTGCCAAATCGCCAGTTTATCATAGCGTTTTTAAGGAATCGCAGAGGGCATGCCTTATGCCTGTAACTTTTCAACATTCACAAGATATACAAGAGGCTGTAGAGGGTGCACGGCCAAAGAGAACAGTTTGAGTCGCGACAGCTAGCATCCAAGTGCTCGGAGGAATGGCTATACTCTGCGAAGTCTAGCAGCGAACATCTACTGTACACGCAAACAGTAACACTATGCGAAGTACAATGACAACAAGGCTCTCGTATGCCGTTTTGTTCGATAGTTGCAGTAAAGTAAACAGATGCATCATAGCATAGTTAGAAAATGTAATGACGCTGGTCATGGAGAAACCTGTCATCACCGTTGAGCAGACATAAATTTGAGGCGCGTAATGAGGCGAATTTTTAACATAAAATGTACAATTTTAGTGCATGAGGTCAAGATATCGGCACGAAAATCACTAGATGCCGCCGTGGATATACTGGGGTATGAACAACAAAAACGAACTGACACAGCGGCCGATCTCTTGCCCCTTATGTTACTATGCGACCTACAATAGCCCAGATGTATTCTTGACTCACTGACCAGCCTCAGTGATGTCCTTCACATTCGTGCGAACTACTGACCGTTGGAATAGAAGTTGGTGAACACAGTGAACAGTTTTGGAATGCTGAATTGTTTCTCGGCACGTTCGCCTCGACGAGGTTTGAACGGCGAAAGTCTGATGAGGCGTTTGCTTTGGGCCAGACTTCGCCGCGTACGCGACGTTCGCGGCAACTTTCGCTATACTCTCGTCAGAAGCTTCACTTGCTCTATTAAGGAAAATATTGATGTTTGCCTTTGGCTGCGTTCATACTGATCCGGAAGTTCGGAAAACATTTCCAGCAAAGCGCTCAGTTCGAGCGCTGTGTTGCTACTGTTCCCAAACTTTGGAATTAGTTTGAACTTAGCCTTTCTTATCCAGCTGAGATTTTGTCTTGTATCTTACCTAAAATGCAATCGCTGCAACTGGCGTGTTTCTCTCTTTGCTCAAAAGTGGAAGAGTGCGATTCACACCGAAAATACGTGGTACGATGAATTTGGTAATTTCAACTTTGACTTAATTATAATCAAAATAATCAAATAAGGGATCGAAAGGCTCCTTCCCCAGTTTTCATGAGTAATAGCAAAAACAATAAAGCAATTTTTGATTTTTGAGAATCGTCTTATATATATGATTATAACGAGATGTATTAGGTTGGCATATAAGTTTTGCAACTTTTCCCGTAACTTTTTTTCTATTTGATATAGCAATCTCATTTTGTGGCATTATGTAGATCGTGATGTAAGCTGCAAGTCTGCGCAAACCGTTTGATATTTGATAACGTAGTACAAAAAATCTAAGCTTTTTTTGAAAACTGCTGAAAATTGAGGTTTCACGATTTTTTGGCAAACATGAAGCCCTACGAAACCTGATTCAAACATACGAGAAAGCAATTATGGGCAACATGTAGCTGGAAGTTGGCACACTGGAATCAGTGAAAAAGAAACGAAATTTGAACACAAATTAAGGTGGGACGCCTTTGAGAAGTTGAACAAGTCAAATGCGTCAAGTTTTGAAGGCAATTTGTCAATAACTAAGCTGCGAAAAGTCAGAATTCGCTATAACTTTGCACTATAGGGTAATCCTATGCGGTAAACACGAATATCATATTCATTTGTCGCTAAAATGAAATTCAACTTTTGATCTCACGAACGAGGCCTTTTGATGCGAAACGGATCTCGTTTTTGTGATCAGCATGTTAAATAAGCCCTATAGGCCAAGTTTCAGCAAAATCTGATGCATTCTAAAAATTTTCCCATAGTACCGTAAACCTACCGTAATCCTCACATAAGGTGGTGAAATTCGTCAAAAATGTGTGCATTAGAAGCTTACATCATATTCCTTATATTGCCAAAAAATGAATGCGCCATGTTCAAATAGACAAAAGTTATACAAAAAGTTGCATTACTTATGTGCCAACCTAATATTAGGGTGAACGGTAAAAAATGGGACACCTTGAGAATAATTGCAGATTTCTCAAGGAAGAAAAGTGACTGAACTTTCCAATTTTGATGGATATTAGAAAAAATTATTCTCTTTCAGATAGCACCCATATAAGGTCATTTATATGATTGATAATTTTTATAATTGCCAAAATGCAAAGTTAGTTACTTCGAGAAATTTTGAAGTTTGAGCAGTATCGGCGCAGTGAAACATGTGAGACCACCCAAAGTACCACTGCTGGAGAGGGTGGTGGGACAGTCACCAAACTCACGACGGCTTGGTGGCTTTAACTCTTAATGTTAGGAGATATGCCCATTAACAGCTTCGGGAATAAAGATACGCGTTATTCAATTCTTTGCAGGTAAACACATGATTTCTAGATATCATCTGATAGAGCTTTTTACGCTCTATCCATACATATGCAGCATACCTCAGATTTTATCAATCTTCGGAAAATATAGGGCAAAACATGATTTTTTGGTTTTTTGTTGCACTAAAAATGGCTACTTTTCAGGTTTTTTCGATTTTTTTTTCTGAAATTGAAAAGAAATCTCAGCATTTAACATACCGTTCGAAAGAGCATGAAAAGCTCTTTCGAATGGTATGTCACTTGCTTCACGACTTTACGGTATAACAGCGCAAGATTGAGGATTGTTCAAAAAACCCTGTTCGAGTTCTTCACGGCGCCACGTGTAGGGTAGTGGAAGAGGAGCGTTAACGCGTTGTCAGAATAATAAGCGAAGGTCGCCCATGTAAGCGACGTTTAAGTTGCCGCTTACTTGCTGTTGCCCGAAACAAAAAATTCCAAAATGTAGTGAAAATCAGGCTGTCCCATTTTTTACCGTTCACCCTAATATATACATACAGTGACCGCCAAAAAGTTACGGACAAGCCGCCCTCCTTTTTCCATCGCTCATTTCCAGATGGAAAACAAAGATGAAAAAATGATCTGATTGCATGTGGTGATAGAGCTCATCAAGAGCTACAACCCACACATCGTGCTTTCTGGAAAACATGTATTATAAAAATTTTAAAAATGTTTTTCTGAAAAAAGTCCGAAAATGGACGCGTCACAATTTCGCGGACATTAATTTTTCGAACGAGAAAATTTTCTTTAAGGTCTTTTCTTGGGGCAGAAACAGAAGTTTTCCGGACAGGTAAGCATAGTATATTGTAGAACTCATCGAGGACAATAATATGGTAGTGATTACTTTCAAAAAAACTCAAGCTTGAATTTTATTTTGCTTCTTTTCAAAAAATAACTTCTAATACCCTGCTTCAAGCCAAATTTCTGCACATCAAAACCCATTCAAGACATCCAAACGAAGCTATTCGGATAAAATAGATGCCCTTTGTGATCTTCTATGCATCGGACCTGTGCTGGACAGTTTCTTTGTCAAAACTGGCTCTTGACAGTGCGTGTACATGACCCCACCTGCACCTCACCACTGACTTGCACCGCTTTGCAGGCTTGTAACTCAGCCGGCAGTCACTATACGAGACTGCAGGTAGGCTCATTCGAAAGAGCATGACTTCCTGAACACGATGGTGTGCAAAAGAGTTGGGTATGACAAACAGCGGAGAAATGGCGGACGGGGTGTCAAAGCGCAGCTTCAGTGGTAGGTTAGGGATTTTTCAGCTAAAGTTAGAAAGGGCTCCTTTCGCTACCAATTTCATCCTAGGAGTTCAAAACTGTCAATTTTCGTGTAACAGATCCCTTTCGGAGCTCTAAGACGTTCTTGTATTGATAGGAGCCTTCACTCCATTCATCTCCAGTGCTGCGCTTTGACACCCCGTCCGCCATTTCTCCGGTGTTTGTCATACCCAACTCTTTTGCAAAATATCGTGTTCAGGAAGTCATGCTCTTTCGAATGAGCCTACTTGCAGTCTCGTATAGTGACTGCCGGCTGAGTTACAAGCCTGCAAAGCGGTGCAAGTCAGTGGTGAGGTGCAGGTGGGGTCATGTACACGCACTGTCAAGAGCCAGTTTTGACAAAGAAACTGTCCAGCACAGGTCCGATGCATAGAAGATCACAAAGGGCATCTATTTTATCCGAATAGCTTCGTTTGGATGTCTTGAATGGGTTTTGATGTGCAGAAATTTGGCTTGAAGCAGGGTATTAGAAGTTATTTTTTGAAAAGAAGCAAAATAAAATTCAAGCTTGAGTTTTTTTGAAAGTAATCACTACCATATTATTGTCCTCGATGAGTTCTACAATATACTATGCTTACCTGTCCGGAAAACTTCTGTTTCTGCCCCAAGAAAAGACCTTAAAGAAAATTTTCTCGTTCGAAAAATTAATGTCCGCGAAATTGTGACGCGTCCATTTTCGGACTTTTTTCAGAAAAACATTTTTAAAATTTTTATAATACATGTTTTCCAGAAAGCACGATGTGTGCGTTGTAGCTCTTGATGAGCTCTATCACCACATGCAATCAGATCATTTTTTCATCTTTGTTTTCCATTTGGAAATGAGCGATGAAAAAAGGAGGGCGGCTTGTCCGCAACTTTTTGGCGGTCACTGTATAAAAATGTATATGTATACATCTCGGACGAGACTACGGTAGCGCGATTGCCTCATGTTTCACGTTCACCGGTGCAAAATGGGTGCAGAATACCGTACGCCAGCTCGGCGCGCTTGTCGACTATAGCGGCGAGCTTTGGCCGCGAGGGCTTTGTAGTATAACGCCACTCCGTCGACTTCCGCACCGCATAGCTATCCTAAAATCTGACATATGGGTCTCCCCCTCCCCTCCACAGATAAATCCATTTCAAGTCAAGCCCGATACAGGTAAAACCGCTTCGGACTTTACTGATTTTTGGGGTAGATATAATGAAAAAATGACTTATTGACAGGGTGGACTTAACTGAAAACTTATGAGGTCGAAAAGTGGCCTTATAGGTCAGATTTTGGGATATCTTTTTTCAGTAGTGCGTGCGCAAGCTTGGATTTTAATGTCCGTGGTACGTTGCCTTTTGGCAGACAAAAATATGAATATGTAAGTAAGGGAGCGAAGAGCTACATTAAAAATGAGGCGGGAGTTTTTGCACGGTGATCACACTAATCGTTACACTTTGCCTTGTGGCTTCACTCAATGCTGCCATATTTGACTAAGATTTGGTTCGATACAAATGTTCCCTCTGTGCTACCGCTTACTCGGATAAGCTAATGGGGTGCTTATTCAATCACTTTGATGAATCAATTTCATCAAATCTGCTCTTCTCTATGGAAGAGGACATGGCAGCAGCAGCTGAGCAGTGATGTTTGTTTGCAAGTCTAAAAATTTTAGACAAGTTGTAATCATGGTTCACGGCTATCACTAATGATTCCTCTTTTATCACTCATAGACATACACGCTTCTAATTTTAGTTTAAAAGATTTTATGCGATCTAACACGGCAAAATAAGTATAGGTCTGCTCAAAGTTCACACATTTTTGCTTGTGCAGCAGCTGCATAAAATTTTAACCCAAATCTTTATTGCAAGCGATAATTGCTCGAAAGAAAAAATGCGGGTTTTGTTATTAGTAAATGGAGAGATCGATGCTCTAACAATGAAAGCGCTTTTAAGTCCGTATGCTATGCATTCCCGGGGGAGGAGAAGGGACCTGGGAGGGGACGAGTCATATTTGCTACATTCGCTATTCGCTTCGTCTTTCTTAATCTTTCTCTATCTTGCTCATGAACGTTCTCATACCGTGATACCTGCTCATAATGGTTGCCAGGGTACATAATCAGATTTTCACTATTTTGTGGGATCCGCTGAGGATTCCAAGGGACCTCTCATTTCCTAACTTATTTATCTTCCTATGAAGTCAACGAAAACGCTGGAATACTGAGAATATAACACAGCACTGTTGAACATGTTTATGGTAAGAATAGGCGAAATCTCAGAACGTCGAAATCTTCGATGAACCACTACTCTCGAGCTAAGGATTGTCGAAAATTCACAATCTTCCGATTCCATTTTT
This sequence comes from Cylicocyclus nassatus, assembly GCA_958299035.1. Taxonomy (NCBI): domain Eukaryota; kingdom Metazoa; phylum Nematoda; class Chromadorea; order Rhabditida; family Strongylidae; genus Cylicocyclus; species Cylicocyclus nassatus. The sequence goes on along the minus strand of CATQJL010000305.1, from coordinate 74,039,876 downwards.
CCTGCCGAGAACATGTTTAGCAGGTAGAATAACAGTCGGCGCGACTAACAACGACTTGGTTGATGACAACTGTTCATCTCGCAGAGTAGGAACCCTACAATCTACCAGCTAAAAGATCTGATGCAGACTTGGTTAGCTAACAAGGAAGGTCCTATCAGTCGAGGTGGCCTTTCCAAATGAGTCTTATACCACTTTGAAGAGTATCAAACGCTGATTCCAAATCTGTTTTCACTATCTGCCGAACGCCTCTGCATTATGAATGTTTTCTTGGTGCGAAAATTGACGCACAATCTAAGTAGATCAAATATTACGTTCTTTTCAGCGCTCAACTAGAGCAGCATTAATTATGAGTGTTCTGGACAGGAAGTATTGTTTGAATGGAGCGCTCTGATAATCAACATTGGACCATGTGAGCAATTCTGACGAATTTTGCGCTAATTATGCATTCAATTTGTCAACTCAAAAACGCTCATAACTCGACGTCCAGAGGCGCTCGGCCGATAACGAAGACAGATTTGGAATCAGCGTTTGATGCTCTTTACAGTTGTATCAACTTCATGTGAAAAGAGCACTTCGACCAAACAAACCTCCCTTGTAAGTGATTAACGGAGTAACGGAGTAACTCAGTACGAGGGCGGTGACAGAATTATTTGCCATAAGTGAATGAAGTTGGGTTGAAGGACGAGACAGGAGTTTTACTACTTCCAAGCTTTACATTGTTAGCTTTATAGATGAAAGTGAATAGTCAGCGATAGACAGCTTTCTTATCCGTTCGTTTTTCTTCACCGTATTTGGAATTTGGACACTACACACAAAAGCATCATTAACACGTTTCGGACCGCGAAATCGCGCGCGGCGAAAAAGAATGCACTTTCAGCCATTAGCTAACAAAGGGAGCTTATTTCGAAGGCTATGTGCTACATCTGTAATCAGCATGTCAGATAAGTCCCATACACAAAGTTCTGAGTGAATTCGAAGTGTTTGAATTTTGTCGCTTGAGAAGGACTTTTGTGCTTTCCTGAAAGATAGGGACAAGGACTCAGTTTCTAATAGTATTCAAAAGTATCTATGTTGTACACCGTACACATCAGTATTGGAACTACGTTTTTTCTCTTTGTTATCGAAGTAAAGGAAAGTTGCGACGTCGCACGCGTTCGCGTTGCCGCACTTCGTTGCAACTGATGTTCGGTTTGTGCTCATATCTTCTAAGCGAATATTGACAGCACGACTCTACAGAGTCATTTGAAAAGTAGAAGCTCAGGTCTTTGATTTGATAATCTTGGACTAAAAGAAAACTTCCTGTAAACGACAAAAAGATACTTCAAAACAGCGTGCTGCACCATGTGCAGCACCGGTCCGAAACGTGTTAAGAGAAGTTTAATGTAAAAATAGAAAGTTTCTGTGACGTAATACCTTCACAATAGTCCATCTCCAAAAAGCCACGAAGACGACTGAATCAATCTGGAGATATGTTTCTGTGAGTTCACACAAGTTTTGCATTTTTCCATCTTTCCTACTTTTCGGTCAAAAATCTATCCTATGCAAAATAAGATTTCATATCATACTCTCTATTCTTTGCCTTCAATTCCATAAAATCACATTGTCCTTTGATCCCTGCTCAAAATGATTTGAAACCGTTTATGATTGTTTTATTTTTCAGGATCAACCCTTACAGTACATGCGAAAACGCCAGCGAGTCAATAAATTTCAATAAGAGTCATGAATTTTGCAGAATGTTGGCGGAATCGACAAGGATTCGTTTGAGTCTTTTCGTCTGGATGAAACCCGTTCAACGTTTCAAAAGGAAGCTATATGTCCTTGGAAAGTCGTATAATGGACTGGTGACTATCAGACAACCCGAAGTTTAGTTGCAATATAATAGTCTGTTAACTAAACTTGCACTTTCCTCTTTTTCTGACAAGAGCAATGAATATGTTGAGTGTTCAAGCTCTGAAGTATGCTACGTTGCATTTTACTCAGTTGTTTGACTCATCTTGTTTTCACTTACAAGTTCTTCAGGTTTCCAAAAAGTCCAATGAGATTTATGGCCCAATTTAGCACGGACAAACGAGGACATCTTAGAAAAACTCATAACGATTCAAGTTTACAGTTTCATTTGTGGCATTTTTAATCTTCGCTTCAGTATACGTAATAGCTTCCTATGCATGGCTCTGTGTGCATATAATCTAAGTATAAGTGATGCCGTTCTTTCAAAAATGTTTCAAAGACCTTCGAAATGTGTGGACTGTCACATTTTCACAGCTAAAATCATTTTCGTCCATTTTTATACGTTCATTTAGAGGTTTGATAAGCTCACTCAGAATCGGCGTCCAGGCAGATTCTCGACATCTATTTTTTGGATTATCCAGTCTTTTCATGACGCTGATTCCACATATGGCACTCAAAATGAGTGAAGTCCTCAAAAAAACCCCATTTTGAGGCAATTAAAAGCTTGGACGAGTGCTTTTAATGCAATCCCTATCGAAAGCAGGCATTAACAGGTAGACACTATGTGTTCGATTGTGTTTGCCATGTGAAAACACATACTAAAGGGCTGAGGAGAGTTCGTTTAAAGGCAGCGTCCACCCAGAATTTGGCCCCCCCCCCCCCATGTTTTCGTCATTATGAGGCCTTTCCGTGGCTCTGATTACAGTTCCGAACTTAATCTCTCCAAAAATCACAAAAAATCCGATTACTGGGGACCCTGTCTTGAGGTCGCGGACGAGTTTCAGACCGTTCGTCCCCGTCAGCATGCCAGCGGGAGGAGCTGCAACTCCATAGGTGCAGTTGCAGCAGTGTACAGCTTCTGCTCACTACCATGTCAATACGTGTCGGGAGGCGGTCCCTGGCTCTGATATCAGACTCCGCCCAGCCAGGGACTTCCAGGCCCCTTATCTCCATTCAGAGACAACGTTATAAGACCGGACCGACGCGGATGCCCCTTTTCTGGGGCCCACAGGATCGACACTAATCGGAGGGGGTTGGGTTTAGCCTGGACACTGCCTTTGAAGGGGCCGTGCGAGAAAGTGGGCGTGGTCCTCAAGGTTTGGCCATTCTGCGCCGATTTACTCCTTCTACAAGGGTGTACAAAAGTCGGACTTGTGTAATAGTTCTAGATCGAGGCCAAAGTAGTAGGTTATGATAGTATCCTGTAATGTTCAATGCCCGGATGCTGCCTTTCAGTACAAAATCTCTGCGCTATTTACCTGTTTTACCTTTCAGAAAAATACCTGACTAGTTATTAATTCTCCTTGAATTTTATTTTGCAAAATGAAATACGTGTTGGCATAGTCTCTCCACATTTGGCTCAAAAGAAGTTTTTTGCACACTTACAAAATAGTAAGAACTTTATTTATTTGCACTATTCACTCTTCTGGTGTTGATTTAGCCATTCTTTTGCAAAAATACTACCAAAAAATTCAGCTTGGCTTGTTCAGACTTGCTAAAAGAGTACTAGAAATCATAAGACATGTATGGACAACTTGGATACCCCTGCACTTTGAGAAGAATCTTTTGTCTCGTAATCACGAATCTTTTTCAACAGTCCTGCGTTCGTTTTATGTGATAAAAAGTAAATAACAGGTGACGCCTTATTAAGCTAACGACTGCGAAAAGAATAATGTCCGAAATCGCGTCAAACGCACCAAGAACAGCCGTACAATAACATCAAGGTCACAAAATATGATAGTTTTTGGGGTGATTCGCTTGACTTGATGGAACAGCTATCGATGTCAAGGATGCAAATGTCTCTCAGAGCGAATAACATGCGTGCGATATCGCAATGGCACCGGCTTTATTCACCGCATAGATTTCTCGACCTGCAGTCCTCTTCCTGCGACTGAAATGGTAACAGTAGGAGGAACGCTCATTGGACTATTTTTTGTATGTGTGCCTTATGTAAGAATTGCATCGATCTATGATTTGTTCTGGTCTTTTGTTAGAGATGTGAGTTGAGTAATCATACCAAATTTTGGTATTACTTGTCCTGAAAGCTGACACTCGGTTTACAAGAGTAATATGTTGAACATGACAAAATGCAAAAAGTCACTGTCACTGATTGTGAGTAATATCTCAACTTGCCAAGTCCTCTTCTGGGAGTCCAACTCAGACAAATCACCGGAACTTCCGCAGGACAAGCCAAATTTGTAGAAGTTCCGCAGGACTTCGTTAACTATTGCAAAAATGAAAACGTTGAAAATCGGAACTTCCGCGAGATTTCCATGCCAAACTTGTTGAAAGCCGGAACTTCCGCAGGACCTTCTTCAAAATCCTGCAGAAATTCCGAAAAATGCCAGAGTTTCAGCAACACTTTGGCCTGCCAGAACTTCCGCAGGACTTTGACTGTGTTGTCTTGTATGATGTTGCCTCGCCAACAACAGAGTGCATTATCCAACATGTCATCCATAGTGCAGAGGATAGTAGGCGAGTCTCACAGTCAATAGAGTAAGGTTCAAATCTCACTTAGGTGTTCTCTTTTGCTGCTGTGGTTGGCATCTTCGAAACTTCCGCAGGACCTCATTTCGGGACTTCCGCAGCACATTTACGGCGCTTCCGCAGGTGACCCGGCGGAACTTCCGCTTGCGCTCTGCGGAAGTTCCGGTCATTTGTCTGAGAATAATGAAGCGATGTAAAGTTTGCGTTTGTTCACTCGAAAAACTTACACATATGCCGCATTCATAAAATCTTTCACAAACAATCTTGCATTGACCTGCGACACTTGACAGGACAGCATTTAGATTAGAGTTCAACAGTCAACGTATCACTTATTCTGTGATCAGGAGACTCGAAAGCGCTTTGCACACACTGTCAAAACAAGCGTGGTCGTCTGGTTAACCAGTTTATAATCGTAATCTGTCTAATCTAGAATTATTTGCTACTTGCAAACATTAAAGTACAAGTTCGAGCTTGTTTAGGCCCGTATGCACGTACATCCCCGCGGGGATGGGAGGGGATCTGAGAGGGGAAGCGTCATATTTCGCTGCTCTGTATCCTTTGTCTTCCTTCTTTATCTGTGATATGAAGGTTCTCATACCCTAATACCTGCGCATAATGGATGTCAGATTATTGCCATTCAAGATTAGATTTTCACAACTTTGTGTGGTCCCCTAGGGATCCCCAGGGGATCACCTCTCATTTTCGAAGTCATTAATCTTTCTGAAAACTCCCTGAAAATGCTGTAAAGTTGCACAGAGGATATACTACGGCACTGCTGAGCATGTTTTTGGCAGAAGAAATGGAATTCGAAGATTATCAAATTTTCCATAATCCCTGGCTCGCGAGGTTCACCGAAAATTTCGATATCCTAAGATTTCCCTTATTTCTACTATAGACATGTTCAGCAGTACCATATTATACCCTCAGCACAAATTTAGAACATTTTCATTGAATTTGTAGGAAGATAAATGACTTTGAAAATGAGAGGTGATTTCCTGGGGATCCCCAAGGGATCACACAAAGTTGTGAAAATCTAATCTTGTAAGGCAAATAACCTGGCATCCTATGCGCAGGTATTAGGGTATGAGAACCTTCATATCACAGATAAAGAAGGAAGACGAAAGATACAGTTTGCCCCAATCTCAACCAGGCCAAAATTGGCATGGCGGGAACCCGTGTCGCGAAGGTATTGCATCACATCTACGGCTAGCCAGTCTGCTGTCTCCTCAATCGCTTCGCTCTCTGCGACAGTGCGCATATGCAGCGCAGACCCTTAGCGTTGCGGGCGCGCAAATTCAGCCGGCGGTTCGGCCTGATCCCGATTGGGGCAGACTGTACACAGAGTAGTGAATGTGACGTTTCTCCTCTCAGATCCCCTCCCCTCCCCGCGGGGATGTACGTGCATACGGGCCTTAAAGGCAGCGTACACCCAAAACAAATGCAACAGATGTTGCAACAGCAACTGCAACTGCAATTGCAGCTTACGCTGTTATGGATTCGTCCGGAGGAGGCGGAGCGAAAGAAAAGGGGCGGCATGAAAGAAAATTGATGGGGGTTTTCTCCGCTCAGAAGCAACATTGGGAGACCGGACCAACGCAGTTGGTCTTCTTCTGGGCCCAGTATATACACGGTGTAGAAAGATCTTGGAAATTCGGTAATTCAAATTTTGGGTGTACGCTGCCTTTAAACAGTGCGCGCGAGGCGGTTTCGATTCCCTATTAGGTGGGTCCGAAAGTTTTGTCGGTTTTTCCAATCCATCGGCAAACACGCTAGAATGAAGATAAACAAACGCTTCAAAATGTATCCAATGCAGAATTTCTTCCTCTTTCCAGTGCTGAACTACCACTGTGTTTCGTAGCGAGAGTGACGAGATCTTTGCTGGAAATTACAACCACCCGTTTTTAACATGTCCAACTTTCGCTAATTTTCAAAATTTTTATGTGAGATTTTCGGAGGAGCCCTAGTAACCATCAGATAGGGCAAACCTTTTGCCAACAGAAGCAATTGTTTGTAACCCTGCGGCTTGTCCTTCAGAATTTCTCCGATTTATTTTTTGAAGTGACCAAATTTTACACTTAGATATTTTAACCTCGTAGAACATAAAATGTTGAACACTTCAGTTACCATTCATGCAGATTTTTCTCCTCTTTCTAACACTTGTCTTTCCTTGCCGAGACAGGCGAAATTTGTGGGGAAAATCGCTGTATTTCTCAATTTCGGGAGTGCGCACTGACGTAACCTATGTTTCAAAATCTCATAATTTGAAGCGAAAATCGCTCAACTTTGAAATGGTAGCAGTAGTAATAATCATGTGTTAAAACCTCAGTTTTTTATAGGTTTTGCAGTGTTTGGTGCAATAACAGGTTATGCTATTTTGCCAAAACACAAAACTTTCAGGAAATTATTTAGCAAAAATCTGAAAAAGCAGCTGAGAAAAGAAAAAATTGCATAAGATGGCAAAAGGTTTGCACTATCTGCTGGTTATTATGGCTCCTCCGAAAATCTCATACAAAAATTTTGAGAATTAGCCAAATTTGGACATGGTAAAAAGGGGTGGTTGTAGTTTTCAGCAAAGATCTCGTCACTCTCGCAATGAAAGACAATATGAGTTAGCAGCTGGAAAGAGGAAGAAATTCTGCATTGGATACATTTTGAAGCGTTTGTTTATCTTCATTCTAGCGTGTTTGCCGATGGATTGAAAAAACCGACAAAACTTTCGTACCCACCTAATAGTTAGTCGCATAAATGATATGTACAGCTGCAATCCGGTTTCTTATTTTTGAGGAAGGGAGCTGTAACGTAGGATTGGGACAAGGAAATGTAACCCCTTTTAGATGTAGCTAGCAGATTCTGAGCAAAAAAGTGCGCAACAATCGATCTAAAATAAAATATTGTTTCAGTAACCAGTAATTAGTTTAATTTAATTATAACATTTGAAGGTGAAAGTCATTGATACATTGCCATTGCCATTGCTAATAACATTCACTTATTTTCTCTTTCCAAGCTATAAGCCGTGTTTCTCATAGACAGTCGTAGACAACTCTGCAGAGCAAATAGTGTTTACAGGCAGTGTCCAGACTAAGTTGGGGGCCTTGGAATTTCACTGTTGCGCAAAAGTAGCCGCCCTGACATACCATCCAGTCCGATCGCGGGCACATTTTCTTGAACCGGAAGCGAGAAAAATGCTCCGAAAGTTGGGAGAGTTGCGACACTCGGAGGACCTCGCCCACCGAATGATAAGTTCAAGCTTGAGCACGCATGTTGCACACAGTCAAGACGTAGGGTCCCGCCACGACTCTGCGTCTTGACTTCGGCGGCAGGCGCCCAAATGCAAAATCGGAGCTTTTGGAATAGCCCGTTTTCGACATTTTCGTAGTCTGCAAGCTGCATTTTTGGAATTAGCGGAAGAATAAGCTTAGTTAAGCGCAAAAAAATTCCTTTCTGAAATTTTGCCCGGACACTGCATTTTTAGGGATTGTCGATGCAATGCCTTTGCACACAACATGTCAGTGAAGTGTAGTAGAAACACAGATAGATGCGGAAATTCATTTGATGATGATCACACAGGACATCCCTTTTTTCCCCAGTCGCTGACAAGTTTTCCGAAGTAGTGTCTATGATCTATCCATGCGCTTATGGGAAGTTTCAGTGAGTTGCTGCATTTCTTATCGGATTCAGCTTCATCTGTAAGATAAAATGTCTTTGTTTTCCACAATAAGTAAAGTGCTTGAAAGTAAGCAAAAAATCCTTACTCAGACAAATTGCGTACTTTGAGTTAGGCTCCATGCCATCCGGGAACCATACCTTAATAGGTTTGCAATTAGTAACCATCTGTTTGAAAATCCAGATTTAATACGAATGGCAGGTATTGAGTCCTCATGTTCATTTGTTCCCAATGTCATATGCTCTTACTGACGTGGAGTCTTATGTGCTATCAATCTCTAGTGCCTAAGTGGAAGTCCTGTTGTACTATGCCTCTAAGAAAAAAATTTTTTCCTTGGTTGCGTGGAAAAACACAGATTGTAGAGGAGAGACTCATGGAACACTTCATCTCAAATTGCTCACCTCATACTTATGATGGTGGTAGAAACTGTCAAATGGAATATGTGGCACCATGTCTCTATCGTTGACAACGCGGAATGCGTAGTCCAGCTGTGAAAGGAATGGTTAGGCTGAGCAATATGATATCTTACCATTCAAACATGTCCAATGTCACAGAATCTGGAAGGAGAAGCTTAGAAAGCAAAAGAGAGAACAAAGAAAAGCAAAGAACTTTCAAAAAACTCCAAAAAAAATCTCCACTTCTTTGCCTCGATTTTCATGCAATCAAAAACCGTTTTCAGCAGAACTCATGCTAATTATGTCATTAGTTAAGAGCAACTGATGTAAATAAGATAATGTAATAACCTACATCTGCATTAAACTGTTTGCTGTACTCATCATCGCCCGTTCTAGGCTGTCCGAATGTCACCAACTTTATCTTGTTTCCTGGGATTTGGTGCGCGTTTTTGATCCAGTGTGCTGCCAAAGACGCCATGGCACCTCCAAGTGAATGGCCGGTTACCTAGATTTTCTTGGTCACACGATCACAATTCTTGCGCATCCAGTACGTACCCATATTTCATAGTCAGGGTATTTTTCGTGCATGATCTCGAAGTGGTGATCCAAATGGCCATTCCATAGACTCATGAAAGCAAAGGAAAAGTATGAAGACACTATTCCTTTTCCGAAAGGCCACGCATTCTAAAACAACACGGTTGATCGACGCACCTAATCGTTTATAATGTACCATATATCCCTTGTTGACCAGTTCTTGCCACAGCTGACTGGAACTATCTGTGCCCCTGTAATAACAATTGAGAACATACTCTATCTCGTTCAGCCCCTCCATCTGAACAAAGGGAGCATTCAAAAATCGAAGTTCTTCATTTTCGACATGACATAGCAAGAGTCGCTTAGCTAGGAAAAAGCAAGATTGATTCAAAACAGTTTCTACAATATTTGAATAGTTTTGCATTATCTATCAGCCTTTGCCTGCGGTCGTCTGAGATTGTAGCTCTAGCACTCTTGAAACAAGATTCTAATTTGAAAAGCTTCATACAAGATCACAGGACTAATGCTTCTATATCGATGCATCAATCTTTCTGAAAGATGTCATAGACTCGAGTTGATATCTGCTCACAAAAATTATTTTCGCCGAAAATGACAATGTATCGTTTTACGTGAGTAATGAAAAATGTCTCCTTGTTTGGATACCTGGTCAGGACCCTCGAGATTGTCCGTAAGGTTATGAACTTAAGGCAAAGTGTACCTGAAACTAATAACTATCGCCTTGCTTTTCCTCAGTACGCCTGCGAATACAAAGCAGTGATTGCCACGATTGTCGCATTCTTCATCATGCATCCAAAAGTCCTAAAAGAATTTGTTGTCATGGCATCTTTCGTACCATTTCAAAGTGTGGAACAGATGAATTTTGAACAGATAAATACATGCATTTTCTAGTCACCTTTTCAAAAAAAATTATGGCAAATGAAATTATGGCATTATCAAATTATGGCATAGATGCCACAAACATTTAAACTTTTATTGACAATCGCAGAATTATAATATTATATTTTGCTTTTATTGGCCTATATTGCAAGCGCTCTTCATCATCTTATATATAAAGCCAAGTTTGTCTGTCTATCTTTATGTATGTATGTATGTGTAAGCGAATGTTCCGAATTAGTTCTATTTCTGAACCGTCCCGACCGACTTGGCACACATACACTTTGGGGAGGGGCAAGTGTCGTAGGTTATCGATCGATCGATATCGATTCGTTATCGATCGATATCGATTTTGCCGATTTTTCGAAGTTTGGTCTGCGGAGCTGGAGTTGGCACAAGGAAGTAATCGAGCATGCTGATCACGAGCACAATAATAGTTTTTAAAATTACCCGTTACTTCAATTGATTTTATTGATTTTTTTTGCAAAGTTTGAGGTACGGGGCTGGTTGGGGTTGGCACAGGGTGGTAATCGAGCATAATGATTACGAATACAACTTTAGTCTTCAAAATTATCGTTACTTTTATCAATTTTATTGATTTTTCGCAAATATTGAGCTACGGGAATGGGAGCTGGCACAAGGGGTAAGTGAGCATGCTGATTACTAACACAACGGGAATAGGGGATTGGCATGTAGAAGTGGGCCAGGGAAAGGTTGTGCAAGGATAAGAATGGGACTTCTTCATAGTGTTTTGACAAGGCCGGGCGGAGCCGGGTAAGCCAGCTAGTTGATACTAATGACCGCCATAGATCACTTATTCGAACCCACAAAGAAACATTAATTCTCAGGTGCCGTTTGATATATCGCCTTTCTGGAAAAATTAGATATTATCTAAGAAACGACTTTACCGATATCCGTTCGTCGAAGACATTCAATGCGCATTCAAATGGGGCATTCGAGTAGGCAGCGGCAGCCAGAGGGAACATTTTGTTCCGAGCGAAGTTGTAGTCAAATGTAGCAGCATTGAGTGAAGCCGCAAGGCAAAGTAGAACGACTGCTTTAAACCTGCAACTTCGGTTCAACTTCTACGTAGCTCTATTCTACATTTCTCACATATTGATCTTTGTGTCCACTATAAGAGAGCGGTACCACAGATACTAAGATCCAAGCCTGTGCACTGCTGAAAAAAAATTGAGATAGGCAGATGGAGTGAGAGTCATAACGTTAATTCTATAGAATTTCGAAATCTTTTTTGGCTCAAGTCATTTTGAAAAAAGTGCTTGCTTTATGCAGATCGAAAATCTTTATATGCTGTTTTTCATAAACAGGCACCATACTTTCACTTTAGGAGTTTAAGTTGTTACTTGTTGGATGTACGTGAGAATTAAAATTGTAAACTTGTTCTGGGAAGGCAGACTTTTAACTGAGCTTGTTCGAGTGCAGCTTGTGGCACAATCAAAGAAACACATACCATTACCGTCCTGGGGACTTCCGATTTTTGAATGAATAATATCCAAAAGTCAGCGAAAAGTGGCTGGAAGTGGTTTACGGGCAAAGATTTCGTTTGAGTCGTGAGCGAAATTTTTTTGAGGACACTACTACCATAATTTTTCAGTACTGTAATATGGGTATATGTTGTTGAACGAAAAGACTAAGGTCAGATTTGAAAATGAAGTGCACAGCATGGTTACGTATACGCTCTTTATATACTCTGCGCTGTAGTTAATTTTCTATACTTTTGACACCCTGGTATCCTTTTTGACAACTGTACAGCTTATCTGCGTATTAACTTCAAGATATTCTGTATGTTTAAGCTACTTAGTTTTTAGTTAGAAATCAAAAAAAAACGTAGAAAAAAATGGTCTGCACGATCTGATGACAACGAGATGGCATGTCAAAGAAAAGACTTAGACCTGCATTCTTCGTTGAAAAGGGCTTTGATCTTCTCTTGCCTTCCTAAACAATCGTTGGCAAATACTTCCCGGCTACTCATCATTAGTTTGGTTAGATGAAAAGCCAGTTACCACAAAGTCCTTGTCGAACAGAAAATCTAAAAAAAGGCTACAAATGTTTGAAAGTTGAAAAACCAAGTAACATAGATCTCAAGATCTTTCATAATTTTTATTATTTGCTCGGTGTTAAGTGCTCTGATCCCTATTTTGTTGTTAATGTACTTCCTTGATTTCTTTTATTTCTTTTCCCTAGTAAAGTGAGTTTGGACTCCAAGCAATGGTTGCGCGTGAACGCATACTGTCGGTGTTAAACCTTACCGCTGTTTTATTTTGATCGAATTGAAAGGGAACAGTTATCTTGAGATGTGACGAAGTGTGAAGACTTTTCAAAGAAATTCTAATCTTATGAACGATTAGTTCTCATCAATTCTAACATAGTCCTGCATTAAGCTGTGTAAGCCTTCAAAGTGTAAAGGCACGAAAATCATGGTATTAAACGACTCAATAAGAGATTTCACACCTGATAAGGAGATGTCAAAATCCTGCGATCAAAAAACTTCAGCGTTTTTTTTCTAGAAAAAACCTTGTGTTTTCGTGTTTGCGCTCTCAACTCTCCAATCTGAATCGCTTTTCTTCTAATCACTCCTCTAAAAGCTTACCTATCTTTGATTCCAGCGAGCCTACGTTTTCTAGACGGCCCATCTCCATTACCGAAAAACTTAACCCATTCTTGATATGAAAGGCTGAGAACACCACAATCCAGCTGCTTTGATTGATCATTATCAATAATCTGTAAAAGATGTGGAAAAAACTTTCTCGATATGATCCAAAGCAGAGCATGAATAAGAAATAAAGTCACTCAACACTTCAAGATACGACTTCTCCATTGAGCTCCAGCTGTGTTGTAATTTTCAGTGGCGCGTTTTCCGGAATAAAATTCGATTGTGGCCGGTATCAACAAATCGGAGAGAAGGCTTTGCAAACATCTAGCTACCGCATAGTAAATTTTGAGGAACATGCTTGAACAATATGTTACTGTGAGTGATATCTCACAATGTTATACATGAGTGCACCTTATACACATTCACGACAAGTCCTATTTTCCGATTACTGCCGTTTCGGATCAGAACCTTTTTCGCTTTGTCAAACTTACGACCCACCCGTATGTTGTATTGTCCGAAATTAGTCTTTTTGGAAGTAATTCAAAACATGTCTCCGAGAATTTCCCATACAAGGTTATCGAAGGCGCTGATTATCAAAATATGATTTATTTCAGTTTTTGACATTATGTGGTAAGGTTACGATAGTCATTCTGTACGAACCCAACATCATAGATTTTCATGAGAAATTGTGGTTTAGGGTTATTTCACGTGCTGGTCACGATTATAGTATCCACTTTGTGCACTACTTTCCCACAGTGAGACTACGGTAGCAGTGCGGCAGAATCTTCGTAAAAATAAAGAAACTGATGTAAGAAGGCGATATTGGAAAATTGAGACTATCATTTTCGTAATCAGCATGCTAGAATACCTATACATGTATGGTTTGAGCTTCCTGTGATGAACAATGCGAAAAATCAACAAAATCGATAAAATCGATGATTTTTGATGGGCTAGCATCAGTCTCATGCCCTCCCGGTATTTCTCGTGCATATAAACTTCAATTTTTAAAATCAGCACCACTCTGCGAAAAATTTGAGCTAAAGTCTGTGCCTTACCTGTCTAGGATATACCTACCGCAACATTACGGTATCCCGAACCCGGACTACTCTGATCGGAGCTTCGCCAAGGTGTCCCCAATCATGTGCCAGAACCCCGTAGAATTCCATCGTTTACTGGCAAAGCTAGAGCTTCAGAAATCTTACGACCCACCGGTGGGTCGTGTTGTCGTGAATTAGCTGAAAAGATGGAAGTTTAAAAAAAGTTGTGGAACGACCTTGTACATAAGAATCGAACCCCGGCCTGGAAGTTATCTATGTAGACATCTTCATCGCTTACACCAGTCAAGAACAAGGTCGTTACTAACAGGCTCTAACACAGTCTCGCATGGCGAGTTCAAATTGTGCCCAAATCAAAAGAATTAGTTGCCTTGATCAGAACGAACGTGCAACGATATGACATTGAATTTGATACGCACATGCGCATAAAGAACCTCGTATTTTGGCTGAGAGGAATACGACTCATATGAACGAAAGCTTCGAGAAGCTTTCAATAAAATTAGCGAAGCCCTTCGAGCTGGGTGCCAGGTAAACTGCATCGATACTGTAATCAAATAATCAATTAATCAATCAATTTTTCATAATTTCTTTCAATGCAAATCGCGAAGCGCTCGCGAAAGCAGAAATTCTAGTTCAGGCTTGCAATAAGCTTTTCGATTTGCATCATAGGCGAAAAGTCGAATTTTTTCCTCAGTGCTCACGTCGCCAAGCTTATGAAAAGTAGATGGGAACCCATCGCTTTTTGAATCAACTGAGGAACTGCAAGATTCCCCACTCGAACACATTTTCAAGGATCAAAATACGTCTGAAAGTATTTCAAGCTGAAAGCAGACAAGCTTTTTTTTTAAGGTGTAGTACAGCTTAAATGAAAGAGCCAATTTACACATTCAATTCTGTATCTATTATACATGAATGACTTTGGAAGTCAAGAAAGTACTTTGCTGACTAGAATCTTGAATCTTATATATAAAGCTGAATGTCTGTTTGTCTGTCTGTCTGTATGTCTGTCTGTCTGTCTGTCTGTACGTATGTTCCGAATAGAAAATTCCATTTCTGAACCGATCGGGACCAAACTTGGCACACATACACTTCGGGCCCCGGCGGGTGTCATAAGCTACTTTTCGTATCGATCGATATCGATTTTATCGATTTTTTGCAAAATTTGGGCTACGGGGCTGGGAGTTGGCACAGGGGGGTAAGTGAGCATGGGGATTCCGAATACAATATTAGTTTTTAAAATCGTGCATTACTTTTATCGATTTTATCGATTTTTTGCAAAGTTTGAGCTACGGGGCTGGGATTTGGCACAGGGGGGTAAGTGAGCATGGGGATTCCGAATACAATATTAGTTTTTAAAATCGTGCATTACTTTTATCGATTTTATCGATTTTTTTGCAAAGTTTGAGCTACGGGGCTGGGATTTGGCACAGGGGGGTAATCGAGCATGCTGATCACCCCCGTGGGGGTGATCAGCATGCTCGATTGCACCCCTCTGCCAACTCCCAGCCCCGTAGCTCAAATTCTGCAAAAAATCGATAAAATCGACATCGATCGATAACGAAAAGTGGACTGTGACACCCGCGGGGCGCGAAGGGTATGTGTGCCAAATTTGGTTCGAATCGGTTGAGAAAGGGAATTTTCTATTCGGAACATACGGCGGAGCCGGGTAAGCCAGCTAGTGGATCTATAATTTTGGCCAGTCTTCCAAGCATTCATTCCAATCTCTTCGTTCTATTTTGTGGGGAGTTGAACGCAAACGGGGCCGTCTCCGAGATGCTGATAATAGACTGCTACACACATAGCTGTACCAAATTTTAGATTGATTCTTTGATAATCAAGTGAGTCACGGCTTTTTTTAGAGTGAATCTATAGCTTCAGCCAGCACTGTATCGTAGAAATAACTTCGCAAGTTAGAGAAAGAGTGAGTTCCGAATCGCTTATGAGACTTTGGTCTTCCGCAAATTTATCTAATATCGTATACAGCAAATTAACGCAGCCTTAAAGGATTTCAGCTGTTTTCTTCAAAGCAGAGCATGCGGGTTACCGGACTGTAAAGATAGAAAAGTCTACGTCAAGAGACGCGATTTCAGTCACCAGTCGAACACATCAAATAGTATTAGGTTCCCAAAAGTTTCTTAATAAATCAAGATGTTTCTGTTTTCCTTGCAGACTTAGGGTACCATTCGATAGAGCGAAGCAAGCTCTACAAAATGACCACCAAAGATTCGCCTAAGGCCTCGGACAGACTTCACGCGATTTGATCGTCGCGACTCAGTCGCCGACATTTCCATTCATTTTCATTTCACATTCAAAAATTTCGGGCTGGAAAAGTATCACAACCGAAATGCAAGTTGATCGGCATGGAATGGTGTTGTAACAGTTGCCTCGTCGCGATTCAGTCGCGACGATCAGATCGCATGAAGTCTGTTCGGGGCCTAAGGCCCTATGCACTAACATTGCGGCGAGTGAGAGGTGTCCCCCGTGAGGTGTTATGAACAGGTCGGCGAACGGCTCCGGTTTTCACTATTAGTGATGCCGTTCACCTCGCCGCAGATAGATTAATGCATACGAGCCTAGTCATAATATAGGTAAAATTTGGAGCCAAAATCGAAAGAAAACTGTCACCTGAAAATTGGGTTGTTAAAAAGAATCCGAAGCTTCAAACTGGTCATACATAAGATACATGGTCTATCCATAAACGCAATTGTGGATTTTTTTTCATGCATAGAAGTCGAAAAAAAAGGAAAGTCTAAAAATGGGCAAGCTCTCAGCTCCTCCCACGTAATTGTATCTGCAACCTTTAGTAAGTATAACCTTGCAATTTCACTTCTGTATGTACTCTGATAATCGAGAAATACCAAGTTTGACGCAAAAACCCGAAAAAGTTGTTAGGACTATTTCATTTTCGGACTATTTATTTCTCAACTTTGAGGAGCGGAAAAAATCCACCAAATAAAAATTTGGGTACTACTATGTGTCTACTGTATAATGACCAAGTTGGAGGTCCGTAAAAACTATCTCGAAGGAGATTCGATTTCTAGAGTAGTTGAAAAATTTTTGTTAGCTCCAAATTTTACCTGAATTACGACTTAAAATCTTTGGTGGTCTTGTAGAGCTTGTTTCGCTCTATCGAACAGTACGTCTGCTAGGAAAACAAAAACAGTTCGATTTGTTTAGAAATACAGTACTTTCGGGACAACCTAATATACAGGGTGTCCCAAAAAATGTGTCTACTGTTTGACTGTTAATAACGCTCTTCTTGAAGTCTTGTCTTTCAAGAAGCTCTAAATACCATTTTGTAGATGGCTTCAACTTAGATTTACAGTTATGGAGCGAATCACCGATCGTTTTCATTACTGTAAGATTACGGTAGGAACTTTCCGGCATATGACGTCACTGCGAAAAAGCTGCCTTTCCAAATACTTTCCAAGAAAAACTTGTGTTATAGGTTTTTCATAAACGCCGAGTTCTATACGCAACTTTGTCCAAGGTTGTGAAGCTTTCTATAGGCATAACCTCATTTTTAGCAGCATCAAAGAAGCGGCTGCTAATGCTTAGTTGGCGTAGATTTATGTATAAGGAAGCATCACAACGTGAAGCAAACTTCATATTTAGAATCAGCAACTATGATTAGACTAGTGAAAAGTTTTCAAGTCGTTTTTTAAGCTAGAATATGACCTTCCATGACTCAAAACCCTCTTTAAAGTTCTAACCCAATCTTACACTAATGAAAAGAGTTGGGTAATTCGCTCTATACTGTTCTAAGTTAAGCATAGGTGCGATAGGGGAAGCCGGCCTTTTCACATAAAGGGAATCTCGGTCGCTCCCATGATCAGAGATCAGAGAGCACGCGCGCGGGAGAGACGGAGACTACGTCGCGGGCGCGAGCGGCCTTAATTAGGTCGTAAGGCTCCGCCTTCCAGCCGCCAAGCCAGTTGAATCATAGGGTATATACCATTCGAAAGCTGAGGTCATGGCGAACCGAATAACACCGTCGAATTCTTTTCTACGTAATTTGCGCCGAGAGATATGAACAATTTTAAATGACCAATTATCAACTTATTTAGTGTGTTCAAGTCCTGCTCTTTTATCGTAGTCAAGATGAAGGCTACGAGAAAGTCGACGGTCCACTTTTATGATGAAGACTTGCTCTATACATATAATTAGCTGTGATAAGGTTTTCTTTTAGCAGAAATCTTCAAATACGTACATAATCTTATATATAAAGCTGAAAGTCTGTTTGTCTGTCTGTATGTCTGTCTGTATGTGTGTACGTATGTTCCGAATAGAAAATTCCTTTTCTGAACCGATCCGGACCAAACTTGGCATACATACACTTCGGGCCCCGGCGGGTGTCATAGGTTACTTTTCGTCATCGATCGATATCGATTTTATCGATTTTTTGCAAAATTTGAGCTACAGGGCTGGGAGTTGGCACAGGGGGGTAATCGAGCATGCTGATTACAAATATATTATTGACAGGGCCGGGCGGAGCCGGGTAAGTCATCTAGTTTTAAATAGAATGCGGCGCATCGGTACAGTGGGGGGAGGAAAAAATCGACGATCTATGTCGAATCCCCGCTTCCTAAGCATTCAAATGGTATAAATATAGATAGGGGCGAAAAACTTGGCAGTTTAAAAACGGGGTGGAGATACTTACCATTAGCTTGCTCCACATCGCTCCTTCAATGTATTGGCTTTCGTGAGTCATCAGAGCAAGGATTTTTCGAAGCCAGGAAGCGAAAAACACCAACAAATTTTATGCCATTCGAAAGCTGAGATTATGGAAAATCGACGTAGATCGCCGACTTTTTTCTAACTCTTAGCTGTAAGATATGAGGGATTTAGCTGACCGATACATCTAATGATTCGCTCAGGTTGACAAACGCATTTAACCTCTTTCATTCTATTAGATTCTTTATCTCACTAGCGTAATCATTAACTAAATATCGTCCCTTCCACAGTTGCTGCCAATCCTCAGGCGTCGCGGACGTCACACGTGTGGCTAATACGTTGGCGTTGGGTGTATATATGTCGAAAGGCGCGCGTTCCCTCAGCCTTCATTGCCAGACTGGGTCAGTTCTCTGCAAAAGCAAGGTTTCCAGATGGCGAGATTTTTGTCAGTACATCAGAAAGTATAAAGAAGGATAACCAGTTGAAATCCGATATATTATTGAAATAAATTTGAACTTATTTCTTGCTTCTCCCAGTTAGTAAAAACCGACCAATGCGCGCCTTACGACCGTCTCCCGGCAACGTTGGCAGTAACATGTCGGTAACATGCAACAACATGTTGGCTAATAGCCAAAGTTTTCCGCCAACATGCTGTTGCATGTCGCAAACATGTTGTGCCGACGTTGCAACATGTTAGCCATACGTGGCAGGTCTGAGACGCAGGCCAAGGATAGCAGCAACTATGGAAGGGAAGATACTACATTAGTCACTGCGTATCAACTGAACTGTTTTTTCAATTTTTAACAAGACTTTTATGGTTTTTATCAGCATCGACACTTGTACATAGACTTATAGTCCCCTCCACAGTTCGTGCTACCCTTGTGGCGTCGCGGACGTGCCACGGGTGACTAACACATTGGCAACGTTGGCAGCAACACGTTGGCAACATGCCCCAACATGTTGACAGAACATTTTGGCCACGCCAACATGTTGCTGCATGTTGCCAACGTGTTGCTGCACGTTGCCAACGTGTTGCTGCATGTTGCCAACGTGTTGCTGCCAACGTTGCCAATGTGTCACACGTGGGGGGAACGGTCAGGAGTCACGGTCGGCGCGAATTTTTCGCGAAGCAGTGCCGCAAGCGATGTCAGCAAAACAGAAGCCAGCACTCCTGGCGCAGTCTTACTTATGACACGAGCCATGTATCTGCCCCCACCCCCCACCACCTTAGACTGGCGCCGTGCCACTTTAGCACTGGGCGGTTTTGTGGGTACAAAATTTAGACGCGACGTTCGCGGCGAAGCGGCGCGGCGCGCGGCGTGACTCCTGACATGGAGCCACACGTGGCACGTCTGCGACACCACAAGGGTAGCACGATCTGTGGAGGGGACGATACATTGGTTGGTTTTTCTTGCCTCGCTTAAGAGCAAAGGTGTCCACCTATCTGTCCACCTATCTCTGAATACCGCCCTAGGTGTCCTACAGACATTCCCCGGTCAATCTCGAATGTCCTGCGAGAGACACCTTCAAGGCAGTATCAGGCAGAATCGACTATTATTTCTTTGCCTTATCCAGGCCTTTTCCATGGCGCTGATTCCAGATATGGCACTCAAAATGTGCTGTTCTAAAAAATCCCCATTCTTGGGACAATTTTGTGAGAAGCTTGGACGAGTGCTCCTAATGCTACCCCTGTCGAAAGCAGCATTAACAGGTAGACAACACGTGTTCCATTGTGTTTACTATGTGAAAACATACCAGGCTGAGAAGAGTTCGTTCAAGGGAGGGCCATGCGACGGAATGGACGTGGTCTTCGAGGCTCAGCGTTTTCTGCTCCCACCTTCTTTTGCAGAGGGTGTTTGAATGTCGGATTTGCGCATTCTAGATCGAGGCCCTAGTACTCGAATATAACAGCATCCGAAAATGTCCAAATCTGCCCGGAAGCTGCCTTTGAAGGCAGCGTCCGGGCAAGTCTGAACCTATGGGGATTTTACGTGGAATGTACTTTTGGGGTCCTGACTAAGCCACTGCCCAACCGGCACTTAGGTAGTGCCCTAACGGCTGAGATATTCCCCTCGAAACTGGACCCCGCCGCCGTGTTTCGCATGGATTCATGGCGCAAAGCGTGGATCCTGGCGCGAAACTGCCATGAATCCCATGCGAATACGTTCGCGGGGGCCACTCTCGAGGGGAATATCTCAGCCATTAGAGCACTACATTGAGCTGCCGCTTGGGCAGTGCCTTAGTAAGGGTCCCAAAAGTACTTTTCGCGTAAAAGCCTCATAGGTCCAAATCTGCTCGGAAGCTGCCTTTGATGCGAGTTGGAACATGCATACGAGGTTGTCAACGTGTTAAGATGTTGCCGTCATACGAGTCATTTCTCCCTTTCTGCGAATTTTCCATGTTACTTTGCTGTTTCTTCAGTCTGCTGATTCTACCGCCAACGCTCTGCTTCATTGAGACTTGGGTCTCATATAGTGCAATCACAGAAAGGGGCTAGCAATTGGCTACAGCTATACATTTTGCTTGAAAACACCTTTTCAAGCTTCGTAATTTGCGAAGACTCCCTAAATCGATTTCCATAGCACCCTTGATATTAATTATCAGGAAGCGCACACCCCATATGTCGGCATGGATTTAACCGGATAAGAGGTTGAAAATATCACCATTGAAAGAAGAGAATACCCTCCTCTGGTTAGACAACTGTCGAGCTCGTCGCATTTCTTATGCAAAACATCGCTGGTATGGCAGCTGTTCGCGGCTGAACAGTCATCGATTCCCATTGACTTGAAGCTCTGGGTGAAAAAAGGATCGGAAGGTTTTTCTGCGCGCAGATATTTCTATTAGCTTGATTTCCGCATATCAGCCGCCCTTCCTAAAATCGTATTAGCTGCCGAAATTCTAGCTAATAGGCTGAGCACTCTTCTAGCCTCCTTCCCTTCTCGTCAGCCGGCTTATCCAGGCGTGAGAGCGCCGCAGCGCAACCGCCTCGCCCCCAAATGCGATTTCTGCGGTGATTCGCGCAGCTGTCAGCAGAGGAACTCTCGCAATTATCATGTCAAGCTTATTGGATTTCCTACAAGTTAATAAGCATAAGGTATGGTCTTTTCCAGTTTTTTGTTTTGTGGTGCATTTTCTCAAGCATGGTTAAGTCAAGAATCGGGTTTTATCTTGATATTTGCTAGAGAATATAATCGCTTTTTTTCAATCGGCTTTTTTCCAAAATAAGAGTATTACTCCATGTTCGTTCAAGCTGCAACGAGCAGCCACGATCCCTCTGATTAGTTGTGCATCAAGATATTATGTCGACGTTTTCAAAATCCCTTTATTTGTTCACAGATATTTTGTAATTTTCTTGGGACATCTTCGCATGGTAATGTTCATTTTGGTCTCAGCTCACAAGGGAGGCTTGTAAAGTCGAAGTGGAATTTCCAAATGATACCCGTCTGTACTAATACTGTCTTGAAGAGCATTGAGCGGTGATACCAAATTTGCCTTCCAAATCTGCCAATCACCTTTGGACGCCGAGTTATGGGCGCTTTTCAGGCCAAAAAACTGAACGCAAAACTAGAACAAAATCGCCCAGATTTGCTCAAATGATCCAGTGTCAAGTATTCAGAGCCACTTACGCAAATGGATACATTTTGTCTAATATGCTAATACTTAACACAGCTTTACCTGAGCTGGAAAGATTGTAACAGTCGATTTTACCCAAAATCTCCATTCATTTTTCGTTCCAAAGAACGGCCATAACTCGGCGTTTAGAGGCGCTTGGCAGATTTGGAAGGCAGATTTGGAATCACCGTGCAATACTCTTCAAAGTAGTATGGATCTAATATGAAAAAGCCTTTTCGACTAACCACTCAGACAATGGATCGGACCCCTCCGCTGGGGAAATGGCAGGGTCGCGGCGTTTCCCCAGCGGTGGGTCACCCATTTCTCCGGCGGATACCTCCCATCTTCTGCTCCGGATACCCCCCATTTTCTGCTCCGGATACCTCCCATTTTCTGCTCCGGTTACCTCCCATTTCTGCTCCGGAGGCCTCCCATTTCTGCTCCGGACCCCTCCCATTTTCTCCGGCGCGACTCCGCCAGATTTGCCAGGCTCGCGCCGGACAAATTTGTCCGGCGCGAGCCTGGCAAATCTGCCAGGGTCGCGCCGGAGAAATGGCGGACCTTTGCAGCAGGGCCGGAGAAGCCTCCCATTTGCCTGGCAGTGATGTCAAGCGAGGGACCGCCCATTTGCCCCGCTCTCATTGGTCAATTGGGTCCGGCGCGAGTCTGGCAGTTTCGGCTTGCCCAGCGGAGGGGTCCGATCCATTGTCTGAGCACGCTTCCCTTGTCAGATATGTTGTTTCAAACACAAGTTTTGTGTTTCACATTCAAGTCTTTACATTCCCTTTTTCATCATTTTATCGCAGTTCTGTACTACATGTCTATCAGTATCATTTTATGAAACCTATAAACTGCGCTGTTCCCACATTTGATCTAGACACTAAATTAAGCTGTACCTCGGTCAGTGGTTACATACGACAATCAATCGCGTGACCCATATGTGTACATACTTTTTGATAGCATAGACAGCTTGCACATTTAATCAAAAAATGGTGTACCCAAGACCTGCTTTGATTGAATAATGGTGCAGTTGAGCATATTCATTCTTTTTGAGATGGTCCTGTCCACTTCAAAACATGTAGTTTGACAGGTGCGCTCTTGTTTCAAACTTAGAGATTACATGCTCATTTGTACGCATGCATCGGCTATGTGAAGTTGTTGGTTTACTGGAGTTTTTGCTTCATAACAGGGACAAGGTATACAAACTCAAAATATGGTCTGTCTTTCAAGTGTATGTACAGTCTCTCACTCATCCGGTTTTAGACATTTCGGCCTAAGAAGAGATTTCCCCAAGGGACGCTCCGATACAATCTTCACAAGAAAGCAGAAGCTACACTACATTCTGGTGTTGATCTTCGGACAGCCGTGAGATTACCTCCTAATGAGAATTTGGATGATTGGATCGCCGTGCACAGTGAGTTTATTTTGTTTGCGTCTGTCAAAATGTACAAATAACCTTTTATTCTCTCTTCTTTTTCCCATTGTTTTGAAGTAGGGTCAACTCAGCTTCGCCAGCAATGTTTGCTTTTTTTGGATTTAGCTCGGACCCGCGAACGCTTTTTGATCTTGGCGAATCTTCCTTCTTTCTACCCGTAGTATTCACTAACGAAGCTTCTAGTTGCCATTTTGCTGGAAAATTCTAACTGTTTGAAATTTTCTTGTGGAAGTCATAAAATCTTTCCCACCTTTATACCCTTATTTCAACCAAACTATTCTCCTTCTCACAATGGGATGTACACTTGAACGTTTTCTTCTCTCAAATGAGTTTGGTACCACATTGTACATAGTCGATCATGGGATATCATGAACATTTTACTCAATTCTGTGCATTTACAGCTGTCGATTTCTTCAATCGGATCAACTTGATGTACGGTGTTGTTGCTGAAGTGTGTACGAAGCAGTCTTGTCCTACGATGTCCGGAGGATCCAAGTTGGTTCTAAGAATTCCATATAAGTCACCATATTTTTAGTACACCTTTTTCGTTATCTGAATTTTCTTATGAAACCTCGCAAACTAGGCTTGGAATTTCACGGATCTAGAAAGGTAAAAACCGTTTCGGTTTTTTTGCATTGTGAGCTCTCTGAAATGGGGTCGTAAGGGTGGGGCTTCCGATTTTGCGAGAGTTATAGGTGGCTGGTTATAGCTACAAATCCAAACAAACATTGAAATCGTGAGCAAACACTCGAAATCTGCGTATCCAGTTCTTCTAATCATAGTTGTCTTTCTAGTTTTGCAAATCCATTGATTCTCATTACGATCTTGTTTTTGCGACCGGGATTTTTTCCTTGAATTAGCTAGGAACCACTAATGGCTCATTTTCTCGAACCTTTTGAATCTGACAATCTAACATTTTGAGGTATGAATACCTTTGGCAAGATGGAGCTGAGTACAAGAAACCAACTCGCATCCCCGCTCCAGATTACATGATGTTGCTGATGGACTGGATTGAAGTAAGAATAAACGATGAGAATGTCTTCCCAACTTCCACAAGTACGTTTTTAGAGGTTTGAAGAATGGATGCATTCAGAGTTTATATTTCAGACATCCCTTTCCCCAAAGATTTCCGTCAGATGTGCAAAAAGATACTTACGCGTTTGTTCCGGGTATTTGTGCATGTCTATATCCATCATTTCGACCGCTTAGTCGATATAGGCGCGGTAAGTTCTGATTTATTGTTTTCCCATTTTATCAACTTCTTTGGCAACGAATCTAATTTTCTTTCGCTATTTGAACAGCGCCATCTGGATCTTTTTGAACATGCCAAACAAATTTGTTGAAGTAAAAGACAGTATATGATAACTAAATGTATTGTTTCTCATGTTGCACATGCTTAGGAACCGCACGTCAATACCTTGTACAAACACTTCTACTTCTTCGTTACTGAGCATAATATGGTGTCATCTAAAGAGCTGGAAGCGCTGGTAAGTCTACCAAACATTATCTTGGTTTTTTGCTTCGAACGTAAAAATGCCCTTTGTTGGGGATTTCGTCGACTTAAGCATAAGTATATGATATTCCACTGGTGTCAGCAGCCAAGTTGATTACGTCCATGGCCCATGAGTAAAATTCCGCGAATTAGATCGTGTGAACAGTTTGGTGAGCGTAGTCATTTTTTTTTTGAGAGAGAGAGAGTTGCTGTGACCTAAAAACTATCTTGCTTTGTTTTGTGTCCTTACAAATAGTAGTAGTTTTAGCAGTGATGTTATGAAAACAACGTTTCTATTGATTTGCGCTATGTTGACTCAAATGCATTTTCTGATTCCAGAAGGACATGACGGCGAGACTCCTCGAAAGCAGTCAGAATCGTCGTTTCAGAAACTTACAGCCTAAACTCGGTGCTTGAATGAATTCTTTGAGATCACTCTATGTTACACTGCTGCCTTCGATTGTTGGTACGTGGTTGTGCATTGTTCACTTGATTGAAAATTTTGTAAAACTCTAGTGTGCATAATCAACTAGTTTTTGCCCTGAACACGAGTATGTCTTTGCTTTCATTGTAATCATGTGTTTTATTCATTACTTAGAGCATCCGCAGTTAGAGCTTCTATTTAGAGCTTCCGCATTTTATATAACACATTTCTCAAATAGCATTGCATAATTTTTCTCCATTAACGGCAGGGTTACGCATTACGCATTCAAAAAATATTTTTATGTGTATCTTATGTACATATTTTGTAGTGAAGATTGTTTATAGCATTTAATAAAGCATTGGTCCTTACTCTTGTGTGGAAGTATTAGCAGGCTCAAATAGACATGAAATAAGAGACACACTTGTTTTTTCACAATATGTCACAAAAATTGCCGGATATATTGAAAGGTATAACTACAAACACTCGCTATCTATCGAAGCAGCTACGGGGGGGGGGGGGGGGTACGAAGTATACATGATACCATTAAAGGTCAGCGAAACTTATAGGGCATCCAGGTGTTAGTTACACAGTTTGTTGAGCATTTTCTCAAGTTGAGAATTACACTCTTATTGAAAAAGTCTGATAACGAAAGCGGCGACATTTTATCCGCACATGGGTATAATCGAGCATCATTGATGTTGCCATGGCAATCTAGGATAGTGAGTGGGTTGAGAAAGGGGAACAAGTGGCTTTGCCTAATCCTCCAGCAATCTTGTTCGTCGGTAATGACCGTACCCAGCTCAGATCGAGGTAATTCAAATTTTTCTCATTTTAGCAACAATTCCTTTCGATTACAACTTTCATAGCTGAATTCGACAGTTTGAATAAAGCAAACTAGTCTCATCTAATCCACAGAGTCTAAAAATTTGTGACTGAAAAGTTGCAGACTTGTTCGGAACTTCTACAGTCATCGACATTATTGCTTTCTAGTCATGTCTGTGATGAATTTGTATTTTACTCATAAAAAAAAGATTTTATGTAATCGAAATCGAAGAAAATGCGAGTTCGTATATTTTTGGTAATCCATAACACTCATTGAATCATTTGAGATTACTAAATAGCTATAGCTTGTTCAATTTTTTCACTAAAGCAAGGTTTTTTCCATGAAAAATTGTGAGTTGAAAGCTTACAGTACATCTACAGTATTTTGGCCTTGCTCGTACAAATTCATTTTTAGTCATAAAAAGGTTTTGTATATTCGAAATTGAAAAAAAATGCTGTTTCACAATGTAGATTCTGAATTTTTTCACATTCAGTGAATGACTTGAAATCTGTAAGAAGTTACAGCTTGAATTATTTTTTTGGTAAATCAGTTTTTTTTTGAAAATCTGAGTTTTAGCGGTGGCTACATATTCATCGCTTCGGACAGCTGTTCTCAATCTTACACCAGGAAATTTGAAATGTCGACTATACTGTGATGGTCCGGCATGCAAATTCTGTAAATTATACAATGGATCATCCGTAATTCCTGGTCTTTACTCTTCTTGGTTTGTGCTGCTATTATTTTTACAATTCAAAGACTTCTCGAAATATTTTCTGATTTCCAGGATTACCGACGATATACTTGCAATGGCTAGACCACAATTATTCCATTTCGAGAATGATAATATTATTCAGTATTTCAAGAAGTAAAATACTTAGTCTTCCTATAGTTTCTGTTTTCTTCTATTCAGTTTTTGACTATTTCAGAAGCAATATTGTTGCCGTTTTTAATCTACAAGAACCCCAAGAGCATGCATTCTGTGGCGCAGGAAATGTCATAAGCGGCTTTAGCTATTATCCTGAGCGATTCATGGAAAATAATAGTGAGCTTTGTCATTTCAAAATGCCTTTTAACTAATGTTTATTTCAGTATTCCACTATAATTTCCCTCTACCCGATTTTGAAGCTTGTCTTGTTGAGCGGATGGCAGACATTGTGACTGTCATGGTGCATGAATTGAAGAAAGGTAATTACTGTGACTTCAGTATAAATGCACTTCTGTCATATGAGGTGTGAAAAGTTACTTAGGGTGGAGCTTTCAACGCACATGCCTAGCAATGCACTTGAACAATGCCTCAAAGTTCACGGAATTCCTAACGCCGAATCTTGGGGGCTATGCTCACTTTATTGAAAAAAAGAGTGATTATTGAAACCACCCCTGTTACATAGAATGCTCGCTCCTCCTTTGAAAACAACTGCATTCCATTGACCGACTGTACTAAAAAAATAGCAAATTTCAGATAAGGTTAAGTATCTCTCGGAAACGGCTGAGAGTTTGCCGAAATACTGAGTTGAAATAGCAATTTGGAGCGAAGTTGTCTTCTTAGAATCACAACACTTGCCTTTGCTTCAGAGACCCCATGTATAGACTGAAATCTGAGGAACCCCTGGAAATACATAAAAATTGTAAATGGTGGTGAGGAACATAAGCAGTAGTCAATACGGCAACAGTTGACATAATCCTCTGCTGCCGCTCTTCCGTTTCAACAACGAATAAGTAAGAGAAGCAGTAATTTTTCTGTTGCACGATCTTCAGCATTGTGTCGTCGGCAACATGGGACTAAATTTACCCTAAAATCCCGCCAATAAGTCCGGCCTTATCTGCATTTTTTGACACGAAAAATTGATAAAAAATCGCCCTCTGCGCTGCCAGAAGTCTATGAATCCTCCCGTTAGACCGCAGCAGATCTGCTAGACTTCTGGCAGCGTAGAGGGCGATTTTTATCAATATTTCGTGTCAAAAAATGCAGATAAGGCCGGACTTACTGGCGGGATTTTAGGGTACTACATTTTTGCAACACCTTTTTGGAAATAACCCTTTGGATAAATGAGTAGCGTGATGAGAACCCATCAATATTTCAATTTCAATTTTGTGAACCTTCTTTTCTTTCCTCTGTTTCTACCTTTTTTTAAGCAACTTCGCCAAAATAAGGGGTAGCATTTTGCTCGTCTCACTCCTGAAGTAGAAGCTAATTTGTAGTCCAATGAAGACTGCATTATGATCCTCCTCTACAGCGAAAATAACCATCGTATAATCGTATACTGGCTTGCTTTTAGCAAAAAAAATCACGAAGAAGAAACTTCAAATCTCACAGCGGGCCAAACTTTCTTTTGAGAGTGCATGAAAAATTAAAGTGTTTTTTTTGGTGTGATAAATAGAGTCAGTCATTTGAAATAGTCTCGAAGTGAACTCAGTGTATAAAATGATTTTCACTTACTTAAGACCCACGATAGACATTCTTTATGACTTAAAAAGGGAATTTGAGTGCAAGGTTTCGCTCCTCAAAGTCAGTAAAAAAAGCGATGATTATTACATTCAGGAAGAATCGCCGTGCATTGTCATGCTGGTCATGGAAGAACTGGAATGGTGATTGCAGCCTGTCTAATGCGAACGCGAGGTTTGACACCTCGCAAAGCTGTCGAGCTTGTTCGAAGCAAACGGTATCTTCTTTTTACCATTAAAAAATGGCTGAAAATCCCACAATTTCAGTCCGAGTTCAGTACAAAGTGGCGATCAAGTGCAAGCACTGCATGCTCTGCATATTTTCTTCTCCAATGGAGCTCCTATACTACCAGCACAGCCGTATCGATCTACATCTCTTTATGTGGAATATACTAGCCGTATCTTGCCTAAGATGGATGTGCGGAAATATGGGAATGTGCCAAAGGTGATTTTGAATTTATATGTGGAGGGGAACGAATCTCACAAAAAATGTTATCCCGCCTTGAGAGCAAGAATTTTGGAAATAGCACTTCAACCTTAGTTTTGGGTAGTTTGTGGGGACCTCAGCAAGGTCTGACAGTTGTCCGCTTCCATGGAGAGAGGAAAATCCATAAAAAAGTCTATCGATAACGTCTGAGTATTTCGTACGCTTTCACAGATGCATATCTTATACAAAACTTTGTGATTCTTGCATCGACAAGAAGAGCAGAAATTGAGGATTATCCTTTCCTACATAAGAGAGCACTTCAGGCTTAAGTGCTCACAAACAGGCTCTTTGGATTAGGCAGTAGCAATCGTAGTTGAAAGGCATCTATAGCAGATGTGTAATGGGCTCTCTCATCCCATGGCTCTCACAATGAAGGATTGATTTCACATGCAAACAGAGCAAATTTACACTAAGGCAACATTACTCTCGTATACTATCGTGGAATGGCAAGGGATATAGGCGAATGGGGTGTAACGCTTTGGAAAAAAAAAAGAAGACATTTCTACCTATCAGTGTTGTCCCTAGACCCGCTTACTAGATCAGGAAGATTAGTTAGCGCCCGAGAAAAATCAGCGCTGGGAGAAAGTAGTCGCTCATTTTTTTATCCTTGCCCATTCGGGTAAAAATCAGCAAACATCATTAGTGGTAAGCAAAGACAACGTGCTTTTTGGCTGCTAGTGTTCTCCCATTTAATAATGTGAGAACAAGATTGTACAGAGTGTTACGGAAATGTATCAAACGCTTGATCGCTGATAACTTTCTAAACTAACTTTTCAGTAACTTCCGCGTATCTTCATGCACTATAGGATTGGCTCAACTCAAATTCTCGATAGAAATTATCTATCCATTTTTGTAGGATGATAGTAAGAATTGACAGTTTTTTTACATCTAGAGAGCTATGAGAGCTATGAGCTATGAGATTTTTTGCCCCAAGAAATTATCCGGTAGAGATGCGAACTTCGTTTTCAGAGTTACTTAGCATTGCTGATTCCATATGTGAGCTTTCTGTCATACCGTAATTTCTAGTCCAGTAGTTACGATATAGTGCAAAATTCCCACTGATTGTTAAATATTTTCTTGTATCATTCCAACCGCTTTACAAGCTTGCACAAATCTCAGACGATATTTCCCTACTGGCAGCCTAATTTGCAATGACGACATTGTGCTAGAAGTTCCTGTCGTAATCCTACAGTGATGAAGGGCGATGAGTGATTGTTGTACTGTAGAGTCAGATTTGAGCCAGACCTAGACTATACCACGAAAATCGAAAGCTTCTCAAATATGGAATCATTAACGGCAAACGTTTGATATAGTTTTTGGCAGACCCTGTCTAAACTCAGCTTTACTGAAAAATTAAAGCAAAAGGCTCACTTCAGGTAGCGCCAGAATAGGCACAGCAAAATCGGGGGACTGATACGAACTAACGTTCACAATAATTGCTTTATTTCAGCCAATCTACGTAACCGTAGTCGCTTTGCTTCGCATATTCTTCTCATCAGTGGTGCTTAGGCTACAAACAACAAGTAACCCTTTTTCATGTTTCCGGTTCGAATGTGGAGAGCCGACATCGTTTAGGTAAGTGGAACTATTTTAAGTTATTTTTTATGCTTAAATTATTTGAAAACGAAGATTAACAACTTATACAATTTGTTTACAGGATAACAGAAGAAATGTTGAATCTGATGAGTGTTGGTGTCACGGCTCGTGGCCAGTCCTGGTATTCACAACGAGTTCGTCAAGGAATGAACATCTTAAATCTTGAACGTTTTGTAGAAGTAAGCAAGTAGTACAGTGATTATCATCATCTGAGTAAGGTTTTCCATCAGAGTTCAAGTTAATGTCATAATCTTGCAGACAGAGCACAGTGTGGTCGAGCTGGTCTCGTTTATGGATTACTTCATCCGTTCCGCTTTTTTTCAGCTCACGTCTCCGGAAAGACTTGCGGCATTTCTTAGAAACGGGAACGATTCAAATGTAGAGGTGTGTACATAATAGTCTTCTACATTTTTTAAAATGATGTAATTTACGTTCCAAGGACTGGTCCTGGAGCTTTTATGTGCTTCTCTCCGCCATTAGCCTACTTCCACAGCAAGCACATGAGAGGATGTCTAAGTTAGTAGCTCAATGGTTTGCACGATGCGACGGTGACTCTTGGAAAGCGATATACTCTTGGATTGAAGAAAACAACAATAATCATGAAATTTCCAGTTAGGATAATGAGAAATGATTACATGTGAATAGATACCCTTTGATTCAAAGGGTTGGCGGCTAGAAGGCGGGCTTAGATCTAATCGAGACTAGAAAGTTGTTAGAGAGCACGCTCGCGCCAGAGACGCAGACTGCGTTGCGGTGCGAGCGATCGCTTTCCAGCCGCCAATCCCGTTGAATTAGAGGGTAGCTGTATATTCTTATCCTTTTCTACTCCCGTTTGTTAAAAGCCATAGTTCAGCTTGTCTTTCGATAGGGAATGAACGTAGTGCCTCCGGTTGCGATTATAAGGGTCCCGTTATTGCATAAAGCATTTTGAATATGTCGCATTTGTTCCTTTCTCATTTAAGAAGCAACACTTTCAATTTTTACTATCACAATCTACCTTTCCATTTCTCTAACTATGAAGTCTGATCAAATTATTAAGGTTTCTTTTCACACATTTCACTAAAACCGTCGTCTTTTTTTGTGTTATCTTCCCTTTGGCTTGAATAATCATTCGACAGGGCAAAGCAATCCCTCCAAGATGGTTACCGAAAGTCTGTCCGCCCCAATCGTGTTCCACATTTTTTGAGCTGAAATGTGACAGCGGCCAAGAACGAACTTTACCGTCAAAAATCGTATCTCCACTCCAAAACTTAGAAATTCCACACTCCTCCTAGCATATGCTTCACACATCGAACTTTCAATTGTACACTTTCCGTACTTCCTCCATAGTCAGAATTAAAGAAAACACGAGTGGAGTAAAATGGCAAACCCTTTCCCTAGACGTCGCCTTAATAGTTCTTATTGTTAGAGATTTGCGTATGCATGCTAGATGCCAGAAAATTCGTTCGGGTAGGGGAGAGGTGGAGGGAAGGAAGGAGAAAAGGAAGTCTTTCTAGGTTAAGCAGAGTGGCGTTAACCACGCCTTCTGAAAAATTTTTGAGATGTGACCAAGTTAATTCGTTTTTAAAATTTTGACTAAATCGTTTGTACAATTTCAAAACTCAAGCAGACATTCAAATATTTTGCCACCCATTCTCGGTGAGGGGACCTCCATCCCTCTCAGTCCGCCACTGACGAGACCATCGGCTCATTGCTACAATATGAGACAATCAACATTGCGTAGCAAATCAAATTTATTTTTATCATCTGATAAGACATTTTTTGGATTTTTGATATATCTTTTATGACTCTGTACCTCTAATGAATCTTCTCTAAGCACTGTGGACTGAAAGCTAGAATTATGTCATGATTTTAGCTTTCATCTTGTGCAATCATAATCCTTCAAGCGTCGGAAACCTTTCCGCATCTGTCCGGGTGAAGGCAACGAATGAACCGCAAAGAGCACCGGCTCCGATCCATTACATGGCAATCGTTTTCGTCGCCAGAAGTCCTGAAAAAAGTAGATTTATTGTAGTCTCTTCCTCCACAACGAACTATTCAGGAACGCGCGAGGGGACTTCCTCAATACAGCCTGGACATTTCATGGAAAGTAATTAAGTATCAAGAGCTCCAGATAGATTTTTAGGACCCTACCTTCCATATTATGTTACCTCTCCAATCAATTCTCTGGACATCCGCTATTTCGGCAACAATGCCTGTGTAAAATAAGTCCTGAAAATTCGGAAACGTAGATGAGAAGATTATACAAATTGTATCATCCGACCTCTATAATTAGCGGAGGGAATATGCGGGCATAGTCAAGAATAAGTTGCCCAGCTTCTTTGCCCATCACGTACAAGCCACCCATGCAATAAGTGGGAAAGTAGGGCTCAGGCCATACACTATCTGGCACGTACCTGAAAAGCTGGAAGCTGAAGAATGGTGGAAAAGTTTGGTCAAATTTCTACCTAGTAGTAATTACAGGGCTTGAATGCCAATTTGATAGTGCTCAAAAACACACACCGCCCAAGTTCGAGATTAGTGAAGCTTTGTTGTCATATAGTAGCGAGGCCAAGCTAGTAAATTTATAAATTTTAAAGGTTATGCACGCTAGCGCGCGATGCCCATGGAGAGAAGCTTTTGAATCGTCGCATGCTAGGGTATTTTCTCAAAGTTTTCGCCTCTGGAAGATTGTCCTGAAACTCTAAATTTATGCACTGTACTCTCACGCTCAAATGATTCGTGATATGATCTGCTCATTTTTCGTTGCTCCTTAAAAGAAAAACTGAGTATAAACATCTATAGCGGAATTGAACCAATCTTGAAAACGGCTGTTGGATTTGGCGTCATAGCGATAAATTCTTAGTGAATTACCATTTCCTCATGCGCTAGGTTAAGGATAGGCTAGATGCGTCGTAAGTGTTAGAGGCATCGTCTACCCAAACGACTTCTATGTTTTCATCGCTTTCAGGCCTGCTGAAGTCCTGATGCTTTGAGTGCTGATTTCGAATATAGAGTCGAGAATCCGCGATACCCCCAAATCCCCCGGTTCGAGAGGGGCGCAATGCAAGTCGAGGGGCTGCGGCGCTCATATACCCCGGGTACGTCATTCGCATACCTGCAAAGTGGGCGGGATGACCACCTGGGCAGGGTGACCAGCACCGGAATACGTCCCTTCCGCAGCGGATTTCTCGCTCCGGAAGCAATCTTTTGCTGCGCAACATGGGGGTTTGCCTAGTGTAAGGCCCCCGCCAGTATGCTATCATAACCTCGTCAACCCCCATTTTGGGTAGACGGTGCCTTTAAGCGGGCAAGAGCACCAAGTCTTGGGTGAAATCTAGGTGCTTAGGGCCCATCAAGCCATCACAACGGCTGCTGTCGATTTCAGTCATAGTTGCAGTGAGGAGACGGCCAGTTTGCACTACCGTTCCTTACTACGCTCATCACTTGCCGCAGATCGTTGCGCATTCGGTGTCGCCAGTTGCTGCATCCCCAGACATTCTTTGACAGTACTATTGTCACGAAGAAGACCGACATGGATGGAAGGACGAACTCCGCCATTAGGCACACGCTTCTGATCCACATGACAGACTTGGTCTACTTGATCCTCGGTATTGATCGAATCAGTGAACTGACCAATAGCGATGTAGATGTCCATTTGATTCACTGGATCCACTTCGCGATCAGTTCACTGATTGTACCAATGCGAAGTAGATCAAGTGGATGGGTGACTATGGTATGTGCCTTATGTGTCTCAGGAGCCGCCTTCGCGGTGTAGTGGTTCTCATAGGCTATAACATGTGCAGGCTATGTAGAATCTAATTGCTCACACCTTGCTTTGCACACCGGCATAAGCAAGCCATTGTCGCGATGGACTTTGAATAATTATTTTCGTTTAAGGAGCTCCTCAGCTTTTGTCTGTTTTCTTGCTTACGGGATATGCTTCGGTTGAAAGTGACTCCAAAAACTAAAAGTATGCCTGAAGCAAGTGACGCTCACTATTGCTTGATAAGCTTGTAGCTCTCGGGGACCCACGTTTTCAAGCGCTGCCGTGTTGGTGTTCATAAGCGCGGGTAATAGATAGTTCCACAGCCTGTACAGAGGACCAGTAGCCTGCGGAGGTGGCGCTTATTGAAAGAGTTCGCGTACATCAGCGCCTTCAATACACTCTGCGGGCATGCGCCGAACGCACTCTACTTCATAGTCGAAGAGGCTACTGGATGCTTACAAGCTTTTACAGTGCAGAATACAACTAATTCTCAAGTTTGCACTTGCAGTCTCCTGGATTTGCAGCCAATTCGTCACCCTGGAAAGCATAGAGCTGTGATTGGTTCCGGGGCGGCGAACCTTGGTCCGACCTGGTCATAGCGGTGCCTCACACCCACTCGTTCCCTACGGGCACTAACCGTAGCGAAATATTTCTTCGCATGATTCACAGACATGAATTTGGCTTGCGTTTACAGCAGAACTGACCATTTATGATGAGAGTCCGTTATACGTGGTGTTTTCCTCAGCAAATGACAGAACAAGGAACTACTAGCTTGATCGTCTATAGTCCAAGATTCAAGCATACGATCAAGATGCACGGCAATATCTTCGTCAACTTTCATGAGGAAGCGTGCCGAATGACAGTATTGTTGATGGAAGACAAGTGTAGCATACACCTGTAACGTCATCATCAGAAAATCTGTCTTAACTTGCCACTCACTTACCTTCAAAAATAGATCTTCGTAGGTTTCTGGCAGATCTGTCACAATCAAGTCGTTATACTTGAATTGCTCTTTCTGCACTTTGTATACCTCATAAATAGATGATGGAGATGATAAAATGAAGAACACTACTACATGACCGGTCTAAAAGATAGTTTACATTATAATGACACTTCGAAATAGCAAAAAAGAAACAAAAAATAGTGGAGCAGAGTTCGAGGAGCAAAGCTCGCGTTGAAAAGAACTTCAACGCAAGCCTTGCTTATAAATAAGCTTCATATCCCTTAATGGCCAATTTTTTTCCAAAGCTGAAAGCTTGTGTTTTTCTCGGAGTCTGTTTTTGCCATTTATTTTCCCGCGATTGAGTTTTGCTGATAAGATAGCGCTGGTAGTATCCCCTCGCCCATAGTCCTTAGTGGAATGTTTTTCTGTCAGAGGGCGCGGATCACCGACCTACCGATCTTCAGCGGGAAGAAAAGCCCGCGTTGAGCCCTTCGGCAGGGTATAAATACCGGGAGTCAGGGGGGAGTCTCAGTCTGCGCTGGGGAAACGCTAGCGGGAGCTAACTCCGTCGAAGAGAGGCGGATCTCCCCCTTAGGTAGAGAGTAACTAGTAAGCCTGCCGAAGTGGTCAAAGAGGGTAAAGCCCGTCGTTTCGTTGTTAAGCCTTGTTCAAGTTACGCATTCTTGTTTCTTGTTGTTCGTTGCCGTTTTTCTGAGATAAATTATTAGTCGTTCAATCCGTGTAGTCTATCGATCCGGTTGAAACCGTTATACCACTAGACACCCCCGGCTACATGGGGGCCGAGCAGACCTGGATCGATTGAAATACACACGGGGCGACTGATATTGACTGTCTCAGAGGCAAGACAGCAGAGAACGCGTAGAACAGGCCAAGAAAGCGAAACCAAAAGACCAAAAAGGTGGATCTGTACGTCATCAAGCAGGTGACGTAGTAACAGGCCAAGAAGGCCAGATCTAAGATCAACTGGAAAAAAGTCTCTATCATATCATACAGAGCAGGCAGTCAAGGTATAAGGAAGAGTGATTATTGATCGAATCATCCACGCTTAATAGAGGCGTGCGTGAGTATCGATTGTGATTGACTCTCGATCAGCTGAGACGCGCGATTTCGCATGCGGCGTTGATTACCGATGAATTTAAAGGCAAGGCGAAGCATTCCGCTTCCGAGTATATTCATATTCATGGATATGGATCAGAAGCAAAGAGGTGCAGATGATATCCATGAGAGAAAAGCACACTTGATGATGGAGGAGATAAGCCTCATCAGAAAAGAAGTAGAAATGCTACCTGGGATGGTGAGCAAGGTCCTTAGCCGATTTTGCTATCCTGCAGGAACGAACTCCGCTTGGAAGGTCTGGTCAGTGGAATATCCCCTGGTCCCCAGCTTTGTTGAATATGCGGTTGCCGAAAAAATTTGACCCGGTTTTTTTGCGATAGATTCTCGTGGATATTCGAAATAAATTTCGCTTGTATCGAAATTAGTGGTGGCATTTATCAGCTATCTCATGATTTAACATTTGCTATGCGCATATGAGACCATATGCTGATCCGTTGTAAGTCGTTCGTTTGGGACTGCACATGGCGGAAGACCCGGTAAGTTCGCTTTGAATCATTCCTTCAATTTAGAAACTTGGTGAACAGTGATACTTATGAGAGGAGTGTTTCCGCCCCGGCTTTTTTTTACACAAGATGTAATTGGGAATGCTGCTTCCAAAATGTGATTCTCTATCCAAGTTCTAAGTCTGAGAGACGATTCTCTTGAATCGCGGGCATTGG
This sequence comes from Cylicocyclus nassatus, assembly GCA_958299035.1. NCBI lineage: Eukaryota > Metazoa > Nematoda > Chromadorea > Rhabditida > Strongylidae > Cylicocyclus > Cylicocyclus nassatus. Next base: position 74,002,814 of record CATQJL010000305.1, on the reverse strand, counting down.
CGAAAATTTTTCAAGTCGCTGTAACTTCAATCAGATAGATTCTTCTAGAAGCTACAAACTTCATTGCAAAGACATTTTGTCCACAACATATATTTCTCTTGCTGGCTTTTCAGCAACTCACTGCGGTCTACCAGCATTCGCAAAAGGGAACAAGGTCGACGCGAAAAGTGGTCTGTTTGTGCAGGATTATCTCGGTCATCATGAGAGGAGAGCTCAGATGCTGTAGTCATATAGAAGTCTGCCAGGGCTGTTATGGAGATTATTTACGTCTCTGAGCGACTACCTGCAAAAAAGTTTTACCAGAGAGTTTAAATCGACCATATTTTCCCCCAAAAATGCACCAATTTTCGAAGCGACTTTCAAGTCTTCTCGTTCTACACAGGGCGAACCGAATCTTTGATTACTGCAAACATTGTTGGGGTAATGCCTTACACATCCTTTGGACCCACCATCCACGCGTGGCGATCTCCACAGAAGCGACGCCAGTTGCGAAAAGAGTTGCAGTCAGAGGCAATTTCGACAGCTTTCTGAGCGCAAATCGCAAAACCCGAGTGCAGCTGCGGGTCAGAAGCTAACAGGCTCTTCAATCAAATCACCACGAATTTGCACGAAATTTTTTGAACTGCACAAAATGGCGCAGGAAGAATAATTGTGAAATTATTGTAGTTGGAAAGAGTTCCTTTTTGTTTTGGCACAATAAAAATCAAAAACGGCTTCAAAAGCTAAGGTTCCCCTTTACTGAACAGTATAAAAATCTTAGTGTCGAAATTCGACGGAGCACCAAAAAAATGCGTCAGAAAATAAAATTTCCAAAAGCGCCCGGAACTTTCTTTACAACCTAATACAAGACTAAACTCTTGCCCATGGAGCCAAGATAACTGCGACCAAAGAACTCTAGACCCTGCTGCTCCTTAAAGGCAGTGTCCGGGCAAAAACTCGATTTTGAGATTTTGTGCTTACCCGGGCCTTTTCGCTATGCTGAATCCGAAAATCCACATTGGAGAGCGCGAAAACGACGAAAAAGGGCTCTAATACTGGAGAGAAATCAGCAAGTGGGCGGGGTCTTCCCCACGGTGAATTCACGCTCCCAGCTTCGGGGGCGATCTTTTTAATTCCGGTTTCAAGTCATTCAATTGCACTTGATCGGTGGTGATGTCAGGGCGGCTAACGGATTCGAGAAAATTGCTCTGGAAGCTGGAAGCATGAATTCGCAGTGGGGAAGACCCCGCCCACTTGCTGATTTCCCTCCAGTGTTAGAGCCTTTTTTCGTCGTTTTCGTGCTCTCCAGTGTGGATTTTCGGATTCAGCCTAGCGGATAGGCCCGGGTAAGCACAAAATCTCAAAATCGAGTTTTTGCCCGGACACTGCCTTTAATAGAAACTTTGTGGGAAAGCTAGTATTTCGCGAAACACGGTGGTGCGGTCGAGCTGCTTGCTCAAAAAATGAACAGTAACTTGCAGCATCCATTTTACTAGAGATCCCATTCCAGCCAGAATAAGGAGCTGAGACTCAAAGAATAGGTTGAATTAACATGAAAATAAGTTTACCTTAATAGAATCCGAATTTTTAGCAGATGCCCAACTTTCGCGGATCGCTCGACGAAGTTCACTATGGCTTGCAACGGACAAAACAGTGACCACCATAAGAGGTTTACTACAACAGAATCTTTTTAGAGTACCACTTTTGAAGAGCAGAACAAGCACAATGATAACAATAAAAATTTTACGGACCTTCGAGTTGGCTTTTTGCGCGTAAGACAATGGATTAGGGTGAACAATTGGAAAAGCAGATTCTCTCATACTTTTTCAAGAAAAACAATTGAGAGTGAACCAGAAACTCACTTTTCACGTGAATCATGGCAGAGGGACAAGTTTGGCAACATGGTGTATCTGTAGGATGGAGTAAAGTCCGCCAAGCTTACTTTGTGTCCTGATGAGTTGTAAATGCTTGTTTTGTGAAAATCTCTGAGGAAGCTAATCTTTAGGAGGAGACAGTCTGGAATAAGTTGACTTGAGCTGCAAATATATGACCTTTGATTTCTCATTGAGCTTTACTTTGTCAGAAAGCATTCAGTCAAAAAGCATTTGTACATCTTTTTTCGGCTTCGCAGATAGTAGGTTTATTTTTTGAAGCATGCAATAAACGTGATCTCTCTTATCCTTGAGAAGAAAGCAACTATTAGGGTTGTAACGAAAGTTCCCGGGCAGTTTTGGAACTCGGTCGTTTATATGGTTCTGTAGAAGAAAGCCTAAGCTTTTCGAACGCGCATCCAGTTTTTATCGGTGTCGAACCGTATTCGACCTATTTGACCTACACACCAAGAGAGAAAGTCTGTGCAACGATGAAAGTTCCACATTTTTTCTTTTTGTCACGCTTCGGTCATTTCGTGGAAAAAGGAGAACTTCAAACTCATTTATTCAAAAAATGAGGCTTTTCAGGATGCAAAAATGGCCAATTAAAAAGGAAAAGTTTAGACTCATTTATTCAAAAATCAGGCTTTTCAGGATGCAAAAATGGCCAATTTTTCAATTGTTTCGAGAAAATTTTTTTTAAAGGCTGTGTTCTAAGATTGTGACACAGTCTATAAACAGCCCAGCAGAGTTCTATGTAATTACCGGATATGAGTCCAGCTCTCTTCTGCCTGAGAAATTCCTGCACCAACAGGCCAGATTTCAAATCGAACTTTTTCCCTACTGATGGCCCAATAAGCGCTCGGGACTCAACAAAATAGGCATACCTTCAGGCAACAGCCTTTGCAACAAAGTTGGATCGGCCTCCTTGAAGTTACAGCAGTTTGAAAAAAAATTTCGCAAGTGCTCGGGAATTTTCGTTGCAATCTAATATATGGCGATAAATTTGAGGTGTTGTTCATGGTTTTTACTTCAATCAGAATTTTTGAATTAGTTGTCGCATTCAACTCGGTCGAAACCTCGATGATGGTTCTTTTCGATACTGCATAAGGCTCCCCTGAATATGCTCACGTCTCATGTATTAGGTTGCCCGGAAAATAATGTAGCATCGTGTTTTATCATGCAATATCACAGCAGGGTGCACACGAAAGTAGCAAGTGGGGTATCAACCGATAGATCAGAGCAAGCTCTACAAAATGAATGTCGAACCTTCGCGCTAGGTCTGATTTTCGCAAAGTTTGGTGTCAAATTTCATAAGGCATTGAAGACCTAAAAAACGAAAAACGTATCTCCGTTCAGAAAAGTCCTGGAAACCTTAAAGGCAGCGTCTAGGCAAGATCCATCCACCCAGATTAGCATATAGTTGTAAAGGGGGGCCCATGAGTATCCGATCTGCGTTGGTCCAATCCTTTGACGTGCCCTCTAAAAGGAGATACGGGCCTGTGATACGTATCACAAGCCTCCCCTTCGTATCACAAACCACCGCTGAGGACGAGTGCTTACGCAGATGTGCGGTTGCATTGCAGTTGCATTGCAGTTGCAATGCAGTTGCATTGCACACTGCACTGCAACTGCATCCGTGCAGTAGCAGCTCCTCCCGCTGGCATGACGATGGGGACGAGCAATTCGAAACTCGTCCGCTCCTTGAAGAGAGGATCCCCAAGAACCGGGTTTCTTGGAAGTTCTGAACAATTTGGACTTTACAACTGTAACCAGGGCCACTGAAAGGCCCCAGAATGGCAGAAACATGAGAGGCGAAATTTTGCCCAGACCCTGCCTTTAACTTGCTCACGCATGGACTCACTATACGAGACACTCGTACGCACACCTTCGCGGTTTTCCATGGCTGAAAACTGAGAAAACGAAATCCGGCATATTTCTGCCAAAGCAATCCTGAGCTTCTCTGACATGGATGATTCTGTAGTATGAACCTTTGGGAGTATAACCATGAATTTTCACTTCAGACAACGCTAGTTTTCGAGAAAAATCAAATTGCTTGCAAAAATCCCGAAAAACGAGACATAATCGCACTTTTGACCTATTTTTGTTTGTCGTACTGTAGCCATGAAAAAATACCACAAACTATACAGGTGAATGTCTAGAGTAGAGAGTACATGCCTGTGCAATTTGGAGATCCCTAAGACATCTATGAACGAAGATACGATTTTTTGGGTACTTAATATTTTATATTTTGGATTCGAACTTCAGGTGGAGCAAGATTTCCGCGGAGGTTTGTGAATTATCTTGTAGAGCTTGCTTTGCTCTATCAAATGATACCCCGTTCGCTGTTTTTTGTGGTCATTCTTTCGCGGTAGGATGCCATGCTACATTATTTTTCGGATAACCTAATAAAAATACTCGAAAAATCATCTAAATGACTTACAAAACAACAAGAGGACGCATCCGACTTTCGTAGCAAGTGAGTATCTATGGGTCATATCTATCTGAAAAGAACACAGCTTATACTCCAAATCCAAACAGCAGTAAAACCTTTGAAATGCAGCTGAGAGTGGTGAGGGATTTTTTTATCTATTAGACTCTGCAGAAATTTTTCAAAGTTGAATATCATATCGTCACCCAAGTTGAGGAGATTATGTAGATAATCAAGGTGAAAAATCCGTTCGATGCTGCTTTTTTTTACTTCTGAGATCCTTTACTTACTAGTATTGGGTCGTTCCGAAAATAATGTCGCTTTTTTCGAATGAACGCCACTATTCGTGGGATCTACATTTTCAAGAGATCTTAGGAGCATTCGATGCAACATTTCATCCTCTTTCTAATGGTTCTAACTTTAGTGCATCAAGTTCGGCTATTTTTTTAAATTTTTGTACCTAATCTCCGAAAAAGTACAAGTGGCAGGTAGATAGAGCAAACACTATAGAACACAGAGTAATTTTTTCTTTTCTTTAGCTTGCTTCTCAGAGTTTCTACAATCAATTTCTCAGTGCCATCAAATTCCATATTTAGTCAAGTCAAACCTCACAGAACAACAACCGGCAAGCGACTCGGGTGTCATTCGATGCAGCTTTTTCTTCTCTTTCTAGCGGTTATTTTATGTTTCCGATCCATCAAGTTTTCCAGGATAAAACCATCATTATTCAACTTTTCCAAGGCACCCCAAGGTGTACCCGAAATTTTCGAAAGTTGCTAAACCGAAGCGGTGAATGCTCGTTTGGTTTGTTAAATTGTTGCCAAACCGTAATCCATCTTTGTAAGTTTCAAAACCCGAAGACTTGTTGGCGTTTGATGCACTTTGTCTGAGACGAGCCTGCTAAAAATCGGTGGTTCCATCAAAAAATCTGTACAAAAATTATGGCGAGCTCTGGAAAGTAGAAAAAATTGTGCTGTTTCCTGCAGGATTTGCTCCGTCCATCCATTACTTGGACTCCTTCTGAGGTTTGTTATAAAATTTTAGAAAAATTGTGAAACTTGGCCATCTCAAAAAGCATGGATCGCAGATTTTGACTCTTTTCTGTAAGCTCATTGACTGTATTGCAACAACTTCATAACCATTAGAAAGAGAATGAAATGCTGCTTCAAATGTTACCAGAATTTCTTACACATCTTTGTTCCACGAGATGTGGCATACGTTTGAAAAAAGCGACATTACTTTCGGAACGACCTAATATAATGATATGTGATGAAATAACAAGAGTCTCTAGAGCAGCAGAGGATCACTGAATACTAGATATTCGCGCATATACTTAGGTTGATGAGAAACGGGATTCCAAATAGCGCAGATGTGGTACTGTCTTTCGTTCAAATCCAGTAGCAAGAAAGTGCTGAAATAATAAAGTCGAAAATAACGAAAATCTTGAAATAGGTTACCTATTCTTACGAAAGAACAAAGAATTATTGAGAGAACATAATTGAGAACTAACTTCTACGAATGCTGATCTATAGAACAAAAACAATTACAACAACTATTATACAATTCGGTTAACTAGAACAAAGAGAGTGCCGGAAGTCCGAGGTGTAAAAAAAAAATGATTTTTTCTCGCTACCGAGCTAAACCATACTAAAAGTAGAAACTTTCGGTCAAAGGTTTTGCAGGATATCCTATTTGCGGAACGCTATGAAGGATCACTGCTGGATTGATTTTGCAACCTCAACGCAAGTGTAGATCACCAGCTAATAATAGGTCATCCCTATTGTTTTTCATTATTTCATTTGGTCGTGAAAGCGTGCTTCAATACAACAAACCATAGAGCAAGTGGGAGTGAGCTGAGCGGTAACAGGCAGAAAGAAAAAACAGTAAAGTTGGAAAGTACAGTCATGAACCAAATGTCAGTCATTTTGCTAAACGCTGAGCAACCACGACTGGAAATTCTATTTATTTATTTATTTAATACGCACAAGGCGTGCCCATTCAACAGAGGAACGAAGCATCACATTAAACAAATAGCAACAAAAAAATTTGGCAGCAGCTGTGTTTTTAGAAATTTTGCTAAAGGTTTCATAATCGTTAAAGTTAATGCTCGACTTTCGCTCGACAGTAATGCCATTTCATATCGTATATTTTTCCAGACGGTTTTCCAGCCACGGAAATTTAGCAGTGGTCCTACACTTTCTCATTCAGCCCCTCAATTGCCTCTACAAACGTTATCTTTCTGTTTGAAAATAACATATGGACTCTTCGATCACCCGGCAGCTGCATCAAAATTCTGAGCATAATTTTTATTAATTTTGCAGCTTTGTTGGGAACTATTGAAGAGGAGCACCAAGAAAGCTACATCACCGGTCTACTTCTAAGCCCCGAAACCGGTTGAGTGTAAAAAAGTGAAACCAATTTCGAATTTATGCTCAAAGATCTCATTAATTAGTACTCTTTTTCTGTTCCCCCTTCAGGTTTGGATAGATATTAAACATGGTAAAGCTATGATAGATGGTATGATAATTTTAGATGGCTCTCGAAGGTAGTGATAGCTAGTAAAATCTACAAAACTGCAGACTGTCCAGTTTCTTATGCAACTAAATGTTATATGATTTTTTGTAAATTTGGGATTTCAATGAAATAAGTTCAAGGAAGCCAAAATAAAGCCGTGCATAATGCTGCATAACGTTAGACTTGGTCCATCTGTCCTTCATCCAATCTTTTGCAACAAGCTACACGAATTTGCCGTAGAAATTAGGAAGCGCATCTGCCAGCAAAAGAAAAGCTGCATCAAATTGTATATGCTTTGTTGGTCATCCTTCTGTGAAATTTGATGACTGGCAAACAGCGAAAAAATTCTTTCATTCTGAAATTATAAATCATTAGTTTACCAAAAAGCGTATATGTTCGGTCAAAATTTCACGAGACTTGTGAATAAGGCTTCATGTTTGCATATATTTGTTGCTTCGCTATCCGCGGGCACTTCACAAAGCACAAATATTGTTTGGAAGAAAAGCTCATTCTTGCTTGGCTCACTCGTTCCACGGAAACATGATTTCGATATGCTCGGATATGTTCCATTTCAAGTGTTTTAACCAACTTTTGGTTGAAATCATAAATTTTGATTTAAGGAACGATAGTTCCAGAATTAAATCTGCAAATCGGAGTTTGATGAATTGTAAATATCTTGATCGCAGTTTCAATTTACAACTCGCAAAACCTGAAAATCGATTGAATACGTACAGGCAAATATTTGCTTGCCACGAATCCCTCTTTTTCTTCATATCTCAAAGCTTTTGATGTCTCAGTTTCTCTTTCCAACATTTCATTTGTTATGCCTCTGCGTTGATCACAGTTTTCTACCAATTTACATTTTCTTTGCAATGTCTCAACAATGGCTCTATTTTCTTGCGCAAATTTCATTCTCCGCACACAAATTCCTTTGCTGAAAGCAAGCAGAATCTATTTTTGACAAAATGACAAAATGAGAGGGCGGAAGGTTTACGCAACGAAAATGAATTATGTTCAAATATAAATGAATTTTTAAAGCCAGAGTGCTTTAACGGTAAGATCTGTAATTTTTAATTGAGTGATGAGATTTAGAAGGATCTGCGTCTCCCTGTTTGCAAACTTTTCACCATTCTAAAAGTTTCTATTTTTTCTAGTCGTTTAGACACTAGCTGAGATGCCTGACAGAAACATAGCATGAGAAGCTTTTGGCAAAATGCCCAACAAGCCCTTTTTATGGCTGCTCTGTTAGTCCACATACAAGCTGCTTTTCGAGAAGGAGAGCTCTACACCAAGTTGCTAGAAGACTATGAGCCCCTCGAGAGGCCTGTAGCGAATAGCTCGGAGCCCGTAAATGTGAAAATGGGTCTAGTCCTGCAACAGATTGTCTCCGTTGTGAGTTCATAAGCTTCATTTTAATGCGAGAACCGGATACAAGGGCGGGAATCGTTTCAGGACGAGAAGAACCAAGTAGTGGATGTGAATGCGTGGCTGAAGATGTCGTGGTATGATTACTCACTGACATGGGATCCAAAAAAGTTTGATGGTGTGGCTGATCTGAGGTTCAAGTATGTATCTTCTCATTTTTGGAAACGTCGATAAATTTTCCACATTGATTATTTAGTAGTACATTTTAACGAATTCTAGATAATCACCCTGTGCATCGAAGGTTAAAAAATCTCACCCAGTAATGTACAGAATCGAATTAGATTTATGTATCTTAACGTTTCAATCTGAATCCCCATCACTATTGATATTTCGATTTTCAAGTCGCAAAAATATTTTCATTCAAGCCTGTTGTTTATTCATGTAATAGATACTGATTCAGGAAAAGTCAAATTTGGACCCCTGACGTTTTGTTATACAACAGTGCTGATCCTCAGTTTGACAGCTCATACCAATCAAATGTGCTTGTCTATCCAGATGGAAGCGTCAACTGGATACCACCAGGTACGTAGCTCAAATCTCTGTTACAAATAATACAAATTTGAGCCTACTAATGCCAATACAGGGATTTTTCGGATATCTTGCCGGATTGCTGTAGCTTGGTTCCCTTTCGATCTTCAGGAATGCTTCATGAAGGTAGATTCTTTTCAGAATTGTGCTCCTAAGACTCATTTTAGCTTTTACCAAGTACTGTGCCTGTACGATTTTTTTCTATCAGTAAAATTCAAGTGTATGGTAAATGGAAGATAATGGCTATAGTGAAAACCTGAGTCAAGCACTTCCTAAATTCATTTACGTACTGGCTCGTATATTTTCCGAGGTTATGAAGGACAATCAAATTTCACAGTACGCACTAAAGGTGATTTATATGGCTAGGACTAATAAAATTGAAATTATGGGCGAAATAAAACATCTGTGTCGCTCCTGATATCTCTCAAGGTTGTAAAAATTCGTTTTTATGCACTGCAATTTCACTCTCCAAGTATCGAAAAGTTAGACCATGCTCCGGCAAATTTGCAGATGTAATTGCTTGACTTTAATCATGAAGGTTCTCCTGTTTCTTAGCAACTTGGCCTGTTCCAAACCTATATTTTCATCACTCGACACTCGCAGAAATCAGCAATGATCGTCTAAAAGCATGCGAAGAGGGTTTTTGAGGCAAGCCTGGTAATAAGCCCTTCCACAACAAGATACCAAACTTTTCGGCTCACGACTGATAATATGCTTTGCTCTAAGAACTAAATCATAACACTCAACACTTGATAAAATTTCTCACACCCTTTATCTTGTCTTCAGTTCGGCTCGTGGACTTTTGATGGTTCAAAATTGAACTTGGACATAGATGACAATGGTTTCGATCTTTCCAGCTATACGCCGAACGGAGAATGGGAACTTCTACGTTAGGCTTGTCTTATTCTTACTAATTATTTTTCAAATATTCTACCAGACATAACTTCAGGCACGCACGCAGTCAGAAACATTCAGCATTACGCATGCTGCCCAGAACCATACTATGACATTGTTTTCACTTTTGTCATTCGGCGAAGGGTGCTCTACTACGGTAGGCCTCCAGCCAAAATCTTTAAACACCTACTGCCAGATTTCAGCTTTCAATCTTATTCTGCCATGCATCCTCATTACCGTACTTACTCTTACTGGTTTCACACTACCTCCAGATGCCGGCGAAAAGATGTCCCTACGTAAGTTGACTAGGAATCTTGAATAGTTCAAGAGGCCCTACAAAAGAATGAGACTTTCTGAATTATATACAATTCAAGAATTTTTCCTTGGAAATCGCGATTTTGGAATTTTCGTGTTTGCAAATCATAACAGTCAGCTCTATTTTTTTGGCCTACTTATTTTTTTCTTTGTGTTGGTGTTTCTCACAATGAATTTCTTGTTTGATCTTCTCATTCAAATTGCTCCCCGATTAGTATGTATGTTCCAGAAATCACTATCATGCTATCCATTTGCATTTTCCAAAACTACTTGGCCGAGATGTCTCCGCCAACATCGGAAGCTGTGCCTTTTCTCGGTTCGTTTTTTTATGCGTTAGGCGTGTAATTTTTTGTTTATTATAGTCTCATGCCAAGTTGTCATAGAAAACGGCTGATGAACAAATTAGATAGCAAATGTAGCTTTTATTCTTCTTTTTTGGAGCGAGATCTTCATATTAGAAGTTCCAAAATAGTATCTTATAGAAATTATGGCTCATCAGTCTAACTACTTTGTTCATATGCTTGTGCATTGGTTTTGAAGGGTAAAAAGATACTTTTTCCGACAATTTACTGCTCTCCTCAAAATTGTGCGTTTTCCATTGTCTATAAATGCATCCTATAATTTTAGGAGCATTTTTCGCTGTCTGCATGTTTACCTGTGCTTGCTGTGTGGTTGGGACCACCCTAGCTCTCAACTTTCACAACAGAAGTTCATATTCTCATGAGATGAACGACATGGTAGAATTTCCTTTTGGAGACATTGAGCCCTCGTCAGCTATGGTGTTCTTTCAGTTCCGCCAAATAATGCTAAATTGGCTGCCGTGGATATTGATGATGCATCGACCTGGCTATGCTGCAGCAGGAGGAGAATTGCAAAAAGTAGATGATGATGACGATGACGATGACAAGAAACCTACTGTTTGTTTCGATTCGTTGATCTCGAAGGTGGCCGCGCAAACTCCGCCCAAGTTTGTACCTTTATAAGCTTTATCCGGAATTTTATATCAGCAATGTCCTAAATTTTCAAGAATATAGCGAATATTTGACTGTCCGAAGCCGAATAATAGAATGTAATAACACAGTGGCTAGTCCAGAATATTTCCTTTGGAAGGCACTAGGAAATATTTTAGGATCGGAACATATCTCTAAAAGCGATTCTGGGATACTTCTCGAATTTTTAACAGGCTTAACTTATAATGGCTTTCTGGCAGCAACCGCTCCGACGAGAATTTTTTCACAAAAAAAACTTGAAGTTATATAGAACTATAATAGATCAGCACCTCCAATTATTTGCTAGTGAAAATAAACCAATATAGGTTTTATAACTCGTAGACCTTTGCTAAACTCCTACCACTTAGCGCCCACGTCTCCAACTCAACAATATGTGTATTTTTCTATATGTTCACGCGAAAATTCAATTTGTGATTCGGATCAGATTTCGCATACATATCATGTTACAGTAAAATTTTGTTATCGGTTGATAGAGTAGATTTTTGCAAACTATGAACAAGAAAATTAGATAGACATGTAGAGCTAAATAAAAATACTTGGTATGAAGATAAAGAGGCTTATTCAAATTGACCGATTTGCATATTTTATGGCGGGTCAAAAATCAACTGATCGCTACTATTTGAAGAGCTGGTAAACATGAGAGGTACGGCCTAAAGCGGAAGAGGAATAATGCTCTAATTTTGGTTGGGAATTCTCTACATTTGTTCTCAATGGCGAACACGGGAATCCAGACTGAAAATGGATAGCAATGGTTGATAATTGATGGTTAATGATTAGACGGTTGCCTCCCTTTTATATTGAAAAAATGAAGAAGAAAAAAGCTAAAAAATGTCTGAAAAAGTAGTAACAAATCCGGTGGAGGAGGGGAAAACGCTAATGTCTCAACCAGAAAAAATATTTGCCGCTCACGTCTCTTCTCAAGAAAAAAAGTTTTTGAGAACCACTGGAGTGCACATGCATATGTAAGAAGAAAAGAGAAGTAGAAAGAAATTTCATAGCGTGCAAAGACATCCAAATATTCCCTTCTCTCTATCTCCAAGTGCCTCCACTCCTTTCCATTTTTGGAACAAGAGCATTGTATTGTTTTACACCAGTTTTCAGTATTTTGCTCGAAAATCTCTGGTGAGCCTCGTGTTCCTTCATTTATCTTCCTGCTAGATAATGAGAAATGTTGCAAGTACTTGCAAAAGGTCTTACAGACAGTGCTCAGCAAGTTTCTGGAACATGAACACATAGTCATGAGAGTCTTATTGAGCTTTTAATCGCGAAAATCGAAGATTCATTACTCGAAAACGCATACTTGTATCTACCCTATTTTCAGGCCTACAAGCCGCAACATTTTCAAATTTTGAACGAGCTGCTCAGTCGCTTCACTATTTTTGAGGAACGATCCTTATACCGCATAATTCTCTCAGGCACTAGGCAGTACAGTATAGAGTCCTTCGGTCGCGAAATTCTTTGACTGTTTGAGACGGTCAATCAAAAAAAAAAAATCCCGAAGGCTTATACTTTGAGAATAGCGTAGCTTTAGTTCAGCGCTGTTGATAAAATCTTTGTTATTTTCCTCTAAATTTTAGAGATTTATGGATGAGTAACCATTTGCTCAAATAACCCCACATTTAGAATATCAATTATCATGGAAGCCAAATATTAGGTTGTCCCGAAAGTTTTGTCGGTTTTTTCAAACCACTATAAAACCACGCAAAATGAAGACCTGAATGAGTTTCAACATGCATTCAATGCAGCTTTTCCTTCTCTCTCTCTTGTGGCTACATTTAGGAGCCAAGATCCTGTATGGTTTTTTGATAATTGCCACAAATCTTCACTCATCATTTTGATCTGCTCAAGTTAGGCTAATTTTCAAAAATTCTATTCCAAAGTTTTGGAAAGGACTAGGCATGGCACAAATAGAGCAATTCTCGGGCTATACGGTAATGTTTTTAGATTTCCCTGAATTGCTGTTTCTAGCTTCAAAGAATTATTTTTTCGGAGGTCTCGATTTCTGACAAAACCATGGAACACGCAACTGCGGCAAAAACATGAAAGCTTCTGGAATTTTTGCGAATTGGAACTTGATTGCTAATAAACGTTATTTATGAAACACATCCAAGTTTGATTTGTTTTGAAAAAGCAGCTTTTTGGAATTTTCGGTGACTTAACGTGGTAGACTTAATCAAAAAGCGGTGATTTTTTGAAATAAATAATTATTTAGGGTTTGATAAGCATGACCCATGTAATCTAAAATAAGTATAACGCAGCGAAGAATGGCTCTACATAACAGTTATTAGCGCTTTTCGAAAGTAGCAAGAGAAAAATTTTTAAATTCAGAAAAGATTTGGGGTTACTGCTGAGCTGCTCAAAAAGCCATGGCGATAACATTGCGAAGACAGGGTAGATCAGAGAGCAAATATAGCTGTAAGAAAGATGATGAAAATCTGTTTCAAATGATACCTAGACCTTCCATGAATTGTTGTTCTGTGGGTTTTAGTGAGCGATGGAAAAAGCCGACAAAACTTTCGGGACAACCTAATATGTGAATGATGAATACAAAATTCGCATGATTAGCTCTCTATACTTAAGAAAAACTATATAACTATTCTTCTCTGATTTTAGTAAGACTAAAAGACAATTTTACAGATTGACCATCGTTGACGAGTGCGAGCCACTCAGTGTGGACGACAAGCGGAAAATATGGCGTAACAATTCAAAACGTCTAGAGGAACGTCCTGCCCATCAAACTAAACAGGTAGACAGGTTATTCCATACGATTCTAGTGAGTACTAGGAGGGTTTGACATGCTGTTCATAAGTGTTCAAGATTCTTATAGTGTTTGGAGAATTCTCAACGATATCCTCACCGTAACCTCAAAGGATGTTACCTTAAAAATTTCAAATGATATTCGTTAGAAGTATTCCGAAGAAAAACTTAGGTGAGAAATTACGTCGCACCCTGAGGTTTTGGTCCAATATCGTAGACCTACAGTAACCCTGCAAAACACACCCGAGCAAGTAGCGCTTGCTTGATTAGCATGTCAATTAAGCTGTATGTGCAAGGTTGAGACGAAATCTGAGGTTTTACAATCTTCATTTCTATAAGGTGAAGTATATTATTTTTAGTAGGATATTTGGTTTTTATAAATTTTCGAGATTGCGTGCTTGCATTCGCTCAAAAAAGCTTCTAGTCCTTCAGTTTTAGGCAACACACGAACAGATTACGCAGTTGGTCATACTCAATGAGATCTATGAGACTTTATCGGTATGGTACCGATACACTTAGTGCATCTATACTGAACTATTTTTTCAGGCAATAACCGAAGAAATCAGAGAAGTCGAAAGAAATAAAGATGTTGAAGATGATTGGAAATTTGCCGCCATGGTCGTAGATCGTCTGTGCCTTTTCATCTTCTCATTTTTCATTCTATTCTCAATCTTCGGTTGTTTTTCATCGGTGCCCAATCTTGGCTTTAGTATATGAAGCGAGAATAAATGCTCGTTTCCTTGAAGATGCAAAAAGTGTTGGCATGGGATATGACATTGAGAGGACACAAATTTGCTGGTTATGGCTTAAAGCTTTGTTTCTCGTTCAAATGTTGTCTTCACTGCAGGAGCACTATGAAAAATCAGAAAATCAAATTCAGTAGATTGTTCCAAGATTAGAGTTTTACATAGCTTGGGAAATGGTGAGAATGACAGAATATTCTAGAAGCATCATCTTAGGGCTACAATTTTCGATATATTTCTATAGGGAAGCTTATAGGCAATTCAAAGTTATGTCCGAGTAATCAAATGAGAACATCATTTGAGTTTACACAGTCAAGTGGAAGTTGCAAGCAAAATTTTGTTTTCCCTTATATCACCCACTTAGCCTAAAAAACATTCATATCGCCCCCATTCATACTTCCACTGCATCAAGTTCGGAACTTTGATCTATGATGATGTCAGATATGGCCGTTTAAAGTTGACAAACTCTTACAATTCCAACAATGTTTTTCACTTAATGTTTGATTCTCAGTATTCTACATGTATCGCTCTGGCTCATATTCACTTTTCTCAACGGGGGTGCGCAATTACATGCGAGAAAAATTGGGGCGAAGAAATTCTAGCCATTGTGTTTTTGGATTGCAAAGGCACTCTTCTACCTACACTCAGTCAAATGCGGAGCACTCCCCACTTGCTGAATGAACAAAAAATCAACAACAACTGTAGAGCTTCGGTTACTTATGCTTCATAGCTGAGAATTTGAAATTTAGACGTGTCCGATGGTTCTTTAGCTTCTCAAGGTTTTTTAGACTTGTACGCTCATCATCTTTTGGGTCATTTCCACACTCAAAAGTGATCCGTGCTTGATCGATGCAAAACTGCTACTGCTCCATAAAGCATATTCGATTTTGTAAACATCAGATTTTGAGCTGCGATGCAAGCGAAGACCAAGCATGCACTTGTTTCCATGTGAATTCAACAGGATTTTCAGACACAGATGAACAAGGTGCAGAAGAAAAAAAAATCTCCTCCGCAAAAAACCTTCCGTTGCCAAATTTTCATCTAAAATATAAATGGCAACAGACATCAAAGCGCTGAGGACGATGACCTTTTCAATCAGTATTTTGTGCAACCACACAAATTGCAAAAAAAAATTGGTTATACCTCTACTACTACCTCTCTACTTGAGCGAAAATACAGTTTCACTTACAGCATCTCTCACTGTAACAGTCGTCTTGTTTGATACTGAATTTTCACTGGCAACCGTCGGTGAACCCAACATTCCCAGCCGTCTGCTCAACTGCCCTGCTCCGCTAAACCTACACCTTAGGATGTTACGGACTGCTACCGACGTGCACTCGGGGCGTCCACTCATCGCGGCACCCCAGGAAACCATCTCATGTGCCATAGCAGCTAACTTGGGTGTAGGCCCTTCTGAACCTGCCCCAATCGCGACGGCTATAAGAGGTCAGCGCTAATTAGGCACCCGCCATACTTACCCCTCTTGATCCGCTTGATCCGCTTAATCCGCTTGATCTGCTTGATCCGCTTGATCCGCTTGCTCCGCTTCTTGCAGGACGCGTGTAAAACGTGCGCACTCAGCAGTCTGTCATTTGGCTTCGCGTAGGTAAAAAGCAATCTCGTAGGGTTGAACAAATTCGCTGTACGTGGCGCCAAATGACAGACTGCTGTGTGCGCGCGTTTTGCACGCGTCCTGCAAGAAGCGGAGCAAGCGGATCAAGCGGATCAAGCGGATTAAGCGGATCAAGCGGATCAAGAGGGGTAAGTATGGCGGGTGCCTTAGAGGTCACTCCATGATTGGCTAGCTCGCGGGAGCGAGCGGCTGACCTGGGTAGACGCGCTGCGGAGGCGGACGAGTTTCACATCGCTGGTAACCTACTCCACAATGAGATTCTGGAGGTAATTCTCTAGAAAATTCCTAAATTCCCCAAAATCCCTAGAATCCAATAACTTAAGTTATTTGCTCTACTCCACACTACTTAAATCGCCGGCCACTTTCTAAAGTGGTATGTTTTTGACCTATGAGACATTTTCAATGTCTTTTTCGACTTATTTTACTGTTTTTTTTAGTTCGATTGCATGCTCTACTCTCCTACGTTTGCCTCCTTGCAGCATCATCTAGTCACATTCAATTGAAATGTGCACTACATGCATGCCAGTAGGGAAGCATACGTTTTTTTATGATAAGATGAAGTTTTTTTTACACCGTCCATATCAAAAACGCAATCAAATAAAAATGCATCACCTTCATTTGGTAGCGTGATCTACATGGATTGATTTTGGTAGCGATCTTTTCTTTGCTGCACGCATCATGCTTTTTACAGCGTAAAAATTTCATTTGCACATTCGTAAATTTTACTAGGAATGAAAATTTTAGGGAGATGATGATTTTCTTGGAAAGCTACAGAGATGCACCGAAAAGAAGGAAATACGCTTGATAACGAATTAGCGTGGATCACCAATTCGAGTTCTGATTGGCCTTTATAAAGAGTTGTTGAACAAACTTCGATTACGTGGGCTTTCCTCAATAACATCAAGCAGCTCACATTAGCAATATGATGTGACGATGCACGAGGTTATAAGGATCGCACACACAAGGGATATAAGTGGAAAAAAAGCAAAAAAAAAACAAAGTTCGAGAGATTTCAAAGGAGATTCTTGAAAGTTCTTTATGGATCATGGAAATGAAAAGACTTCGAAAATGTCCCTTAAATCATAAACATACCTGCTGGGAAGTAAAGCTCAGAATACCAAACATTCAGAGGATGGTAGCTGTGTTTGATTGGAACCAGCGTGATTGGCTTGCATTCCATAAGGCAAGAGCCGCACGAAAGGAGTTGTGATTTTCGAAAATACGAGCCCTTCGCGGAGCACTCGTCCGCACTCATCGCAGCGCATGCGCGCGCGTCCTAGTTCTAGATTACTGTAGGGGACGGTGGGTTCAGAAGGGCCGTCTCCCGCTAACTTAGAAATTTATACACCAAACAACAGATATAAAATGTACACAACAAAAAACTACTAAAGTACAAGGTCTCGGAGTAGAATAGCCAAATCTAATAACACCAGAGCCGCGTCGTCCCGTGTTGCCGATGCAGTGCAGGCTCAATACATGGAAGGAGATTCTGGGTTCCTCCATCGTCGGCCGCTAGAGACCCAGTCCAACTGGAACGGTACACCTTCAGCTCCACTCCCGTACCATGATTTTTCTACTAATACGAGAACCCTTGAACACTTCTCGTGCTGGGCGTCCAATGCACAAAACATCTTCAAGCTCAACCATTCAGATCGATAACAAAAACGAAAGTCAAAGAGGCCAGAGATGCTTGTGCAGCCTTATATGCCCTGCCACGTGGCCGCGTTCTCAGCCGGAGTGGTCCTGCGACGACTACAAAAGGGCGCGACAGGTAAACGCGAGATACAGCGCTTCCAGCACCTGTTCCAAAAAGTTGCTCTGCATTGCAGAGCCGCGCACAAGAATAGCATTATTGCACAGAGTCGCAAGAGATGAAAATTTCTATATTCAAAGCAATGTTAGCTGTCATATTTTTTTATTCTTTGCTCAAACATGATAATGATTCTATCGCTAATTGGCTGCTTTACTGCAGATTGCAAAAGTAGCTGCACAAAGCTGCTTGCCATTAACCTGAATAGTAACGCTTGAACTCCTCCTTCCTTACCTACTCCGACCCCTCCCCCTGTTTCCTCCCAGCTCTTTGCAAGCCCTCGTGCTAGTGTTCGAGTAGTGTGTAGGCGTGGTCAGACGGCGTCTGAGTGCAGGCGGCGACGTTCATTCGCATGCCGTCACGACTGCACCTCTACTGCATCAGCTTCGTGGTCGTGGCAGTGGCCTCCGACTTCAGTCTGCTCGCACCGGACCAGACTGCCGACCTCTACATGGAAAAGCTATGTGGCGTCCATCCACTCACCTCAGTTCTCGACAAAATTTCAACAAGTACTTATTTTCTATTTTTGGTGATTTTCTTAACAAACGATCAAGACGTTTTTTGTAAATCAGCTTTGATCTTTGATGGTCACCTTCAATCAATACCGTAATCTAGAAAACTGTAATCTATTGAAGTCCAGTACCACCACAAAATTCAATGATTCTAATTAAAATTATATTTATATTTTTTTAAATTTATAGAATGATCGAGCAAATATGTTCAAAAAATTTGTGTCTTCATCAAGTTTCGGTCCATATCGTGATCTAGACATGCAGTATTCCTTTGATGTACTGTACCCCAAAAACTCAATAAACAATTGTGAGATTTGATTATTTCGTAGGGAAAACAAGCAAAGAATTCTTGTACAAAATAATTTTTGATTTCGTTGATTAGCTTCGTTTTGCGCAGTAATTCAGCCATACAGTAGCTTGAATTACAGTACTGCCACCACAAATCCAATAAAATTGAGCAAGTACTCGACTTCCATCTAATTTTATTATGTTGTCTGGGACAAACTAAATTTCTTTGGAAAATGCTTTTCTATTCGCTGAGCATTCCGGTAGAAGTAATCTAGACATACAGCAACTTTTCGATCTGCTTTAAAGCACCAGATAACCATTAATAGTAATTGTACATTTTTTGGCGAACAAAACGAGTTCCTAGACCAATTTTTGTCGTGAGAGCCATGCCAGCGTTAATATATAATTAGTAAATATAAATTAGATAAATGATTAATGTAATAAAGATATCAACTGTATAATGCTGTTACATAAGTTTTGTTATACTCAACGGAAAAAATCTTCTAAATTCCTCGAAAAAATTTTTCCTCAGTTTCAAATTATGTAATACGGAATGTTGTGGATTTTCGACGTATTTATGTCACACGTGGAGAATACAAGAGAATACAACTTCTGATTTTTTAGAAATTTTTTTGAATCATTTTTGGCAAATTCCCAATTTGTGTTGTTAAAGTGAGCTTCCAAATTGCCTTTATAACTAATAGTGCCAATGGATAACCTCCATCTCTTCCATGCCGTATATCAAAACCCGAATTTTCCAGAGTTTTTTAAAGGAAAATGAAAAAAGTGTACGAAAAGTTGTGGACTATCCTATCCTCATTCTGAGAACGTTAAATCATATCGGAGCCTTTTTTCATACAATATTACACATAACTTAATGACCTTTCAGAACACACAATATTGTTGCCTCCTAGTTCCCCTAAATCATGGTTCAATTACGTAATTGTTCAATTGGTGATTAAACTCGAGGCACTTCTGAGTGGAACGACTCAATTGATGTTACTTCCTGCACTCTGATGCGAATTGATCGTTTGCGCTAAAGCTTCAAGCATAAAAGGACAAAGTACCTGTATGTACATATCAATTGGGTAATTGTTGATACGGCTAAGTCCTCAATTATCTATTAGTGGCAACCTACGCGGGGAATCAAATCATGGGTTCTGTTTTTATGAAAAAAAAAGAGCTGGTTTGCAAGTTTTGAAAGAGAACCGTGACGTTGATAACTAACAGAAAATCTGAGCACATTTGGAGTATCTATAAGGGCATTATTTCGGTATCCTTGAGGTGTAGTTTTGGCCATTTATATTATATTTCATTTTTCACTGGATAATAAGGGAGCATGGATAACCAAATGTATGCGTGTACTTCGAAATTTTAGTGCGCTCCACTTTCAAGCGTGAATATCTAATTCGAGAAAATTCGGATTACCTATCATACACGATGTTGGGCAGCCCAAGAAAGATCTTTACAATATCACAACAAGGACGCTCTTAACGATTCCTTCATCAGTTATCTTCAATTTATCAAAAGCGTCATAGAGATTGTATTCTTTTGTTGTCTGGCAAGTGAAGTCATTGCTTCCTGCTTATCAAACAATATCTCTTTTTATAACATTTAAGTTTCACTTTGTACCTTGACTTTTTGTCTCTTTTTTCGTCCTTGCAAAGCTTCCACAAGTTCCAATGTTTTTGTACTTCTAGCATACCTTCTAAATCTGTAGTGAAGTGAAGAGCTGAAAAAGCATGTAATCCCATTTCGATCCACCATCGATGCTTAGTTTCTGGTCAACAAGCTCATATGTTTCAACTCCATGGCTTCTGTTGATCTGTTGAAAAAACCCGTACTATTTACTATTGCTTTGCCTTAATTAATTTTCATATTAAATGTTCTACTTTGATTTGAACTCTGTTTCGGTTTGACTCATTTTTTATACATTTTAACAAACAGCCTCACTTTTTTCTGGCATGTCTGCGGAAAATCACCTTTCTTGATATTATTTAATTCTTCTCCACTGGCAAGTTAAAAATTTTTGCTTTTCTACCACTTAATACCTAGGTTCTCCCTTGCTGCATAGTGCAAAAGTTTTGCAATCGTCTCTTGCTCAATTTCATATATTTTTATTTTCCTGACTACTACCTAAGTTTGCTATGAAATTCCTCGACTCAGACTTTCTTGAAATTTTTGTTCAAAAGCATTTCGTAGCACAAAAGTACCAGTCGTTTCGTATATTCAATATCAATCTGGCTATTTTCTTGAATCTAAGGCAAGAAGTGTGAAAACAATGTGATTTGAGACTTTCATATATGAAGTATTGAAACAGAGAAACGATTGGGATCTACGAAAGCGAAGTCATACATGAGAAAATATGAAAAAACCTTTCGTATTTTTCAAAAGCTTCAAAGAAACTGTTTTACTTTGGAGCCAGCCCTTGAAAAAGAGTTGACAGAAACGCGCATTGCTTGCTCGCACGATCATATAGCCTAAAAGGATGGCTCCTTTTGTTACATCTTGTTTGGGAGGAGATATTACGTTTTGACATCTGCCAAAGTTGGAACATTTGAATAATTCTTTTCTTCAAAAAACTGCAGTTATAATTTGAGTGCCTCAAATCCTCCTCAATCTCCCTGATATTCTTGTCACCGTTTGATACCCTTTGAAAAAAGGTCAAATAAAGGGATGGCTTTTAGAAAGTTAGATTGACGCATAAATTTCGATGGAACTCGTAAAAATTCAGTACTTACTTTGAGCATACTCGATTCCAGAACCCAGACTGAAGACGCAGTAAAAGGAAGACTTAGGAATTAGGGGAACGCTAATAATATAATTGGTTCATACATAAATCTTGCACTAAAAATTTAGACAATTCTTAATCTTTCCCCGCTATAAAATCTTCTACTTCAATTATCATTAGATAGAGTTTTTGCACCTTCCCAAAGTACTCGCAAAATATAATAGAGCCATACCGCAATGACAAAAGCTGATAAAGAAAAGCACTCAAAAGTGGTTTTTCGAATTTATTAATAACTAGTTGGCTTTCCCGGTCCAGCTCGGGCCAATGGTCCACCTTGCGAGCCCCCCCCCCCCTCATCCCACCCCTTTTATAAGTTAGGATGACTTATCCTGAGACATCCGCTTCACCGCATCCTCGTGAAGGTGAAAATGAGCTTCACCACCCTCCTTCACATGACCATGGGAAAATGCTTGATCAAAATGATAAGCCTTCAATTCCTTAGAAAAACGTAAACAAATCAATAAATTAATAGAAGGACCCAGCGAATTTTAGTGAAAAGTATCCTAGAACCGTCTCCAGGGTCCAGAACATCTGTATGCAAAGTTTTAGCCCAATCGGTTGAGCGGCGGACGTTTCTTTAGCTCACATACCCTCCAGACAGACAATTTTTGAGTTTTATATTGATAAATATGAAACTAAAATTGCTGGTCTACTAGTTTCTCATTTCAATTTGCTGTTTTTACGACATGCTCTTTTTATCTGAGAGATATTCGTGCCAATCGGACGTCATGAATAATCATCACTTTCGTGTGTTTCTATACAATTTTTTTTCTAACTCAAGAAGTTTCTATTATCTACAAGGTACAACTGTTGTGCTACAAAACGTTAATGATGTTGGAAAAATTATTTGAACATTTTCAAAGCAAGGGCAAAATTTATGTATTAACTCAATATTTTCTGCTTTTTCTGTTAGTAGTATGACCATTCCAGCATCTTTGTGACCAATTCATCTATGACGTGCAATCGCGTGGTCAATTATGCCAAAATAGGAAAAAATCGACGCGAAATCCACGAAAACAAATAGGGTGATGTAATGAAGTGACACTACTAGCGCAAAGAGCCTTGCATTTGCTTTCAATCAATCATTTTGGGTAGAATAGATAAAATTCATTCATCTACGCTTTCACAGGTTACTATGTATAGGCACATGAGTGCATTTGCATGAATAATTTTTGCACTGCGGAAGCCTGGGGAACATTATATGCTACTGAATGTATCATAAATACTAGTGAACCAGTAATCTCAAATGTGCTAGAAAGCGCGGTCGCTTCGGGACCCGCTCGGTTTTCCGCTAGATGATTTTTGAATTGTGCTTACGATTTATAATATATTAGATATATACAGGGTGTCCGTAAAGTATGTATACACTGTTTGATCGTTAATATCTTTCTTCCCAACAAGTCTTTTGCCTTGCTTTAGGCACCATTTTGTAGAGCTGGCTTCAACATAGATTTACAGTATGGAGCGAATCACCGACCCCTCTTCGTTACTGTAGGATTACGGTAGAAACTTGAAACATATGGTGTCAATGTGGAAAAACCTGCCGTCTCAAAATTTTTCAAAAAAATGCGAAAACTTGTGTGATAGGGTTTTTATGGGCGCTAAGTTCAATACTCAAGTATTCACAGGATTGCGAAGCTTTCTAAGCGGCGTAACCGCACTTTTTAGGAACATTGAAAAAATGGCCGCTACCTCTTACCCGGCATAACTCTTCAATGAAACATCATAATAAGTTGGGAACTTTACAGTTAGAATCAGCAACTCTAATTAGCCTAGTGTAAAAATTTTCAGGCTGTTTTCTTTTTTTTTCTGAGGGAAAATATGGCTTTTCACGGCCTAAAACCCTCTTTGAAGTTTCTACCGTAATCCTACAGTAATGAAGAGAGATGGGTGATTCGTTCTATATTGCAAATCTAAGTTGAAGCCAGCTCTACAAAACGGTACCTAAAGCAAGGCAAAAGACTTGTTGGGAAGAGAGATACCAACGATCAAACAGTGTATACATACTTTACGGACACCCTGTATATGATAAGAACTAAAAATTCAGTTCTCAGCTTAAAACCTAGACAATTGCCCTGCAAAATGTATGTCAAACGAATATTTTCCCGCTTTTCCGCCCGAAAAGAAACGTATTCTGAATAAAATTGATTTTTTTTGAATATCTCTTTTCGAGCATTTTTCTTCTTCTCTTTTATTGTTGCAAGGCTACCGTAAAATATCTTTTGCAGATATTAGTTCGGTTCAAACAAAGTTCTGCAGCATTTTGTTACGGAAAGCATGAGTTCTTGACTTCTTGACTTTCCTCTTTGTATGAATGAGATAGGCGCCTTATAAGCGCATTCAAGCAGCTTTCAATTGAGAGTGTTAGTATAAAAGCGAGGAAAAAAACTTATTCGTAATCGGTTTTTTGAAATTATTAGTTGTCCCAAAAGTAAACCGTAATTCTGAATTGATCGAGCTACTTTTATTTTCTTAGCAGAATTAGGGTCTAAGTTGTAATCCAAGCAAAATTTGAATCCAAAAATCAAAAGTCTTCAACTAGCCTAAGAATCGGACTTCCTTCCAGAAAATTCCTACGGAGCTCCTACTTGGTCATTATACAGTAGATAGATACATAGTACTACCCAAAAATGTATTTGGAGGTATCTTCTCGGGGCTCAAAATTGAGAAACAAAGATGGTGATATTTCTCAATTATAAGAGCACTTACAGGGGTAAAGTTCTGAGATTATCTTTGATACGTGCAGCATAAAACATGTTGGAGGCGCTAGGACGGAGTTTGCTATTTTGAACTATCTTCTTTCTCGTTTTCTATGCGCGAAAAAAAAATTCGGAAGGCATATTTTTTCCTTTCCATTATTCCTTCAAACACTGGGTGATAAGTGGGGCAGCGGGCGATGGAGAAAGAGAGTAAAAATGTTGAAATGGATAAAATGCGCTAGAAGAAAACCATGACTGGAAAAAGTTCCATTTTTAATCACAGTTGACTCTCTTGAGTCTTGAGGAAAAGCATTTTCCATACTGTTAAATGAATCATTCTATTGAGTCAAAAAATTCGGTTAAGTCATTGACATTGGCTTCTTTGAGTCTTTGGCTCTCATTATACCAAACTGATACTTTCTGGATTGAAACTTGCTGGTAGTTACGATTTCCGTGCTGCTCAATCTCATACCATAATATCTCATTTATAACGTACAACTACGTAGGTTTCTGTTATATGGTGAATACAATTACCTACAAAACATGAAAATCTTATTATGTATGATTATAATTGGGACGCCAAAAATGCACTATATGACATGCATTTATAGTATGGTTGCTTATTAAAGCGGCAGAAAATGAAAGTTACGCGTACATACTTGAAATCTAACTATGAAAGTAAAGGTTCTTTTTACGACTTGCGTACTCTATGACACACTATGACTCTGGTTATGCTTTGATTCCATCGGTAATTTTCTCCACGTTTTTTTTATACATCAGAAGGCTTTCCTATTAATCTTGATTTTCCTCTGCTTTCAAAAAATCGGATTCTATTGATTATTGTGGTTATCAAGAACTTATTGATTAATTTCATCAACTTATGAAGTTCACTTTCTGTGTTATCATTTCGTTTTTTCGTAGAGGACTCAAACAATTGCTATTGCACTGTCTTTCATGCATCGTTGTTCATTGTTTTCCAAGCAATAGCCCACATTTAACCCACACTGCTATTCCATTCACGATTTTTCGTAACTTTGCCAAAGTATTGTTGAAGAGAACAACGTCATCAACGTGATTGCTCAGTGAGTAGTGTTTTTACAAAGACGTTCAGAATTTTATGCTCAACTTGGGAGGGTCTATGTGAAAATAATGGCGGTTGCTAATTTTAGAGATATTGAACTCTTGATTGATATGCATCAGAGTGAAATCACTAAATTTCCAATCCCCATCCTCATACCATTGACATATTAAAACACATTGTCTCAGGTAATCCCGGTAATCTTTCACAACCCAAGTACATTGTAGGTTGAGGGAGTAGTAATGCAAGGCTAAGCCGGGCTTCAATGATCAATTAATGCGCTTCTACGAATTGCTCACCTACCAAGGAAAGTGCTAACTAACGAGGAGTGCCTTTTTAGTCAGCGTGTACTGCAGTGCCCCTATGCAAGTGATTTATTAACATAGTCAGTGGATTCCTAATAAAAGCGTTTTGCAGATAAGGTTGCAATTTTTAGATCAACATTCATCAGTGAATACAGCAACATATCGTGCATCCCCAAAGTCGTTCTCATATAAATCATCGACGTAACTGCCTTTCGAACTTTTTAACACGTTAACTTTAGCAAAATTAAGACGCTTATTCGTTGACGTGTTAGAATTATCAAAAGACAGTCACGTTGGTGGTTCATATGCGAACAATTCTATAGAATGCACTCTATCTATTGGGTCGTTTCATAAATTCATAGCGTTTTCATAGACCAACAAAATCATTGATTTTCACTTAAAATCAGTCACTAATGTATTCTTCGACGTAGCGCACAACCGTTTGCTACATTCCTTCTGCTTTTCAACCTCAAATTTCCAAAAGGCAGCGCGCCGGTTCTCAAGAAACTCATCTAACCAGCATTCAACTTACTCACTAAAGTCGAAGCATGCACCATTTATGAGATTTGCGAGAGACCAAAGTAAATGATAATCTGATAGAGTAAAAGTACCTCCTAGTCAATTCTTGCAGAACGATTTTGATGACGTTTGCCGTATGAGGTCATGTTTCGTCATGCAGAAAAACTTACTGAATCTGTATTTTTGGCTTTTTCTGCGCTATGACCTCGTTGAGACGTTGCAGTTGGCTTGCATACGGTATGATCGACCGTCTTCTTCTTGTCCAGCAATTTTCAGTGCAGGACGTTCTGCCCATCCCAGTCTTGTTCAGGGACACCCTGCTTAACTCTTCGCCTTTTGTAGCAATCCAAACCTTTTTCTTCTCATATTGATTGGCGAACGCCATGTTCCATAAACGGCAAGAATCTGTGGAAAACGTTTCTTTTCATAAGAAAAATGCACAAATGAAATTACTCTTTTTTGCCTTTTAAAATTTCCATCCTTGGACGTCTAGAGACCCGAGTAGGTCAGCTTTTCATTCGAATCAGTAGGTACATATTGAAGAGCATAATTAGCTTTTTCTTACGATATACGCATCTTCTACATATCAACCGCTCCTTAAAGAAGTGAGGATGAAAATGAAAACGCTACGAACTTATGAAACGACCTTATATTAGGGTGTTGCAAAAATAATGTCCTATTTGCAGAATTTTACTTTGAAAAGCTATAAGTTCGTTCAGTCTTCATATTTTTGATTGCAATCAAGACCGTCAGATGCAGTAAACCTTTCGTAATCTAAAGCGCACCTGCATATACTGATATCGCAAACGGGAAGAAAACCATGCGTCAGAAAACCAAAAGTTTTTCTTTTGAAAACCTCGTTTTTGAAAGATTACAAATTCCTTCAAGTTTTGTTGTTATGGCTGCTAATCAGCTCATTTGTAGACGCAACCCAGTAGTATACGCTTGTATAAAAAGAACTTTAGCGAAGAAGTTCTGCGAAGTAAAAAAGATAAAAATCCAAAATTGTTCACTTTTTTAGCCTATTTGTGATAGGCTTAGAAGTCCCAAACTATAAAACTTGGAATTCTTCATGCACTGAATAGCTAAGTTTTTCTGCATAAATTGTAGATAAGATGTCTTGACTTCAAGCCTACAGAAATGAGCGAAGTATCAGCGATTGCCCTAATTAGGAAAAATTTCGAAACCATAAAGTTCCAGGCAGCGAATATCTTTTTTGAAGCTCGATTTCTCAGTTCAGGTATATTCGAAAAACTTATTTAAACATGCAACAAATGAACAATAATTATTCTATACAGTAGCTGTGTTTTCAGAAGAATTTGTTCATTTGCGCCTGCATTGTGGCCAAGAAAGTTGGAGCAATGAAATTTCGATTTTGAGTGCGGATTTGCAAAATGCTGGTGAAAATCTCAAAGATAAGATAAAAGCTTAACTTCACCACCGTTAGAAAGTACATGAAGAAAGCTTTCCAATGATGTGCAGAATCTATACCGAAAGAGAAAGTCTGAAGGAGAAAAGTTGTTTGGAATATACGCCTAGAAAAACGGACATTATTTTTGCAACAACCAATACATCTAATCTTTAATGGCCACTTCGACAATGAGACACTCTTTGTAACATAAAAGTTATTGATTTCAAAATACCTGCCGAACATAAATGGTCAAATACATGCTTCAGCAAGAAAATGCTCTTGTTTCTGTCCATGACCCCGATTACGTACAGTTCAAATTATTTTTTTACCTGATACTTCATGAGTAATTATAAAGATATTCGGTGTTGAAAATGATGTCTCGTTGCTTTTCTTTCTATGTATTGGTGTATCTACTATTCTGAGATTATAGCTTGGTGTGTAAATACTATTTTATCTTTTGGTATAAATAAATATTTAGTTGCTGATTAGTGAAAAAAAATTCATTCCATTGATACTTTCGAATTTTTCTGTATGTTTTGTCTCTTGCAACGAAGTTCTGATTTATTTGAAAGGCGCGAAGAAATTTCCTCGAAATTATCTTGTATTAATTATCTTATTATCTTGATTTATGTTTAGACATCCTGAGCTCACTCTTGTAGGTATAACTTACCTTCAATTTTAGATTATTTCTATACCAAGAATTTAGATAAGAGTTTGACCGAGCTATAGAAGATTTCTGATGCCAGCTTGATATATGTGCGCATATGGAAGCTATTCTGAGGTTGTTGTCATCTTCAGAGTCATGGATTGAACGCATTTTTGGCCTTTGCTGAAGCGGAAATGATAATATCTATGGTTCAAACATGCATAATTCATAAGCATCCTGAGAACCTCCAGACTTGTTAGAAATCATACTTGTGCGTTTTTGTTGTGGAGCGGAATACCTTACTTAGAGTAAATCAAGATTCTAAAATGTTGAAGTATATAAAGAAGACTTGAAGAAAAGTTCTAATTGGTAACATAGAATTTTCGGAAATTTTCCTTCATTGCAAACTCTTTACCAACGTTGTTATCATGGAAGTTTAGGTAATATTTGGACCATACTTTGCCTTGTATGGTACATTGCTGCTCACTAAATTATTTGAATTCCCACTATTTCTGCCCGCAATGATTTTGGCGGTGTCCATACCCCAGAAATGAAGATTTTGACTTATGCAGATCAGCAGTTTTATATGAGCAGAACCCTCGCCGCGTTTTTGGGCAATATAAAGCGGCTGGCGTTGAGAAAAGACGGAAATTTTGAAAAAGAAACTTATACTAGGAAAACCTGTTCTATCTAATCTATGAATTTTGAGATATGACGCATTAATTCGCAAATCACAGAAGTTTACATATAAAGTTTTTGCATAGTAAGGTACCACCTCGTTGAAAATTACTATGATGCACAGGATTTCAGTTGCCTCATTGCGATAAATCCACATTTCTTCAGTCTACTAATCAATATTTCAAAACAATTCATTCAAAGCTTTGACTATTGTTTTTCCCCTGTTTTTCCTCTGTCATTATTTTCAGCGGCAAAAGTAGTATAAGTACTGAAAGGCACAAGCATAAGGTTTGTGTTTCGTATCCATCATAATATGTTTCAAACTATCAGTTATTTCAATATTTTTGATTAGGTAACATTTCAAATGAGAGTTTATTCTTTGTCCGGTCAAAACGTTAAAAATCACATTTTTCAGAGCCCCTCACTCACCGAGATATTGTCAAGATGTTAGCACGAATAAGAACGAACTATCCTAAGCTATGGAAAGGGTACCAAGTAGCACTTACAAAGTAAGTTCTAATTTTACTTGAATTGGTTTACAATTTTTGTGAGGGGCGTTCGTTACATGTTGTTCGCAATAAGAATTTGAAAGAACGCGGCGTTACAGTAATCCGTAGAGGAGGCAGCCAGCACTGCTAGCAGTAAGCGGAAGACTCGTCCATGTTTTATACATCTTATTGTTTCATCACTAATGTTCTTCTTGTTATAGGTGGTTAGTCATGTAAATTTTTCTCTCATTATTAGTGAAGACAATTTTTGATGAATCTTTCCCTATCGAAATTGTTTGCGAGACCGACTTTTGTAACTTTCCCAGCTAGCATCTTTCTAACACACAATGGGTTACATTTGACGGTGAATCTGCCAACAGATTCTATTAACAGCAAACGAGGAAAGAAGCTTTTTTGCTCTCTAACCCGCATCCGTTGTTTTATTTCGCAAGTGACCGGATATTCGTCCATACATTACTGCTATAAGGTGTTGCTAGTATCACCACTATTATCAATGCTACCACTGTCACCATTTTCACCGTGTTTCGTAGCAACCGTTCTTATGTTTTTACCAGCATTCCGCTCTCGATGAATCGATGACCGCTTTGCAATTCTAATTTTTTGTTCGTCTGCATACTCTCCAACATTATTCGAGTATCTTGACTTTCTCATATAGCTTAACCGTAATTTCATCATGTTACTGCATAGACATAAACTCGGAGTTACCTAGGAAGATGCACTAACCTCTTTAACACATTGACGACCGCCTGTGTTAAATAATGACTACCGCGTGGGAGCGGACACACCATGTGTGTCAAGGGTTGAATTTTGTTGAAATGATCAATATCCTGGGATAAACTCACTCCACGAGCTTGCTTTTGCACTAAACCTAGGGATGACCTCTACCTTTTTGTCAGCTTTTCGATCTACAATGCGTACTGCAGATTCGTCAGCTTTTCGATCTACTGTGCGTACTGCAGATGGCAGTATGCGTAATCATATTTGAAAATTGTGGGCTGGTCCGTAAAAGGCCTTGGTCCCACAAGGCAGACAACCAAAAATCCGTATGGTCGTCAGTGTGTTAAAGCACAGTAGGTGTAACACTTGGCTACTCTTTTTTTACATGATAAGTACTTGCAAATCATCTACGGACAAAAGACAAGATATTACTCTACGCCCACTTAGGTTCTGGTGTGCGAGAATGACTGAATTCGTTGCAAATAAGGGGTTTGTGCACTGAACAGCCGCTCCACCAGCTACTTATGCGATCTTCACACTGGAAATGTTCCAACTTCGTCGCGGATTGGGTCCCAGTTCAAATGCCGGTGATTGCGCTTTCCTGCATCAACGCATAGAGGCTTCGGTCATACTTCGCGCGATCTCGAATATTCCGCGATCTGGGATTGCAGTGATTGTTTACGATATCGCGTAAGCATCCTCCATGTAAGCGAGTAAAGATTCAGCTAAGCCGTGTGAGGATGCTCAGACCCGAGGAAATTCTGTGAAGCACCTCAAAAATTTTCTCAGAGTGCGTGGCTGATGCCATCCGTCCCACCTCCCCCTCCCCCTCTTCTCCCTTCCCAGACGGAAATACTGGAACCGCTACTGCTAGACGCTAACTTCAAAATAAAGTGGTGTAGATCTCTTGGTCTTTACGGTAACAAGGGTTACCCAAATTAAGGGTAATAAAATTTAGAGGCCTCTAACTAAGCCATCGTACAAGTCTCGCTGTAAGATGAAATTCGAAGCTAGAAAACCGTTCCTGAAAGTAGAAGCAGCACTTTGGCTCCGCCCATCAACGTGGGTGGCCAGAAGAAAAAAAATTAAAATTGGGCTTCAAAGTAGATAGAAACGTAAAAAATCTGTTGATCATAATGAAGCGTGATTTGTGGCAACTTTAAATACATTAATCGATTTTGGACTGTTTATCTTTAGACCACCCACGTTGGGGCGGATCCAATATGGAGCTTCTACCTTCTGGAGCGGTTTTCTCGCTTCGGAATCATCTTTTGCAGCGAGACTTGGGGGCGATGGCTTAGTTAGGTGCTTCTCCATTATATGACATCAAAATCTCATTAACCTTCAAGCCCATTGTTAAGAGCCAGTGCTGTAGATGTTGAGGTTATAAATCCACCATTGTTCACATTTCAGATACACCAACTGCAAACTGATGCAAGGAGCTGGTACGCTGGGATAGCATACAGGCTCTTCCCTTATATTCTGTCTCAGTCTACAACTGGCTATCTCTTCAAAAACGGATGACGGCCTCTGCTATCATCATAGAAGTGTCAGAACCAGCTTTAATTTCGAATACTGACTCCTAATTCGGAATTGTTAGCAACAGCTTTTCTATTTATCTTTGCTAGTGAGAAGAGCTAGGTGTCATTGCGAGGTTGAAATCACCCTAAATCTCGTGAAACAAAGCGTTCCATATCTTCTGCAGCGCATCTAATCGTTTTGAACGGTGTACATGTTGTTTATCATTTGTTTCATTATATCGAGGCTGGAATGAAGGCGTTTCCACAGTTTGTACATTGCTAATACATTGTGCTTTTTGTTCCGATCTATCGCACAACCGATTGATGACAAAGACTTCAAAGGACACTTAAGTAACCTCCCTCCTTGATTGTTTCGCTCACGATCGGAAATACACTTGAACAAAGTCGCATTATGAAAAATACGAGTTTTAAAATTACATGAAAGCAGGCGCAGCAACGTTTAAGTTGAGGATCGTTTTCGATTGTACAAAGCAGAAAAAATATCGTTTCTGCAGATATTGAAAAATTGCCAGAGAATCACCAATGAATTCTGAGTTTTCATAATTTGCACTAGCAACAATTCCTCCGTGCGGAACTCCACGCCCATAAAGCAACAGATTTGGCACTGCGGAGCAAGTCAGTATGTTGATCACGAACATAACAGTCTTTTCGAAATCACTTACTGATTTTATCAATTCTTCTCTAATCTGAGCTGAGGTTCTTGAAATTGGTATAGTGGGAGGGGGGGATGCAATTAAGATTCCTGCCACACAGACCACATCGACAAGCAAGAAAATTCTGGTCATAAAAACTCACTACATCTCCAACAGCACTCACTAATTTATTGGTTCACATAGGCATTCAGATTGACGCACTGCTTCCATTTTTCTCCCAGAGCGCAATGCACATGCAGCGGCACTTGATTTAATTCAAATTTTTTTCAATGATTTCCAAGGAGAGGAAAGCACTGGGGGGGGGGAGCACTTAACGACCATATAGAAGCGCGACAGGGGCATTAAAACGTTATTTAGAAATAAAAAATAACGGTCTCTACCATAGTGTACATTTTGATTTGTAAATTCGTATATTAGCTTGGCGCGCCAAGGCCTTCAGAGCCTTCTCACAGGACACTGAGTCACAGTACTCATCATCACTCGCAGTCCTAGCCCACACCCTGCTCCAGTCAATCCAAATTTGGCGTTCCTCGGAATTCGAGCCGCAAAACTCCCTAGAAAGAAACCTGTTCTTATACAATCATACACCCACAATCTTATATTCTTTTCTTTTCTTGAATAAGAACGAGTACTCCAGAGGACAGCACCACGACACTGTTACAAAATGTGCAATCCAGGCACACTTTCTAGGGAAGCCTCGTTAGGCCACCGACCCTCCCCCCCCATGAAAGCACACAAACTTCTTTCTCTTCTTGGCCTCTAGAACTTCAGAGTGTGACAGTCTGAAGAAATAATCTTTTTTAGAGAGTTTTCACATTTTTGAGAACTGTACGCCCGATCTTGTGTGACTACACTTTACAACTACACGTAATTTGACGGCTGATTTTGATCTGAATGGGCCTATTAGAAGGACCATAATTTTTCTAGGAGGTGGGGGGGGGGGGCGTTTGGCTCTAAAGACTGTGGCAAGAATAAGCTGTGAGCTCAATACTCATTCCAGAAATGAAGCGATTTCTGGATTTTGAAGGCAAGTTAAGGGGTCAACCCCTCAAAAGCTCAGGCAGCCTGACCATTTGAGGGGTTGCGCCTGACCCGATTAATTCTATCACCAAAGAATCTTTTCCATTTATGTTTCACTTGATCGCTAGCATAATCGAAGATTCTACAATAGGTGTTGGAGCTTACCCCAACTTGTTTTGGCTTTGTGGTGATAGGTCGCGCGTTTTTGTAGTTGCCATTGCCAAGCTGGGTTTGTACTCTACAAAAACAAAATTTTTACGCTCCGAAAATTTCGTAAATAAAATAAAAGGTGTAGAGGAAGATTAAGTAGTTAAAATTCGGAAAAACGGAAGATTTGAAATATTTCCGTTTTCTTATTTTGTCACAGTTGATCAACTCGCACCTTTCGACCGTCTCCAGAGTTAAAGCACCCGAGGTGGAAAGCGAGGTGACTAACAATCTGGCAGCACTTCTTAATCCAGTAGAAAGCAATATGAAGTCCTATTTCTACCATGAATTGATAAAGAGCATCGCTTCGCTACGAGTACAAAAAAGCTGAATATTTTCACTTTTGTGAACAAGTTAATAATGTTTGAAAACCACGCTTCTTCGAAGTTAGGAAATATTAGAAAATGTAATAGGTAATGGTTTGTAGAGCTCGTTGAGGTAATATGGCATGCTGCTTACTGAAATCTTACCCAATTTCCATAAAGAGCTTCTTTGGTGACCTAACAGTATGTGTAAGGAAAGATGAAGAATTGCAATTTGGCTGAAACTTCGTTAGCCGAGTTAATCAGCATGCTGATCAAATAGTCAGCCCCCTGGTGGCATTGTGATTACGGTTGAGCGCCTTTCTTCTTCACCTTACTCGCATTATTTCCTCAATTTTTTGAACAAATGCTTCTTGAAGAGGACCCCTTCCTTCTCTTAGCCCCATTAGGGCTCGGGTCGGGCACCCCTGACCCCTCAACCCTGGTCAGGGGTTCGAGTCCCCTAGGGGGGCTACGCTCTTTCGTGAATATCGTGCCATCGTACCTAAAAAGCGTCGGAGGACAGTCCTGCTATATGGTTTCTACATGTTTATTACATAAACCGCTTCTGCCATCGAGGCCTCGTTAGCTCAGTTGGTAGAGCATTAGACTTTTAATCTAAGGGTCAGGGGTTCGAGTCCCCTACGGGGCTAATAGTTTTGGCAGCCCAAACTATACGCTTTTTCATGAATATCGTGCCATCGTACCTAAAGGGCGCCGGAGGACATTCCTGCAATATGGTTTCGACATGTTTATTACATAAACCGCTTCTGCCATCGAGGCCTCGTTAGCTCAGTTGGTAGAGCATTAGACTTTTAATCTAAGGGTCAGGGGTTCGAGTCCCCTACGGGGCTAATAGTTTTGGCAGCCCAAACTATACGCTTTTTCATGAATATCGTGCCATCGTACCTAAAGGGCGCCGGAGGACATTCCTGCAATATGGTTTCGACATGTTTATTACATAAACCGCTTCTGCCATCGAGGCCTCGTTAGCTCAGTTGGTAGAGCATTAGACTTTTAATCTAAGGGTCAGGGGTTCGAGTCCCCTACGGGGCTAATAGTTTTGGCAGCCCAAACTATACGCTTTTTCATGAATATCGTGCCATCGTACCTAAAGGGCGCCGGAGGACATTCCTGCAATATGGTTTCGACATGTTTATTACATAAAACGCTGCTGCCATCGAGGCCTCGTTAGCTCAGTTGGTAGAGCATTAGACTTTTAATCTAAGGGTCAGGGGTTCGAGTCCCCTACGGGGCTAATAGTTCTGGCAGCCCAAACTATACGCTTTTTCATGAATATCGTGCCATCGTACCTAAAGGGCGCCGGAGGACATTCCTGCAATATGGTTTCGACATGTTTATTACATAAACCGCTTCTGCCATCGAGGCCTCGTTAGCTCAGTTGGTAGAGCATTAGACTTTTAATCTAAGGGTCAGGGGTTCGAGTCCCCTACGGGGCTAATAGTTTTGGCAGCCCAAACTATACGCTTTTTCATGAATATCGTGCCATCGTACCTAAAGGGCGCCGGAGGACATTCCTGCAATATGGTTTCGACATGTTTATTACATAAACCGCTTCTGCCATCGAGGCCTCGTTAGCTCAGTTGGTAGAGCATTAGACTTTTAATCTAAGGGTCAGGGGTTCGAGTCCCCTACGGGGCTAATAGTTTTGGCAGCCCAAACTATACGCTTTTTCATGAATATCGTGCCATCGTACCTAAAGGGCGCCGGAGGACATTCCTGCAATATGGTTTCGACATGTTTATTACATAAACCGCTTCTGCCATCGAGGCCTCGTTAGCTCAGTTGGTAGAGCATTAGACTTTTAATCTAAGGGTCAGGGGTTGGAGTCCCCTACGGGGCTAATAGTTTTGGCAGCCCAAACTATACGCTTTTTCATGAATATCGTGCCATCGTACCTAAAGGGCGCCGGAGGACATTCCTGCAATATGGTTTCGACATGTTTATTACATAAACCGCTTCTGCCATCGAGGCCTCGTTAGCTCAGTTGGTAGAGCATTAGACTTTTAATCTAAGGGTCAGGGGTTCGAGTCCCCTACGGGGCTAATAGTTTTGGCAGCCCAAACTATACGCTTTTTCATGAATATCGTGCCATCGTACCTAAAGGGCGCCGGAGGACATTCCTGCAATATGGTTTCGACATGTTTATTACATAAACCGCTTCTGCCATCGAGGCCTCGTTAGCTCAGTTGGTAGAGCATTAGACTTTTAATCTAAGGGTCAGGGGTTCGAGTCCCCTACGGGGCTAATAGTTTTGGCAGCCCAAACTATACGCTTTTTCATGAATATCGTGCCATCGTACCTAAAGGGCGCCGGAGGACATTCCTGCAATATGGTTTCGACATGTTTATTACATAAAACGCTGCTGCCATCGAGGCCTCGTTAGCTCAGTTGGTAGAGCATTAGACTTTTAATCTAAGGGTCAGGGGTTCGAGTCCCCTACGGGGCTAATAGTTCTGGCAGCCCAAACTATACGCTTTTTCATGAATATCGTGCCATCGTACCTAAAGGGCGCCGGAGGACATTCCTGCAATATGGTTTCGACATGTTTATTACATAAACCGCTTCTGCCATCGAGGCCTCGTTAGCTCAGTTGGTAGAGCATTAGACTTTTAATCTAAGGGTCAGGGGTTCGAGTCCCCTACGGGGCTAATAGTTTTGGCAGCCCAAACTATACGCTTTTTCATGAATATCGTGCCATCGTACCTAAAGGGCGCCGGAGGACATTCCTGCAATATGGTTTCGACATGTTTATTACATAAACCGCTTCTGCCATCGAGGCCTCGTTAGCTCAGTTGGTAGAGCATTAGACTTTTAATCTAAGGGTCAGGGGTTCGAGTCCCCTACGGGGCTAATAGTTTTGGCAGCCCAAACTATACGCTTTTTCATGAATATCGTGCCATCGTACCTAAAGGGCGCCGGAGGACATTCCTGCAATATGGTTTCGACATGTTTATTACATAAAACGCTGCTGCCATCGAGGCCTCGTTAGCTCAGTTGGTAGAGCATTAGACTTTTAATCTAAGGGTCAGGGGTTCGAGTCCCCTACGGGGCTAATAGTTCTGGCAGCCCAAACTATACGCTTTTTCATGAATATCGTGCCATCGTACCTAAAGGGCGCCGGAGGACATTCCTGCAATATGGTTTCGACATGTTTATTACATAAACCGCTTCTGCCATCGAGGCCTCGTTAGCTCAGTTGGTAGAGCATTAGACTTTTAATCTAAGGGTCAGGGGTTGGAGTCCCCTACGGGGCTAATAGTTTTGGCAGCCCAAACTATACGCTTTTTCATGAATATCGTGCCATCGTACCTAAAGGGCGCCGGAGGACATTCCTGCAATATGGTTTCGACATGTTTATTACATAAACCGCTTCTGCCATCGAGGCCTCGTTAGCTCAGTTGGTAGAGCATTAGACTTTTAATCTAAGGGTCAGGGGTTCGAGTCCCCTACGGGGCTAATAGTTTTGGCAGCCCAAACTATACGCTTTTTCATGAATATCGTGCCATCGTACCTAAAGGGCGCCGGAGGACATTCCTGCAATATGGTTTCGACATGTTTATTACATAAACCGCTTCTGCCATCGAGGCCTCGTTAGCTCAGTTGGTAGAGCATTAGACTTTTAATCTAAGGGTCAGGGGTTCGAGTCCCCTACGGGGCTAATAGTTTTGGCAGCCCAAACTATACGCTTTTTCATGAATATCGTGCCATCGTACCTAAAGGGCGCCGGAGGACATTCCTGCAATATGGTTTCGACATGTTTATTACATAAAACGCTGCTGCCATCGAGGCCTCGTTAGCTCAGTTGGTAGAGCATTAGACTTTTAATCTAAGGGTCAGGGGTTCGAGTCCCCTACGGGGCTAATAGTTCTGGCAGCCCAAACTATACGCTTTTTCATGAATATCGTGCCATCGTACCTAAAGGGCGCCGGAGGACATTCCTGCAATATGGTTTCGACATGTTTATTACATAAACCGCTTCTGCCATCGAGGCCTCGTTAGCTCAGTTGGTAGAGCATTAGACTTTTAATCTAAGGGTCAGGGGTTCGAGTCCCCTACGGGGCTAATAGTTTTGGCAGCCCAAACTATACGCTTTTTCATGAATATCGTGCCATCGTACCTAAAGG
This sequence comes from Cylicocyclus nassatus, assembly GCA_958299035.1. Taxonomy (NCBI): domain Eukaryota; kingdom Metazoa; phylum Nematoda; class Chromadorea; order Rhabditida; family Strongylidae; genus Cylicocyclus; species Cylicocyclus nassatus. Next base: position 73,964,880 of record CATQJL010000305.1, on the reverse strand, counting down.
GCGCCGGAGGACATTCCTGCAATATGGTTTCGACATGTTTATTACATAAACCGCTTCTGCCATCGAGGCCTCGTTAGCTCAGTTGGTAGAGCATTAGACTTTTAATCTAAGGGTCAGGGGTTCGAGTCCCCTACGGGGCTAATAGTTTTGGCAGCCCAAACTATACGCTTTTTCATGAATATCGTGCCATCGTACCTAAAGGGCGCCGGAGGACATTCCTGCAATATGGTTTCGACATGTTTATTACATAAAACGCTGCTGCCATCGAGGCCTCGTTAGCTCAGTTGGTAGAGCATTAGACTTTTAATCTAAGGGTCAGGGGTTCGAGTCCCCTACGGGGCTAATAGTTCTGGCAGCCCAAACTATACGCTTTTTCATGAATATCGTGCCATCGTACCTAAAGGGCGCCGGAGGACATTCCTGCAATATGGTTTCGACATGTTTATTACATAAACCGCTTCTGCCATCGAGGCCTCGTTAGCTCAGTTGGTAGAGCATTAGACTTTTAATCTAAGGGTCAGGGGTTCGAGTCCCCTACGGGGCTAATAGTTTTGGCAGCCCAAACTATACGCTTTTTCATGAATATCGTGCCATCGTACCTAAAGGGCGCCGGAGGACATTCCTGCAATATGGTTTCGACATGTTTATTACATAAACCGCTTCTGCCATCGAGGCCTCGTTAGCTCAGTTGGTAGAGCATTAGACTTTTAATCTAAGGGTCAGGGGTTCGAGTCCCCTACGGGGCTAATAGTTTTGGCAGCCCAAACTATACGCTTTTTCATGAATATCGTGCCATCGTACCTAAAGGGCGCCGGAGGACATTCCTGCAATATGGTTTCGACATGTTTATTACATAAACCGCTTCTGCCATCGAGGCCTCGTTAGCTCAGTTGGTAGAGCATTAGACTTTTAATCTAAGGGTCAGGGGTTCGAGTCCCCTACGGGGCTAATAGTTTTGGCAGCCCAAACTATACGCTTTTTCATGAATATCGTGCCATCGTACCTAAAGGGCGCCGGAGGACATTCCTGCAATATGGTTTCGACATGTTTATTACATAAAACGCTGCTGCCATCGAGGCCTCGTTAGCTCAGTTGGTAGAGCATTAGACTTTTAATCTAAGGGTCAGGGGTTCGAGTCCCCTACGGGGCTAATAGTTCTGGCAGCCCAAACTATACGCTTTTTCATGAATATCGTGCCATCGTACCTAAAGGGCGCCGGAGGACATTCCTGCAATATGGTTTCGACATGTTTATTACATAAACCGCTTCTGCCATCGAGGCCTCGTTAGCTCAGTTGGTAGAGCATTAGACTTTTAATCTAAGGGTCAGGGGTTCGAGTCCCCTACGGGGCTAATAGTTTTGGCAGCCCAAACTATACGCTTTTTCATGAATATCGTGCCATCGTACCTAAAGGGCGCCGGAGGACATTCCTGCAATATGGTTTCGACATGTTTATTACATAAACCGCTTCTGCCATCGAGGCCTCGTTAGCTCAGTTGGTAGAGCATTAGACTTTTAATCTAAGGGTCAGGGGTTCGAGTCCCCTACGGGGCTAATAGTTTTGGCAGCCCAAACTATACGCTTTTTCATGAATATCGTGCCATCGTACCTAAAGGGCGCCGGAGGACATTCCTGCAATATGGTTTCGACATGTTTATTACATAAACCGCTTCTGCCATCGAGGCCTCGTTAGCTCAGTTGGTAGAGCATTAGACTTTTAATCTAAGGGTCAGGGGTTCGAGTCCCCTACGGGGCTAATAGTTTTGGCAGCCCAAACTATACGCTTTTTCATGAATATCGTGCCATCGTACCTAAAGGGCGCCGGAGGACATTCCTGCAATATGGTTTCGACATGTTTATTACATAAACCGCTTCTGCCATCGAGGCCTCGTTAGCTCAGTTGGTAGAGCATTAGACTTTTAATCTAAGGGTCAGGGGTTCGAGTCCCCTACGGGGCTAATAGTTTTGGCAGCCCAAACTATACGCTTTTTCATGAATATCGTGCCATCGTACCTAAAGGGCGCCGGAGGACATTCCTGCAATATGGTTTCGACATGTTTATTACATAAACCGCTTCTGCCATCGAGGCCTCGTTAGCTCAGTTGGTAGAGCATTAGACTTTTAATCTAAGGGTCAGGGGTTCGAGTCCCCTACGGGGCTAATAGTTTTGGCAGCCCAAACTATACGCTTTTTCATGAATATCGTGCCATCGTACCTAAAGGGCGCCGGAGGACATTCCTGCAATATGGTTTCGACATGTTTATTACATAAAACGCTGCTGCCATCGAGGCCTCGTTAGCTCAGTTGGTAGAGCATTAGACTTTTAATCTAAGGGTCAGGGGTTCGAGTCCCCTACGGGACTAATAGTTCTGGCAGCCCAAACTATACGCTTTTTCATGAATATCGTGCCATCGTACCTAAAGGGCGCCGGAGGACATTCCTGCAATATGGTTTCGACATGTTTATTACATAAACCGCTTCTGCCATCGAGGCCTCGTTAGCTCAGTTGGTAGAGCATTAGACTTTTAATCTAAGGGTCAGGGGTTCGAGTCCCCTACGGGGCTAATAGTTTTGGCAGCCCAAACTATACGCTTTTTCATGAATATCGTGCCATCGTACCTAAAGGGCGCCGGAGGACATTCCTGCAATATGGTTTCGACATGTTTATTACATAAACCGCTTCTGCCATCGAGGCCTCGTTAGCTCAGTTGGTAGAGCATTAGACTTTTAATCTAAGGGTCAGGGGTTCGAGTCCCCTACGGGGCTAATAGTTTTGGCAGCCCAAACTATACGCTTTTTCATGAATATCGTGCCATCGTACCCAAAGGGCGCCGGAGGACATTCCTGCAATATGGTTTCGACATGTTTATTACATAAAACGCTGCTGCCATCGAGGCCTCGTTAGCTCAGTTGGTAGAGCATTAGACTTTTAATCTAAGGGTCAGGGGTTCGAGTCCCCTGCGGGGCTAATAGTTCTGGCAGCCCAAACTATACGCTTTTTCATGAATATCGTGCCATCGTACCTAAAGGGCGCCGGAGGACATTCCTGCAATATGGTTTCGACATGTTTATTACATAAACCGCTTCTGCCATCGAGGCCTCGTTAGCTCAGTTGGTAGAGCATTAGACTTTTAATCTAAGGGTCAGGGGTTCGAGTCCCCTACGGGGCTAATAGTTTTGACAGCCCAAACTATACGCTTTTTCATGAATATCGTGCCATCGTACCTAAAGGGCGCCGGAGGACATTCCTGCAATATGGTTTCGACATGTTTATTACATAAACCGCTTCTGCCATCGAGGCCTCGTTAGCTCAGTTGGTAGAGCATTAGACTTTTAATCTAAGGGTCAGGGGTTCGAGTCCCCTACGGGGCTAATAGTTTTGGCAGCCCAAACTATACGCTTTTTCATGAATATCGTGCCATCGTACCTAAAGGGCGCCGGAGGACATTCCTGCAATATGGTTTCGACATGTTTATTACATAAACCGCTTCTGCCATCGAGGCCTCGTTAGCTCAGTTGGTAGAGCATTAGACTTTTAATCTAAGGGTCAGGGGTTCGAGTCCCCTACGGGGCTAATAGTTTTGGCAGCCCAAACTATACGCTTTTTCATGAATATCGTGCCATCGTACCTAAAGGGCGCCGGAGGACATTCCTGCAATATGGTTTCGACATGTTTATTACATAAAACGCTGCTGCCATCGAGGCCTCGTTAGCTCAGTTGGTAGAGCATTAGACTTTTAATCTAAGGGTCAGGGGTTCGAGTCCCCTACGGGGCTAATAGTTCTGGCAGCCCAAACTATACGCTTTTTCATGAATATCGTGCCATCGTACCTAAAGGGCGCCGGAGGACATTCCTGCAATATGGTTTCGACATGTTTATTACATAAACCGCTTCTGCCATCGAGGCCTCGTTAGCTCAGTTGGTAGAGCATTAGACTTTTAATCTAAGGGTCAGGGGTTCGAGTCCCCTACGGGGCTAATAGTTTTGGCAGCCCAAACTATACGCTTTTTCATGAATATCGTGCCATCGTACCTAAAGGGCGCCGGAGGACATTCCTGCAATATGGTTTCGACATGTTTATTACATAAACCGCTTCTGCCATCGAGGCCTCGTTAGCTCAGTTGGTAGAGCATTAGACTTTTAATCTAAGGGTCAGGGGTTCGAGTCCCCTACGGGGCTAATAGTTTTGGCAGCCCAAACTATACGCTTTTTCATGAATATCGTGCCATCGTACCTAAAGGGCGCCGGAGGACATTCCTGCAATATGGTTTCGACATGTTTATTACATAAACCGCTTCTGCCATCGAGGCCTCGTTAGCTCAGTTGGTAGAGCATTAGACTTTTAATCTAAGGGTCAGGGGTTCGAGTCCCCTACGGGGCTAATAGTTTTGGCAGCCCAAACTATACGCTTTTTCATGAATATCGTGCCATCGTACCTAAAGGGCGCCGGAGGACATTCCTGCAATATGGTTTCGACATGTTTATTACATAAACCGCTTCTGCCATCGAGGCCTCGTTAGCTCAGTTGGTAGAGCATTAGACTTTTAATCTAAGGGTCAGGGGTTCGAGTCCCCTACGGGGCTAATAGTTTTGGCAGCCCAAACTATACGCTTTTTCATGAATATCGTGCCATCGTACCTAAAGGGCGCCGGAGGACATTCCTGCAATATGGTTTCGACATGTTTATTACATAAAACGCTGCTGCCATCGAGGCCTCGTTAGCTCAGTTGGTAGAGCATTAGACTTTTAATCTAAGGGTCAGGGGTTCGAGTCCCCTACGGGGCTAATAGTTCTGGCAGCCCAAACTATACGCTTTTTCATGAATATCGTGCCATCGTACCTAAAGGGCGCCGGAGGACATTCCTGCAATATGGTTTCGACATGTTTATTACATAAACCGCTTCTGCCATCGAGGCCTCGTTAGCTCAGTTGGTAGAGCATTAGACTTTTAATCTAAGGGTCAGGGGTTCGAGTCCCCTACGGGGCTAATAGTTTTGGCAGCCCAAACTATACGCTTTTTCATGAATATCGTGCCATCGTACCTAAAGGGCGCCGGAGGACATTCCTGCAATATGGTTTCGACATGTTTATTACATAAACCGCTTCTGCCATCGAGGCCTCGTTAGCTCAGTTGGTAGAGCATTAGACTTTTAATCTAAGGGTCAGGGGTTCGAGTCCCCTACGGGGCTAATAGTTTTGGCAGCCCAAACTATACGCTTTTTCATGAATATCGTGCCATCGTACCTAAAGGGCGCCGGAGGACATTCCTGCAATATGGTTTCGACATGTTTATTACATAAAACGCTGCTGCCATCGAGGCCTCGTTAGCTCAGTTGGTAGAGCATTAGACTTTTAATCTAAGGGTCAGGGGTTCGAGTCCCCTACGGGGCTAATAGTTCTGGCAGCCCAAACTATACGCTTTTTCATGAATATCGTGCCATCGTACCTAAAGGGCGCCGGAGGACATTCCTGCAATATGGTTTCGACATGTTTATTACATAAACCGCTTCTGCCATCGAGGCCTCGTTAGCTCAGTTGGTAGAGCATTAGACTTTTAATCTAAGGGTCAGGGGTTCGAGTCCCCTACGGGGCTAATAGTTTTGGCAGCCCAAACTATACGCTTTTTCATGAATATCGTGCCATCGTACCTAAAGGGCGCCGGAGGACATTCCTGCAATATGGTTTCGACATGTTTATTACATAAACCGCTTCTGCCATCGAGGCCTCGTTAGCTCAGTTGGTAGAGCATTAGACTTTTAATCTAAGGGTCAGGGGTTCGAGTCCCCTACGGGGCTAATAGTTTTGGCAGCCCAAACTATACGCTTTTTCATGAATATCGTGCCATCGTACCTAAAGGGCGCCGGAGGACATTCCTGCAATATGGTTTCGACATGTTTATTACATAAACCGCTTCTGCCATCGAGGCCTCGTTAGCTCAGTTGGTAGAGCATTAGACTTTTAATCTAAGGGTCAGGGGTTCGAGTCCCCTACGGGGCTAATAGTTTTGGCAGCCCAAACTATACGCTTTTTCATGAATATCGTGCCATCGTACCTAAAGGGCGCCGGAGGACATTCCTGCAATATGGTTTCGACATGTTTATTACATAAACCGCTTCTGCCATCGAGGCCTCGTTAGCTCAGTTGGTAGAGCATTAGACTTTTAATCTAAGGGTCAGGGGTTCGAGTCCCCTACGGGGCTAATAGTTTTGGCAGCCCAAACTATACGCTTTTTCATGAATATCGTGCCATCGTACCTAAAGGGCGCCGGAGGACATTCCTGCAATATGGTTTCGACATGTTTATTACATAAACCGCTTCTGCCATCGAGGCCTCGTTAGCTCAGTTGGTAGAGCATTAGACTTTTAATCTAAGGGTCAGGGGTTCGAGTCCCCTACGGGGCTAATAGTTTTGGCAGCCCAAACTATACGCTTTTTCATGAATATCGTGCCATCGTACCTAAAGGGCGCCGGAGGACATTCCTGCAATATGGTTTCGACATGTTTATTACATAAACCGCTTCCGCCATCGAGGCCTCGTTAGCTCAGTTGGTAGAGCATTAGACTTTTAATCTAAGGGTCAGGGATTCGAGTCCCCTAAGGGGCTAATAGTTTTGGCAGCCCAAACTATACGCTTTTTCATGAATATCGTGCATCGTACCTAAAGGGCGCCGGAGGACATTCCTGCAATATGGTTTCGACATGTTTATTACATAAAACGCTGCTGCCATCGAGGCCTCGTAAGCTCAGTTGGTAGAGCATTAGACTTTTAATCTAAGGGTCAGGGGTTCGAGTCCCCTACGGGGCTAATAGTTTTGGCAGCCCAAACTATACGCTTTTTCATGAATATCGTGCCATCGTACCTAAAGGGCGCCGGAGGACATTCCTGCAATATGGTTTCGACATGTTTATTACATAAACCCCTTCCGCCATCGAGGCCTCGTTAGCTCAGTTGGTAGAGCATTAGACTTTTAATCTAAGGGTCAGGGATTCGAGTCCCCTAAGGGGCTAATAGTTTTGGCAGCCCAAACTATACGCTTTTTCATGAATATCGTGCATCGTACCTAAAGGGCGCCGGAGGACATTCCTGCAATATGGTTTCGACATGTTTATTACATAAAACGCTGCTGCCATCGAGGCCTCGTTAGCTCAGTTGGTAGAGCATTAGACTTTTAATCTAAGGGTCAGGGGTTCGAGTCCCCTACGGGGCTAATAGTTTTGGCAGCCCAAACTATACGCTTTTTCATGAATATCGTGCCATCGTACCTAAAGGGCGCCGGAGGACATTCCTGCAATATGGTTTCGACATGTTTATTACATAAACCGCTTCCGCCATCGAAGCCTCGTTAGCTCAGTTGGTAGAGCATTAGACTTTTAATCTAAGGGTCAGGGATTCGAGTCCCCTAAGGGGCTAATAGTTTTGGCAGCCCAAACTATACGCTTTTTCATGAATATCGTGCATCGTACCTAAAGGGCGCCGGAGGACATTCCTGCAATATGGTTTCGACATGTTTATTACATAAAACGCTGCTGCCATCGAGGCCTCGTAAGCTCAGTTGGTAGAGCATTAGACTTTTAATCTAAGGGTCAGGGGTTCGAGTCCCCTACGGGGCTAATAGTTTTGGCAGCCCAAACTATACGCTTTTTCATGAATATCGTGCCATCGTACCTAAAGGGCGCCGGAGGACATTCCTGCAATATGGTTTCGACATGTTTATTACATAAACCCCTTCCGCCATCGAGGCCTCGTTAGCTCAGTTGGTAGAGCATTAGACTTTTAATCTAAGGGTCAGGGATTCGAGTCCCCTAAGGGGCTAATAGTTTTGGCAGCCCAAACTATACGCTTTTTCATGAATATCGTGCATCGTACCTAAAGGGCGCCGGAGGACATTCCTGCAATATGGTTTCGACATGTTTATTACATAAAACGCTGCTGCCATCGAGGCCTCGTTAGCTCAGTTGGTAGAGCATTAGACTTTTAATCTAAGGGTCAGGGGTTCGAGTCCCCTACGGGGCTAATAGTTTTGGCAGCCCAAACTATACGCTTTTTCATGAATATCGTGCCATCGTACCTAAAGGGCGCCGGAGGACATTCCTGCAATATGGTTTCGACATGTTTATTACATAAACCGCTTCCGCCATCGAGGCCTCGTTAGCTCAGTTGGTAGAGCATTAGACTTTTAATCTAAGGGTCAGGGATTCGAGTCCCCTAAGGGGCTAATAGTTTTGGCAGCCCAAACTATACGCTTTTTCATGAATATCGTGCATCGTACCTAAAGGGCGCCGGAGGACATTCCTGCAATATGGTTTCGACATGTTTATTACATAAAACGCTGCTGCCATCGAGGCCTCGTTAGCTCAGTTGGTAGAGCATTAGACTTTTAATCTAAGGGACAGGGGTTCGAGTCCCCTACGGGGCTAATAGTTTTGGCAGCCCAAACTATACGCTTTTTCATGAATATCGTGCCATCGTACCTAAAGGGCGCCGGAGGACATTCCTGCAATATGGTTTCGACATGTTTATTACATAAACCGCTTCCGCCATCGAAGCCTCGTTAGCTCAGTTGGTAGAGCATTAGACTTTTAATCTAAGGGTCAGGGATTCGAGTCCCCTAAGGGGCTAATAGTTTTGGCAGCCCAAACTATACGCTTTTTCATGAATATCGTGCATCGTACCTAAAGGGCGCCGGAGGACATTCCTGCAATATGGTTTCGACATGTTTATTACATAAAACGCTGCTGCCATCGAGGCCTCGTAAGCTCAGTTGGTAGAGCATTAGACTTTTAATCTAAGGGTCAGGGGTTCGAGTCCCCTACGGGGCTAATAGTTTTGGCAGCCCAAACTATACGCTTTTTCATGAATATCGTGCCATCGTACCTAAAGGGCGCCGGAGGACATTCCTGCAATATGGTTTCGACATGTTTATTACATAAACCCCTTCCGCCATCGAGGCCTCGTTAGCTCAGTTGGTAGAGCATTAGACTTTTAATCTAAGGGTCAGGGATTCGAGTCCCCTAAGGGGCTAATAGTTTTGGCAGCCCAAACTATACGCTTTTTCATGAATATCGTGCATCGTACCTAAAGGGCGCCGGAGGACATTCCTGCAATATGGTTTCGACATGTTTATTACATAAAACGCTGCTGCCATCGAGGCCTCGTTAGCTCAGTTGGTAGAGCATTAGACTTTTAATCTAAGGGTCAGGGGTTCGAGTCCCCTACGGGGCTAATAGTTTTGGCAGCCCAAACTATACGCTTTTTCATGAATATCGTGCCATCGTACCTAAAGGGCGCCGGAGGACATTCCTGCAATATGGTTTCGACATGTTTATTACATAAACCGCTTCCGCCATCGAGGCCTCGTTAGCTCAGTTGGTAGAGCATTAGACTTTTAATCTAAGGGTCAGGGATTCGAGTCCCCTAAGGGGCTAATAGTTTTGGCAGCCCAAACTATACGCTTTTTCATGAATATCGTGCATCGTACCTAAAGGGCGCCGGAGGACATTCCTGCAATATGGTTTCGACATGTTTATTACATAAAACGCTGCTGCCATCGAGGCCTCGTAAGCTCAGTTGGTAGAGCATTAGACTTTTAATCTAAGGGTCAGGGGTTCGAGTCCCCTACGGGGCTAATAGTTTTGGCAGCCCAAACTATACGCTTTTTCATGAATATCGTGCCATCGTACCTAAAGGGCGCCGGAGGACATTCCTGCAATATGGTTTCGACATGTTTATTACATAAACCCCTTCCGCCATCGAGGCCTCGTTAGCTCAGTTGGTAGAGCATTAGACTTTTAATCTAAGGGTCAGGGATTCGAGTCCCCTAAGGGGCTAATAGTTTTGGCAGCCCAAACTATACGCTTTTTCATGAATATCGTGCATCGTACCTAAAGGGCGCCGGAGGACATTCCTGCAATATGGTTTCGACATGTTTATTACATAAAACGCTGCTGCCATCGAGGCCTCGTTAGCTCAGTTGGTAGAGCATTAGACTTTTAATCTAAGGGTGAGGGGTTCGAGTCCCCTACGGGGCTAATAGTTTTGGCAGCCCAAACTATACGCTTTTTCATGAATATCGTGCCATCGTACCTAAAGGGCGCCGGAGGACATTCCTGCAATATGGTTTCGACATGTTTATTACATGAACCGCTTCTGCCATCGAGGCCTCGTTAGCTCAGTTGGTAGAGCATTAGACTTTTAATCTAAGGGTCAGGGGTTCGAGTCCCCTACGGGGCTAATAGTTTTGGCAGCCCAAACTATACGCTTTTTCATGAATATCGTGCCATCGTACCTAAAGGGCGCCGGAGGACATTCCTGCAATATGGTTTCGACATGTTTATTACATAAACCGCTTCTGCCATCGAGGCCTCGTTAGCTCAGTTGGTAGAGCATTAGACTTTTAATCTAAGGGTCAGGGGTTCGAGTCCCCTACGGGGCTAATAGTTTTGGCAGCCCAAACTATACGCTTTTTCATGAATATCGTGCATCGTACTTAAAGGGCGCCGGAGGACATTCCTGCAATATGGTTTCGACATGTTTATTACATGAACCGCTTCTGCCATCGAGGCCTCGTTAGCTCAGTTGGTAGAGCATTAGACTTTTAATCTAAGGGTCAGGGGTTCGAGTCCCCTACGGGGCTAATAGTTTTGGCAGCCCAAACTATACGCTTTTTCATGAATATCGTGCCATCGTACCTAAAGGGCGCCGGAGGACATTCCTGCAATATGGTTTCGACATGTTTATTACATGAACCGCTTCTGCCATCGAGGCCTCGTTAGCTCAGTTGGTAGAGCATTAGACTTTTAATCTAAGGGTCAGGGGTTCGAGTCCCCTACGGGGCTAATAGTTTTGGCAGCCCAAACTATACGCTTTTTCATGAATATCGTGCCATAGTACTTAAAGGGCGCCGGAGGACATTCCTGCAATATGGTTTCGACATGTTTATTACATAAACCGCTTCTGCCATCGAGGCCTCGTTAGCTCAGTTGGTAGAGCATTAGACTTTTAATCTAAGGGTCAGGGGTTCGAGTCCCCTACGGGGCTAATAGTTTTGGCAGCCCAAACTATACGCTTTTTCATGAATATCGTGCCATAGTACTTAAAGGGCGCCGGAGGACATTCCTGCAATATGGTTTCGACATGTTTATTACATAAACCCCTTCCGCCATCGAGGCCTCGTTAGCTCAGTTGGTAGAGCATTAGACTTTTAATCTAAGGGTCAGGGATTCGAGTCCCCTAAGGGGCTAATAGTTTTGGCAGCCCAAACTATACGCTTTTTCATGAATATCGTGCATCGTACCTAAAGGGCGTCGGAGGACATTCCTGCAATATGGTTTCGACATGTTTATTACATAAAACGCTGCTGCCATCGAGGCCTCGTAAGCTCAGTTGGTAGAGCATTAGACTTTTAATCTAAGGGTCAGGGGTTCGAGTCCCCTACGGGGCTAATAGTTTTGGCAGCCCAAACTATACGCTTTTTCATGAATATCGTGCCATCGTACCTAAAGGGCGCCGGAGGACATTCCTGCAATATGGTTTCGACATGTTTATTACATAAACCCCTTCCGCCATCGAGGCCTCGTTAGCTCAGTTGGTAGAGCATTAGACTTTTAATCTAAGGGTCAGGGATTCGAGTCCCCTAAGGGGCTAATAGTTTTGGCAGCCCAAACTATACGCTTTTTCATGAATATCGTGCATCGTACCTAAAGGGCGCCGGAGGACATTCCTGCAATATGGTTTCGACATGTTTATTACATAAAACGCTGCTGCCATCGAGGCCTCGTTAGCTCAGTTGGTAGAGCATTAGACTTTTAATCTAAGGGTCAGGGGTTCGAGTCCCCTACGGGGCTAATAGTTTTGGCAGCCCAAACTATACGCTTTTTCATGAATATCGTGCCATCGTACCTAAAGGGCGCCGGAGGACATTCCTGCAATATGGTTTCGACATGTTTATTACATGAACCGCTTCTGCCATCGAGGCCTCGTTAGCTCAGTTGGTAGAGCATTAGACTTTTAATCTAAGGGTCAGGGGTTCGAGTCCCCTACGGGGCTAATAGTTTTGGCAGCCCAAACTATACGCTTTTTCATGAATATCGTGCCATCGTACCTAAAGGGCGCCGGAGGACATTCCTGCAATATGGTTTCGACATGTTTATTACATAAACCGCTTCTGCCATCGAGGCCTCGTTAGCTCAGTTGGTAGAGCATTAGACTTTTAATCTAAGGGTCAGGGGTTCGAGTCCCCTACGGGGCTAATAGTTTTGGCAGCCCAAACTATACGCTTTTTCATGAATATCGTGCATCGTACTTAAAGGGCGCCGGAGGACATTCCTGCAATATGGTTTCGACATGTTTATTACATGAACCGCTTCTGCCATCGAGGCCTCGTTAGCTCAGTTGGTAGAGCATTAGACTTTTAATCTAAGGGTCAGGGGTTCGAGTCCCCTACGGGGCTAATAGTTTTGGCAGCCCAAACTATACGCTTTTTCATGAATATCGTGCCATCGTACCTAAAGGGCGCCGGAGGACATTCCTGCAATATGGTTTCGACATGTTTATTACATAAACCGCTTCTGCCATCGAGGCCTCGTTAGCTCAGTTGGTAGAGCATTAGACTTTTAATCTAAGGGTCAGGGGTTCGAGTCCCCTACGGGGCTAATAGTTTTGGCAGCCCAAACTATACGCTTTTTCATGAATATCGTGCATCGTACCTAAAGGGCGCCGGAGGACATTCCTGCAATATGGTTTCGACATGTTTATTACATAAAACGCTGCTGCCATCGAGGCCTCGTTAGCTCAGTTGGTAGAGCATTAGACTTTTAATCTAAGGGTCAGGGGTTCGAGTCCCCTACGGGGCTAATAGTTCTGGCAGCCCAAACTATACGCTTTTTCATGAATATCGTGCCATCGTACCTAAAGGGCGCCGGAGGACATTCCTGCAATATGGTTTCGACATGTTTATTACATAAACCGCTTCTGCCATCGAGGCCTCGTTAGCTCAGTTGGTAGAGCATTAGACTTTTAATCTAAGGGTCAGGGGTTCGAGTCCCCTACGGGGCTAATAGTTTTGGCAGCCCAAACTATACGCTTTTTCATGAATATCGTGCCATCGTACCTAAAGGGCGCCGGAGGACATTCCTGCAATATGGTTTCGACATGTTTATTACATAAACCGCTTCCGCCATCGAGGCCTCGTTAGCTCAGTTGGTAGAGCATTAGACTTTTAATCTAAGGGTCAGGGATTCGAGTCCCGTAAGGGGCTAATAGTTTTGGCAGCCCAAACTATACGCTTTTTCATGAATATCGTGCATCGTACCTAAAGGGCGCCGGAGGACATTCCTGCAATATGGTTTCGACATGTTTATTACATAAAACGCTGCTGCCATCGAGGCCTCGTAAGCTCAGTTGGTAGAGCATTAGACTTTTAATCTAAGGGTCAGGGGTTCGAGTCCCCTACGGGGCTAATAGTTTTGGCAGCCCAAACTATACGCTTTTTCATGAATATCGTGCCATCGTACCTAAAGGGCGCCGGAGGACATTCCTGCAATATGGTTTCGACATGTTTATTACATAAACCCCTTCCGCCATCGAGGCCTCGTTAGCTCAGTTGGTAGAGCATTAGACTTTTAATCTAAGGGTCAGGGATTCGAGTCCCCTAAGGGGCTAATAGTTTTGGCAGCCCAAACTATACGCTTTTTCATGAATATCGTGCATCGTACCTAAAGGGCGCCGGAGGACATTCCTGCAATATGGTTTCGACATGTTTATTACATAAAACGCTGCTGCCATCGAGGCCTCGTTAGCTCAGTTGGTAGAGCATTAGACTTTTAATCTAAGGGTCAGGGGTTCGAGTCCCCTACGGGGCTAATAGTTTTGGCAGCCCAAACTATACGCTTTTTCATGAATATCGTGCCATCGTACCTAAAGGGCGCCGGAGGACATTCCTGCAATATGGTTTCGACATGTTTATTACATGAACCGCTTCTGCCATCGAGGCCTCGTTAGCTCAGTTGGTAGAGCATTAGACTTTTAATCTAAGGGTCAGGGGTTCGAGTCCCCTACGGGGCTAATAGTTTTGGCAGCCCAAACTATACGCTTTTTCATGAATATCGTGCCATCGTACCTAAAGGGCGCCGGAGGACATTCCTGCAATATGGTTTCGACATGTTTATTACATGAACCGCTTCTGCCATCGAGGCCTCGTTAGCTCAGTTGGTAGAGCATTAGACTTTTAATCTAAGGGTCAGGGGTTCGAGTCCCCTACGGGGCTAATAGTTTTGGCAGCCCAAACTATACGCTTTTTCATGAATATCGTGCCATCGTACCTAAAGGGCGCCGGAGGACATTCCTGCAATATGGTTTCGACATGTTTATTACATGAACCGCTTCTGCCATCGAGGCCTCGTTAGCTCAGTTGGTAGAGCATTAGACTTTTAATCTAAGGGTCAGGGGTTCGAGTCCCCTACGGGGCTAATAGTTTTGGCAGCCCAAACTATACGCTTTTTCATGAATATCGTGCCATAGTACTTAAAGGGCGCCGGAGGACATTCCTGCAATATGGTTTCGACATGTTTATTACATAAACCGCTTCTGCCATCGAGGCCTCGTTAGCTCAGTTGGTAGAGCATTAGACTTTTAATCTAAGGGTCAGGGGTTCGAGTCCCCTACGGGGCTAATAGTTTTGGCAGCCCAAACTATACGCTTTTTCATGAATATCGTGCCATCGTACCTAAAGGGCGCCGGAGGACATTCCTGCAATATGGTTTCGACATGTTTATTACATAAACCGCTTCCGCCATCGAGGCCTCGTTAGCTCAGTTGGTAGAGCATTAGACTTTTAATCTAAGGGTCAGGGATTCGAGTCCCCTAAGGGGCTAATAGTTTTGGCAGCCCAAACTATACGCTTTTTCATGAATATCGTGCATCGTACCTAAAGGGCGCCGGAGGACATTCCTGCAATATGGTTTCGACATGTTTATTACATAAAACGCTGCTGCCATCGAGGCCTCGTTAGCTCAGTTGGTAGAGCATTAGACTTTTAATCTAAGGGTCAGGGGTTCGAGTCCCCTACGGGGCTAATAGTTTTGGCAGCCCAAACTATACGCTTTTTCATGAATATCGTGCCATCGTACCTAAAGGGCGCCGGAGGACATTCCTGCAATATGGTTTCGACATGTTTATTACATAAACCGCTTCTGCCATCGAGGCCTCGTTAGCTCAGTTGGTAGAGCATTAGACTTTTAATCTAAGGGTCAGGGGTTCGAGTCCCCTACGGGGCTAATAGTTTTGGCAGCCCAAACTATACGCTTTTTCATGAATATCGTGCATCGTACCTAAAGGGCGCCGGAGGACATTCCTGCAATATGGTTTCGACATGTTTATTACATAAAACGCTGCTGCCATCGAGGCCTCGTTAGCTCAGTTGGTAGAGCATTAGACTTTTAATCTAAGGGTCAGGGGTTCGAGTCCCCTACGGGGCTAATAGTTTTGGCAGCCCAAACTATACGCTTTTTCATGAATATCGTGCCATCGTACCTAAAGGGCGCCGGAGGACATTCCTGCAATATGGTTTCGACATGTTTATTACATAAACCGCTTCTGCCATCGAGGCCTCGTTAGCTCAGTTGGTAGAGCATTAGACTTTTAATCTAAGGGTCAGGGGTTCGAGTCCCCTACGGGGCTAATAGTTTTGGCAGCCCAAACTATACGCTTTTTCATGAATATCGTGCATCGTACCTAAAGGGCGCCGGAGGACATTCCTGCAATATGGTTTCGACATGTTTATTACATAAAACGCTGCTGCCATCGAGGCCTCGTTAGCTCAGTTGGTAGAGCATTAGACTTTTAATCTAAGGGTCAGGGGTTCGAGTCCCCTACGGGGCTAATAGTTCTGGCAGCCCAAACTATACGCTTTTTCATGAATATCGTGCCATCGTACCTAAAGGGCGCCGGAGGACATTCCTGCAATATGGTTTCGACATGTTTATTACATAAACCGCTTCTGCCATCGAGGCCTCGTTAGCTCAGTTGGTAGAGCATTAGACTTTTAATCTAAGGGTCAGGGGTTCGAGTCCCCTACGGGGCTAATAGTTTTGGCAGCCCAAACTATACGCTTTTTCATGAATATCGTGCCATCGTACCTAAAGGGCGCCGGAGGACATTCCTGCAATATGGTTTCGACATGTTTATTACATAAACCGCTTCCGCCATCGAGGCCTCGTTAGCTCAGTTGGTAGAGCATTAGACTTTTAATCTAAGGGTCAGGGATTCGAGTCCCCTAAGGGGCTAATAGTTTTGGCAGCCCAAACTATACGCTTTTTCATGAATATCGTGCATCGTACCTAAAGGGCGCCGGAGGACATTCCTGCAATATGGTTTCGACATGTTTATTACATAAAACGCTGCTGCCATCGAGGCCTCGTTAGCTCAGTTGGTAGAGCATTAGACTTTTAATCTAAGGGTCAGGGGTTCGAGTCCCCTACGGGGCTAATAGTTTTGGCAGCCCAAACTATACGCTTTTTCATGAATATCGTGCCATCGTACCTAAAGGGCGCCGGAGGACATTCCTGCAATATGGTTTCGACATGTTTATTACATGAACCGCTTCTGCCATCGAGGCCTCGTTAGCTCAGTTGGTAGAGCATTAGACTTTTAATCTAAGGGTCAGGGGTTCGAGTCCCCTACGGGGCTAATAGTTTTGGCAGCCCAAACTATACGCTTTTTCATGAATATCGTGCCATCGTACCTAAAGGGCGCCGGAGGACATTCCTGCAATATGGTTTCGACATGTTTATTACATAAACCGCTTCTGCCATCGAGGCCTCGTTAGCTCAGTTGGTAGAGCGTTAGACTTTTAATCTAAGGGTCAGGGATTCGAGTCCCCTAAGGGGCTAATAGTTTTGGCAGCCCAAACTATACGCTTTTTCATGAATATCGTGCCATCGTACCTAAAGGGCGCCGGAGGACATTCCTGCAATATGGTTTCGACATGTTTATTACATAAACCGCTTCCGCCATCGAGGCCTCGTTAGCTCAGTTGGTAGAGCATTAGACTTTTAATCTAAGGGTCAGGGATTCGAGTCCCCTAAGGGGCTAATAGTTTTGGCAGCCCAAACTATACGCTTTTTCATGAATATCGTGCATCGTACCTAAAGGGCGCCGGAGGACATTCCTGCAATATGGTTTCGACATGTTTATTACATAAAACGCTGCTGCCATCGAGGCCTCGTTAGCTCAGTTGGTAGAGCATTAGACTTTTAATCTAAGGGTCAGGGGTTCGAGTCCCCTACGGGGCTAATAGTTTTGGCAGCCCAAACTATACGCTTTTTCATGAATATCGTGCCATCGTACCTAAAGGGCGCCGGAGGACATTCCTGCAATATGGTTTCGACATGTTTATTACATAAACCGCTTCTGCCATCGAGGCCTCGTTAGCTCAGTTGGTAGAGCATTAGACTTTTAATCTAAGGGTCAGGGGTTCGAGTCCCCTACGGGGCTAATAGTTTTGGCAGCCCAAACTATACGCTTTTTCATGAATATCGTGCATCGTACCTAAAGGGCGCCGGAGGACATTCCTGCAATATGGTTTCGACATGTTTATTACATAAAACGCTGCTGCCATCGAGGCCTCGTTAGCTCAGTTGGTAGAGCATTAGACTTTTAATCTAAGGGTCAGGGGTTCGAGTCCCCTACGGGGCTAATAGTTCTGGCAGCCCAAACTATACGCTTTTTCATGAATATCGTGCCATCGTACCTAAAGGGCGCCGGAGGACATTCCTGCAATATGGTTTCGACATGTTTATTACATAAACCGCTTCTGCCATCGAGGCCTCGTTAGCTCAGTTGGTAGAGCATTAGACTTTTAATCTAAGGGTCAGGGGTTCGAGTCCCCTACGGGGCTAATAGTTTTGGCAGCCCAAACTATACGCTTTTTCATGAATATCGTGCCATCGTACCTAAAGGGCGCCGGAGGACATTCCTGCAATATGGTTTCGACATGTTTATTACATAAACCGCTTCCGCCATCGAGGCCTCGTTAGCTCAGTTGGTAGAGCATTAGACTTTTAATCTAAGGGTCAGGGATTCGAGTCCCCTAAGGGGCTAATAGTTTTGGCAGCCCAAACTATACGCTTTTTCATGAATATCGTGCATCGTACCTAAAGGGCGCCGGAGGACATTCCTGCAATATGGTTTCGACATGTTTATTACATAAAACGCTGCTGCCATCGAGGCCTCGTTAGCTCAGTTGGTAGAGCATTAGACTTTTAATCTAAGGGTCAGGGGTTCGAGTCCCCTACGGGGCTAATAGTTTTGGCAGCCCAAACTATACGCTTTTTCATGAATATCGTGCCATCGTACCTAAAGGGCGCCGGAGGACATTCCTGCAATATGGTTTCGACATGTTTATTACATGAACCGCTTCTGCCATCGAGGCCTCGTTAGCTCAGTTGGTAGAGCATTAGACTTTTAATCTAAGGGTCAGGGGTTCGAGTCCCCTACGGGGCTAATAGTTTTGGCAGCCCAAACTATACGCTTTTTCATGAATATCGTGCCATCGTACCTAAAGGGCGCCGGAGGACATTCCTGCAATATGGTTTCGACATGTTTATTACATAAACCGCTTCTGCCATCGAGGCCTCGTTAGCTCAGTTGGTAGAGCGTTAGACTTTTAATCTAAGGGTCAGGGATTCGAGTCCCCTAAGGGGCTAATAGTTTTGGCAGCCCAAACTATACGCTTTTTCATGAATATCGTGCATCGTACCTAAAGGGCGCCGGAGGACATTCCTGCAATATGGTTTCGACATGTTTATTACATAAAACGCTGCTGCCATCGAGGCCTCGTTAGCTCAGTTGGTAGAGCATTAGACTTTTAATCTAAGGGTCAGGGGTTCGAGTCCCCTACGGGGCTAATAGTTTTGGCAGCCCAAACTATACGCTTTTTCATGAATATCGTGCCATCGTACCTAAAGGGCGCCGGAGGACATTCCTGCAATATGGTTTCGACATGTTTATTACATAAACCGCTTCTGCCATCGAGGCCTCGTTAGCTCAGTTGGTAGAGCATTAGACTTTTAATCTAAGGGTCAGGGGTTCGAGTCCCCTAAGGGGCTAATAGTTTTGGCAGCCCAAACTATACGCTTTTTCATGAATATCGTGCATCGTACCTAAAGGGCGCCGGAGGACATTCCTGCAATATGGTTTCGACATGTTTATTACATAAAACGCTGCTGCCATCGAGGCCTCGTTAGCTCAGTTGGTAGAGTATTAGACTTTTAATCTAAGGGTCAGGGGTTCGAGTCCCCTACGGGGCTAATAGTTCTGGCAGCCCAAACTATAGGCTTTTTCATGAATATCGTGCCATCGTACCTAAAGGGCGCCGGAGGACATTCCTGCAATATGGTTTCGACATGTTTATTACATAAACCGCTTCTGCCATCGAGGCCTCGTTAGCTCAGTTGGTAGAGCATTAGACTTTTGATCTAAGGGTCAGGGGTTCGAGTCCCCTACGGGGCTAATAGTTTTGGCAGCCCAAACTATACGCTTTTTCATGAATATCGTGCCATCGTACCTAAAGGGCGCCGGAGGACATTCCTGCAATATGGTTTCGACATGTTTATTACATAAACCGCTTCTGCCATCGAGGCCTCGTTAGCTCAGTTGGTAGAGCATTAGACTTTTAATCTAAGGGTCAGGGATTCGAGTCCCCTAAGGGGCTAATAGTTTTGGCAGCCCAAACTATACGCTTTTTCATGAATATCGTGCATCGTACCTAAAGGGCGCCGGAGGACATTCCTGCAATATGGTTTCGACATGTTTATTACATAAAACGCTGCTGCCATCGAGGCCTCGTTAGCTCAGTTGGTAGAGCATTAGACTTTTAATCTAAGGGTCAGGGGTTCGAGTCCCCTACGGGGCTAATAGTTCTGGCAGCCCAAACTATACGCTTTTTCATGAATATCGTGCCATCGTACCTAAAGGGCGCCGGAGGACATTCCTGCAATATGGTTTCGACATGTTTATTACATAAACCGCTTCTGCCATCGAGGCCTCGTTAGCTCAGTTGGTAGAGCATTAGACTTTTAATCTAAGGGTCAGGGGTTCGAGTCCCCTACGGGGCTAATAGTTTTGGCAGCCCAAACTATACGCTTTTTCATGAAAATCGTGCCATCGTACCTAAAGGGCGCCGGAGGACATTCCTGCAATATGGTTTCGACATGTTTATTACATAAAACGCTGCTGCCATCGAGGCCTCGTTAGCTCAGTTGGTAGAGCATTAGACTTTTAATCTAAGGGTCAGGGGTTCGAGTCCCCTACGGGGCTAATAGTTTTGGCAGCCCAAACTATACACTTTTTCATGAATATCGTGCCATCGTACCTAAAGGGCGCCGGAGGACATTCCTGCAATATGGTTTCGACATGTTTATTACATAAACCGATTCTGCCATCGAGGCCTCGTTAGCTCAGTTGGTAGAGCATTAGACTTTTAATCTAAGGGTCAGGGGTTCGAGTCCCCTACGGGGCTAATAGTTTTGGCAGCCCAAACTATACGCTTTTTCATGAATATCGTGCATCGTACCTAAAGGGCGCCGGAGGACATTCCTGCAATATGGTTTCGACATGTTTATTACATAAAACGCTGCTGCCATCGAGGCCTCGTTAGCTCAGTTGGTAGAGCATTAGACTTTTAATCTAAGGGTCAGGGGTTCGAGTCCCCTACGGGGCTAATAGTTCTGGCAGCCCAAACTATACGCTTTTTCATGAATATCGTGCCATCGTACCTAAAGGGCGCCAGAGGACATTCCTGCAATATGGTTTCGACATGTTTATTACATAAACCGCTTCCGCCATCGAGGCCTCGTTAGCTCAATTGGTAGAGCATTAGACTTTTAATCTAAGGGTCAGGGGTTCGAGTCCCCTACGGGGCTAATAGTTTTGGCAGCCCAAACTATAGGCTTTTTCATGAATATCGTGCATCGTACCTAAAGGGCGCCGGAGGACATTCCTGCAATATGGTTTCGACATGTTTATTACATAAAACGCTGCTGCCATCGAGGCCTCGTTAGCTCAGTTGGTAGAGCATTAGACTTTTAATCTAAGGGTCAGGGGTTCGAGTCCCCTACGGGGCTAATAGTTCTGGCAGCCCAAACTATACGCTTTTTCATGAATATCGTGCCATCGTACCTAAAGGGCGCCGGAGGACATTCCTGCAATATGGTTTCGACATGTTTATTACATAAACCGCTTCTGCCATCGAGGCCTCGTTAGCTCAGTTGGTAGAGCATTAGACTTTTAATCTAAGGGTCAGGGGTTCGAGTCCCCTACGGGGCTAATAGTTTTGGCAGCCCAAACTATACGCTTTTTCATGAATATCGTGCCATAGTACTTAAAGGGCGCCGGAGGACATTCCTGCAATATGGTTTCGACATGTTTATTACATAAACCGCTTCCGCCATCGAGGCCTCGTTAGCTCAGTTGGTAGAGCATTAGACTTTTAATCTAAGGGTCAGGGGTTCGAGTCCCCTACGGGGCTAATAGTTTTGGCAGCCCAAACTATACGCTTTTTCATGAATATCGTGCCATCGTACCTAAAGGGCGCCGGAGGACATTCCTGCAATATGGTTTCGACATGTTTATTACATAAACCGCTTCCGCCATCGAGGCCTCGTTAGCTCAGTTGGTAGAGCATTAGACTTTTAATCTAAGGGTCAGGGGTTCGAGTCCCCTACGGGGCTAATAGTTTTGGCAGCCCAAACTATACGCTTTTTCATGAATATCGTGCCATAGTACTTAAAGGGCGCCGGAGGACATTCCTGCAATATGGTTTCGACATGTTTATTACATAAACCGCTTCCGCCATCGAGGCCTCGTTAGCTCAGTTGGTAGAGCATTAGACTTTTAATCTAAGGGTCAGGGGTTCGAGTCCCCTACGGGGCTAATAGTTTTGGCAGCCCAAACTATACGCTTTTTCATGAATATCGTGCATCGTACCTAAAGGGCGCCGGAGGACATTCCTGCAATATGGTTTCGACATGTTTATTACATAAACCGCTTCTGCCATCGAGGCCTCGTTAGCTCAGTTGGTAGAGCATTAGACTTTTAATCTAAGGGTCAGGGGTTCGAGTCCCCTACGGGGCTAATAGTTTTGGCAGCCCAAACTATACGCTTTTTCATGAATATCGTGCCATCGTACCTAAAGGGCGCCGGAGGACATTCCTGCAATATGGTTTCGACATGTTTATTACATAAACCGCTTCCGCCATCGAGGCCTCGTTAGCTCAGTTGGTAGAGCATTAGACTTTTAATCTAAGGATCAGGGATTCGAGTCCCCTAAGGGGCTAATAGTTTTGGCAGCCCAAACTATACGCTTTTTCATGAATATCGTGCATCGTACCTAAAGGGCGCCGGAGGACATTCCTGCAATATGGTTTCGACATGTTTATTACATAAAACGCTGCTGCCATCGAGGCCTCGTTAGCTCAGTTGGTAGAGCATTAGACTTTTAATCTAAGGGTCAGGGGTTCGAGTCCCCTACGGGGCTAATAGTTTTGGCAGCCCAAACTATACGCTTTTTCATGAATATCGTGCCATCGTACCTAAAGGGCGCCGGAGGACATTCCTGCAATATGGTTTCGACATGTTTATTACATAAACCGCTTCCGCCATCGAGGCCTCGTTAGCTCAGTTGGTAGAGCATTAGACTTTTAATCTAAGGGTCAGGGGTTCGAGTCCCCTACGGGGCTAATAGTTTTGGCAGCCCAAACTATACGCTTTTTCATGAATATCGTGCCATAGTACTTAAAGGGCGCCGGAGGACATTCCTGCAATATGGTTTCGACATGTTTATTACATAAACCGCTTCCGCCATCGAGGCCTCGTTAGCTCAGTTGGTAGAGCATTAGACTTTTAATCTAAGGGTCAGGGGTTCGAGTCCCCTACGGGGTTAATAGTTTTGGCAGCCCAAACTATACGCTTTTTCATGAATATCGTGCATCGTACCTAAAGGGCGCCGGAGGACATTCCTGCAATATGGTTTCGACATGTTTATTACATAAACCGCTTCTGCCATCGAGGCCTCGTTAGCTCAGTTGGTAGAGCATTAGACTTTTAATCTAAGGGTCAGGGGTTCGAGTCCCCTACGGGGCTAATAGTTTTGGCAGCCCAAACTATACGCTTTTTCATGAATATCGTGCCATCGTACCTAAAGGGCGCCGGAGGACATTCCTGCAATATGGTTTCGACATGTTTATTACATAAACCGCTTCCGCCATCGAGGCCTCGTTAGCTCAGTTGGTAGAGCATTAGACTTTTAATCTAAGGGTCAGGGATTCGAGTCCCCTAAGGGGCTAATAGTTTTGGCAGCCCAAACTATACGCTTTTTCATGAATATCGTGCATCGTACCTAAAGGGCGCCGGAGGACATTCCTGCAATATGGTTTCGACATGTTTATTACATAAAACGCTGCTGCCATCGAGGCCTCGTTAGCTCAGTTGGTAGAGCATTAGACTTTTAATCTAAGGGTCAGGGGTTCGAGTCCCCTACGGGGCTAATAGTTCTGGCAGCCCAAACTATACGCTTTTTCATGAATATCGTGCCATCGTACCTAAAGGGCGCCGGAGGACATTCCTGCAATATGGTTTCGACATGTTTATTACATAAACCGCTTCTGCCATCGAGGCCTCGTTAGCTCAGTTGGTAGAGCATTAGACTTTTAATCTAAGGGTCAGGGGTTCGAGTCCCCTACGGGGCTAATAGTTTTGGCAGCCCAAACTATACGCTTTTTCATGAATATCGTGCCATCGTACCTAAAGGGCGCCGGAGGACATTCCTGCAATATGGTTTCGACATGTTTATTACATAAACCGCTTCTGCCATCGAGGCCTCGTTAGCTCAGTTGGTAGAGCATTAGACTTTTAATCTAAGGGTCAGGGGTTCGACTCCCCTAAGGGGCTAATAGTTTTGGCAGCCCAAACTATACGTTTTTTCATGAATATCGTGCATCGTACCTAAAGGGCGCCGGAGGACATTCCTGCAATATGGTTTCGACATGTTTATTACATAAAACGCTGCTGCCATCGAGGCCTCGTTAGCTCAGTTGGTAGAGCATTAGACTTTTAATCTAAGGGTCAGGGGTTCGAGTCCCCTACGGGGCTAATAGTTTTGGCAGCCCAAACTATACGCTTTTTCATGAATATCGTGCCATCGTACCTAAAGGGCGCCGGAGGACATTCCTGCAATATGGTTTCGACATGTTTATTACATAAACCGCTTCCGCCATCGAGGCCTCGTTAGCTCAGTTGGTAGAGCATTAGACTTTTAATCTAAGGGTCAGGGATTCGAGTCCCCTAAGGGGCTAATAGTTTTGGCAGCCCAAACTATACGCTTTTTCATGAATATCGTGCATCGTACCTAAAGGGCGCCGGAGAACATTCCTGCAATATGGTTTCGACATGTTTATTACATAAAACGCTGCTGCCATCGAGGCCTCGTTAGCTCAGTTGGTAGAGCATTAGACTTTTAATCTAAGGGTCAGGGGTTCGAGTCCCCTACGGGGCTAATAGTTCTGGCAGCCCAAACTATACGCTTTTTCATGAATATCGTGCCATCGTACCTAAAGGGCGCCGGAGGACATTCCTGCAATATGGTTTCGACATGTTTATTACATAAACCGCTTCTGCCATCGAGGCCTCGTTAGCTCAGTTGGTAGAGCATTAGACTTTTAATCTAAGGGTCAGGGGTTCGAGTCCCCTACGGGGCTAATAGTTTTGGCAGCCCAAACTATACGCTTTTTCATGAATATCGTGCCATCGTACTTAAAGGGCGCCGGAGGACATTCCTGCAATATGGTTTCGACATGTTTATTACATAAACCGCTTCCGCCATCGAGGCCTCGTTAGCTCAGTTGGTAGAGCATTAGACTTTTAATCTAAGGGTCAGGGGTTCGAGTCCCCTACGGGGCTAATAGTTCTGGCAGCCCAAACTATACGCTTTTTCATGAATATCGTGCCATCGTACCTAAAGGGCGCCGGAGGACATTCCTGCAATATGGTTTCGACATGTTTATTACATAAAACGCTGCTGCCATCGAGGCCTCGTTAGCTCAGTTGGTAGAGCATTAGACTTTTAATCTAAGGGTCAGGGGTTCGAGTCCCCTACGGGGCTAATAGTTCTGGCAGCCCAAACTATACGCTTTTTCATGAATATCGTGCCATCGTACCTAAAGGGCGCCGGAGGACATTCCTGCAATATGGTTTCGACATGTTTATTACATAAACCGCTTCTGCCATCGAGGCCTCGTTAGCTCAGTTGGTAGAGCATTAGACTTTTAATCTAAGGGTCAGGGGTTCGAGTCCCCTACGGGGCTAATAGTTTTGGCAGCCCAAACTATACGCTTTTTCATGAATATCGTGCCATCGTACCTAAAGGGCGCCGGAGGACATTCCTGCAATATGGTTTCGACATGTTTATTACATAAACCGCTTCTGCCATCGAGGCCTCGTTAGCTCAGTTGGTAGAGCATTAGACTTTTAATCTAAGGGTCAGGGGTTCGACTCCCCTAAGGGGCTAATAGTTTTGGCAGCCCAAACTATACGTTTTTTCATGAATATCGTGCATCGTACCTAAAGGGCGCCGGAGGACATTCCTGCAATATGGTTTCGACATGTTTATTACATAAAACGCTGCTGCCATCGAGGCCTCGTTAGCTCAGTTGGTAGAGCATTAGACTTTTAATCTAAGGGTCAGGGGTTCGAGTCCCCTACGGGGCTAATAGTTTTGGCAGCCCAAACTATACGCTTTTTCATGAATATCGTGCCATCGTACCTAAAGGGCGCCGGAGGACATTCCTGCAATATGGTTTCGACATGTTTATTACATAAACCGCTTCCGCCATCGAGGCCTCGTTAGCTCAGTTGGTAGAGCATTAGACTTTTAATCTAAGGGTCAGGGATTCGAGTCCCCTAAGGGGCTAATAGTTTTGGCAGCCCAAACTATACGCTTTTTCATGAATATCGTGCATCGTACCTAAAGGGCGCCGGAGGACATTCCTGCAATATGGTTTCGACATGTTTATTACATAAAACGCTGCTGCCATCGAGGCCTCGTTAGCTCAGTTGGTAGAGCATTAGACTTTTAATCTAAGGGTCAGGGGTTCGAGTCCCCTACGGGGCTAATAGTTCTGGCAGCCCAAACTATACGCTTTTTCATGAATATCGTGCCATCGTACCTAAAGGGCGCCGGAGGACATTCCTGCAATATGGTTTCGACATGTTTATTACATAAACCGCTTCTGCCATCGAGGCCTCGTTAGCTCAGTTGGTAGAGCATTAGACTTTTAATCTAAGGGTCAGGGGTTCGAGTCCCCTACGGGGCTAATAGTTTTGGCAGCCCAAACTATACGCTTTTTCATGAATATCGTGCCATCGTACTTAAAGGGCGCCGGAGGACATTCCTGCAATATGGTTTCGACATGTTTATTACATAAACCGCTTCCGCCATCGAGGCCTCGTTAGCTCAGTTGGTAGAGCATTAGACTTTTAATCTAAGGGTCAGGGGTTCGAGTCCCCTACGGGGCTAATAGTTCTGGCAGCCCAAACTATACGCTTTTTCATGAATATCGTGCCATCGTACCTAAAGGGCGCCGGAGGACATTCCTGCAATATGGTTTCGACATGTTTATTACATAAACCGCTTCTGCGATCGAGGCCTCGTTAGCTCAGTTGGTAGAGCATTAGACTTTTAATCTAAGGGTCAGGGGTTCGAGTCCCCTACGGGGCTAATAGTTTTGGCAGCCCAAACTATACGCTTTTTCATGAATATCGTGCCATCGTACCTAAAGGGCGCCGGAGGACATTCCTGCAATATGGTTTCGACATGTTTATTACATAAACCGCTTCTGCCATCGAGGCCTCGTTAGCTCAGTTGGTAGAGCATTAGACTTTTAATCTAAGGGTCAGGGGTTCGAGTCCCCTAAGGGGCTAATAGTTTTGGCAGCCCAAACTATACGCTTTTTCATGAATATCGTGCATCGTACCTAAAGGGCGCCGGAGGACATTCCTGCAATATGGTTTCGACATGTTTATTACATAAAACGCTGCTGCCATCGAGGCCTCGTTAGCTCAGTTGGTAGAGCATTAGACTTTTAATCTAAGGGTCAGGGGTTCGAGTCCCCTACGGGGCTAATAGTTCTGGCAGCCCAAACTATACGCTTTTTCATGAATATCGTGCCATCGTACCTAAAGGGCGCCGGAGGACATTCCTGGAATATGGTTTCGACATGTTTATTACATAAACCGCTTCTGCCATCGAGGCCTCGTTAGCTCAGTTGGTAGAGCATTAGACTTTTAATCTAAGGGTCAGGGGTTCGAGTCCCCTACGGGGCTAATAGTTTTGGCAGCCCAAACTATACGCTTTTTCATGAATATCGTGCCATCGTACCTAAAGGGCGCCGGAGGACATTCCTGCAATATGGTTTCGACATGTTTATTACATAAACCGCTTCCGCCATCGAGGCCTCGTTAGCTCAGTTGGTAGAGCATTAGACTTTTAATCTAAGGGTCAGGGATTCGAGTCCCCTACGGGGCTAATAGTTTTGGCAGCCCAAACTATACGCTTTTTCATGAATATCGTGCCATCGTACCTAAAGGGCGCCGGAGGACATTCCTGCAATATGGTTTCGACATGTTTATTACATAAACCGCTTCTGCCATCGAGGCCTCGTTAGCTCAGTTGGTAGAGCATTAGACTTTTAATCTAAGTGTCAGGGGTTCGAGTCCCCTAAGGGGCTAATAGTTTTGGCAGCCCAAACTATACGCTTTTTCATGAATATCGTGCATCGTACCTAAAGGGCGCCGGAGGACATTCCTGCAATATGGTTTCGACATGTTTATTACATAAAACGCTGCTGCCATCGAGGCCTCGTTAGCTCAGTTGGTAGAGCATTAGACTTTTAATCTAAGGGTCAGGGGTTCGAGTCCCCTACGGGGCTAATAGTTCTGGCAGCCCAAACTATACGCTTTTTCATGAATATCGTGCAATCGTACCTAAAGGGCGCCGGAGGACATTCCTGCAATATGGTTTCGACATGTTTATTACATAAACCGCTTCTGCCATCGAGGCCTCGTTAGCTCAGTTGGTAGAGCATTAGACTTTTAATCTAAGGGTCAGGGGTTCGAGTCCCCTACGGGGCTAATAGTTCTGGCAGCCCAAACTATACGCTTTTTCATGAATATCGTGCCATCGTACTTAAAGGGCGCCGGAGGACATTCCTGCAATATGGTTTCGACATGTTTATTACATAAACCGCTTCTGCCATCGAGGCCTCGTTAGCTCAGTTGGTAGAGCATTAGACTTTTAATCTAAGGGTCAGGGGTCCGAGTCCCCTACGGGGCTAATAGTTTTGGCAGCCCAAACTATACGCTTTTTCATGAATATCGTGCATCGTACCTAAAGGGCGCCGGAGGACATTCCTGCAATATGGTTTCGACATGTTTATTACATAAAACGCTGCTGCCATCGAGGCCTCGTTAGCTCAGTTGGTAGAGCATTAGACTTTTAATCTAAGGGTCAGGGGTTCGAGTCCCCTACGGGGCTAATAGTTCTGGCAGCCCAAACTATACGCTTTTTCATGAATATCGTGCCATCGTACCTAAAGGGCGCCGGAGGACATTCCTGCAATATGGTTTCGACATGTTTATTACATAAACCGCTTCTGCCATCGAGGCCTCGTTAGCTCAGTTGGTAGAGCATTAGACTTTTAATCTAAGGGTCAGGGGTTCGAGTCCCCTACGGGGCTAATAGTTTTGGCAGCCCAAACTATACGCTTTTTCATGAATATCGTGCCATCGTACCTAAAGGGCGCCGGAGGACATTCCTGCAATATGGTTTCGACATGTTTATTACATAAACCGCTTCCGCCATCGAGGCCTCGTTAGCTCAGTTGGTAGAGCATTAGACTTTTAATCTAAGGGTCAGGGATTCGAGTCCCCTAATGGGCTAATAGTTTTGGCAGCCCAAACTATACGCTTTTTCATGAATATCGTGCATAGTACCTAAAGGGCGCCGGAGGACATTCCTGCAATATGGTTTCGACATGTTTATTACATAAAACGCTGCTGCCATCGAGGCCTCGTTAGCTCAGTTGGTAGAGCATTAGACTTTTAATCTAAGGGTCAGGGGTTCGAGTCCCCTACGGGGCTAATAGTTTTGGCAGCCCAAACTATACGCTTTTTCATGAATATCGTGCCATCGTACTTAAAGGGCGCCGGAGGACATTCCTGCAATATGGTTTCGACATGTTTATTACATAAACCGCTTCTGCCATCGAGGCCTCGTTAGCTCAGTTGGTAGAGCATTAGACTTTTAATCTAAGGGTCAGGGGTTCGAGTCCCCTACGGGGCTAATAGTTTTGGCAGCCCAAACTATACGCTTTTTCATGAATATCGTGCATCGTACCTAAAGGGCGCCGGAGGACATTCCTGCAATATGGTTTCGACATGTTTATTACATAAAACGCTGCTGCCATCGAGGCCTCGTTAGCTCAGTTGGTAGAGCATTAGACTTTTAATCTAAGGGTCAGGGGTTCGAGTCCCCTACGGGGCTAATAGTTCTGGCAGCCCAAACTATACGCTTTTTCATGAATATCGTGCATCGTACCTAAAGGGCGCCGGAGGACATTCCTGCAATATGGTTTCGACATGTTTATTACATAAACCGCTTCTGCCATCGAGGCCTCGTTAGCTCAGTTGGTAGAGCATTAGACTTTTAATCTAAGGGTCAGGGGTTCGAGTCCCCTACGGGGCTAATAGTTTTGGCAGCCCAAACTATACGCTTTTTCATGAATATCGTGCCATCGTACCTAAAGGGCGCCGGAGGACATTCCTGCAATATGGTTTCGACATGTTTATTACATAAACCGCTTCCGCCATCGAGGCCTCGTTAGCTCAGTTGGTAGAGCATTAGACTTTTAATCTAAGGGTCAGGGATTCGAGTCCCCTAAGGGGCTAATAGTTTTGGCAGCCCAAACTATACGCTTTTTCATGAATATCGTGCATAGTACCTAAATGGCGCCGGAGGACATTCCTGCAATATGGTTTCGACATGTTTATTACATAAAACGCTGCTGCCATCGAGGCCTCGTTAGCTCAGTTGGTAGAGCATTAGACTTTTAATCTAAGGGTCAGGGGTTCGAGTCCCCTACGGGGCTAATAGTTTTGGCAGCCCAAACTATACGCTTTTTCATGAATATCGTGCCATCGTACTTAAAGGGCGCCGGAGGACATTCCTGCAATATGGTTTCGACATGTTTATTACATAAACCGCTTCTGCCATCGAGGCCTCGTTAGCTCAGTTGGTAGAGCATTAGACTTTTAATCTAAGGGTCAGGGGTTCGAGTCCCCTACGGGGCTAATAGTTTTGGCAGCCCAAACTATACGCTTTTTCATGAATATCGTGCATCGTACCTAAAGGGCGCCGGAGGACATTCCTGCAATATGGTTTCGACATGTTTATTACATAAAACGCTGCTGCCATCGAGGCCTCGTTAGCTCAGTTGGTAGAGCATTAGACTTTTAATCTAAGGGTCAGGGGTTCGAGTCCCCTACGGGGCTAATAGTTCTGGCAGCCCAAACTATACGCTTTTTCATGAATATCGTGCCATCGTACCTAAAGGGCGCCGGAGGACATTCCTGCAATATGGTTTCGACATGTTTATTACATGAACCGCTTCTGCCATCGAGGCCTCGTTAGCTCAGTTGGTAGAGCATTAGACTTTTAATCTAAGGGTCAGGGGTTCGAGTCCCCTACGGGGCTAATAGTTTTGGCAGCCCAAACTATACGCTTTTTCATGAATATCGTGCCATCGTACTTAAAGGGCGCCGGAGGACATTCCTGCAATATGGTTTCGACATGTTTATTACATAAACCGCTTCTGCCATCGAGGCCTCGTTAGCTCAGTTGGTAGAGCATTAGACTTTTAATCTAAGGGTCAGGGGTTCGAGTCCCCTACGGGGCTAATAGTTTTGGCAGCCCAAACTATACGCTTTTTCATGAATATCGTGCATCGTACCTAAAGGGCGCCGGAGGACATTCCTGCAATATGGTTTCGACATGTTTATTACATAAAACGCTGCTGCCATCGAGGCCTCGTTAGCTCAGTTGGTAGAGCATAGACTTTTAATCTAAGGGTCAGGGGTTCGAGTCCCCTACGGGGCCAATAGTTCTGGCAGCCCAAACTATACGCTTTTTCATGAATATCGTGCCATCGTACCTAAAGGGCGCCGGAGGACATTCCTGCAATATGGTTTCGACATGTTTATTACATAAACCGCTTCTGCCATCGAGGCCTCGTTAGCTCAGTTGGTAGAGCATTAGACTTTTAATCTAAGGGTCAGGGGTTCGAGTCCCCTACGGGGCTAATAGTTTTGGCAGCCCAAACTATACGCTTTTTCATGAATATCGTGCCATCGTACCTAAAGGGCGCCGGAGGACATTCCTGCAATATGGTTTCGACATGTTTATTACATAAACCGCTTCCGCCATCGAGGCCTCGTTAGCTCAGTTGGTAGAGCATTAGACTTTTAATCTAAGGGTCAGGGGTTCGAGTCCCCTACGGGGCTAATAGTTTTGGCAGCCCAAACTATACGCTTTTTCATGAATATCGTGCCATCGTACTTAAAGGGCGCCGGAGGACATTCCTGCAATATGGTTTCGACATGTTTATTACATAAACCGCTTCTGCCATCGAGGCCTCGTTAGCTCAGTTGGTAGAGCATTAGACTTTTAATCTAAGGGTCAGGGGTTCGAGTCCCCTACGGGGCTAATAGTTTTGGCAGCCCAAACTATACGCTTTTTCATGAATATCGTGCATCGTACCTAAAGGGCGCCGGAGGACATTCCCGCAATATGGTTTCGACATGTTTATTACATAAAACGCTGCTGCCATCGAGGCCTCGTTAGCTCAGTTGGTAGAGCATTAGACTTTTAATCTAAGGGTCAGGGGTTCGAGTCCCCTACGGGGCTAATAGTTCTGGCAGCCCAAACTATACGCTTTTTCATGAATATCGTGCCATCGTACTTAAAGGGCGCCGGAGGACATTCCTGCAATATGGTTTCGACATGTTTATTACATAAAACGCTGCTGCCATCGAGGCCTCGTTAGCTCAGTTGGTAGAGCATTAGACTTTTAATCTAAGGGTCAGGGGTTCGAGTCCCCTACGGGGCTAATAGTTCTGGCAGCCCAAACTATACGCTTTTTCATGAATATCGTGCCATCGTACCTAAAGGGCGCCGGAGGACATTCCTGCAATATGGTTTCGACATGTTTATTACATGAACCGCTTCTGCCATCGAGGCCTCGTTAGCTCAGTTGGTAGAGCATTAGACTTTTAATCTAAGGGTCAGGGGTTCGAGTCCCCTACGGGGCTAATAGTTTTGGCAGCCCAAACTATACGCTTTTTCATGAATATCGTGCCATCGTACTTAAAGGGCGCCGGAGGACATTCCTGCAATATGGTTTCGACATGTTTATTACATAAACCGCTTCTGCCATCGAGGCCTCGTTAGCTCAGTTGGTAGAGCATTAGACTTTTAATCTAAGGGTCAGGGGTTCGAGTCCCCTACGGGGCTAATAGTTTTGGCAGCCCAAACTATACGCTTTTTCATGAATATCGTGCATCGTACCTAAAGGGCGCCGGAGGACATTCCTGCAATATGGTTTCGACATGTTTATTACATACGCTGCTGCCATCGAGGCCTCGTTAGCTCAGTTGGTAGAGCATAGACTTTTAATCTAAGGGTCAGGGGTTCGAGTCCCCTACGGGGCCAATAGTTCTGGCAGCCCAAACTATACGCTTTTTCATGAATATCGTGCCATCGTACCTAAAGGGCGCCGGAGGACATTCCTGCAATATGGTTTCGACATGTTTATTACATAAACCGCTTCTGCCATCGAGACCTCGTTAGCTCAGTTGGTAGAGCATTAGACTTTTAATCTAAGGGTCAGGGGTTCGAGTCCCCTACGGGGCTAATAGTTTTGGCAGCCCAAACTATACGCTTTTTCATGAATATCGTGCCATCGTACCTAAAGGGCGCCGGAGGACATTCCTGCAATATGGTTTCGACATGTTTATTACATAAACCGCTTCCGCCATCGAGGCCTCGTTAGCTCAGTTGGTAGAGCATTAGACTTTTAATCTAAGGGTCAGGGGTTCGAGTCCCCTACGGGGCTAATAGTTTTGGCAGCCCAAACTATACGCTTTTTCATGAATATCGTGCCATCGTACTTAAAGGGCGCCGGAGGACATTCCTGCAATATGGTTTCGACATGTTTATTACATAAACCGCTTCTGCCATCGAGGCCTCGTTAGCTCAGTTGGTAGAGCATTAGACTTTTAATCTAAGGGTCAGGGGTTCGAGTCCCCTACGGGGCTAATAGTTTTGGCAGCCCAAACTATACGCTTTTTCATGAATATCGTGCATCGTACCTAAAGGGCGCCGGAGGACATTCCCGCAATATGGTTTCGACATGTTTATTACATAAAACGCTGCTGCCATCGAGGCCTCGTTAGCTCAGTTGGTAGAGCATTAGACTTTTAATCTAAGGGTCAGGGGTTCGAGTCCCCTACGGGGCTAATAGTTCTGGCAGCCCAAACTATACGCTTTTTCATGAATATCGTGCCATCGTACTTAAAGGGCGCCGGAGGACATTCCTGCAATATGGTTTCGACATGTTTATTACATAAACCGCTTCTGCCATCGAGGCCTCGTTAGCTCAGTTGGTAGAGCATTAGACTTTTAATCTAAGGGTCAGGGGTTCGAGTCCCCTACGGGGCTAATAGTTTTGGCAGCCCAAACTATACGCTTTTTCATGAATATCGTGCATCGTACCTAAAGGGCGCCGGAGGACATTCCTGCAATATGGTTTCGACATGTTTATTACATAAAACGCTGCTGCCATCGAGGCCTCGTTAGCTCAGTTGGTAGAGCATAGACTTTTAATCTAAGGGTCAGGGGTTCGAGTCCCCTACGGGGCCAATAGTTCTGGCAGCCCAAACTATACGCTTTTTCATGAATATCGTGCCATCGTACCTAAAGGGCGCCGGAGGACATTCCTGCAATATGGTTTCGACATGTTTATTACATAAACCGCTTCTGCCATCGAGGCCTCGTTAGCTCAGTTGGTAGAGCATTAGACTTTTAATCTAAGGGTCAGGGGTTCGAGTCCCCTACGGGGCTAATAGTTTTGGCAGCCCAAACTATACGCTTTTTCATGAATATCGTGCCATCGTACCTAAAGGGCGCCGGAGGACATTCCTGCAATATGGTTTCGACATGTTTATTACATAAACCGCTTCCGCCATCGAGGCCTCGTTAGCTCAGTTGGTAGAGCATTAGACTTTTAATCTAAGGGTCAGGGGTTCGAGTCCCCTACGGGGCTAATAGTTTTGGCAGCCCAAACTATACGCTTTTTCATGAATATCGTGCCATCGTACTTAAAGGGCGCCGGAGGACATTCCTGCAATATGGTTTCGACATGTTTATTACATAAACCGCTTCTGCCATCGAGGCCTCGTTAGCTCAGTTGGTAGAGCATTAGACTTTTAATCTAAGGGTCAGGGGTTCGAGTCCCCTACGGGGCTAATAGTTTTGGCAGCCCAAACTATACGCTTTTTCATGAATATCGTGCATCGTACCTAAAGGGCGCCGGAGGACATTCCCGCAATATGGTTTCGACATGTTTATTACATAAAACGCTGCTGCCATCGAGGCCTCGTTAGCTCAGTTGGTAGAGCATTAGACTTTTAATCTAAGGGTCAGGGGTTCGAGTCCCCTACGGGGCTAATAGTTCTGGCAGCCCAAACTATACGCTTTTTCATGAATATCGTGCCATCGTACCTAAAGGGCGCCGGAGGACATTCCTGCAATATGGTTTCGACATGTTTATTACATAAACCGCTTCTGCCATCGAGGCCTCGTTAGCTCAGTTGGTAGAGCATTAGACTTTTAATCTAAGGGTCAGGGGTTCGAGTCCCCTACGGGGCTAATAGTTTTGGCAGCCCAAACTATACGCTTTTTCATGAATATCGTGCCATCGTACTTAAAGGGCGCCGGAGGACATTCCTGCAATATGGTTTCGACATGTTTATTACATAAACCGCTTCTGCCATCGAGGCCTCGTTAGCTCAGTTGGTAGAGCATTAGACTTTTAATCTAAGGGTCAGGGGTTCGAGTCCCCTACGGGGCTAATAGTTTTGGCAGCCCAAACTATACGCTTTTTCATGAATATCGTGCATCGTACCTAAAGGGCGCCGGAGGACATTCCCGCAATATGGTTTCGACATGTTTATTACATAAAACGCTGCTGCCATCGAGGCCTCGTTAGCTCAGTTGGTAGAGCATTAGACTTTTAATCTAAGGGTCAGGGGTTCGAGTCCCCTACGGGGCTAATAGTTCTGGCAGCCCAAACTATACGCTTTTTCATGAATATCGTGCCATCGTACCTAAAGGGCGCCGGAGGACATTCCTGCAATATGGTTTCGACATGTTTATTACATAAACCGCTTCTGCCATCGAGGCCTCGTTAGCTCAGTTGGTAGAGCATTAGACTTTTAATCTAAGGGTCAGGGGTTCGAGTCCCCTACGGGGCTAATAGTTTTGGCAGCCCAAACTATACGCTTTTTCATGAATATCGTGCCATCGTACCTAAAGGGCGCCGGAGGACATTCCTGCAATATGGTTTCGACATGTTTATTACATAAACCGCTTCCGCCATCGAGGCCTCGTTAGCTCAGTTGGTAGAGCATTAGACTTTTAATCTAAGGGTCAGGGATTCGAGTCCCCTAAGGGGCTAATAGTTTTGGCAGCCCAAACTATACGCTTTTTCATGAATATCGTGCATCGTACCTAAAGGGCGCCGGAGGACATTCCTGCAATATGGTTTCGACATGTTTATTACATAAAACGCTGCTGCCATCGAGGCCTCGTTAGCTCAGTTGGTAGAGCATTAGACTTTTAATCTAAGGGTCAGGGGTTCGAGTCCCCTACGGGGCTAATAGTTTTGGCAGCCCAAACTATACGCTTTTTCATGAATATCGTGCATCGTACCTAAAGGGCGCCGGAGGACATTCCTGCAATATGGTTTCGACATGTTTATTACATAAAACGCTGCTGCCATCGAGGCCTCGTTAGCTCAGTTGGTAGAGCATTAGACTTTTAATCTAAGGGTCAGGGGTTCGAGTCCCCTACGGGGCCAATAGTTCTGGCAGCCCAAACTATACGCTTTTTCATGAATATCGTGCCATCGTACCTAAAGGGCGCCGGAGGACATTCCTGCAATATGGTTTCGACATGTTTATTACAAAAACCGCTTCTGCCATCGAGGCCTCGTTAGCTCAGTTGGTAGAGCATTAGACTTTTAATCTAAGGGTCAGGGGTTCGAGTCCCCTACGGGGCTAATAGTTTTGGCAGCCCAAACTATACGCTTTTTCATGAATATCGTGCCATCGTACCTAAAGGGCGCCGGAGGACATTCCTGCAATATGGTTTCGACATGTTTATTACATAAACCGCTTCCGCCATCGAGGCCTCGTTAGCTCAGTTGGTAGAGCATTAGACTTTTAATCTAAGGGTCAGGGGTTCGAGTCCCCTACGGGGCTAATAGTTTTGGCAGCCCAAACTATACGCTTTTTCATGAATATCGTGCCATCGTACTTAAAGGGCGCCGGAGGACATTCCTGCAATATGGTTTCGACATGTTTATTACATAAACCGCTTCTGCCATCGAGGCCTCGTTAGCTCAGTTGGTAGAGCATTAGACTTTTAATCTAAGGGTCAGGGGTTCGAGTCCCCTACGGGGCTAATAGTTTTGGCAGCCCAAACTATACGCTTTTTCATGAATATCGTGCATCGTACCTAAAGGGCGCCGGAGGACATTCCTGC
Organism: Cylicocyclus nassatus; assembly: GCA_958299035.1. Lineage (NCBI taxonomy): Eukaryota > Metazoa > Nematoda > Chromadorea > Rhabditida > Strongylidae > Cylicocyclus > Cylicocyclus nassatus. The sequence goes on along the minus strand of CATQJL010000305.1, from coordinate 73,927,954 downwards.
AATATGGTTTCGACATGTTTATTACATAAAACGCTGCTGCCATCGAGGCCTCGTTAGCTCAGTTGGTAGAGCATTAGACTTTTAATCTAAGGGTCAGGGGTTCGAGTCCCCTACGGGGCTAATAGTTCTGGCAGCCCAAACTATACGCTTTTTCATGAATATCGTGCCATCGTACCTAAAGGGCGCCGGAGGACATTCCTGCAATATGGTTTCGACATGTTTATTACATAAACCGCTTCTGCCATCGAGGCCTCGTTAGCTCAGTTGGTAGAGCATTAGACTTTTAATCTAAGGGTCAGGGGTTCGAGTCCCCTACGGGGCTAATAGTTTTGGCAGCCCAAACTATACGCTTTTTCATGAATATCGTGCCATCGTACCTAAAGGGCGCCGGAGGACATTCCTGCAATATGGTTTCGACATGTTTATTACATAAACCGCTTCCGCCATCGAGGCCTCGTTAGCTCAGTTGGTAGAGCATTAGACTTTTAATCTAAGGGTCAGGGATTCGAGTCCCCTAAGGGGCTAATAGTTTTGGCAGCCCAAACTATACGCTTTTTCATGAATATCGTGCATCGTACCTAAAGGGCGCCGGAGGACATTCCTGCAATATGGTTTCGACATGTTTATTACATAAAACGCTGCTGCCATCGAGGCCTCGTTAGCTCAGTTGGTAGAGCATTAGACTTTTAATCTAAGGGTCAGGGATTCGAGTCCCCTAAGGGGCTAATAGTTTTGGCAGCCCAAACTATACGCTTTTTCATGAATATCGTGCATCGTACCTAAAGGGCGCCGGAGGACATTCCTGCAATATGGTTTCGACATGTTTATTACATAAAACGCTGCTGCCATCGAGGCCTCGTTAGCTCAGTTGGTAGAGCATTAGACTTTTAATCTAAGGGTCAGGGGTTCGAGTCCCCTACGGGGCTAATAGTTTTGGCAGCCCAAACTATACGCTTTTTCATGAATATCGTGCCATCGTACCTAAAGGGCGCCGGAGGACATTCCTGCAATATGGTTTCGACATGTTTATTACATAAACCGCTTCTGCCATCGAGGCCTCGTTAGCTCAGTTGGTAGAGCATTAGACTTTTAATCTAAGGGTCAGGGGTTCGAGTCCCCTACGGGGCTAATAGTTTTGGCAGCCCAAACTATACGCTTTTTCATGAATATCGTGCCATCGTACCTAAAGGGCGCCGGAGGACATTCCTGCAATATGGTTTCGACATGTTTATTACATAAACCGCTTCCGCCATCGAGGCCTCGTTAGCTCAGTTGGTAGAGCATTAGACTTTTAATCTAAGGGTCAGGGGTTCGAGTCCCCTACGGGGCTAATAGTTTTGGCAGCCCAAACTATACGCTTTTTCATGAATATCGTGCATCGTACCTAAAGGGCGCCGGAGGACATTCCTGCAATATGGTTTCGACATGTTTATTACATAAAACGCTGCTGCCATCGAGGCCTCGTTAGCTCAGTTGGTAGAGCATTAGACTTTTAATCTAAGGGTCAGGGGTTCGAGTCCCCTACGGGGCCAATAGTTCTGGCAGCCCAAACTATACGCTTTTTCATGAATATCGTGCCATCGTACCTAAAGGGCGCCGGAGGACATTCCTGCAATATGGTTTCGACATGTTTATTACATAAACCGCTTCTGCCATCGAGGCCTCGTTAGCTCAGTTGGTAGAGCATTAGACTTTTAATCTAAGGGTCAGGGGTTCGAGTCCCCTACGGGGCTAATAGTTTTGGCAGCCCAAACTATACGCTTTTTCATGAATATCGTGCCATCGTACCTAAAGGGCGCCGGAGGACATTCCTGCAATATGGTTTCGACATGTTTATTACATAAACCGCTTCCGCCATCGAGGCCTCGTTAGCTCAGTTGGTAGAGCATTAGACTTTTAATCTAAGGGTCAGGGGTTCGAGTCCCCTACGGGGCTAATAGTTTTGGCAGCCCAAACTATACGCTTTTTCATGAATATCGTGCCATCGTACTTAAAGGGCGCCGGAGGACATTCCTGCAATATGGTTTCGACATGTTTATTACATAAACCGCTTCTGCCATCGAGGCCTCGTTAGCTCAGTTGGTAGAGCATTAGACTTTTAATCTAAGGGTCAGGGGTTCGAGTCCCCTACGGGGCTAATAGTTTTGGCAGCCCAAACTATACGCTTTTTCATGAATATCGTGCATCGTACCTAAAGGGCGCCGGAGGACATTCCTGCAATATGGTTTCGACATGTTTATTACATAAAACGCTGCTGCCATCGAGGCCTCGTTAGCTCAGTTGGTAGAGCATTAGACTTTTAATCTAAGGGTCAGGGGTTCGAGTCCCCTACGGGGCTAATAGTTCTGGCAGCCCAAACTATACGCTTTTTCATGAATATCGTGCCATCGTACCTAGAGGGCGCCGGAGGACATTCCTGCAATATGGTTTCGACATGTTTATTACATAAACCGCTTCTGCCATCGAGGCCTCGTTAGCTCAGTTGGTAGAGCATTAGACTTTTAATCTAAGGGTCAGGGGTTCGAGTCCCCTACGGGGCTAATAGTTTTGGCAGCCCAAACTATACGCTTTTTCATGAATATCGTGCCATCGTACCTAAAGGGCGCCGGAGGACATTCCTGCAATATGGTTTCGACATGTTTATTACATAAACCGCTTCCGCCATCGAGGCCTCGTTAGCTCAGTTGGTAGAGCATTAGACTTTTAATCTAAGGGTCAGGGATTCGAGTCCCCTAAGGGGCTAATAGTTTTGGCAGCCCAAACTATACGCTTCTTCTTGATACCACTGCTTCGTACCTAAAGGGCGCCGGAGGACATTCCTGCAATATGATTTCGACATGTTTATTACATAAAACGCTGCTGCCATCGAGGCCTCGTTAGCTCAGTTGGTAGAGCATTAGACTTTTAATCTAAGGGTCAGGGATTCGAGTCCCCTAAGGGGCTAATAGTTTTGGCAGCCCAAACTATACGCTTTTTCATGAATATCGTGCATCGTACCTAAAGGGCGCCGGAGGACATTCCTGCAATATGGTTTCGACATGTTTATTACATAAAACGCTGCTGCCATCGAGGCCTCGTTAGCTCAGTTGGTAGAGCATTAGACTTTTAATCTAAGGGTCAGGGGTTCGAGTCCCCTACGGGGCTAATAGTTTTGGCAGCCCAAACTATACGCTTTTTCATGAATATCGTGCCATCGTACCTAAAGGGCGCCGGAGGACATTCCTGCAATATGGTTTCGACATGTTTATTACATAAACCGCTTCTGCCATCGAGGCCTCGTTAGCTCAGTTGGTAGAGCATTAGACTTTTAATCTAAGGGTCAGGGGTTCGAGTCCCCTACGGGGCTAATAGTTTTGGCAGCCCAAACTATACGCTTTTTCATGAATATCGTGCCATCGTACCTAAAGGGCGCCGGAGGACATTCCTGCAATATGGTTTCGACATGTTTATTACATAAACCGCTTCCGCCATCGAGGCCTCGTTAGCTCAGTTGGTAGAGCATTAGACTTTTAATCTAAGGGTCAGGGATTCGAGTCCCCTACGGGGCTAATAGTTTTGGCAGCCCAAACTATACGCTTTTTCATGAATATCGTGCATCGTACCTAAAGGGCGCCGGAGGACATTCCTGCAATATGGTTTCGACATGTTTATTACATAAAACGCTGCTGCCATCGAGGCCTCGTTAGCTCAGTTGGTAGAGCATTAGACTTTTAATCTAAGGGTCAGGGGTTCGAGTCCCCTACGGGGCTAATAGTTCTGGCAGCCCAAACTATACGCTTTTTCATGAATATCGTGCCATCGTACCTAAAGGGCGCCGGAGGACATTCCTGCAATATGGTTTCGACATGTTTATTACATAAACCGCTTCTGCCATCGAGGCCTCGTTAGCTCAGTTGGTAGAGCATTAGACTTTTAATCTAAGGGTCAGGGGTTCGAGTCCCCTACGGGGCTAATAGTTTTGGCAGCCCAAACTATACGCTTTTTCATGAATATCGTGCCATCGTACCTAAAGGGCGCCGGAGGACATTCCTGCAATATGGTTTCGACATGTTTATTACATAAACCGCTTCCGCCATCGAGGCCTCGTTAGCTCAGTTGGTAGAGCATTAGACTTTTAATCTAAGGGTCAGGGATTCGAGTCCCCTAAGGGGCTAATAGTTTTGGCAGCCCAAACTATACGCTTTTTCATGAATATCGTGCATCGTACCTAAAGGGCGCCGGAGGACATTCCTGCAATATGGTTTCGACATGTTTATTACATAAAACGCTGCTGCCATCGAGGCCTCGTTAGCTCAGTTGGTAGAGCATTAGACTTTTAATCTAAGGGTCAGGGATTCGAGTCCCCTAAGGGGCTAATAGTTTTGGCAGCCCAAACTATACGCTTTTTCATGAATATCGTGCATCGTACCTAAAGGGCGCCGGAGGACATTCCTGCAATATGGTTTCGACATGTTTATTACATAAAACGCTGCTGCCATCGAGGCCTCGTTAGCTCAGTTGGTAGAGCATTAGACTTTTAATCTAAGGGTCAGGGGTTCGAGTCCCCTACGGGGCTAATAGTTTTGGCAGCCCAAACTATACGCTTTTTCATGAATATCGTGCCATCGTACCTAAAGGGCGCCGGAGGACATTCCTGCAATATGGTTTCGACATGTTTATTACATAAACCGCTTCTGCCATCGAGGCCTCGTTAGCTCAGTTGCTTGAGCATTAGACTTTTAATCTAAGGGTCAGGGGTTCGAGTCCCCTACGGGGCTAATAGTTTTGGCAGCCCAAACTATACGCTTTTTCATGAATATCGTGCCATCGTACCTAAAGGGCGCCGGAGGACATTCCTGCAATATGGTTTCGACATGTTTATTACATAAACCGCTTCCGCCATCGAGGCCTCGTTAGCTCAGTTGGTAGAGCATTAGACTTTTAATCTAAGGGTCAGGGGTTCGAGTCCCCTACGGGGCTAATAGTTTTGGCAGCCCAAACTATACGCTTTTTCATGAATATCGTGCATCGTACCTAAAGGGCGCCGGAGGACATTCCTGCAATATGGTTTCGACATGTTTATTACATAAACCGCTTCTGCCATCGAGGCCTCGTTAGCTCAGTTGGTAGAGCATTAGACTTTTAATCTAAGGGTCAGGGGTTCGAGTCCCCTACGGGGCTAATAGTTTTGGCAGCCCAAACTATACGCTTTTTCATGAATATCGTGCCATCGTACCTAAAGGGCGCCGGAGGACATTCCTGCAATATGGTTTCGACATGTTTATTACATAAACCGCTTCCGCCATCGAGGCCTCGTTAGCTCAGTTGGTAGAGCATTAGACTTTTAATCTAAGGGTCAGGGATTCGAGTCCCCTAAGGGGCTAATAGTTTTGGCAGCCCAAACTATACGCTTTTTCATGAATATCGTGCATCGTACCTAAAGGGCGCCGGAGGACATTCCTGCAATATGGTTTCGACATGTTTATTACATAAAACGCTGCTGCCATCGAGGCCTCGTTAGCTCAGTTGGTAGAGCATTAGACTTTTAATCTAAGGGTCAGGGATTCGAGTCCCCTAAGGGGCTAATAGTTTTGGCAGCCCAAACTATACGCTTTTTCATGAATATCGTGCATCGTACCTAAAGGGCGCCGGAGGACATTCCTGCAATATGGTTTCGACATGTTTATTACATAAAACGCTGCTGCCATCGAGGCCTCGTTAGCTCAGTTGGTAGAGCATTAGACTTTTAATCTAAGGGTCAGGGGTTCGAGTCCCCTACGGGGCTAATAGTTTTGGCAGCCCAAACTATACGCTTTTTCATGAATATCGTGCCATCGTACCTAAAGGGCGCCGGAGGACATTCCTGCAATATGGTTTCGACATGTTTATTACATAAACCGCTTCTGCCATCGAGGCCTCGTTAGCTCAGTTGGTAGAGCATTAGACTTTTAATCTAAGGGTCAGGGGTTCGAGTCCCCTACGGGGCTAATAGTTTTGGCAGCCCAAACTATACGCTTTTTCATGAATATCGTGCCATCGTACCTAAAGGGCGCCGGAGGACATTCCTGCAATATGGTTTCGACATGTTTATTACATAAACCGCTTCCGCCATCGAGGCCTCGTTAGCTCAGTTGGTAGAGCATTAGACTTTTAATCTAAGGGTCAGGGATTCGAGTCCCCTACGGGGCTAATAGTTTTGGCAGCCCAAACTATACGCTTTTTCATGAATATCGTGCCATCGTACCTAAAGGGCGCCGGAGGACATTCCTGCAATATGGTTTCGACATGTTTATTACATAAACCGCTTCCGCCATCGAGGCCTCGTTAGCTCAGTTGGTAGAGCATTAGACTTTTAATCTAAGGGTCAGGGATTCGAGTCCCCTAAGGGGCTAATAGTTTTGGCAGCCCAAACTATACTCTTTTTCATGAATATCGTGCATCGTACCTAAAGGGCGCCGGAGGACATTCCTGCAATATGGTTTCGACATGTTTATTACATAAAACGCTGCTGCCATCGAGGCCTCGTTAGCTCAGTTGGTAGAGCATTAGACTTTTAATCTAAGGGTCAGGGGTTCGAGTCCCCTACGGGGCTAATAGTTTTGGCAGCCCAAACTATACGCTTTTTCATGAATATCGTGCCATCGTACCTAAAGGGCGCCGGAGGACATTCCTGCAATATGGTTTCGACATGTTTATTACATGAACCGCTTCTGCCATCGAGGCCTCGTTAGCTCAGTTGGTAGAGCATTAGACTTTTAATCTAAGGGTCAGGGGTTCGAGTCCCCTACGGGGCTAATAGTTTTGGCAGCCCAAACTATACGCTTTTTCATGAATATCGTGCCATCGTACTTAAAGGGCGCCGGAGGACATTCCTGCAATATGGTTTCGACATGTTTATTACATAAACCGCTTCTGCCATCGAGGCCTCGTTAGCTCAGTTGGTAGAGCATTAGACTTTTAATCTAAGGGTCAGGGGTTCGAGTCCCCTACGGGGCTAATAGTTTTGGCAGCCCAAACTATACGCTTTTTCATGAATATCGTGCATCGTACCTAAAGGGCGCCGGAGGACATTCCTGCAATATGGTTTCGACATGTTTATTACATAAAACGCTGCTGCCATCGAGGAGTCGTTAGCTCAGTTGGTAGAGCATTAGACTTTTAATCTAAGGGTCAGGGGTTCGAGTCCCCTACGGGGCTAATAGTTCTGGCAGCCCAAACTATACGCTTTTTCATGAATATCGTGCCATCGTACCTAAAGGGCGCCGGAGGACATTCCTGCAATATGGTTTCGACATGTTTATTACATGAACCGCTTCTGCCATCGAGGCCTCGTTAGCTCAGTTGGTAGAGCATTAGACTTTTAATCTAAGGGTCAGGGGTTCGAGTCCCCTACGGGGCTAATAGTTTTGGCAGCCCAAACTATACGCTTTTTCATGAATATCGTGCCATCGTACTTAAAGGGCGCCGGAGGACATTCCTGCAATATGGTTTCGACATGTTTATTACATAAACCGCTTCTGCCATCGAGGCCTCGTTAGCTCAGTTGGTAGAGCATTAGACTTTTAATCTAAGGGTCAGGGGTTCGAGTCCCCTACGGGGCTAATAGTTTTGGCAGCCCAAACTATACGCTTTTTCATGAATATCGTGCATCGTACCTAAAGGGCGCCGGAGGACATTCCTGCAATATGGTTTCGACATGTTTATTACATAAAACGCTGCTGCCATCGAGGCCTCGTTAGCTCAGTTGGTAGAGCATTAGACTTTTAATCTAAGGGTCAGGGGTTCGAGTCCTCTACGGGGCTAATAGTTCTGGCAGCCCAAACTATACGCTTTTTCATGAATATCGTGCCATCGTACCTAAAGGGCGCCGGAGGACATTCCTGCAATATGGTTTCGACATGTTTATTACATAAACCGCTTCTGCCATCGAGGCCTCGTTAGCTCAGTTGGTAGAGCATTAGACTTTTAATCTAAGGGTCAGGGGTTCGAGTCCCCTACGGGGCTAATAGTTTTGGCAGCCCAAACTATACGCTTTTTCATGAATATCGTGCATCGTACCTAAAGGGCGCCGGAGGACATTCCTGCAATATGGTTTCGACATGTTTATTACATAAAACGCTGCTGCCATCGAGGCCTCGTTAGCTCAGTTGGTAGAGCATTAGACTTTTAATCTAAGGGTCAGGGGTTCGAGTCCTCTACGGGGCTAATAGTTCTGGCAGCCCAAACTATACGCTTTTTCATGAATATCGTGCCATCGTACCTAAAGGGCGCCGGAGGACATTCCTGCAATATGGTTTCGACATGTTTATTACATAAACCGCTTCCGCCATCGAGGCCTCGTTAGCTCAGTTGGTAGAGCATTAGACTTTTAATCTAAGGGTCAGGGATTCGAGTCCCCTAAGGGGCTAATAGTTTTGGCAGCCCAAACTATACGCTTTTTCATGAATATCGTGCATCGTACCTAAAGGGCGCCGGAGGACATTCCTGCAATATGGTTTCGACATGTTTATTACATAAAACGCTGCTGCCATCGAGGCCTCGTAAGCTCAGTTGGTAGAGCATTAGACTTTTAATCTAAGGGTCAGGGGTTCGAGTCCCCTACGGGGCTAATAGTTTTGGCAGCCCAAACTATACGCTTTTTCATGAATATCGTGCATCGTACCTAAAGGGCGCCGGAGGACATTCCTGCAATATGGTTTCGACATGTTTATTACATAAAACGCTGCTGCCATCGAGGAGTCGTTAGCTCAGTTGGTAGAGCATTAGACTTTTAATCTAAGGGTCAGGGGTTCGAGTCCCCTACGGGGCTAATAGTTCTGGCAGCCCAAACTATACGCTTTTTCATGAATATCGTGCCATCGTACCTAAAGGGCGCCGGAGGACATTCCTGCAATATGGTTTCGACATGTTTATTACATGAACCGCTTCTGCCATCGAGGCCTCGTTAGCTCAGTTGGTAGAGCATTAGACTTTTAATCTAAGGGTCAGGGGTTCGAGTCCCCTACGGGGCTAATAGTTTTGGCAGCCCAAACTATACGCTTTTTCATGAATATCGTGCCATCGTACTTAAAGGGCGCCGGAGGACATTCCTGCAATATGGTTTCGACATGTTTATTACATAAACCGCTTCTGCCATCGAGGCCTCGTTAGCTCAGTTGGTAGAGCATTAGACTTTTAATCTAAGGGTCAGGGGTTCGAGTCCCCTACGGGGCTAATAGTTTTGGCAGCCCAAACTATACGCTTTTTCATGAATATCGTGCATCGTACCTAAAGGGCGCCGGAGGACATTCCTGCAATATGGTTTCGACATGTTTATTACATAAAATGCTGCTGCCATCGAGGCCTCGTTAGCTCAGTTGGTAGAGCATTAGACTTTTAATCTAAGGGTCAGGGGTTCGAGTCCTCTACGGGGCTAATAGTTCTGGCAGCCCAAACTATACGCTTTTTCATGAATATCGTGCCATCGTACCTAAAGGGCGCCGGAGGACATTCCTGCAATATGGTTTCGACATGTTTATTACATAAACCGCTTCTGCCATCGAGGCCTCGTTAGCTCAGTTGGTAGAGCATTAGACTTTTAATCTAAGGGTCAGGGGTTCGAGTCCCCTACGGGGCTAATAGTTTTGGCAGCCCAAACTATACGCTTTTTCATGAATATCGTGCCATCGTACCTAAAGGGCGCCGGAGGACATTCCTGCAATATGGTTTCGACATGTTTATTACATAAACCGCTTCCGCCATCGAGGCCTCGTTAGCTCAGTTGGTAGAGCATTAGACTTTTAATCTAAGGGTCAGGGATTCGAGTCCCCTAAGGGGCTAATAGTTTTGGCAGCCCAAACTATACGCTTTTTCATGAATATCGTGCATCGTACCTAAAGGGCGCCGGAGGACATTCCTGCAATATGGTTTCGACATGTTTATTACATAAAACGCTGCTGCCATCGAGGCCTCGTAAGCTCAGTTGGTAGAGCATTAGACTTTTAATCTAAGGGTCAGGGGTTCGAGTCCCCTACGGGGCTAATAGTTTTGGCAGCCCAAACTATACGCTTTTTCATGAATATCGTGCCATCGTACCTAAAGGGCGCCGGAGGACATTCCTGCAATATGGTTTCGACATGTTTATTACATAAACCGCTTCTGCCATCGAGGCCTCGTTAGCTCAGTTGGTAGAGCATTAGACTTTTAATCTAAGGGTCAGGGATTCGAGTCCCCTAAGGGGCTAATAGTTTTGGCAGCCCAAACTATACGCTTTTTCATGAATATCGTGCATCTTACCTAAAGGGCGCCGGAGGACATTCCTGCAATATGGTTTCGACATGTTTATTACATAAAACGCTGCTGCCATCGAGGCCTCGTTAGCTCAGTTGGTAGAGCATTAGACTTTTAATCTAAGGGTCAGGGGTTCGAGTCCCCTACGGGGCTAATAGTTCTGGCAGCCCAAACTATACGCTTTTTCATGAATATCGTGCCATCGTACCTAAAGGGCGCCGGAGGACATTCCTGCAATATGGTTTCGACATGTTTATTACATAAACCGCTTCTGCCATCGAGGCCTCGTTAGCTCAGTTGGTAGAGCATTAGACTTTTAATCTAAGGGTCAGGGGTTCGAGTCCCCTACGGGGCTAATAGTTTTGGCAGCCCAAACTATACGCTTTTTCATGAATATCGTGCCATCGTACCTAAAGGGCGCCGGAGGACATTCCTGCAATATGGTTTCGACATGTTTATTACATGAACCGCTTCTGCCATCGAGGCCTCGTTAGCTCAGTTGGTAGAGCATTAGACTTTTAATCTAAGGGTCAGGGGTTCGAGTCCCCTACGGGGCTAATAGTTTTGGCAGCCCAAACTATACGCTTTTTCATGAATATCGTGCCATCGTACTTAAAGGGCGCCGGAGGACATTCCTGCAATATGGTTTCGACATGTTTATTACATAAACCGCTTCTGCCATCGAGGCCTCGTTAGCTCAGTTGGTAGAGCATTAGACTTTTAATCTAAGGGTCAGGGGTTCGAGTCCCCTACGGGGCTAATAGTTTTGGCAGCCCAAACTATACGCTTTTTCATGAATATCGTGCATCGTACCTAAAGGGCGCCGGAGGACATTCCTGCAATATGGTTTCGACATGTTTATTACATAAAACGCTGCTGCCATCGAGGAGTCGTTAGCTCAGTTGGTAGAGCATTAGACTTTTAATCTAAGGGTCAGGGGTTCGAGTCCCCTACGGGGCTAATAGTTCTGGCAGCCCAAACTATACGCTTTTTCATGAATATCGTGCCATCGTACCTAAAGGGCGCCGGAGGACATTCCTGCAATATGGTTTCGACATGTTTATTACATGAACCGCTTCTGCCATCGAGGCCTCGTTAGCTCAGTTGGTAGAGCATTAGACTTTTAATCTAAGGGTCAGGGGTTCGAGTCCCCTACGGGGCTAATAGTTTTGGCAGCCCAAACTATACGCTTTTTCATGAATATCGTGCCATCGTACTTAAAGGGAGCCGGAGGACATTCCTGCAATATGGTTTCGACATGTTTATTACATAAACCGCTTCTGCCATCGAGGCCTCGTTAGCTCAGTTGGTAGAGCATTAGACTTTTAATCTAAGGGTCAGGGGTTCGAGTCCCCTACGGGGCTAATAGTTTTGGCAGCCCAAACTATACGCTTTTTCATGAATATCGTGCATCGTACCTAAAGGGCGCCGGAGGACATTCCTGCAATATGGTTTCGACATGTTTATTACATAAAACGCTGCTGCCATCGAGGCCTCGTTAGCTCAGTTGGTAGAGCATTAGACTTTTAATCTAAGGGTCAGGGGTTCGAGTCCTCTACGGGGCTAATAGTTCTGGCAGCCCAAACTATACGCTTTTTCATGAATATCGTGCCATCGTACCTAAAGGGCGCCGGAGGACATTCCTGCAATATGGTTTCGACATGTTTATTACATAAACCGCTTCTGCCATCGAGGCCTCGTTAGCTCAGTTGGTAGAGCATTAGACTTTTAATCTAAGGGTCAGGGGTTCGAGTCCCCTACGGGGCTAATAGTTTTGGCAGCCCAAACTATACGCTTTTTCATGAATATCGTGCATCGTACCTAAAGGGCGCCGGAGGACATTCCTGCAATATGGTTTCGACATGTTTATTACATAAACCGCTTCTGCCATCGAGGCCTCGTTAGCTCAGTTGGTAGAGCATTAGACTTTTAATCTAAGGGTCAGGGATTCGAGTCCCCTAAGGGGCTAATAGTTTTGGCAGCCCAAACTATACGCTTTTTCATGAATATCGTGCATCTTACCTAAAGGGCGCCGGAGGACATTCCTGCAATATGGTTTCGACATGTTTATTACATAAAACGCTGCTGCCATCGAGGCCTCGTTAGCTCAGTTGGTAGAGCATTAGACTTTTAATCTAAGGGTCAGGGGTTCGAGTCCCCTACGGGGCTAATAGTTCTGGCAGCCCAAACTATACGCTTTTTCATGAATATCGTGCCATCGTACCTAAAGCGCGCCGGAGGACATTCCTGCAATATGGTTTCGACATGTTTATTACATAAACCGCTTCTGCCATCGAGGCCTCGTTAGCTCAGTTGGTAGAGCATTAGACTTTTAATCTAAGGGTCAGGGGTTCGAGTCCCCTACGGGGCTAATAGTTTTGGCAGCCCAAACTATACGCTTTTTCATGAATATCGTGCCATCGTACCTAAAGGGCGCCGGAGGACATTCCTGCAATATGGTTTCGACATGTTTATTACATGAACCGCTTCTGCCATCGAGGCCTCGTTAGCTCAGTTGGTAGAGCATTAGACTTTTAATCTAAGGGTCAGGGGTTCGAGTCCCCTACGGGGCTAATAGTTTTGGCAGCCCAAACTATACGCTTTTTCATGAATATCGTGCCATCGTACTTAAAGGGCGCCGGAGGACATTCCTGCAATATGGTTTCGACATGTTTATTACATAAACCGCTTCTGCCATCGAGGCCTCGTTAGCTCAGTTGGTAGAGCATTAGACTTTTAATCTAAGGGTCAGGGGTTCGAGTCCCCTACGGGGCTAATAGTTTTGGCAGCCCAAACTATACGCTTTTTCATGAATATCGTGCATCGTACCTAAAGGGCGCCGGAGGACATTCCTGCAATATGGTTTCGACATGTTTATTACATAAAACGCTGCTGCCATCGAGGAGTCGTTAGCTCAGTTGGTAGAGCATTAGACTTTTAATCTAAGGGTCAGGGGTTCGAGTCCCCTACGGGGCTAATAGTTCTGGCAGCCCAAACTATACGCTTTTTCATGAATATCGTGCCATCGTACCTAAAGGGCGCCGGAGGACATTCCTGCAATATGGTTTCGACATGTTTATTACATGAACCGCTTCTGCCATCGAGGCCTCGTTAGCTCAGTTGGTAGAGCATTAGACTTTTAATCTAAGGGTCAGGGGTTCGAGTCCCCTACGGGGCTAATAGTTTTGGCAGCCCAAACTATACGCTTTTTCATGAATATCGTGCCATCGTACTTAAAGGGAGCCGGAGGACATTCCTGCAATATGGTTTCGACATGTTTATTACATAAACCGCTTCTGCCATCGAGGCCTCGTTAGCTCAGTTGGTAGAGCATTAGACTTTTAATCTAAGGGTCAGGGGTTCGAGTCCCCTACGGGGCTAATAGTTTTGGCAGCCCAAACTATACGCTTTTTCATGAATATCGTGCATCGTACCTAAAGGGCGCCGGAGGACATTCCTGCAATATGGTTTCGACATGTTTATTACATAAAACGCTGCTGCCATCGAGGCCTCGTTAGCTCAGTTGGTAGAGCATTAGACTTTTAATCTAAGGGTCAGGGGTTCGAGTCCTCTACGGGGCTAATAGTTCTGGCAGCCCAAACTATACGCTTTTTCATGAATATCGTGCCATCGTACCTAAAGGGCGCCGGAGGACATTCCTGCAATATGGTTTCGACATGTTTATTACATAAACCGCTTCTGCCATCGAGGCCTCGTTAGCTCAGTTGGTAGAGCATTAGACTTTTAATCTAAGGGTCAGGGGTTCGAGTCCCCTACGGGGCTAATAGTTTTGGCAGCCCAAACTATACGCTTTTTCATGAATATCGTGCATCGTACCTAAAGGGCGCCGGAGGACATTCCTGCAATATGGTTTCGACATGTTTATTACATAAAACGCTGCTGCCATCGAGGCCTCGTAAGCTCAGTTGGTAGAGCATTAGACTTTTAATCTAAGGGTCAGGGGTTCGAGTCCCCTACGGGGCTAATAGTTTTGGCAGCCCAAACTATACGCTTTTTCATGAATATCGTGCCATCGTACCTAAAGGGCGCCGGAGGACATTCCTGCAATATGGTTTCGACATGTTTATTACATAAACCGCTTCTGCCATCGAGGCCTCGTTAGCTCAGTTGGTAGAGCATTAGACTTTTAATCTAAGGGTCAGGGATTCGAGTCCCCTAAGGGGCTAATAGTTTTGGCAGCCCAAACTATACGCTTTTTCATGAATATCGTGCATCGTACCTAAAGGGCGCCGGAGGACATTCCTGCAATATGGTTTCGACATGTTTATTACATAAAACGCTGCTGCCATCGAGGCCTCGTTAGCTCAGTTGGTAGAGCATTAGACTTTTAATCTAAGGGTCAGGGGTTCGAGTCCCCTACGGGGCTAATAGTTCTGGCAGCCCAAACTATACGCTTTTTCATGAATATCGTGCCATCGTACCTAAAGGGCGCCGGAGGACATTCCTGCAATATGGTTTCGACATGTTTATTACATAAACCGCTTCTGCCATCGAGGCCTCGTTAGCTCAGTTGGTAGAGCATTAGACTTTTAATCTAAGGGTCAGGGGTTCGAGTCCCCTACGGGGCTAATAGTTTTGGCAGCCCAAACTATACGCTTTTTCATGAATATCGTGCCATCGTACCTAAAGGGCGCCGGAGGACATTCCTGCAATATGGTTTCGACATGTTTATTACATGAACCGCTTCTGCCATCGAGGCCTCGTTAGCTCAGTTGGTAGAGCATTAGACTTTTAATCTAAGGGTCAGGGGTTCGAGTCCCCTACGGGGCTAATAGTTTTGGCAGCCCAAACTATACGCTTTTTCATGAATATCGTGCCATCGTACTTAAAGGGCGCCGGAGGACATTCCTGCAATATGGTTTCGACATGTTTATTACATAAACCGCTTCTGCCATCGAGGCCTCGTTAGCTCAGTTGGTAGAGCATTAGACTTTTAATCTAAGGGTCAGGGGTTCGAGTCCCCTACGGGGCTAATAGTTTTGGCAGCCCAAACTATACGCTTTTTCATGAATATCGTGCATCGTACCTAAAGGGCGCCGGAGGACATTCCTGCAATATGGTTTCGACATGTTTATTACATAAAACGCTGCTGCCATCGAGGAGTCGTTAGCTCAGTTGGTAGAGCATTAGACTTTTAATCTAAGGGTCAGGGGTTCGAGTCCCCTACGGGGCTAATAGTTCTGGCAGCCCAAACTATACGCTTTTTCATGAATATCGTGCCATCGTACCTAAAGGGCGCCGGAGGACATTCCTGCAATATGGTTTCGACATGTTTATTACATGAACCGCTTCTGCCATCGAGGCCTCGTTAGCTCAGTTGGTAGAGCATTAGACTTTTAATCTAAGGGTCAGGGGTTCGAGTCCCCTACGGGGCTAATAGTTTTGGCAGCCCAAACTATACGCTTTTTCATGAATATCGTGCCATCGTACTTAAAGGGCGCCGGAGGACATTCCTGCAATATGGTTTCGACATGTTTATTACATAAACCGCTTCTGCCATCGAGGCCTCGTTAGCTCAGTTGGTAGAGCATTAGACTTTTAATCTAAGGGTCAGGGGTTCGAGTCCCCTACGGGGCTAATAGTTTTGGCAGCCCAAACTATACGCTTTTTCATGAATATCGTGCATCGTACCTAAAGGGCGCCGGAGGACATTCCTGCAATATGGTTTCGACATGTTTATTACATAAAACGCTGCTGCCATCGAGGCCTCGTTAGCTCAGTTGGTAGAGCATTAGACTTTTAATCTAAGGGTCAGGGGTTCGAGTCCTCTACGGGGCTAATAGTTCTGGCAGCCCAAACTATACGCTTTTTCATGAATATCGTGCCATCGTACCTAAAGGGCGCCGGAGGACATTCCTGCAATATGGTTTCGACATGTTTATTACATAAACCGCTTCTGCCATCGAGGCCTCGTTAGCTCAGTTGGTAGAGCATTAGACTTTTAATCTAAGGGTCAGGGGTTCGAGTCCCCTACGGGGCTAATAGTTTTGGCAGCCCAAACTATACGCTTTTTCATGAATATCGTGCATCGTACCTAAAGGGCGCCGGAGGACATTCCTGCAATATGGTTTCGACATGTTTATTACATAAAACGCTGCTGCCATCGAGGCCTCGTTAGCTCAGTTGGTAGAGCATTAGACTTTTAATCTAAGGGTCAGGGGTTCGAGTCCCCTACGGGGCTAATAGTTCTGGCAGCCCAAACTATACGCTTTTTCATGAATATCGTGCCATCGTACCTAAAGGGCGCCGGAGGACATTCCTGCAATATGGTTTCGACATGTTTATTACATAAACCGCTTCTGCCATCGAGGCCTCGTTAGCTCAGTTGGTAGAGCATTAGACTTTTAATCTAAGGGTCAGGGGTTCGAGTCCCCTACGGGGCTAATAGTTTTGGCAGCCCAAACTATACGCTTTTTCATGAATATCGTGCCATCGTACCTAAAGGGCGCCGGAGGACATTCCTGCAATATGGTTTCGACATGTTTATTACATGAACCGCTTCTGCCATCGAGGCCTCGTTAGCTCAGTTGGTAGAGCATTAGACTTTTAATCTAAGGGTCAGGGGTTCGAGTCCCCTACGGGGCTAATAGTTTTGGCAGCCCAAACTATACGCTTTTTCATGAATATCGTGCCATCGTACTTAAAGGGCGCCGGAGGACATTCCTGCAATATGGTTTCGACATGTTTATTACATAAACCGCTTCTGCCATCGAGGCCTCGTTAGCTCAGTTGGTAGAGCATTAGACTTTTAATCTAAGGGTCAGGGGTTCGAGTCCCCTACGGGGCTAATAGTTTTGGCAGCCCAAACTATACGCTTTTTCATGAATATCGTGCATCGTACCTAAAGGGCGCCGGAGGACATTCCTGCAATATGGTTTCGACATGTTTATTACATAAAACGCTGCTGCCATCGAGGAGTCGTTAGCTCAGTTGGTAGAGCATTAGACTTTTAATCTAAGGGTCAGGGGTTCGAGTCCCCTACGGGGCTAATAGTTCTGGCAGCCCAAACTATACGCTTTTTCATGAATATCGTGCCATCGTACCTAAAGGGCGCCGGAGGACATTCCTGCAATATGGTTTCGACATGTTTATTACATGAACCGCTTCTGCCATCGAGGCCTCGTTAGCTCAGTTGGTAGAGCATTAGACTTTTAATCTAAGGGTCAGGGGTTCGAGTCCCCTACGGGGCTAATAGTTTTGGCAGCCCAAACTATACGCTTTTTCATGAATATCGTGCCATCGTACTTAAAGGGCGCCGGAGGACATTCCTGCAATATGGTTTCGACATGTTTATTACATAAACCGCTTCTGCCATCGAGGCCTCGTTAGCTCAGTTGGTAGAGCATTAGACTTTTAATCTAAGGGTCAGGGGTTCGAGTCCCCTACGGGGCTAATAGTTTTGGCAGCCCAAACTATACGCTTTTTCATGAATATCGTGCATCGTACCTAAAGGGCGCCGGAGGACATTCCTGCAATATGGTTTCGACATGTTTATTACATAAAACGCTGCTGCCATCGAGGCCTCGTTAGCTCAGTTGGTAGAGCATTAGACTTTTAATCTAAGGGTCAGGGGTTCGAGTCCTCTACGGGGCTAATAGTTCTGGCAGCCCAAACTATACGCTTTTTCATGAATATCGTGCCATCGTACCTAAAGGGCGCCGGAGGACATTCCTGCAATATGGTTTCGACATGTTTATTACATAAACCGCTTCTGCCATCGAGGCCTCGTTAGCTCAGTTGGTAGAGCATTAGACTTTTAATCTAAGGGTCAGGGGTTCGAGTCCCCTGCGGGGCTAATAGTTTTGGCAGCCCAAACTATACGCTTTTTCATGAATATCGTGCCATCGTACCTAAAGGGCGCCGGAGGACATTCCTGCAATATGGTTTCGACATGTTTATTACATAAACCGCTTCCGCCATCGAGGCCTCGTTAGTTCAGTTGGTAGAGCATTAGACTTTTAATCTAAGGGTCAGGGATTCGAGTCCCCTAAGGGGCTAATAGTTTTGGCAGCCCAAACTATACGCTTTTTCATGAATATCGTGCATCGTACCTAAAGGGCGCCGGAGGACATTCCTGCAATATGGTTTCGACATGTTTATTACATAAAACGCTGCTGCCATCGAGGCCTCGTTAGCTCAGTTGGTAGAGCATTAGACTTTTAATCTAAGGGTCAGGGGTTCGAGTCCCCTACGGGGCTAATAGTTCTGGCAGCCCAAACTATACGCTTTTTCATGAATATCGTGCCATCGTACCTAAAGGGCGCCGGAGGACATTCCTGCAATATGGTTTCGACATGTTTATTACATAAACCGCTTCCGCCATCGAGGCCTCGTTAGCTCAGTTGGTAGAGCATTAGACTTTTAATCTAAGGGTCAGGGATTCGAGTCCCCTAAGGGGCTAATAGTTTTGGCAGCCCAAACTATACGCTTTTTCATGAATATCGTGCATCGTACCTAAAGGGCGCCGGAGGACATTCCTGCAATATGGTTTCGACATGTTTATTACATAAAACGCTGCTGCCATCGAGGCCTCGTTAGCTCAGTTGGTAGAGCATTAGACTTTTAATCTAAGGGTCAGGGGTTCGAGTCCCCTACGGGGCTAATAGTTTTGGCAGCCCAAACTATACGCTTTTTCATGAATATCGTGCCATCGTACCTAAAGGGCGCCGGAGGACATTCCTGCAATATGGTTTCGACATGTTTATTACATAAAACGCTGCTGCCATCGAGGCCTCGTTAGCTCAGTTGGTAGAGCATTAGACTTTTAATCTAAGGGTCAGGGGTTCGAGTCCCCTACGGGGCTAATAGTTTTGGCAGCCCAAACTATACGCTTTTTCATGAATATCGTGCCATCGTACCTAAAGGGCGCCGGAGGACATTCCTGCAATATGGTTTCGACATGTTTATTACATAAAACGCTGCTGCCATCGAGGCCTCGTTAGCTCAGTTGGTAGAGCATTAGACTTTTAATCTAAGGGTCAGGGGTTCGAGTCCCCTACGGGGCTAATAGTTTTGGCAGCCCAAACTATACGCTTTTTCATGAATATCGTGCCATCGTACCTAAAGGGCGCCGGAGGACATTCCTGCAATATGGTTTCGACATGTTTATTACATAAACCGCTTCTGCCATCGAGGCCTCGTTAGCTCAGTTGGTAGAGCATTAGACTTTTAATCTAAGGGTCAGGGGTTCGAGTCCCCTACGGGGCTAATAGTTTTGGCAGCCCAAACTATACGCTTTTTCATGAATATCGTGCCATCGTACCTAAAGGGCGCCGGAGGACATTCCTGCAATATGGTTTCGACATGTTTATTACATAAACCGCTTCCGCCATCGAGGCCTCGTTAGCTCAGTTGGTAGAGCATTAGACTTTTAATCTAAGGGTCAGGGATTCGAGTCCCCTACGGGGCTAATAGTTTTGGCAGCCCAAACTATACGCTTTTTCATGAATATCGTGCCATCGTACCTAAAGGGCGCCGGAGGACATTCCTGCAATATGGTTTCGACATGTTTATTACATAAACCGCTTCCGCCATCGAGGCCTCGTTAGCTCAGTTGGTAGAGCATTAGACTTTTAATCTAAGGGTCAGGGGTTCGAGTCCCCTACGGGGCTAATAGTTTTGGCAGCCCAAACTATACGCTTTTTCATGAATATCGTGCCATCGTACCTAAAGGGCGCCGGAGGACATTCCTGCAATATGGTTTCGACATGTTTATTACATGAACCGCTTCTGCCATCGAGGCCTCGTTAGCTCAGTTGGTAGAGCATTAGACTTTTAATCTAAGGGTCAGGGATTCGAGTCCCCTAAGGGGCTAATAGTTTTGGCAGCCCAAACTATACGCTTTTTCATGAATATCGTGCATCGTACCTAAAGGGCGCCGGAGGACATTCCTGCAATATGGTTTCGACATGTTTATTACATAAAACGCTGCTGCCATCGAGGCCTCGTTAGCTCAGTTGGTAGAGCATTAGACTTTTAATCTAAGGGTCAGGGGTTCGAGTCCCCTACGGGGCTAATAGTTTTGGCAGCCCAAACTATACGCTTTTTCATGAATATCGTGCCATCGTACCTAAAGGGCGCCGGAGGACATTCCTGCAATATGGTTTCGACATGTTTATTACATGAACCGCTTCTGCCATCGAGGCCTCGTTAGCTCAGTTGGTAGAGCATTAGACTTTTATTCTAAGGGTCAGGGATTCGAGTCCCCTAAGGGGCTAATAGTTTTGGCAGCCCAAACTATACGCTTTTTCATGAATATCGTGCATCGTACCTAAAGGGCGCCGGAGGACATTCCTGCAATATGGTTTCGACATGTTTATTACATAAAACGCTGCTGCCATCGAGGCCTCGTTAGCTCAGTTGGTAGAGCATTAGACTTTTAATCTAAGGGTCAGGGGTTCGAGTCCCCTACGGGGCTAATAGTTTTGGCAGCCCAAACTATACGCTTTTTCATGAATATCGTGCCATCGTACCTAAAGGGCGCCGGAGGACATTCCTGCAATATGGTTTCGACATGTTTATTACATGAACCGCTTCTGCCATCGAGGCCTCGTTAGCTCAGTTGGTAGAGCATTAGACTTTTAATCTAAGGGTCAGGGGTTCGAGTCCCCTACAGGGCTAATAGTTTTGGCAGCCCAAACTATACGCTTTTTCATGAATATCGTGCCATCGTACTTAAAGGGCGCCGGAGGACATTCCTGCAATATGGTTTCGACATGTTTATTACATAAACCGCTTCTGCCATCGAGGCCTCGTTAGCTCAGTTGGTAGAGCATTAGACTTTTAATCTAAGGGTCAGGGGTTCGAGTCCCCTACGGGGCTAATAGTTTTGGCAGCCCAAACTATACGCTTTTTCATGAATATCGTGCATCGTACCTAAAGGGCGCCGGAGGACATTCCTGCAATATGGTTTCGACATGTTTATTACATAAACCGCTTCCGCCATCGAGGCCTCGTTAGCTCAGTTGGTAGAGCATTAGACTTTTAATCTAAGGGTCAGGGATTCGAGTCCCCTACGGGGCTAATAGTTTTGGCAGCCCAAACTATACGCTTTTTCATGAATATCGTGCCATCGTACCTAAAAGGGCGCCGGAGGACATTCCTGCAATATGGTTTCGACATGTTTATTACATAAACCGCTTCCGCCATCGAGGCCTCGTTAGCTCAGTTGGTAGAGCATTAGACTTTTAATCTAAGGGTCAGGGATTCGAGTCCCCTAAGGGGCTAATAGTTTTGGCAGCCCAAACTATACGCTTTTTCATGAATATCGTGCATCGTACCTAAAGGGCGCCGGAGGACATTCCTGCAATATGGTTTCGACATGTTTATTACATAAAACGCTGCTGCCATCGAGGCCTCGTTAGCTCAGTTGGTAGAGCATTAGACTTTTAATCTAAGGGTCAGGGGTTCGAGTCCCCTACGGGGCTAATAGTTTTGGCAGCCCAAACTATACGCTTTTTCATGAATATCGTGCCATCGTACCTAAAGGGCGCCGGAGGACATTCCTGCAATATGGTTTCGACATGTTTATTACATGAACCGCTTCTGCCATCGAGGCCTCGTTAGCTCAGTTGGTAGAGCATTAGACTTTTAATCTAAGGGTCAGGGGTTCGAGTCCCCTACGGGGCTAATAGTTTTGGCAGCCCAAACTATACGCTTTTTCATGAATATCGTGCCATCGTACTTAAAGGGCGCCGGAGGACATTCCTGCAATATGGTTTCGACATGTTTATTACATAAACCGCTTCTGCCATCGAGGCCTCGTTAGCTCAGTTGGTAGAGCATTAGACTTTTAATCTAAGGGTCAGGGGTTCGAGTCCCCTACGGGGCTAATAGTTTTGGCAGCCCAAACTATACGCTTTTTCATGAATATCGTGCATCGTACCTAAAGGGCGCCGGAGGACATTCCTGCAATATGGTTTCGACATGTTTATTACATAAAACGCTGCTGCCATCGAGGCCTCGTTAGCTCAGTTGGTAGAGCATTAGACTTTTAATCTAAGGGTCAGGGGTTCGAGTCCCCTACGGGGCTAATAGTTCTGGCAGCCAAACTATACGCTTTTTCATGAATATCGTGCCATCGTACCTAAAGGGCGCCGGAGGACATTCCTGCAATATGGTTTCGACATGTTTATTACATGAACCGCTTCTGCCATCGAGGCCTCGTTAGCTCAGTTGGTAGAGCATTAGACTTTTAATCTAAGGGTCAGGGGTTCGAGTCCCCTACGGGGCTAATAGTTTTGGCAGCCCAAACTATACGCTTTTTCATGAATATCGTGCCATCGTACTTAAAGGGCGCCGGAGGACATTCCTGCAATATGGTTTCGACATGTTTATTACATAAACCGATTCTGCCATCGAGGCCTCGTTAGCTCAGTTGGTAGAGCATTAGACTTTTAATCTAAGGGTCAGGGGTTCGAGTCCCCTACGGGGCTAATAGTTTTGGCAGCCCAAACTATACGCTTTTTCATGAATATCGTGCATCGTACCTAAAGGGCGCCGGAGGACATTCCTGCAATATGGTTTCGACATGTTTATTACATAAAACGCTGCTGCCATCGAGGCCTCGTTAGCTCAGTTGGTAGAGCATTAGACTTTTAATCTAAGGGTCAGGGGTTCGAGTCCTCTACGGGGCTAATAGTTCTGGCAGCCCAAACTATACGCTTTTTCATGAATATCGTGCCATCGTACCTAAAGGGCGCCGGAGGACATTCCTGCAATATGGTTTCGACATGTTTATTACATAAACCGCTTCTGCCATCGAGGCCTCGTTAGCTCAGTTGGTAGAGCATTAGAATTTTAATCTAAGGGTCAGGGGTTCGAGTCCCCTACGGGGCTAATAGTTTTGGCAGCCCAAACTATACGCTTTTTCATGAATATCGTGCCATCGTACCTAAAGGGCGCCGGAGGACATTCCTGCAATATGGTTTCGACATGTTTATTACATAAACCGCTTCCGCCATCGAGGCCTCGTTAGCTCAGTTGGTAGAGCATTAGACTTTTAATCTAAGGGTCAGGGATTCGAGTCCCCTAAGGGGCTAATAGTTTTGGCAGCCCAAACTATACGCTTTTTCATGAATATCGTGCATCGTACCTAAAGGGCGCCGGAGGACATTCCTGCAATATGGTTTCGACATGTTTATTACATAAAACGCTGCTGCCATCGAGGCCTCGTTAGCTCAGTTGGTAGAGCATTAGACTTTTAATCTAAGGGTCAGGGGTTCGAGTCCTCTACGGGGCTAATAGTTCTGGCAGCCCAAACTATACGCTTTTTCATGAATATCGTGCCATCGTACCTAAAGGGCGCCGGAGGACATTCCTGCAATATGGTTTCGACATGTTTATTACATAAACCGCTTCTGCCATCGAGGCCTCGTTAGCTCAGTTGGTAGAGCATTAGAATTTTAATCTAAGGGTCAGGGGTTCGAGTCCCCTACGGGGCTAATAGTTTTGGCAGCCCAAACTATACGCTTTTTCATGAATATCGTGCCATCGTACCTAAAGGGCGCCGGAGGACATTCCTGCAATATGGTTTCGACATGTTTATTACATAAACCGCTTCCGCCATCGAGGCCTCGTTAGCTCAGTTGGTAGAGCATTAGACTTTTAATCTAAGGGTCAGGGATTCGAGTCCCCTAAGGGGCTAATAGTTTTGGCAGCCCAAACTATACGCTTTTTCATGAATATCGTGCATCGTACCTAAAGGGCGCCGGAGGACATTCCTGCAATATGGTTTCGACATGTTTATTACATAAAACGCTGCTGCCATCGAGGCCTCGTTAGCTCAGTTGGTTGAGCATTAGACTTTTAATCTAAGGTCAGGGGTTCGAGTCCCCTACGGGGCTAATAGTTTTGGCAGCCCAAACTATACGCTTTTTCATGAATATCGTGCCATCGTACCTAAAGGGCGCCGGAGGACATTCCTGCAATATGGTTTCGACATGTTTATTACATAAACCGCTTCTGCCATCGAGGCCTCGTTAGCTCAGTTGGTAGAGCATTAGACTTTTAATCTAAGGGTCAGGGATTCGAGTCCCCTAAGGGGCTAATAGTTTTGGCAGCCCAAACTATACGCTTTTTCATGAATATCGTGCATCGTACCTAAAGGGCGCCGGAGGACATTCCTGCAATATGGTTTCGACATGTTTATTACATAAAACGCTGCTGCCATCGAGGCCTCGTTAGCTCAGTTGGTAGAGCATTAGACTTTTAATCTAAGGGTCAGGGGTTCGAGTCCCCTACGGGGCTAATAGTTCTGGCAGCCCAAACTATACGCTTTTTCATGAATATCGTGCCATCGTACCTAAAGGGCGCCGGAGGACATTCCTGCAATATGGTTTCGACATGTTTATTACATAAACCGCTTCTGCCATCGAGGCCTCGTTAGCTCAGTTGGTAGAGCATTAGACTTTTAATCTAAGGGTCAGGGGTTCGAGTCCCCTACGGGGCTAATAGTTTTGGCAGCCCAAACTATACGCTTTTTCATGAATATCGTGCATCGTACCTAAAGGGCGCCGGAGGACATTCCTGCAATATGGTTTTGACATGTTTATTACATAAAACGCTGCTGCCATCGAGGCCTCGTTAGCTCAGTTGGTAGAGCATTAGACTTTTAATCTAAGGGTCAGGGGTTCGAGTCCCCTACGGGGCTAATAGTTCTGGTCTGGCAGCCCAAACTATACGCTTTTTCATGAATATCGTGCCATCGTACTTAAAGGGCGCCGGAGGACATTCCTGCAATATGGTTTCGACATGTTTATTACATAAACCGCTTCTGCCATCGAGGCCTCGTTAGCTCAGTTGGTAGAGCATTAGACTTTTAATCTAAGGGTCAGGGGTTCGAGTCCCCTACGGGGCTAATAGTTTTGGCAGCCCAAACTATACGCTTTTTCATGAATATCGTGCATCGTACCTAAAGGGCGCCGGAGGACATTCCTGCAATATGGTTTCGACATGTTTATTACATAAAACGCTGCTGCCATCGAGGCCTCGTTAGCTCAGTTGGTAGAGCATTAGACTTTTAATCTAAGGGTCAGGGGTTCGAGTCCCCTACGGGGCTAATAGTTTTGGCAGCCCAAACTATACGCTTTTTCATGAATATCGTGCATCGTACCTAAAGGGCGCCGGAGGACATTCCTGCAATATGGTTTCGACATGTTTATTACATAAAACGCTGCTGCCATCGAGGCCTCGTTAGCTCAGTTGGTAGAGCATTAGACTTTTAATCTAAGGGTCAGGGGTTCGAGTCCCCTACGGGGCTAATAGTTTTGGCAACCCAAACTATACGCTTTTTCATGAATATCGTGCCATCGTACCTAAAGGGCGCCGGAGGACATTCCTGCAATATGGATTCGACATGTTTATTACATAAACCGCTTCTGCCATCGAGGCCTCGTTAGCTCAGTTGGTAGAGCATTAGACTTTTAATCTAAGGGTCAGGGATTCGAGTCCCCTAAGGGGCTAATAGTTTTGGCAGCCCAAACTATACGCTTTTTCATGAATATCGTGCATCGTACCTAAAGGGCGCCGGAGGACATTCCTGCAATATGGTTTCGACATGTTTATTACATAAAACGCTGCTGCCATCGAGGCCTCGTTAGCTCAGTTGGTAGAGCATTAGACTTTTAATCTAAGGGTCAGGGGTTCGAGTCCCCTACGGGGCTAATAGTTCTGGCAGCCCAAACTATACGCTTTTTCATGAATATCGTGCCATCGTACCTAAAGGGCGCCGGAGGACATTCCTGCAATATGGTTTCGACATGTTTATTACATAAACCGCTTCTGCCATCGAGGCCTCGTTAGCTCAGTTGGTAGAGCATTAGACTTTTAATCTAAGGGTCAGGGGTTCCAGTCCCCTACGGGGCTAATAGTTTTGGCAGCCCAAACTATACGCTTTTTCATGAATATAGTGCCATCGTACCTAAAGGGCGCCGGAGGACATTCCTGCAATATGGTTTCGACATGTTTATTACATAAACCGCTTCTGCCATCGAGGCCTCGTTAGCTCAGTTGGTAGAGCATTAGACTTTTAATCTAAGGGTCAGGGGTTCGAGTCCCCTAAGGGGCTAATAGTTTTGGCAGCCCAAACTATACGCTTTTTCATGAATATCGTGCATCGTACCTAAAGGGCGCCGGAGGACATTCCTGCAATATGGTTTCGACATGTTTATTACATAAAACGCTGCTGCCATCGAGGCCTCGTTAGCTCAGTTGGTAGAGCATTAGACTTTTAATCTAAGGGTCAGGGGTTCGAGTCCCCTACGGGGCTAATAGTTCTGGCAGCCCAAACTATACGCTTTTTCATGAATATCGTGCCATCGTACCTAAAGGGCGCCGGAGGACATTCCTGCAATATGGTTTCGACATGTTTATTACATAAAACGCTGCTGCCATCGAGGCCTCGTTAGCTCAGTTGGTAGAGCATTAGACTTTTAATCTAAGGGTCAGGGGTTCGAGTCCCCTAAGGGGCTAATAGTTTTGGCAGCCCAAACTATACGCTTTTTCATGAATATCGTGCATCGTACCTAAAGGGCGCCGGAGGACATTCCTGCAATATGGTTTCGACATGTTTATTACATAAAACGCTGCTGCCATCGAGGCCTCGTTAGCTCAGTTGGTAGAGCATTAGACTTTTAATCTAAGGGTCAGGGGTTCGAGTCCCCTACGGGGCTAATAGTTCTGGCAGCCCAAACTATACGCTTTTTCATGAATATCGTGCCATCGTACCTAAAGGGCGCCGGAGGACATTCCTGCAATATGGTTTCGACATGTTTATTACATAAAACGCTGCTGCCATCGAGGCCTCGTTAGCTCAGTTGGTAGAGCATTAGACTTTTAATCTAAGGGTCAGGGGTTCGAGTCCCCTACGGGGCTAATAGTTCTGGCAGCCCAAACTATACGCTTTTTCATGAATATCGTGCCATCGTACCTAAAGGGCGCCGGAGGACATTCCTGCAATATGGTTTCGACATGTTTATTACATAAACCGCTTCTGCCATCGAGGCCTCGTTAGCTCAGTTGGTAGAGCATTAGACTTTTAATCTAAGGGTCAGGGGTTCGAGTCCCCTACGGGGCTAATAGTTCTGGCAGCCCAAACTATACGCTTTTTCATGAATATCGTGCCATCGTACCTAAAGGGCGCCGGAGGACATTCCTGCAATATGGTTTCGACATGTTTATTACATAAACCGCTTCTGCCATCGAGGCCTCGTTAGCTCAGTTGGTAGAGCATTAGACTTTTAATCTAAGGGTCAGGGGTTCGAGTCCCCTACGGGGCTAATAGTTCTGGCAGCCCAAACTATACGCTTTTTCATGAATATCGTGCCATCGTACCTAAAGGGCGCCGGAGGACATTCCTGCAATATGGTTTCGACATGTTTATTACATAAACCGCTTCCGCCATCGAGGCCTCGTTAGCTCAGTTGGTAGAGCATTAGACTTTTAATCTAAGGGTCAGGGGTTCGAGTCCCCTACGGGGCTAATAGTTTTGGCAGCCCAAACTATACGCTTTTTCATGAATATCGTGCCATCGTACCTAAAGGGCGCCGGAGGACATTCCTGCAATATGGTTTCGACATGTTTATTACATGAACCGCTTCTGCCATCGAGGCCTCGTTAGCTCAGTTGGTAGAGCATTAGACTTTTAATCTAAGGGTCAGGGGTTCGAGTCCCCTACGGGGCTAATAGTTTTGGCAGCCCAAACTATACGCTTTTTCGTGAATATCGTGCCATCGTACTTAAATTGCGCCGGAGGACATTCCTGCAATATGGTTTCGACATGTTTATTACATAAACCGCTTCTGCCATCGAGGCCTCGTTAGCTCAGTTGGTAGAGCATTAGACTTTTAATCTAAGGGTCAGGGGTTCGAGTCCCCTACGGGGCTAATAGTTTTGGCAGCCCAAACTATACGCTTTTTCATGAATATCGTGCATCGTACCTAAAGGGCGCCGGAGGACATTCCTGCAATATGGTTTCGACATGTTTATTACATAAAACGCTGCTGCCATCGAGGCCTCGTTAGCTCAGTTGGTAGAGCATTAGACTTTTAATCTAAGGGTCAGGGGTTCGAGTCCCCTACGGGGCTAATAGTTCTGGCAGCCCAAACTATACGCTTTTTCATGAATATCGTGCCATCGTACCTAAAGGGCGCCGGAGGACATTCCTGCAATATGGTTTCGACATGTTTATTACATAAACCGCTTCTGCCATCGAGGCCTCGTTAGCTCAGTTGGTAGAGCATTAGACTTTTAATCTAAGGGTCAGGGGTTCGAGTCCCCTACGGGGCTAATAGTTTTGGCAGCCCAAACTATACGCTTTTTCATGAATATCGTGCCATCGTACCTAAAGGGCGCCGGAGGACATTCCTGCAATATGGTTTCGACATGTTTATTACATAAACCGCTTCCGCCATCGAGGCCTCGTTAGCTCAGTTGGTAGAGCATTAGACTTTTAATCTAAGGGTCAGGGGTTCGAGTCCCCTACGGGGCTAATAGTTTTGGCAGCCCAAACTATACGCTTTTTCATGAATATCGTGCCATCGTACCTAAAGGGCGCCGGAGGACATTCCTGCAATATGGTTTCGACATGTTTATTACATGAACCGCTTCTGCCATCGAGGCCTCGTTAGCTCAGTTGGTAGAGCATTAGACTTTTAATCTAAGGGTCAGGGGTTCGAGTCCCCTACGGGGCTAATAGTTTTGGCAGCCCAAACTATACGCTTTTTCATGAATATCGTGCCATCGTACTTAAAGGGCGCCGGAGGACATTCCTGCAATATGGTTTCGACATGTTTATTACATAAACCGCTTCTGCCATCGAGGCCTCGTTAGCTCAGTTGGTAGAGCATTAGACTTTTAATCTAAGGGTCAGGGGTTCGAGTCCCCTACGGGGCTAATAGTTTTGGCAGCCCAAACTATACGCTTTTTCATGAATATCGTGCATCGTACCTAAAGGGCGCCGGAGGACATTCCTGCAATATGGTTTCGACATGTTTATTACATAAAACGCTGCTGCCATCGAGGCCTCGTTAGCTCAGTTGGTAGAGCATTAGACTTTTAATCTAAGGGTCAGGGGTTCGAGTCCCCTACGGGGCTAATAGTTCTGGCAGCCCAAACTATACGCTTTTTCATGAATATCGTGCCATCGTACCTAAAGGGCGCCGGAGGACATTCCTGCAATATGGTTTCGACATGTTTATTACATAAACCGCTTCTGCCATCGAGGCCTCGTTAGCTCAGTTGGTAGAGCATTAGACTTTTAATCTAAGGGTCAGGGGTTCGAGTCCCCTACGGGGCTAATAGTTTTGGCAGCCCAAACTATACGCTTTTTCATGAATATCGTGCCATCGTACCTAAAGGGCGCCGGAGGACATTCCTGCAATATGGTTTCGACATGTTTATTACATAAACCGCTTCCGCCATCGAGGCCTCGTTAGCTCAGTTGGTAGAGCATTAGACTTTTAATCTAAGGGTCAGGGATTCGAGTCCCCTAAGGCGCTAATAGTTTTGGCAGCCCAAACTATACGCTTTTTCATGAATATCGTGCATCGTACCTAAAGGGCGCCGGAGGACATTCCTGCAATATGGTTTCGACATGTTTATTACATAAAACGCTGCTGCCATCGAGGCCTCGTTAGCTCAGTTGGTAGAGCATTAGACTTTTAATCTAAGGGTCAGGGGTTCGAGTCCCCTACGGGGCTAATAGTTTTGGCAGCCCAAACTATACGCTTTTTCATGAATATCGCGCCATCGTACCTAAAGGGCGCCGGAGGACATTCCTGCAATATGGTTTCGACATGTTTATTACATAAACCGCTTCTGCCATCGAGGCCTCGTTAGCTCAGTTGGTAGAGCATTAGACTTTTAATCTAAGGGTCAGGGATTCGAGTCCCCTAAGGGGCTAATAGTTTTGGCAGCCCAAACTATACGCTTTTTCATGAATATCGTGCATCGTACCTAAAGGGCGCCGGAGGACATTCCTGCAATATGGTTTCGACATGTTTATTACATAAAACGCTGCTGCCATCGAGGCCTCGTTAGCTCAGTTGGTAGAGCATTAGACTTTTAATCTAAGGGTCAGGGGTTCGAGTCCCCTACGGGGCTAATAGTTTTGGCAGCCCAAACTATACGCTTTTTCATGAATATCGTGCATCGTACCTAAAGGGCGCCGGAGGACATTCCTGCAATATGGTTTCGACATGTTTATTACATAAAACGCTGCTGCCATCGAGGCCTCGTTAGCTCAGTTGGTAGAGCATTAGACTTTTAATCTAAGGGTCAGGGGTTCGAGTCCCCTACGGGGCTAATAGTTC
Organism: Cylicocyclus nassatus; assembly: GCA_958299035.1. Lineage (NCBI taxonomy): Eukaryota > Metazoa > Nematoda > Chromadorea > Rhabditida > Strongylidae > Cylicocyclus > Cylicocyclus nassatus. The sequence goes on along the minus strand of CATQJL010000305.1, from coordinate 73,897,376 downwards.
TGGCAGCCCAAACTATACGCTTTTTCATGAATATCGTGCCATCGTACCTAAAGGGCGCCGGAGGACATTCCTGCAATATGGTTTCGACATGTTTATTACATAAACCGCTTCTGCCATCGAGGCCTCGTTAGCTCAGTTGGTAGAGCATTGGACTTTTAATCTAAGGGTCAGGGGTTCGAGTCCCCTACGGGGCTAATAGTTTTGGCAGCCCAAACTATACGCTTTTTCATGAATATCGTGCCATCGTACCTAAAGGGCGCCGGAGGACATTCCTGCAATATGGTTTCGACATGTTTATTACATAAACCGCTTCCGCCATCGAGGCCTCGTTAGCTCAGTTGGTAGAGCATTAGACTTTTAATCTAAGGGTCAGGGATTCGAGTCCCCTAAGGCGCTAATAGTTTTGGCAGCCCAAACTATACGCTTTTTCATGAATATCGTGCATCGTACCTAAAGGGCGCCGGAGGACATTCCTGCAATATGGTTTCGACATGTTCATTACATACAACGCTGCTGCCATCGAGGCCTCGTTAGCTCAGTTGGTAGAGCATTAGACTTTTAATCTAAGGGTCAGGGGTTCGAGTCCCCTACGGGGCTAATAGTTTTGGCAGCCCAAACTATACGCTTTTTCATGAATATCGCGCCATCGTACCTAAAGGGCGCCGGAGGACATTCCTGCAATATGGTTTCGACATGTTTATTACATAAACCGCTTCTGCCATCGAGGCCTCGTTAGCTCAGTTGGTAGAGCATTAGACTTTTAATCTAAGGGTCAGGGATTCGAGTCCCCTAAGGGGCTAATAGTTTTGGCAGCCCAAACTATACGCTTTTTCATGAATATCGTGCATCGTACCTAAAGGGCGCCGGAGGACATTCCTGCAATATGGTTTCGACATGTTTATTACATAAACCGCTTCCGCCATCGAGGCCTCGTTAGCTCAGTTGGTAGAGCATTAGACTTTTAATCTAAGGGTCAGGGGTTCGAGTCCCCTACGGGGCTAATAGTTTTGGCAGCCCAAACTATACGCTTTTTCATGAATATCGTGCCATCGTACCTAAAGGGCGCCGGAGGTCATTCCTGCAATATGGTTTCGACATGTTTATTACATGAACCGCTTCTGCCATCGAGGCCTCGTAAGCTCAGTTGGTAGAGCATTAGACTTTTAATCTAAGGGTCAGGGGTTCGAGTCCCCTACGGGGCTAATAGTTTTGGCAGCCCAAACTATACGCTTTTTCATGAATATCGTGCCATCGTACTTAAAGGGCGCCGGAGGACATTCCTGCAATATGGTTTCGACATGTTTATTACATAAACCGCTTCTGCCATCGAGGCCTCGTTAGCTCAGTTGGTAGAGCATTAGACTTTTAATCTAAGGGTCAGGGGTTCGAGTCCCCTACGGGGCTAATAGTTTTGGCAGCCCAAACTATACGCTTTTTCATGAATATCGTGCATCGTACCTAAAGGGCGCCGGAGGACATTCCTGCAATATGGTTTCGACATGTTTATTACATAAAACGCTGCTGCCATCGAGGCCTCGTTAGCTCAGTTGGTAGAGCATTAGACTTTTAATCTAAGGGTCAGGGGTTCGAGTCCCCTACGGGGCTAATAGTTCTGGCAGCCCAAACTATACGCTTTTTCATGAATATCGTGCCATCGTACCTAAAGGGCGCCGGAGGACATTCCTGCAATATGGTTTCGACATGTTTATTACATAAACCGCTTCTGCCATCGAGGCCTCGTTAGCTCAGTTGGTAGAGCATTAGACTTTTAATCTAAGGGTCAGGGGTTCGAGTCCCCTACGGGGCTAATAGTTTTGGCAGCCCAAACTATACGCTTTTTCATGAATATCGTGCCATCGTACCTAAAGGGCGCCGGAGGACATTCCTGCAATATGGTTTCGACATGTTTATTACATAAACCGCTTCCGCCATCGAGGCCTCGTTAGCTCAGTTGGTAGAGCATTAGACTTTTAATCTAAGGGTCAGGGATTCGAGTCCCCTAAGGCGCTAATAGTTTTGGCAGCCCAAACTATACGCTTTTTCATGAATATCGTGCATCGTACCTAAAGGGCGCCGGAGGACATTCCTGCAATATGGTTTCGACATGTTTATTACATAAAACGCTGCTGCCATCGAGGCCTCGTTAGCTCAGTTGGTAGAGCATTAGACTTTTAATCTAAGGGTCAGGGGTTCGAGTCCCCTACGGGGCTAATAGTTTTGGCAGCCCAAACTATACGCTTTTTCATGAATATCGCGCCATCGTACCTAAAGGGCGCCGGAGGACATTCCTGCAATATGGTTTCGACATGTTTATTACATAAACCGCTTCTGCCATCGAGGCCTCGTTAGCTCAGTTGGTAGAGCATTAGACTTTTAATCTAAGGGTCAGGGATTCGAGTCCCCTAAGGGGCTAATAGTTTTGGCAGCCCAAACTATACGCTTTTTCATGAATATCGTGCATCGTACCTAAAGGGCGCCGGAGGACATTCCTGCAATATGGTTTCGACATGTTTATTACATAAAACGCTGCTGCCATCGAGGCCTCGTTAGCTCAGTTGGTAGAGCATTAGACTTTTAATCTAAGGGTCAGGGGTTCGAGTCCCCTACGGGGCTAATAGTTTTGGCAGCCCAAACTATACGCTTTTTCATGAATATCGTGCATCGTACCTAAAGGGCGCCGGAGGACATTCCTGCAATATGGTTTCGACATGTTTATTACATAAAACGCTGCTGCCATCGAGGCCTCGTTAGCTCAGTTGGTAGAGCATTAGACTTTTAATCTAAGGGTCAGGGGTTCGAGTCCCCTACGGGGCTAATAGTTCTGGCAGCCCAAACTATACGCTTTTTCATGAATATCGTGCCATCGTACCTAAAGGGCGCCGGAGGACATTCCTGCAATATGGTTTCGACATGTTTATTACATAAACCGCTTCTGCCATCGAGGCCTCGTTAGCTCAGTTGGTAGAGCATTGGACTTTTAATCTAAGGGTCAGGGGTTCGAGTCCCCTACGGGGCTAATAGTTTTGGCAGCCCAAACTATACGCTTTTTCATGAATATCGTGCCATCGTACCTAAAGGGCGCCGGAGGACATTCCTGCAATATGGTTTCGACATGTTTATTACATAAACCGCTTCCGCCATCGAGGCCTCGTTAGCTCAGTTGGTAGAGCATTAGACTTTTAATCTAAGGGTCAGGGATTCGAGTCCCCTAAGGCGCTAATAGTTTTGGCAGCCCAAACTATACGCTTTTTCATGAATATCGTGCATCGTACCTAAAGGGCGCCGGAGGACATTCCTGCAATATGGTTTCGACATGTTCATTACATACAACGCTGCTGCCATCGAGGCCTCGTTAGCTCAGTTGGTAGAGCATTAGACTTTTAATCTAAGGGTCAGGGGTTCGAGTCCCCTACGGGGCTAATAGTTTTGGCAGCCCAAACTATACGCTTTTTCATGAATATCGCGCCATCGTACCTAAAGGGCGCCGGAGGACATTCCTGCAATATGGTTTCGACATGTTTATTACATAAACCGCTTCTGCCATCGAGGCCTCGTTAGCTCAGTTGGTAGAGCATTAGACTTTTAATCTAAGGGTCAGGGATTCGAGTCCCCTAAGGGGCTAATAGTTTTGGCAGCCCAAACTATACGCTTTTTCATGAATATCGTGCATCGTACCTAAAGGGCGCCGGAGGACATTCCTGCAATATGGTTTCGACATGTTTATTACATAAAACGCTGCTGCCATCGAGGCCTCGTTAGCTCAGTTGGTAGAGCATTAGACTTTTAATCTAAGGGTCAGGGGTTCGAGTCCCCTACGGGGCTAATAGTTTTGGCAGCCCAAACTATACGCTTTTTCATGAATATCGTGCCATCGTACCTAAAGGGCGCCGGAGGACATTCCTGCAATATGGTTTCGACATGTTTATTACATAAACCGCTTCTGCCATCGAGGCCTCGTTAGCTCAGTTGGTAGAGCATTAGACTTTTAATCTAAGGGTCAGGGATTCGAGTCCCCTAAGGGGCTAATAGTTTTGGCAGCCCAAACTATACGCTTTTTCATGAATATCGTGCATCGTACCTAAAGGGCGCCGGAGGACATTCCTGCAATATGGTTTCGACATGTTTATTACATAAAACGCTGCTGCCATCGAGGCCTCGTTAGCTCAGTTGGTAGAGCATTAGACTTTTAATCTAAGGGTCAGGGGTTCGAGTCCCCTAAGGGGCTAATAGTTTTGGCAGCCCAAACTATACGCTTTTTCATGAATATCGTGCCATCGTACCTAAAGGGCGCCGGAGGACATTCCTGCAATATGGTTTCGACATGTTTATTACATAAACCGCTGCTGCCATCGAGGCCTCGTTAGCTCAGTTGGTAGAGCATTAGACTTTTAATCTAAGGGTCAGGGATTCGAGTCCCCTAAGGGGCTAATAGTTTTGGCAGCCCAAACTATACGCTTTTTCATGAATATCGTGCATCGTACCTAAAGGGCGCCGGAGGACATTCCTGCAATATGGTTTCGACATGTTTATTACATAAAACGCTGCTGCCATCGAGGCCTCGTTAGCTCAGTTGGTAGAGCATTAGACTTTTAATCTAAGGGTCAGGGGTTCGAGTCCCCTAAGGGGCTAATAGTTTTGGCAGCCCAAACTATACGCTTTTTCATGAATATCGTGCCATCGTACCTAAAGGGCGCCGGAGGACATTCCTGCAATATGGTTTCGACATGTTTATTACATAAACCGCTTCTGCCATCGAGGCCTCGTTAGCTCAGTTGGTAGAGCATTAGACTTTTAATCTAAGGGTCAGGGATTCGAGTCCCCTAAGGGGCTAATAGTTTTGGCAGCCCAAACTATACGCTTTTTCATGAATATCGTGCATCGTACCTAAAGGGCGCCGGAGGACATTCCTGCAATATGGTTTCGACATGTTTATTACATAAAACGCTGCTGCCATCGAGGCCTCGTTAGCTCAGTTGGTAGAGCATTAGACTTTTAATCTAAGGGTCAGGGGTTCGAGTCCCCTACGGGGCTAATAGTTTTGGCAGCCCAAACTATACGCTTTTTCATGAATATCGTGCCATCGTACCTAAAGGGCGCCGGAGGACATTCCTGCAATATGGTTTCGACGTGTTTATTACATAAACCGCTTCTGCCATCGAGGCCTCGTTAGCTCAGTTGGTAGAGCATTAGACTTTTAATCTAAGGGTCAGGGATTCGAGTCCCCTAAGGGGCTAATAGTTTTGGCAGCCCAAACTATACGCTTTTTCATGAATATCGTGCATCGTACCTAAAGGGCGCCGGAGGACATTCCTGCAATATGGTTTCGACATGTTTATTACATAAAACGCTGCTGCCATCGAGGCCTCGTTAGCTCAGTTGGTAGAGCATTAGACTTTTAATCTAAGGGTCAGGGGTTCGAGTCCCCTACGGGGCTAATAGTTTTGGCAGCCCAAACTATACGCTTTTTCATGAATATCGTGCCATCGTACCTAAAGGGCGCCGGAGGACATTCCTGCAATATGGTTTCGACATGTTTATTACATAAACCGCTTCTGCCATCGAGGCCTCGTTAGCTCAGTTGGTAGAGCATTAGACTTCTAATCTAAGGGTCAGGGGTTCGAGTCCCCTACGGGGCTAATAGTTTTGGCAGCCCAAACTATACGCTTTTTCATGAATATCGTGCATCGTACCTAAAGGGCGCCGGAGGACATTCCTGCAATATGGTTTCGACATGTTTATTACATAAACCGCTTCTGCCATCGAGGCCTCGTTAGCTCAGTTGGTAGAGCATTAGACTTTTAATCTAAGGGTCAGGAATTCGAGTCCCCTACGGGGCTAATAGTTTTGGCAGCCCAAACTATACGCTTTTTCATGAATATCGTGCCATCGTACCTAAAGGGCGCCGGAGGACATTCCTGCAATATGGTTTCGACATGTTTATTACATAAACCGCTTCTGCCATCGAGGCCTCGTTAGCTCAGTTGGTAGAGCATTAGACTTTTAATCTAAGGGTCAGGGGTTCGAGTCCCCTACGGGGCTAATAGTTTTGGCAGCCCAAACTATACGCTTTTTCATGAATATCGTGCCATCGTACCTAAAGGGCGCCGTAGGACATTCCTGCAATATGGTTTCGACATGTTTATTACATAAACCGCTTCTGCCATCGAGGCCTCGTTAGCTCAGTTGGTAGAGCATTAGACTTTTAATCTAAGGGTCAGGGGTTCGAGTCCCCTACGGGGCTAATAGTTTTGGCAGCCCAAACTATACGCTTTTTCATGAATATCGTGCATCGTACCTAAAGGGCGCCGGAGGACATTCCTGCAATATGGTTTCGACATGTTTATTACATAAAACGCTGCTGCCATCGAGGCCTCGTTAGCTCAGTTGGTAGAGCATTAGACTTTTAATCTAAGGGTCAGGGGTTCGAGTCCCCTACGGGGCTAATAGTTTTGGCAGCCCAAACTATACGTTTTTTCATGAATATCGTGCCATCGTACCTAAAGGGCGCCGGAGGACATTCCTGCAATATGGTTTCGACATGTTTATTACATGAACCGCTTCTGCCATCGAGGCCTCGTTAGCTCAGTTGGTAGAGCATTAGACTTTTAATCTAAGGGTCAGGGGTTCGAGTCCCCTACGGGGCTAATAGTTTTGGCAGCCCAAACTATACGCTTTTTCATGAATATCGTGCCATCGTACCTAAAGGGCGCCGGAGGACATTCCTGCAATATGGTTTCGACATGTTTATTACATAAACCGCTTCTGCCATCGAGCCCTCGTTAGCTCAGTTGGTAGAGCATTAGACTTTTAATCTAAGGGTCAGGGGTTCGAGTCCCCTACGGGGCTAATAGTTTTGGCGGCCCAAACTATACGCTTTTTCATGAATATCGTGCCATCGTACCTAAAGGGCGCCGGAGGACATTCCTGCAATATGGTTTCGACATGTTTATTACATAAACCGCTTCTGCCATCGAGGCCTCGTTAGCTCAGTTGGTAGAGCATTAGACTTTTAATCTAAGGGTCAGGGGTTCGAGTCCCCTACGGGGCTAATAGTTTTGGCAGCCCAAACTATACGCTTTTTCATGAATATCGTGCATCGTACCTAAAGGGCGCCGGAGGACATTCCTGCAATATGGTTTCGACATGTTTATTACATAAAACGCTGCTGCCATCGAGGCCTCGTTAGCTCAGTTGGTAGAGCATTAGACTTTTAATCTAAGGGTCAGGGGTTCGAGTCCCCTACGGGGCTAATAGTTTTGGCAGCCCAAACTATACGCTTTTTCATGAATATCGTGCATCGTACCTAAAGGGCGCCGGAGGACATTCCTGCAATATGGTTTCGACATGTTTATTACATAAACCGCTTCTGCCATCGAGGCCTCGTTAGCTCAGTTGGTAGAGCATTAGACTTTTAATCTAAGGGTCAGGAATTCGAGTCCCCTACGGGGCTAATAGTTTTGGCAGCCCAAACTATACGCTTTTTCATGAATATCGTGCCATCGTACCTAAAGGGCGCCGGAGGACATTCCTGCAATATGGTTTCGACATGTTTATTACATAAACCGCTTCTGCCATCGAGGCCTCGTTAGCTCAGTTGGTAGAGCATTAGACTTTTAATCTAAGGGTCAGGGGTTCGAGTCCCCTACGGGGCTAATAGTTTTGGCAGCCCAAACTATACGCTTTTTCATGAATATCGTGCCATCGTACCTAAAGGGCGCCGGAGGACATTCCTGCAATATGGTTTCGACATGTTTATTACATAAACCGCTTCTGCCATCGAGGCCTCGTTAGCTCAGTTGGTAGAGCATTAGACTTTTAATCTAAGGGTCAGGGGTTCGAGTCCCCTACGGGGCTAATAGTTTTGGCAGCCCAAACTATACGCTTTTTCATGAATATCGTGCATCGTACCTAAAGGGCGCCGGAGGACATTTCTGCAATATGGTTTCGACATGTTTATTACATAAAACGCTGCTGCCATCGAGGCCTCGTTAGCTCAGTTGGTAGAGCATTAGACTTTTAATCTAAGGGTCAGGGGTTCGAGTCCCCTACGGGGCTAATAGTTTTGGCAGCCCAAACTATACGTTTTTTCATGAATATCGTGCCATCGTACCTAAAGGGCGCCGGAGGACATTCCTGCAATATGGTTTCGACATGTTTATTACATGAACCGCTTCTGCCATCGAGGCCTCGTTAGCTCAGTTGGTAGAGCATTAGACTTTTAATCTAAGGGTCAGGGGTTCGAGTCCCCTACGGGGCTAATAGTTTTGGCAGCCCAAACTATACGCTTTTTCATGAATATCGTGCCATCGTACCTAAAGGGCGCCGGAGGACATTCCTGCAATATGGTTTCGACATGTTTATTACATAAACCGCTTCTGCCATCGAGCCCTCGTTAGCTCAGTTGGTAGAGCATTAGACTTTTAATCTAAGGGTCAGGGGTTCGAGTCCCCTACGGGGCTAATAGTTTTGGCAGCCCAAACTATACGCTTTTTCATGAATATCGTGCCATCGTACCTAAAGGGCGCCGGAGGACATTCCTGCAATATGGTTTCGACATGTTTATTACATAAACCGCTTCTGCCATCGAGGCCTCGTTAGCTCAGTTGGTAGAGCATTAGACTTTTAATCTAAGGGTCAGGGGTTCGAGTCCCCTACGGGGCTAATAGTTTTGGCAGCCCAAACTATACGCTTTTTCATGAATATCGTGCATCGTACCTAAAGGGCGCCGGAGGACATTCCTGCAATATGGTTTCGACATGTTTATTACATAAAACGCTGCTGCCATCGAGGCCTCGTTAGCTCAGTTGGTAGAGCATTAGACTTTTAATCTAAGGGTCAGGGGTTCGAGTCCCCTACGGGGCTAATAGTTTTGGCAGCCCAAACTATACGCTTTTTCATGAATATCGTGCCATCGTACCTAAAGGGCGCCGGAGGACATTCCTGCAATATGGTTTCGACATGTTTATTACATAAACCGCTTCTGCCATCGAGGCCTCGTTAGCTCAGTTGGTAGAGCATTAGACTTTTAATCTAAGGGTCAGGGATTCGAGTCCCCTAAGGGGCTAATAGTTTTGGCAGCCCAAACTATACGCTTTTTCATGAATATCGTGCATCGTACCTAAAGGGCGCCGGAGGACATTCCTGCAATATGGTTTCGACATGTTTATTACATAAAACGCTGCTGCCATCGAGGCCTCGTTAGCTCAGTTGGTAGAGCATTAGACTTTTAATCTAAGGGTCAGGGGTTCGAGTCCCCTACGGGGCTAATAGTTTTGGCAGCCCAAACTATACGCTTTTTCATGAATATCGTGCCATCGTACCTAAAGGGCGCCGGAGGACATTCCTGCAATATGGTTTCGACATGTTTATTACATAAACCGCTTCTGCCATCGAGGCCTCGTTAGCTCAGTTGGTAGAGCATTAGACTTTTAATCTAAGGGTCAGGGGTTCGAGTCCCCTACGGGGCTAATAGTTTTGGCAGCCCAAACTATACGCTTTTTCATGAATATCGTGCCATCGTACCTAAAGGGCGCCGGAGGACATTCCTGCAATATGGTTTCGACATGTTTATTACATAAACCGCTTCTGCCATCGAGGCCTCGTTAGCTCAGTTGGTAGAGCATTAGACTTTTAATCTAAGGGTCAGGGGTTCGAGTCCCCTACGGGGCTAATAGTTTTGGCAGCCCAAACTATACGCTTTTTCATGAATATCGTGCATCGTACCTAAAGGGCGCCGGAGGACATTCCTGCAATATGGTTTCGACATGTTTATTACATAAAACGCTGCTGCCATCGAGGCCTCGTTAGCTCAGTTGGTAGAGCATTAGACTTTTAATCTAAGGGTCAGGGGTTCGAGTCCCCTACGGGGCTAATAGTTTTGGCAGCCCAAACTATACGTTTTTTCATGAATATCGTGCCATCGTACCTAAAGGGCGCCGGAGGACATTCCTGCAATATGGTTTCGACATGTTTATTACATGAACCGCTTCTGCCATCGAGGCCTCGTTAGCTCAGTTGGTAGAGCATTAGACTTTTAATCTAAGGGTCAGGGGTTCGAGTCCCCTACGGGGCTAATAGTTTTGGCAGCCCAAACTATACGCTTTTTCATGAATATCGTGCCATCGTACCTAAAGGGCGCCGGAGGACATTCCTGCAATATGGTTTCGACATGTTTATTACATAAACCGCTTCTGCCATCGAGGCCTCGTTAGCTCAGTTGGTAGAGCATTAGACTTTTAATCTAAGGGTCAGGGGTTCGAGTCCCCTACGGGGCTAATAGTTTTGGCAGCCCAAACTATACGCTTTTTCATGAATATCGTGCATCGTACCTAAAGGGCGCCGGAGGACATTCCTGCAATATGGTTTCGACATGTTTATTACATAAAACGCTGCTGCCATCGAGGCCTCGTTAGCTCAGTTGGTAGAGCATTAGACTTTTAATCTAAGGGTCAGGGGTTCGAGTCCCCTACGGGGCTAATAGTTTTGGCAGCCCAAACTATACGCTTTTTCATGAATATCGTGCCATCGTACCTAAAGGGCGCCGGAGGACATTCCTGCAATATGGTTTCGACATGTTTATTACATAAACCGCTTCTGCCATCGAGGCCTCGTTAGCTCAGTTGGTAGAGCATTAGACTTTTAATCTAAGGGTCAGGGATTCGAGTCCCCTAAGGGGCTAATAGTTTTGGCAGCCCAAACTATACGCTTTTTCATGAATATCGTGCATCGTACCTAAAGGGCGCCGGAGGACATTCCTGCAATATGGTTTCGACATGTTTATTACATAAAACGCTGCTGCCATCGAGGCCTCGTTAGCTCAGTTGGTAGAGCATTAGACTTTTAATCTAAGGGTCAGGGGTTCGAGTCCCCTACGGGGCTAATAGTTTTGGCAGCCCAAACTATACGCTTTTTCATGAATATCGTGCCATCGTACCTAAAGGGCGCCGGAGGACATTCCTGCAATATGGTTTCGACATGTTTATTACATAAACCGCTTCTGCCATCGAGCCCTCGTTAGCTCAGTTGGTAGAGCATTAGACTTTTAATCTAAGGGTCAGGGGTTCGAGTCCCCTACGGGGCTAATAGTTTTGGCAGCCCAAACTATACGCTTTTTCATGAATATCGTGCCATCGTACCTAAAGGGCGCCGGAGGACATTCCTGCAATATGGTTTCGACATGTTTATTACATAAACCGCTTCTGCCATCGAGGCCTCGTTAGCTCAGTTGGTAGAGCATTAGACTTTTAATCTAAGGGTCAGGGGTTCGAGTCCCCTACGGGGCTAATAGTTTTGGCAGCCCAAACTATACGCTTTTTCATGAATATCGTGCATCGTACCTAAAGGGCGCCGGAGGACATTCCTGCAATATGGTTTCGACATGTTTATTACATAAAACGCTGCTGCCATCGAGGCCTCGTTAGCTCAGTTGGTAGAGCATTAGACTTTTAATCTAAGGGTCAGGGGTTCGAGTCCCCTACGGGGCTAATAGTTTTGGCAGCCCAAACTATACGTTTTTTCATGAATATCGTGCCATCGTACCTAAAGGGCGCCGGAGGACATTCCTGCAATATGGTTTCGACATGTTTATTACATGAACCGCTTCTGCCATCGAGGCCTCGTTAGCTCAGTTGGTAGAGCATTAGACTTTTAATCTAAGGGTCAGGGGTTCGAGTCCCCTACGGGGCTAATAGTTTTGGCAGCCCAAACTATACGCTTTTTCATGAATATCGTGCCATCGTACCTAAAGGGCGCCGGAGGACATTCCTGCAATATGGTTTCGACATGTTTATTACATAAACCGCTTCTGCCATCGAGCCCTCGTTAGCTCAGTTGGTAGAGCATTAGACTTTTAATCTAAGGGTCAGGGGTTCGAGTCCCCTACGGGGCTAATAGTTTTGGCAGCCCAAACTATACGCTTTTTCATGAATATCGTGCCATCGTACCTAAAGGGCGCCGGAGGACATTCCTGCAATATGGTTTCGACATGTTTATTACATAAACCGCTTCTGCCATCGAGGCCTCGTTAGCTCAGTTGGTAGAGCATTAGACTTTTAATCTAAGGGTCAGGGGTTCGAGTCCCCTACGGGGCTAATAGTTTTGGCAGCCCAAACTATACGCTTTTTCATGAATATCGTGCATCGTACCTAAAGGGCGCCGGAGGACATTCCTGCAATATGGTTTCGACATGTTTATTACATAAAACGCTGCTGCCATCGAGGCCTCGTTAGCTCAGTTGGTAGAGCATTAGACTTTTAATCTAAGGGTCAGGGGTTCGAGTCCCCTACGGGGCTAATAGTTTTGGAAGCCCAAACTATACGCTTTTTCATGAATATCGTGCATCGTACCTAAAGGGCGCCGGAGGACATTCCTGCAATATGGTTTCGACATGTTTATTACATAAACCGCTTCTGCCATCGAGGCCTCGTTAGCTCAGTTGGTAGAGCATTAGACTTTTAATCTAAGGGTCAGGGATTCGAGTCCCCTAAGGGGCTAATAGTTTTGGCAGCCCAAACTATACGCTTTTTCATGAATATCGTGCATCGTACCTAAAGGGCGCCGGAGGACATTCCTGCAATATGGTTTCGACATGTTTATTACATAAACCGCTTCTGCCATCGAGGCCTCGTTAGCTCAGTTGGTAGAGCATTAGACTTTTAATCTAAGGGTCAGGGGTTCGAGTCCCCTACGGGGCTAATAGTTTTGGCAGCCCAAACTATACGCTTTTTCATGAATATCGTGCCATCGTACCTAAAGGGCGCCGGAGGACATTTCTGCAATATGGTTTCGACATGTTTATTACATAAACCGCTTCTGCCATCGAGGCCTCGTTAGCTCAGTTGGTAGAGCATTAGACTTTTAATCTAAGGGTCAGGGGTTCGAGTCCCCTACGGGGCTAATAGTTTTGGCAGCCCAAACTATACGCTTTTTCATGAATATCGTGCCATCGTACCTAAAGGGCGCCGGAGGACATTCCTGCAATATGGTTTCGACATGTTTATTACATAAACCGCTTCTGCCATCGAGGCCTCGTTAGCTCAGTTGGTAGAGCATTAGACTTTTAATCTAAGGGTCAGGAATTCGAGTCCCCTACGGGGCTAATAGTTTTGGCAGCCCAAACTATACGCTTTTTCATGAATATCGTGCCATCGTACCTAAAGGGCGCCGGAGGACATTCCTGCAATATGGTTTCGACATGTTTATTACATAAACCGCTTCTGCCATCGAGGCCTCGTTAGCTCAGTTGGTAGAGCATTAGACTTTTAATCTAAGGGTCAGTGGTTCGAGTCCCCTACGGGGCTAATAGTTTTGGCAGCCCAAACTATACGCTTTTTCATGAATATCGTGCCATCGTACCTAAAGGGCGCCGGAGGACATTCCTGCAATATGGTTTCGACATGTTTATTACATAAACCGCTTCTGCCATCGAGGCCTCGTTAGCTCAGTTGGTAGAGCATTAGACTTTTAATCTAAGGGTCAGGGGTTCGAGTCCCCTACGGGGCTAATAGTTTTGGCAGCCCAAACTATACGCTTTTTCATGAATATCGTGCCATCGTACCTAAAGGGCGCCGGAGGACATTCCTGCAATATGGTTTCGACATGTTTATTACATAGACCGCTTCTGCCATCGAGGCCTCGTTAGCTCAGTTGGTAGAGCATTAGACTTCTAATCTAAGGGTCAGGGGTTCGAGTCCCCTACGGGGCTAATAGTTTTGGCAGCCCAAACTATACGCTTTTTCATGAATATCGTGCATCGTACCTAAAGGGCGCCGGAGGACATTCCTGCAATATGGTTTCGACATGTTTATTACATAAACCGCTTCTGCCATCGAGGCCTCGTTAGCTCAGTTGGTAGAGCATTAGACTTTTAATCTAAGGGTCAGGAATTCGAGTCCCCTACGGGGCTAATAGTTTTGGCAGCCCAAACTATACGCTTTTTCATGAATATCGTGCCATCGTACCTAAAGGGCGCCGGAGGACATTCCTGCAATATGGTTTCGACATGTTTATTACATAAACCGCTTCTGCCATCGAGGCCTCGTTAGCTCAGTTGGTAGAGCATTAGACTTTTAATCTAAGGGTCAGGGGTTCGAGTCCCCTACGGGGCTAATAGTTTTGGCAGCCCAAACTATACGCTTTTTCATGAATATCGTGCATCGTACCTAAAGGGCGCCGGAGGACATTCCTGCAATATGGTTTCGACATGTTTATTACATAAAACGCTGCTGCCATCGAGGCCTCGTTAGCTCAGTTGGTAGAGCATTAGACTTTTAATCTAAGGGTCAGGGGTTCGAGTCCCCTACGGGGCTAATAGTTTTGGAAGCCCAAACTATACGCTTTTTCATGAATATCGTGCATCGTACCTAAAGGGCGCCGGAGGACATTCCTGCAATATGGTTTCGACATGTTTATTACATAAACCGCTTCTGCCATCGAGGCCTCGTTAGCTCAGTTGGTAGAGCATTAGACTTTTAATCTAAGGGTCAGGGATTCGAGTCCCCTAAGGGGCTAATAGTTTTGGCAGCCCAAACTATACGCTTTTTCATGAATATCGTGCATCGTACCTAAAGGGCGCCGGAGGACATTCCTGCAATATGGTTTCGACATGTTTATTACATAAAACGCTGCTGCCATCGAGGCCTCGTTAGCTCAGTTGGTAGAGCATTAGACTTTTAATCTAAGGGTCAGGGGTTCGAGTCCCCTACGGGGCTAATAGTTTTGGCAGCCCAAACTATACGCTTTTTCATGAATATCGTGCCATCGTACCTAAAGGGTGCCGGAGGACATTCCTGCAATATGGTTTCGACATGTTTATTACATAAACCGCTTCTGCCATCGAGGCCTCGTTAGCTCAGTTGGTAGAGCATTAGACTTTTAATCTAAGGGTCAGGGGTTCGAGTCCCCTACGGGGCTAATAGTTTTGGCAGCCCAAACTATACGCTTTTTCATGAATATCGTGCCATCGTACCTAAAGGGCGCCGGAGGACATTTCTGCAATATGGTTTCGACATGTTTATTACATAAACCGCTTCTGCCATCGAGGCCTCGTTAGCTCAGTTGGTAGAGCATTAGACTTTTAATCTAAGGGTCAGGGGTTCGAGTCCCCTACGGGGCTAATAGTTTTGGCAGCCCAAACTATACGCTTTTTCATGAATATCGTGCCATCGTACCTAAAGGGCGCCGGAGGACATTCCTGCAATATGGTTTCGACATGTTTATTACATAAACCGCTTCTGCCATCGAGGCCTCGTTAGCTCAGTTGGTAGAGCATTAGACTTTTAATCTAAGGGTCAGGAATTCGAGTCCCCTACGGGGCTAATAGTTTTGGCAGCCCAAACTATACGCTTTTTCATGAATATCGTGCCATCGTACCTAAAGGGCGCCGGAGGACATTCCTGCAATATGGTTTCGACATGTTTATTACATAAACCGCTTCTGCCATCGAGGCCTCGTTAGCTCAGTTGGTAGAGCATTAGACTTTTAATCTAAGGGTCAGGGGTTCGAGTCCCCTACGGGGCTAATAGTTTTGGCAGCCCAAACTATACGCTTTTTCATGAATATCGTGCCATCGTACCTAAAGGGCGCCGGAGGACATTCCTGCAATATGGTTTCGACATGTTTATTACATAAACCGCTTCTGCCATCGAGGCCTCGTTAGCTCAGTTGGTAGAGCATTAGACTTTTAATCTAAGGGTCAGGGGTTCGAGTCCCCTACGGGGCTAATAGTTTTGGCAGCCCAAACTATACGCTTTTTCATGAATATCGTGCCATCGTACCTAAAGGGCGCCGGAGGACATTCCTGCAATATGGTTTCGACATGTTTATTACATAAACCGCTTCTGCCATCGAGGCCTCGTTAGCTCAGTTGGTAGAGCATTAGACTTCTAATCTAAGGGTCAGGGGTTCGAGTCCCCTACGGGGCTAATAGTTTTGGCAGCCCAAACTATACGCTTTTTCATGAATATCGTGCATCGTACCTAAAGGGCGCCGGAGGACATTCCTGCAATATGGTTTCGACATGTTTATTACATAAACCGCTTCTGCCATCGAGGCCTCGTTAGCTCAGTTGGTAGAGCATTAGACTTTTAATCTAAGGGTCAGGAATTCGAGTCCCCTACGGGGCTAATAGTTTTGGCAGCCCAAACTATACGCTTTTTCATGAATATCGTGCCATCGTACCTAAAGGGCGCCGGAGGACATTCCTGCAATATGGTTTCGACATGTTTATTACATAAACCGCTTCTGCCATCGAGGCCTCGTTAGCTCAGTTGGTAGAGCATTAGACTTTTAATCTAAGGGTCAGGGGTTCGAGTCCCCTACGGGGCTAATAGTTTTGGCAGCCCAAACTATACGCTTTTTCATGAATATCGTGCCATCGTACCTAAAGGGTGCCGGAGGACATTCCTGCAATATGGTTTCGACATGTTTATTACATAAACCGCTTCTGCCATCGAGGCCTCGTTAGCTCAGTTGGTAGAGCATTAGACTTTTAATCTAAGGGTCAGGGGTTCGAGTCCCCTACGGGGCTAATAGTTTTGGCAGCCCAAACTATACGCTTTTTCATGAATATCGTGCCATCGTACCTAAAGGGCGCCGGAGGACATTCCTGCAATATGGTTTCGACATGTTTATTACATAAACCGCTTCTGCCATCGAGGCCTCGTTAGCTCAGTTGGTAGAGCATTAGACTTTTAATCTAAGGGTCAGGGGTTCGAGTCCCCTACGGGGCTAATAGTTTTGGCAGCCCAAACTATACGCTTTTTCATGAATATCGTGCCATCGTACCTAAAGGGCGCCGGAGGACATTCCTGCAATATGGTTTCGACATGTTTATTACATAAACCGCTTCTGCCATCGAGGCCTCGTTAGCTCAGTTGGTAGAGCATTAGACTTTTAATCTAAGGGTCAGGGGTTCGAGTCCCCTACGGGGCTAATAGTTTTGGCAGCCCAAACTATACGCTTTTTCGTGAATATCGTGCATCGTACCTAAAGGGCGCCGGAGGACATTCCTGCAATATGGTTTCGACATGTTTATTACATAAAACGCTGCTGCCATCGAGGCCTCGTTAGCTCAGTTGGTAGAGCATTAGACTTTTAATCTAAGGGTCAGGGGTTCGAGTCCCCTACGGGGCTAATAGTTTTGGCAGCCCAAACTATACGTTTTTTCATGAATATCGTGCCATCGTACCTAAAGGGCGCCGGAGGACATTCCTGCAATATGGTTTCGACATGTTTATTACATGAACCGCTTCTGCCATCGAGGCCTCGTTAGCTCAGTTGGTAGAGCATTAGACTTTTAATCTAAGGGTCAGGGGTTCGAGTCCCCTACGGGGCTAATAGTTTTGGCAGCCCAAACTATACGCTTTTTCATGAATATCGTGCCATCGTACCTAAAGGGCGCCGGAGGACATTCCTGCAATATGGTTTCGACATGTTTATTACATAAACCGCTTCTGCCATCGAGGCCTCGTTAGCTCAGTTGGTAGAGCATTAGACTTCTAATCTAAGGGTCAGGGGTTCGAGTCCCCTACGGGGCTAATAGTTTTGGCAGCCCAAACTATACGCTTTTTCATGAATATCGTGCATCGTACCTAAAGGGCGCCGGAGGACATTCCTGCAATATGGTTTCGACATGTTTATTACATAAACCGCTTCTGCCATCGAGGCCTCGTTAGCTCAGTTGGTAGAGCATTAGACTTTTAATCTAAGGGTCAGGAATTCGAGTCCCCTACGGGGCTAATAGTTTTGGCAGCCCAAACTATACGCTTTTTCATGAATATCGTGCCATCGTACCTAAAGGGCGCCGGAGGACATTCCTGCAATATGGTTTCGACATGTTTATTACATAAACCGCTTCTGCCATCGAGGCCTCGTTAGCTCAGTTGGTAGAGCATTAGACTTTTAATCTAAGGGTCAGGGGTTCGAGTCCCCTACGGGGCTAATAGTTTTGGCAGCCCAAACTATACGCTTTTTCATGAATATCGTGCCATCGTACCTAAAGGGCGCCGGAGGACATTCCTGCAATATGGTTTCGACATGTTTATTACATAAACCGCTTCTGCCATCGAGGCCTCGTTAGCTCAGTTGGTAGAGCATTAGACTTCTAATCTAAGGGTCAGGGGTTCGAGTCCCCTACGGGGCTAATAGTTTTGGCAGCCCAAACTATACGCTTTTTCATGAATATCGTGCATCGTACCTAAAGGGCGCCGGAGGACATTCCTGCAATATGGTTTCGACATGTTTATTACATAAACCGCTTCTGCCATCGAGGCCTCGTTAGCTCAGTTGGTAGAGCATTAGACTTTTAATCTAAGGGTCAGGAATTCGAGTCCCCTACGGGGCTAATAGTTTTGGCAGCCCAAACTATACGCTTTTTCATGAATATCGTGCCATCGTACCTAAAGGGCGCCGGAGGACATTCCTGCAATATGGTTTCGACATGTTTATTACATAAACCGCTTCTGCCATCGAGGCCTCGTTAGCTCAGTTGGTAGAGCATTAGACTTTTAATCTAAGGGTCAGGGGTTCGAGTCCCCTACGGGGCTAATAGTTTTGGCAGCCCAAACTATACGCTTTTTCATGAATATCGTGCCATCGTACCTAAAGGGCGCCGGAGGACATTCCTGCAATATGGTTTCGACATGTTTATTACATAAACCGCTTCTGCCATCGAGGCCTCGTTAGCTCAGTTGGTAGAGCATTAGACTTTTAATCTAAGGGTCAGGGGTTCGAGTCCCCTACGGGGCTAATAGTTTTGGCAGCCCAAACTATACGCTTTTTCATGAATATCGTGCCATCGTACCTAAAGGGTGCCGGAGGACATTCCTGCAATATGGTTTCGACATGTTTATTACATAAACCGCTTCTGCCATCGAGGCCTCGTTAGCTCAGTTGGTAGAGCATTAGACTTTTAATCTAAGGGTCAGGGGTTCGAGTCCCCTACGGGGCTAATAGTTTTGGCAGCCCAAACTATACGCTTTTTCATGAATATCGTGCCATCGTACCTAAAGGGCGCCGGAGGACATTCCTGCAATATGGTTTCGACATGTTTATTACATAAACCGCTTCTGCCATCGAGGCCTCGTTAGCTCAGTTGGTAGAGCATTAGACTTTTAATCTAAGGGTCAGGGGTTCGAGTCCCCTACGGGGCTAATAGTTTTGGCAGCCCAAACTATACGCTTTTTCATGAATATCGTGCCATCGTACCTAAAGGGCGCCGGAGGACATTCCTGCAATATGGTTTCGACATGTTTATTACATAAACCGCTTCTGCCATCGAGGCCTCGTTAGCTCAGTTGGTAGAGCATTAGACTTTTAATCTAAGGGTCAGGGGTTCGAGTCCCCTACGGGGCTAATAGTTTTGGCAGCCCAAACTATACGCTTTTTCATGAATATCGTGCATCGTACCTAAAGGGCGCCGGAGGACATTCCTGCAATATGGTTTCGACATGTTTATTACATAAAACGCTGCTGCCATCGAGGCCTCGTTAGCTCAGTTGGTAGAGCATTAGACTTTTAATCTAAGGGTCAGGGGTTCGAGTCCCCTACGGGGCTAATAGTTTTGGCAGCCCAAACTATACGTTTTTTCATGAATATCGTGCCATCGTACCTAAAGGGCGCCGGAGGACATTCCTGCAATATGGTTTCGACATGTTTATTACATGAACCGCTTCTGCCATCGAGGCCTCGTTAGCTCAGTTGGTAGAGCATTAGACTTTTAATCTAAGGGTCAGGGGTTCGAGTCCCCTACGGGGCTAATAGTTTTGGCAGCCCAAACTATACGCTTTTTCATGAATATCGTGCCATCGTACCTAAAGGGCGCCGGAGGACATTCCTGCAATATGGTTTCGACATGTTTATTACATAAACCGCTTCTGCCATCGAGCCCTCGTTAGCTCAGTTGGTAGAGCATTAGACTTTTGATCTAAGGGTCAGGGGTTCGAGTCCCCTACGGGGCTAATAGTTTTGGCAGCCCAAACTATACGCTTTTTCATGAATATCGTGCCATCGTACCTAAAGGGCGCCGGAGGACATTCCTGCAATATGGTTTCGACATGTTTATTACATAAACCGCTTCTGCCATCGAGGCCTCGTTAGCTCAGTTGGTAGAGCATTAGACTTTTAATCTAAGGGTCAGGGGTTCGAGTCCCCTACGGGGCTAATAGTTTTGGCAGCCCAAACTATACGCTTTTTCATGAATATCGTGCATCGTACCTAAAGGGCGCCGGAGGACATTCCTGCAATATGGTTTCGACATGTTTATTACATAAAACGCTGCTGCCATCGAGGCCTCGTTAGCTCAGTTGGTAGAGCATTAGACTTTTAATCTAAGGGTCAGGGGTTCGAGTCCCCTACGGGGCTAATAGTTTTGGCAGCCCAAACTATACGCTTTTTCATGAATATCGTGCCATCGTACCTAAAGGGCGCCGGAGGACATTCCTGCAATATGGTTTCGACATGTTTATTACATAAACCGCTTCTGCCATCGAGGCCTCGTTAGCTCAGTTGGTAGAGCATTAGACTTTTAATCTAAGGGTCAGGGATTCGAGTCCCCTAAGGGGCTAATAGTTTTGGCAGCCCAAACTATACGCTTTTTCATGAATATCGTGCATCGTACCTAAAGGGCGCCGGAGGACATTCCTGCAATATGGTTTCGACATGTTTATTACATAAAACGCTGCTGCCATCGAGGCCTCGTTAGCTCAGTTGGTAGAGCATTAGACTTTTAATCTAAGGGTCAGGGGTTCGAGTCCCCTACGGGGCTAATAGTTTTGGCAGCCCAAACTATACGCTTTTTCATGAATATCGTGCCATCGTACCTAAAGGGCGCCGGAGGACATTCCTGCAATATGGTTTCGACATGTTTATTACATAAACCGCTTCTGCCATCGAGGCCTCGTTAGCTCAGTTGGTAGAGCATTAGACTTTTAATCTAAGGGTCAGGGATTCGAGTCCCCTAAGGGGCTAATAGTTTTGGCAGCCCAAACTATACGCTTTTTCATGAATATCGTGCATCGTACCTAAAGGGCGCCGGAGGACATTCCTGCAATATGGTTTCGACATGTTTATTACATAAAACGCTGCTGCCATCGAGGCCTCGTTAGCTCAGTTGGTAGAGCATTAGACTTTTAATCTAAGGGTCAGGGGTTCGAGTCCCCTACGGGGCTAATAGTTTTGGCAGCCCAAACTATACGCTTTTTCATGAATATCGTGCCATCGTACCTAAAGGGTGCCGGAGGACATTCCTGCAATATGGTTTCGACATGTTTATTACATAAACCGCTTCTGCCATCGAGGCCTCGTTAGCTCAGTTGGTAGAGCATTAGACTTTTAATCTAAGGGTCAGGGGTTCGAGTCCCCTACGGGGCTAATAGTTTTGGCAGCCCAAACTATACGCTTTTTCATGAATATCGTGCCATCGTACCTAAAGGGCGCCGGAGGACATTTCTGCAATATGGTTTCGACATGTTTATTACATAAACCGCTTCTGCCATCGAGGCCTCGTTAGCTCAGTTGGTAGAGCATTAGACTTTTAATCTAAGGGTCAGGGGTTCGAGTCCCCTACGGGGCTAATAGTTTTGGCAGCCCAAACTATACGCTTTTTCATGAATATCGTGCCATCGTACCTAAAGGGCGCCGGAGGACATTCCTGCAATATGGTTTCGACATGTTTATTACATAAACCGCTTCTGCCATCGAGGCCTCGTTAGCTCAGTTGGTAGAGCATTAGACTTCTAATCTAAGGGTCAGGGGTTCGAGTCCCCTACGGGGCTAATAGTTTTGGCAGCCCAAACTATACGCTTTTTCATGAATATCGTGCATCGTACCTAAAGGGCGCCGGAGGACATTCCTGCAATATGGTTTCGACATGTTTATTACATAAACCGCTTCTGCCATCGAGGCCTCGTTAGCTCAGTTGGTAGAGCATTAGACTTTTAATCTAAGGGTCAGGAATTCGAGTCCCCTACGGGGCTAATAGTTTTGGCAGCCCAAACTATACGCTTTTTCATGAATATCGTGCCATCGTACCTAAAGGGCGCCGGAGGACATTCCTGCAATATGGTTTCGACATGTTTATTACATAAACCGCTTCTGCCATCGAGGCCTCGTTAGCTCAGTTGGTAGAGCATTAGACTTTTAATCTAAGGGTGTCAGGGGTTCGAGTCCCCTACGGGGCTAATAGTTTTGGCAGCCCAAACTATACGCTTTTTCATGAATATCGTGCCATCGTACCTAAAGGGCGCCGGAGGACATTCCTGCAATATGGTTTCGACATGTTTATTACATAAACCGCTTCTGCCATCGAGGCCTCGTTAGCTCAGTTGGTAGAGCATTAGACTTTTAATCTAAGGGTCAGGGGTTCGAGTCCCCTACGGGGCTAATAGTTTTGGCAGCCCAAACTATACGCTTTTTCATGAATATCGTGCCATCGTACCTAAAGGGCGCCGGAGGACATTCCTGCAATATGGTTTCGACATGTTTATTACATAAACCGCTTCTGCCATCGAGGCCTCGTTAGCTCAGTTGGTAGAGCATTAGACTTCTAATCTAAGGGTCAGGGGTTCGAGTCCCCTACGGGGCTAATAGTTTTGGCAGCCCAAACTATACGCTTTTTCATGAATATCGTGCATCGTACCTAAAGGGCGCCGGAGGACATTCCTGCAATATGGTTTCGACATGTTTATTACATAAACCGCTTCTGCCATCGAGGCCTCGTTAGCTCAGTTGGTAGAGCATTAGACTTTTAATCTAAGGGTCAGGAATTCGAGTCCCCTACGGGGCTAATAGTTTTGGCAGCCCAAACTATACGCTTTTTCATGAATATCGTGCCATCGTACCTAAAGGGCGCCGGAGGACATTCCTGCAATATGGTTTCGACATGTTTATTACATAAACCGCTTCTGCCATCGAGGCCTCGTTAGCTCAGTTGGTAGAGCATTAGACTTTTAATCTAAGGGTCAGGGGTTCGAGTCCCCTACGGGGCTAATAGTTTTGGCAGCCCAAACTATACGCTTTTTCATGAATATCGTGCCATCGTACCTAAAGGGCGCCGGAGGACATTCCTGCAATATGGTTTCGACATGTTTATTACATAAACCGCTTCTGCCATCGAGGCCTCGTTAGCTCAGTTGGTAGAGCATTAGACTTTTAATCTAAGGGTCAGGGGTTCGAGTCCCCTACGGGGCTAATAGTTTTGGCAGCCCAAACTATACGCTTTTTCATGAATATCGTGCCATCGTACCTAAAGGGTGCCGGAGGACATTCCTGCAATATGGTTTCGACATGTTTATTACATAAACCGCTTCTGCCATCGAGGCCTCGTTAGCTCAGTTGGTAGAGCATTAGACTTTTAATCTAAGGGTCAGGGGTTCGAGTCCCCTACGGGGCTAATAGTTTTGGCAGCCCAAACTATACGCTTTTTCATGAATATCGTGCCATCGTACCTAAAGGGCGCCGGAGGACATTCCTGCAATATGGTTTCGACATGTTTATTACATAAACCGCTTCTGCCATCGAGGCCTCGTTAGCTCAGTTGGTAGAGCATTAGACTTTTAATCTAAGGGTCAGGGGTTCGAGTCCCCTACGGGGCTAATAGTTTTGGCAGCCCAAACTATACGCTTTTTCATGAATATCGTGCCATCGTACCTAAAGGGCGCCGGAGGACATTCCTGCAATATGGTTTCGACATGTTTATTACATAAACCGCTTCTGCCATCGAGGCCTCGTTAGCTCAGTTGGTAGAGCATTAGACTTTTAATCTAAGGGTCAGGGGTTCGAGTCCCCTACGGGGCTAATAGTTTTGGCAGCCCAAACTATACGCTTTTTCATGAATATCGTGCATCGTACCTAAAGGGCGCCGGAGGACATTCCTGCAATATGGTTTCGACATGTTTATTACATAAAACGCTGCTGCCATCGAGGCCTCGTTAGCTCAGTTGGTAGAGCATTAGACTTTTAATCTAAGGGTCAGGGGTTCGAGTCCCCTACGGGGCTAATAGTTTTGGCAGCCCAAACTATACGTTTTTTCATGAATATCGTGCCATCGTACCTAAAGGGCGCCGGAGGACATTCCTGCAATATGGTTTCGACATGTTTATTACATGAACCGCTTCTGCCATCGAGGCCTCGTTAGCTCAGTTGGTAGAGCATTAGACTTTTAATCTAAGGGTCAGGGGTTCGAGTCCCCTACGGGGCTAATAGTTTTGGCAGCCCAAACTATACGCTTTTTCATGAATATCGTGCCATCGTACCTAAAGGGCGCCGGAGGACATTCCTGCAATATGGTTTCGACATGTTTATTACATAAACCGCTTCTGCCATCGAGCCCTCGTTAGCTCAGTTGGTAGAGCATTAGACTTTTGATCTAAGGGTCAGGGGTTCGAGTCCCCTACGGGGCTAATAGTTTTGGCAGCCCAAACTATACGCTTTTTCATGAATATCGTGCCATCGTACCTAAAGGGCGCCGGAGGACATTCCTGCAATATGGTTTCGACATGTTTATTACATAAACCGCTTCTGCCATCGAGGCCTCGTTAGCTCAGTTGGTAGAGCATTAGACTTTTAATCTAAGGGTCAGGGGTTCGAGTCCCCTACGGGGCTAATAGTTTTGGCAGCCCAAACTATACGCTTTTTCATGAATATCGTGCATCGTACCTAAAGGGCGCCGGAGGACATTCCTGCAATATGGTTTCGACATGTTTATTACATAAAACGCTGCTGCCATCGAGGCCTCGTTAGCTCAGTTGGTAGAGCATTAGACTTTTAATCTAAGGGTCAGGGGTTCGAGTCCCCTACGGGGCTAATAGTTTTGGCAGCCCAAACTATACGCTTTTTCATGAATATCGTGCCATCGTACCTAAAGGGCGCCGGAGGACATTCCTGCAATATGGTTTCGACATGTTTATTACATAAACCGCTTCTGCCATCGAGGCCTCGTTAGCTCAGTTGGTAGAGCATTAGACTTTTAATCTAAGGGTCAGGGATTCGAGTCCCCTAAGGGGCTAATAGTTTTGGCAGCCCAAACTATACGCTTTTTCATGAATATCGTGCATCGTACCTAAAGGGCGCCGGAGGACATTCCTGCAATATGGTTTCGACATGTTTATTACATAAAACGCTGCTGCCATCGAGGCCTCGTTAGCTCAGTTGGTAGAGCATTAGACTTTTAATCTAAGGGTCAGGGGTTCGAGTCCCCTACGGGGCTAATAGTTTTGGCAGCCCAAACTATACGCTTTTTCATGAATATCGTGCCATCGTACCTAAAGGGCGCCGGAGGACATTCCTGCAATATGGTTTCGACATGTTTATTACATAAACCGCTTCTGCCATCGAGGCCTCGTTAGCTCAGTTGGTAGAGCATTAGACTTTTAATCTAAGGGTCAGGGATTCGAGTCCCCTAAGGGGCTAATAGTTTTGGCAGCCCAAACTATACGCTTTTTCATGAATATCGTGCATCGTACCTAAAGGGCGCCGGAGGACATTCCTGCAATATGGTTTCGACATGTTTATTACATAAAACGCTGCTGCCATCGAGGCCTCGTTAGCTCAGTTGGTAGAGCATTAGACTTTTAATCTAAGGGTCAGGGGTTCGAGTCCCCTACGGGGCTAATAGTTTTGGCAGCCCAAACTATACGCTTTTTCATGAATATCGTGCCATCGTACCTAAAGGGTGCCGGAGGACATTCCTGCAATATGGTTTCGACATGTTTATTACATAAACCGCTTCTGCCATCGAGGCCTCGTTAGCTCAGTTGGTAGAGCATTAGACCTTTAATCTAAGGGTCAGGGGTTCGAGTCCCCTACGGGGCTAATAGTTTTGGCAGCCCAAACTATACGCTTTTTCATGAATATCGTGCCATCGTACCTAAAGGGCGCCGGAGGACATTCCTGCAATATGGTTTCGACATGTTTATTACATAAACCGCTTCTGCCATCGAGGCCTCGTTAGCTCAGTTGGTAGAGCATTAGACTTTTAATCTAAGGGTCAGGGGTTCGAGTCCCCTACGGGGCTAATAGTTTTGGCAGCCCAAACTATACGCTTTTTCATGAATATCGTGCATCGTACCTAAAGGGCGCCGGAGGACATTCCTGCAATATGGTTTCGACATGTTTATTACATAAAACGCTGCTGCCATCGAGGCCTCGTTAGCTCAGTTGGTAGAGCATTAGACTTTTAATCTAAGGGTCAGGGGTTCGAGTCCCCTACGGGGCTAATAGTTTTGGCAGCCCAAACTATACGCTTTTTCATGAATATCGTGCCATCGTACCTAAAGGGCGCCGGAGGACATTCCTGCAATATGGTTTCGACATGTTTATTACATAAACCGCTTCTGCCATCGAGGCCTCGTTAGCTCAGTTGGTAGAGCATTAGACTTTTAATCTAAGGGTCAGGGGTTCGAGTCCCCTACGGGGCTAATAGTTTTGGCAGCCCAAACTATACGCTTTTTCATGAATATCGTGCCATCGTACCTAAAGGGCGCCGGAGGACATTCCTGCAATATGGTTTCGACATGTTTATTACATAAACCGCTTCTGCCATCGAGGCCTCGTTAGCTCAGTTGGTAGAGCATTAGACTTTTAATCTAAGGGTCAGGGGTTCGAGTCCCCTACGGGGCTAATAGTTTTGGCAGCCCAAACTATACGCTTTTTCATGAATATCGTGCATCGTACCTAAAGGGCGCCGGAGGACATTCCTGCAATATGGTTTCGACATGTTTATTACATAAAACGCTGCTGCCATCGAGGCCTCGTTAGCTCAGTTGGTAGAGCATTAGACTTTTAATCTAAGGGTCAGGGGTTCGAGTCCCCTACGGGGCTAATAGTTTTGGCAGCCCAAACTATACGCTTTTTCATGAATATCGTGCATCGTACCTAAAGGGCGCCGGAGGACATTCCTGCAATATGGTTTCGACATGTTTATTACATAAAACGCTGCTGCCATCGAGGCCTCGTTAGCTCAGTTGGTAGAGCATTAGACTTTTAATCTAAGGGTCAGGAATTCGAGTCCCCTACGGGGCTAATAGTTTTGGCAGCCCAAACTATACGCTTTTTCATGAATATCGTGCACCGTACCTAAAGGGCGCCGGAGGACATTCCTGCAATATGGTTTCGACATGTTTATTACATAAAACGCTGCTGCCATCGAGGCCTCGTTAGCTCAGTTGGTAGAGCATTAGACTTTTAATCTAAGGGTCGGAATTCGAGTCCCCTACGGGGCTAATAGTTTTGGCAGCCCAAACTATACGCTTTTTCATGAATATCGTGCCATCGTACCTAAAGGGCGCCGGAGGACATTCCTGCAATATGGTTTCGACATGTTTATTACATAAACCGCTTCTGCCATCGAGGCCTCGTTAGCTCAGTTGGTAGAGCATTAGACTTTTAATCTAAGGGTCAGGGGTTCGAGTCCCCTACGGGGCTAATAGTTTTGGCAGCCCAAACTATACGCTTTTTCATGAATATCGTGCATCGTACCTAAAGGGCGCCGGAGGACATTCCTGCAATATGGTTTCGACATGTTTATTACATAAAACGCTGCTGCCATCGAGGCCTCGTTAGCTCATTTGGTAGAGCATTAGACTTTTAATCTAAGGGTCAGGGGTTCGAGTCCCCTACGGGGCTAATAGTTTTAGCAGCCCAAACTATACGTTTTTTCATGAATATCGTGCCATCGTACCTAAAGGGCGCCGGAGGACATTCCTGCAATATGGTTTCGACATGTTTATTACATAAACCGCTTCTGCCATCGAGGCCTCGTTAGCTCAGTTGGTAGAGCATTAGACTTTTAATCTAAGGGTCAGGGGTTCGAGTCCCCTACGGGGCTAATAGTTTTGGCAGCCCAAACTATACGCTTTTTCATGAATATCGTGCATCGTACCTAAAGGGCGCCGGAGGACATTCCTGCAATATGGTTTCGACATGTTTATTACATAAAACGCTGCTGCCATCGAGGCCTCGTTAGCTCAGTTGGTAGAGCATTAGACTTTTAATCTAAGGGTCAGGAATTCGAGTCCCCTACGGGGCTAATAGTTTTGGCAGCCCAAACTATACGCTTTTTCATGAATATCGTGCATCGTACCTGAAGGGCGCCGGAGGACATTCCTGCAATATGGTTTCGACATGTTTATTACATAAACCGCTTCTGCCATCGAGGCCTCGTTAGCTCAGTTGGTAGAGCATTAGACTTTTAATCTAAGAGTCAGGGGTTCGAGTCCCCTACGGGGCTAATAGTTTTGGCAGCCCAAACTATACGCTTTTTCATGAATATCGTGCATCGTACCTAAAGGGCGCCGGAGGACATTCCTGCAATATGGTTTCGACATGTTTATTACATAAAACGCTGCTGCCATCGAGGCCTCGTTAGCTCAGTTGGTAGAGCATTAGACTTTTAATCTAAGGGTCAGGGGTTCGAGTCCCCTACGGGGCTAATAGTTTTGGCAGCCCAAACTATACGCTTTTTCATGAATATCGTGCCATCGTACCTAAAGGGCGCCGGAGGACATTCCTGCAATATGGTTTCGACATGTTTATTACATAAACCGCTTCTGCCATCGAGGCCTCGTTAGCTCAGTTGGTAGAGCATTAGACTTTTAATCTAAGAGTCAGGGGTTCGAGTCCCCTACGGGGCTAATAGTTTTGGCAGCCCAAACTATACGCTTTTTCATGAATATCGTGCATCGTACCTAAAGGGCGCCGGAGGACATTCCTGCAATATGGTTTCGACATGTTTATTACATAAAACGCTGCTGCCATCGAGGCCTCGTTAGCTCAGTTGGTAGAGCATTAGACTTTTAATCTAAGGGTCAGGAATTCGAGTCCCCTACGGGGCTAATAGTTTTGGCAGCCCAAACTATACGCTTTTTCATGAATATCGTGCATCGTACCTAAAGGGCGCCGGAGGACATTCCTGCAATATGGTTTCGACATGTTTATTACATAAAACGCTGCTGCCATCGAGGCCTCGTTAGCTCAGTTGGTAGAGCATTAGACTTTTAATCTAAGGGTCAGGGGTTCGAGTCCCCTACGGGGCTAATAGTTTTGGCAGCCCAAACTATACGCTTTTTCATGAATATCGTGCCATCGTACCTAAAGGGCGCCGGAGGACATTCCTGCAATATGGTTTCGACATGTTTATTACATAAACCGCTTCTGCCATCGAGGCCTCGTTAGCTCAGTTGGTAGAGCATTAGACTTTTAATCTAAGAGTCAGGGGTTCGAGTCCCCTACGGGGCTAATAGTTTTGGCAGCCCAAACTATACGCTTTTTCATGAATATCGTGCATCGTACCTAAAGGGCGCCGGAGGACATTCCTGCAATATGGTTTCGACATGTTTATTACATAAAACGCTGCTGCCATCGAGGCCTCGTTAGCTCAGTTGGTAGAGCATTAGACTTTTAATCTAAGGGTCAGGAATTCGAGTCCCCTACGGGGCTAATAGTTTTGGCAGCCCAAACTATACGCTTTTTCATGAATATCGTGCATCGTACCTAAAGGGCGCCGGAGGACATTCCTGCAATATGGTTTCGACATGTTTATTACATAAAACGCTGCTGCCATCGAGGCCTCGTTAGCTCAGTTGGTAGAGCATTAGACTTTTAATCTAAGGGTCAGGGGTTCGAGTCCCCTACGGGGCTAATAGTTTTGGCAGCCCAAACTATACGCTTTTTCATGAATATCGTGCCATCGTACCTAAAGGGCGCCGGAGGACATTCCTGCAATATGGTTTCGACATGTTTATTACATAAACCGCTTCTGCCATCGAGGCCTCGTTAGCTCAGTTGGTAGAGCATTAGACTTTTAATCTAAGAGTCAGGGGTTCGAGTCCCCTACGGGGCTAATAGTTTTGGCAGCCCAAACTATACGCTTTTTTATGAATATCGTGCATCGTACCTAAAGGGCGCCGGAGGACATTCCTGCAATATGGTTTCGACATGTTTATTACATAAAACGCTGCTGCCATCGAGGCCTCGTTAGCTCAGTTGGTAGAGCATTAGACTTTTAATCTAAGGGTCAGGAATTCGAGTCCCCTACGGGGCTAATAGTTTTGGCAGCCCAAACTATACGCTTTTTCATGAATATCGTGCATCGTACCTAAAGGGCGCCGGAGGACATTCCTGCAATATGGTTTCGACATGTTTATTACATGAACCGCTTCTGCCATCGAGGCCTCGTTAGCTCAGTTGGGAGAGCATTAGACTTTTAATCTAAGGGTCAGGGGTTCGAGTTCCCTACGGGGCTAATAGTTTTGGCAGCCCAAACTATACGCTTTTTCATGAATATCGTGCCATCGTACCTAAAGGGCGCCGGAGGACATTCCTGCAATATGGTTTCGACATGTTTATTACATAAACCGCTTCTGCCATCGAGGCCTCGTTAGCTCAGTTGGTAGAGCATTAGACTTTTAATCTAAGGGTCAGGGGTTCGAGTCCCCTACGGGGCTAATAGTTTTGGCAGCCCAAACTATACGCTTTTTCATGAATATCGTGCATCGTACCTAAAGGGCGCCGGAGGACATTCCTGCAATATGGTTTCGACATGTTTATTACATAAAACGCTGCTGCCATCGAGGCCTCGTTAGCTCAGTTGGTAGAGCATTAGACTTTTAATCTAAGGGTCAGGAATTCGAGTCCCCTACGGGGCTAATAGTTTTGGCAGCCCAAACTATACGCTTTTTCATGAATATCGTGCATCGTACCTAAAGGGCGCCGGAGGACATTCCTGCAATATGGTTTCGACATGTTTATTACATAAACCGCTTCTGCCATTGAGGCCTCGTTAGCTCAGTTGGTAGAGCATTAGACTTTTAATCTAAGGGTCAGGGGTTCGAGTCCCCTACGGGGCTAATAGTTTTGGCAGCCCAAACTATACGCTTTTTCATGAATATCGTGCATCGTACCTAAAGGGCGCCGGAGGACATTCCTGCAATATGGTTTCGACATGTTTATTACATAAAACGCTGCTGCCATCGAGGCCTTGTTAGCTCAGTTGGTAGAGCATTAGACTTTTAATCTAAGGGTCAGGAATTCGAGTCCCCTACGGGGCTAATAGTTTTGGCAGCCCAAACTATACGCTTTTTCATGATTATCGTGCCATCGTACCTAAAGGGCGCCGGAGGACATTCCTGCAATATGGTTTCGACATGTTTATTACATAAACCGCTTCTGCCATCGAGGCCTCGTTAGCTCAGTTGGTAGAGCATTAGACTTTTAATCTAAGGGTCAGGAATTCGAGTCCCCTACGGGGCTAATAGTTTTGGCAGCCCAAACTATACGCTTTTTCATGAATATCGTGCATCGTACCTAAAGGGCGCCGGAGGACATTCCTGCAATATGGTTTCGACATGTTTATTACATGAACCGCTTCTGCCATCGAGGCCTCGTTAGCTCAGTTGGTAGAGCATTAGACTTTTAATCTAAGAGTCAGGGGTTCGAGTCCCCTACGGGGCTAATAGTTTTGGCAGCCCAAACTATACGCTTTTTCATGAATATCGTGCATCGTACCTAAAGGGCGCCGGAGGACATTCCTGCAATATGGTTTCGACATGTTTATTACATAAAACGCTGCTGCCATCGAGGCCTCGTTAGCTCAGTTGGTAGAGCATTAGACTTTTAATCTAAGGGTCAGGGGTTCGAGTCCCCTACGGGGCTAATAGTTTTGGCAGCCCAAACTATACGCTTTTTCATGAATATCGTGCCATCGTACCTAAAGGGCGCCGGAGGACATTCCTGCAATATGGTTTCGACATGTTTATTACATAAACCGCTTCTGCCATCGAGGCCTCGTTAGCTCAGTTGGTAGAGCATTAGACTTTTAATCTAAGAGTCAGGGGTTCGAGTCCCCTACGGGGCTAATAGTTTTGGCAGCCCAAACTATACGCTTTTTCATGAATATCGTGCATCGTACCTAAAGGACGCCGGAGGACATTCCTGCAATATGGTTTCGACATGTTTATTACATAAAACGCTGCTGCCATCGAGGCCTCGTTAGCTCAGTTGGTAGAGCATTAGACTTTTAATCTAAGGGTCAGGGGTTCGAGTCCCCTACGGGGCTAATAGTTTTGGCAGCCCAAACTATACGCTTTTTCATGAATATCGTGCCATCGTACCTAAAGGGCGCCGGAGGACATTCCTGCAATATGGTTTCGACATGTTTATTACATAAACCGCTTCTGCCATCGAGGCCTCGTTAGCTCAGTTGGTAGAGCATTAGACTTTTAATCTAAGAGTCAGGGGTTCGAGTCCCCTACGGGGCTAATAGTTTTGGCAGCCCAAACTATACGCTTTTTCATGAATATCGTGCATCGTACCTAAAGGGCGCCGGAGGACATTCCTGCAATATGGTTTCGACATGTTTATTACATAAAACGCTGCTGCCATCGAGGCCTCGTTAGCTCAGTTGGTAGAGCATTAGACTTTTAATCTAAGGGTCAGGAATTCGAGTCCCCTACGGGGCTAATAGTTTTGGCAGCCCAAACTATACGCTTTTTCATGAATATCGTGCATCGTACCTAAAGGGCGCCGGAGGACATTCCTGCAATATGGTTTCGACATGTTTATTACATGAACCGCTTCTGCCATCGAGGCCTCGTTAGCTCAGTTGGGAGAGCATTAGACTTTTAATCTAAGGGTCAGGGGTTCGAGTTCCCTACGGGGCTAATAGTTTTGGCAGCCCAAACTATACGCTTTTTCATGAATATCGTGCCATCGTACCTAAAGGGCGCCGGAGGACATTCCTGCAATATGGTTTCGACATGTTTATTACATAAACCGCTTCTGCCATCGAGGCCTCGTTAGCTCAGTTGGTAGAGCATTAGACTTTTAATCTAAGGGTCAGGGGTTCGAGTCCCCTACGGGGCTAATAGTTTTGGCAGCCCAAACTATACGCTTTTTCATGAATATCGTGCATCGTACCTAAAGGGCGCCGGAGGACATTCCTGCAATATGGTTTCGACATGTTTATTACATAAAACGCTGCTGCCATCGAGGCCTCGTTAGCTCAGTTGGTAGAGCATTAGACTTTTAATCTAAGGGTCAGGAATTCGAGTCCCCTACGGGGCTAATAGTTTTGGCAGCCCAAACTATACGCTTTTTCATGAATATCGTGCATCGTACCTAAAGGGCGCCGGAGGACATTCCTGCAATATGGTTTCGACATGTTTATTACATAAACCGCTTCTGCCATCGAGGCCTCGTTAGCTCAGTTGGTAGAGCATTAGACTTTTAATCTAAGGGTCAGGGGTTCGAGTCCCCTACGGGGCTAATAGTTTTGGCAGCCCAAACTATACGCTTTTTCATGAATATCGTGCCATCGTACCTAAAGGGCGCCGGAGGACATTCCTGCAATATGGTTTCGACATGTTTATTACATAAACCGCTTCTGCCATCGAGGCCTCGTTAGCTCAGTTGGTAGAGCATTAGACTTTTAATCTAAGAGTCAGGGGTTCGAGTCCCCTACGGGGCTAATAGTTTTGGCAGCCCAAACTATACGCTTTTTCATGAATATCGTGCATCGTACCTAAAGGGCGCCGGAGGACATTCCTGCAATATGGTTTCGACATGTTTATTACATAAAACGCTGCTGCCATCGAGGCCTCGTTAGCTCAGTTGGTAGAGCATTAGACTTTTAATCTAAGGGTCAGGAATTCGAGTCCCCTACGGGGCTAATAGTTTTGGCAGCCCAAACTATACGCTTTTTCATGAATATCGTGCATCGTACCTAAAGGGCGCCGGAGGACATTCCTGCAATATGGTTTCGACATGTTTATTACATGAACCGCTTCTGCCATCGAGGCCTCGTTAGCTCAGTTGGGAGAGCATTAGACTTTTAATCTAAGGGTCAGGGGTTCGAGTTCCCTACGGGGCTAATAGTTTTGGCAGCCCAAACTATACGCTTTTTCATGAATATCGTGCATCGTACCTAAAGGGCGCCGGAGGACATTCCTGCAATATGGTTTCGACATGTTTATTACATAAACCGCTTCTGCCATCGAGGCCTCGTTAGCTCAGTTGGTAGAGCATTAGACTTTTAATCTAAGGGTCAGGGGTTCGAGTCCCCTACGGGGCTAATAGTTTTGGCAGCCCAAACTATACGCTTTTTCATGAATATCGTGCATCGTACCTAAAGGGCGCCGGAGGACATTCCTGCAATATGGTTTCGACATGTTTATTACATAAAACGCTGCTGCCATCGAGGCCTCGTTAGCTCAGTTGGTAGAGCATTAGACTTTTAATCTAAGG
Source organism: Cylicocyclus nassatus (assembly GCA_958299035.1). Classification (NCBI taxonomy): domain Eukaryota; kingdom Metazoa; phylum Nematoda; class Chromadorea; order Rhabditida; family Strongylidae; genus Cylicocyclus; species Cylicocyclus nassatus. Next base: position 73,863,143 of record CATQJL010000305.1, on the reverse strand, counting down.
GTCAGGAATTCGAGTCCCCTACGGGGCTAATAGTTTTGGCAGCCCAAACTATACGCTTTTTCATGAATATCGTGCATCGTACCTAAAGGGCGCCGGAGGACATTCCTGCAATATGGTTTCGACATGTTTATTACATAAACCGCTTCTGCCATTGAGGCCTCGTTAGCTCAGTTGGTAGAGCATTAGACTTTTAATCTAAGGGTCAGGGGTTCGAGTCCCCTACGGGGCTAATAGTTTTGGCAGCCCAAACTATACGCTTTTTCATGAATATCGTGCCATCGTACTTAAAGGGCGCCGGAGGACATTCCTGCAATATGGTTTCGACATGTTTATTACATAAACCGATTCTGCCATCGAGGCCTCGTTAGCTCAGTTGGTAGAGCATTAGACTTTTAATCTAAGGGTCAGGGGTTCGAGTTCCCTACGGGGCTAATAGTTTTGGCAGCCCAAACTATACGCTTTTTCATGAATATCGTGCATCGTACCTAAAGGGCGCCGGAGGACATTCCTGCAATATGGTTTCGACATGTTTATTACATAAAACGCTGCTGCCATCGAGGCCTCGTTAGCTCAGTTGGTAGAGCATTAGACTTTTAATCTAAGGGTCAGGAATTCGAGTCCCCTACGGGGCTAATAGTTTTGGCAGCCCAAACTATACGCTTTTTCATGAATATCGTGCATCGTACCTAAAGGGCGCCGGAGGACATTCCTGCAATATGGTTTCGACATGTTTATTACATAAACCGCTTCTGCCATTGAGGCCTCGTTAGCTCAGTTGGTAGAGCATTAGACTTTTAATCTAAGGGTCAGGGGTTCGAGTCCCCTACGGGGCTAATAGTTTTGGCAGCCCAAACTATACGCTTTTTCATGAATATCGTGCCATCGTACTTAAAGGGCGCCGGAGGACATTCCTGCAATATGGTTTCGACATGTTTATTACATAAACCGATTCTGCCATCGAGGCCTCGTTAGCTCAGTTGGTAGAGCATTAGACTTTTAATCTAAGGGTCAGGGGTTCGAGTTCCCTACGGGGCTAATAGTTTTGGCAGCCCAAACTATACGCTTTTTCATGAATATCGTGCATCGTACCTAAAGGGCGCCGGAGGACATTCCTGCAATATGGTTTCGACATGTTTATTACATAAAACGCTGCTGCCATCGAGGCCTCGTTAGCTCAGTTGGTAGAGCATTAGACTTTTAATCTAAGGGTCAGGAATTCGAGTCCCCTACGGGGCTAATAGTTTTGGCAGCCCAAACTATACGCTTTTTCATGAATATCGTGCATCGTACCTAAAGGGCGCCGGAGGACATTCCTGCAATATGGTTTCGACATGTTTATTACATAAACCGCTTCTGCCATTGAGGCCTCGTTAGCTCAGTTGGTAGAGCATTAGACTTTTAATCTAAGGGTCAGGGGTTCGAGTCCCCTACGGGGCTAATAGTTTTGGCAGCCCAAACTATACGCTTTTTCATGAATATCGTGCATCGTACCTAAAGGGCGCCGGAGGACATTCCTGCAATATGGTTTCGACATGTTTATTACATAAAACGCTGCTGCCATCGAGGCCTTGTTAGCTCAGTTGGTAGAGCATTAGACTTTTAATCTAAGGGTCAGGAATTCGAGTCCCCTACGGGGCTAATAGTTTTGGCAGCCCAAACTATACGCTTTTTCATGATTATCGTGCCATCGTACCTAAAGGGCGCCGGAGGACATTCCTGCAATATGGTTTCGACATGTTTATTACATAAACCGCTTCTGCCATCGAGGCCTCGTTAGCTCAGTTGGTAGAGCATTAGACTTTTAATCTAAGGGTCAGGAATTCGAGTCCCCTACGGGGCTAATAGTTTTGGCAGCCCAAACTATACGCTTTTTCATGAATATCGTGCATCGTACCTAAAGGGCGCCGGAGGACATTCCTGCAATATGGTTTCGACATGTTTATTACATAAAACGCTGCTGCCATCGAGGCCTCGTTAGCTCAGTTGGTAGAGCATTAGACTTTTAATCTAAGGGTCAGGGGTTCGAGTCCCCTACGGGGCTAATAGTTTTGGCAGCCCAAACTATACGCTTTTTCATGAATATCGTGCCATCGTACCTAAAGGGCGCCGGAGGACATTCCTGCAATATGGTTTCGACATGTTTATTACATGAACCGCTTCTACCATCGAGGCCTCGTTAGCTCAGTTGGTAGAGCATTAGACTTTTAATCTAAGGGTCAGGGGTTCGAGTCCCCTACGGGGCTAATAGTTTTGGCAGCCCAAACTATACGCTTTTTCATGAATATCGTGCCATCGTACCTAAAGGGCGCCGGAGGACATTCCTGCAATATGGTTTCGACATGTTTATTACATAAACCGCTTCTGCCATCGAGGCCTCGTTAGCTCAGTTGGTAGAGCATTAGACTTTTAATCTAAGGGTCAGGGGTTCGAGTCCCCTACGGGGCTAATAGTTTTGGCAGCCCAAACTATACGCTTTTTCATGAATATCGTGCATCGTACCTAAAGGGCGCCGGAGGACATTCCTGCAATATGGTTTCGACATGTTTATTACATAAAACGCTGCTGCCATCGAGGCCTCGTTAGCTCAGTTGGTAGAGCATTAGACTTTTAATCTAAGGGTCAGGAATTCGAGTCCCCTACGGGGCTAATAGTTTTGGCAGCCCAAACTATACGCTTTTTCATGAATATCGTGCATCGTACCTAAAGGGCGCCGGAGGACATTCCTGCAATAAGGTTTCGACATGTTTATTACATGAACCGCTTCTGCCATCGAGGCCTCGTTAGCTCAGTTGGGAGAGCATTAGACTTTTAATCTAAGGGTCAGGGGTTCGAGTCCCCTACGGGGCTAATAGTTTTGGCAGCCCAAACTATACGCTTTTTCATGAATATCGTGCCATCGTACCTAAAGGGCGCCGGAGGACATTCCTGCAATATGGTTTCGACATGTTTATTACATAAACCGCTTCTGCCATCGAGGCCTCGTTAGCTCAGTTGGTAGAGCATTAGACTTTTAATCTAAGGGTCAGGGGTTCGAGTCCCCTACGGGGCTAATAGTTTTGGCAGCCCAAACTATACGCTTTTTCATGAATATCGTGCATCGTACCTAAAGGGCGCCGGAGGACATTCCTGCAATATGGTTTCGACATGTTTATTACATAAAACGCTGCTGCCATCGAGGCCTCGTTAGCTCAGTTGGTAGAGCATTAGACTTTTAATCTAAGGGTCAGGAATTCGAGTCCCCTACGGGGCTAATAGTTTTGGCAGCCCAAACTATACGCTTTTTCATGAATATCGTGCATCGTACCTAAAGGGCGCCGGAGGACATTCCTGCAATATGGTTTCGACATGTTTATTACATGAAACGCTTCTGCCATCGAGGCCTCGTTAGCTCAGTTGGGAGAGCATTAGACTTTTAATCTAAGGGTCAGGGGTTCGAGTCCCCTACGGGGCTAATAGTTTTGGCAGCCCAAACTATACGCTTTTTCATGAATATCGTGCCATCGTACCTAAAGGGCGCCGGAGGACATTCCTGCAATATGGTTTCGACATGTTTATTACATAAACCGCTTCTGCCATCGAGGCCTCGTTAGCTCAGTTGGTAGAGCATTAGACTTTTAATCTAAGGGTCAGGGGTTCGAGTCCCCTACGGGGCTAATAGTTTTGGCAGCCCAAACTATACGCTTTTTCATGAATATCGTGCATCGTACCTAAAGGGCGCCGGAGGACATTCCTGCAATATGGTTTCGACATGTTTATTACATAAAACGCTGCTGCCATCGAGGCCTCGTTAGCTCAGTTGGTAGAGCATTAGACTTTTAATCTAAGGGTCAGGAATTCGAGTCCCCTACGGGGCTAATAGTTTTGGCAGCCCAAACTATACGCTTTTTCATGAATATCGTGCATCGTACCTAAAGGGCGCCGGAGGACATTCCTGCAATATGGTTTCGACATGTTTATTACATAAACCGCTTCTGCCATCGAGGCCTCGTTAGCTCAGTTGGTAGAGCATTAGACTTTTAATCTAAGGGTCAGGGGTTCGAGTCCCCTACGGGGCTAATAGTTTTGGCAGCCCAAACTATACGCTTTTTCATGAATATCGTGCATCGTACCTAAAGGGCGCCGGAGGACATTCCTGCAATATGGTTTCGACATGTTTATTACATAAAACGCTGCTGCCATCGAGGCCTTGTTAGCTCAGTTGGTAGAGCATTAGACTTTTAATCTAAGGGTCAGGAATTCGAGTCCCCTACGGGGCTAATAGTTTTGGCAGCCCAAACTATACGCTTTTTCATGATTATCGTGCCATCGTACCTAAAGGGCGCCGGAGGACATTCCTGCAATATGGTTTCGAAATGTTTATTACATAAACCGCTTCTGCCATCGAGGCCTCGTTAGCTCAGTTGGTAGAGCATTAGACTTTTAATCTAAGGGTCAGGGGTTCGAGTCCCCTACGGGGCTAATAGTTTTGGCAGCCCAAACTATACGCTTTTTCATGAATATCGTGCCATCGTACCTAAAGGGCGCCGGAGGACATTCCTGCAATATGGTTTCGACATGTTTATTACATAAAACGCTGCTGCCATCGAGGCCTTGTTAGCTCAGTTGGTAGAGCATTAGACTTTTAATCTAAGGGTCAGGAATTCGAGTCCCCTACGGGGCTAATAGTTTTGGCAGCCCAAACTATACGCTTTTTCATGATTATCGTGCCATCGTACCTAAAGGGCGCCGGAGGACATTCCTGCAATATGGTTTCGAAATGTTTATTACATAAACCGCTTCTGCCATCGAGGCCTCGTTAGCTCAGTTGGTAGAGCATTAGACTTTTAATCTAAGGGTCAGGGGTTCGAGTCCCCTACGGGGCTAATAGTTTTGGCAGCCCAAACTATACGCTTTTTCATGAATATCGTGCCATCGTACCTAAAGGGCGCCGGAGGACATTCCTGCAATATGGTTTCGACATGTTTATTACATAAACCGCTTCTGCCATCGAGGCCTCGTTAGCTCAGTTGGTAGAGCATTAGACTTTTAATCTAAGGGTCAGGGGTTCGAGTCCCCTACGGGGCTAATAGTTTTGGCAGCCCAAACTATACGCTTTTTCATGAATATCGTGCATCGTACCTAAAGGGCGCCGGAGGACATTCCTGCAATATGGTTTCGACATGTTTATTACATAAAACGCTGCTGCCATCGAGGCCTCGTTAGCTCAGTTGGTAGAGCATTAGACTTTTAATCTAAGGGTCAGGAATTCGAGTCCCCTACGGGGCTAATAGTTTTGACAGCCCAAACTATACGCTTTTTCATGAATATCGTGCATCGTACCTAAAGGGCGCCGGAGGACATTCCTGCAATATGGTTTCGACATGTTTATTACATGAAACGCTTCTGCCATCGAGGCCTCGTTAGCTCAGTTGGGAGAGCATTAGACTTTTAATCTAAGGGTCAGGGGTTCGAGTCCCCTACGGGGCTAATAGTTTTGGCAGCCCAAACTATACGCTTTTTCATGAATATCGTGCCATCGTACCTAAAGGGCGCCGGAGGACATTCCTGCAATATGGTTTCGACATGTTTATTACATAAACCGCTTCTGCCATCGAGTACTCTGCGTTGATACCACTGCTTCATTAGACTTTTAATCTAAGGGTCAGGGGTTCGAGTCCCCTACGGGGCTAATAGTTTTGGCAGCCCAAACTATACGCTTTTTCATGAATATCGTGCATCGTACCTAAAGGGCGCCGGAGGACATTCCTGCAATATGGTTTCGACATGTTTATTACATAAAACGCTGCTGCCATCGAGGCCTCGTTAGCTCAGTTGGTAGAGCATTAGACTTTTAATCTAAGGGTCAGGAATTCGAGTCCCCTACGGGGCTAATAGTTTTGGCAGCCCAAACTATACGCTTTTTCATGAATATCGTGCATCGTACCTAAAGGGCGCCGGAGGACATTCCTGCAATATGGTTTCGACATGTTTATTACATAAACCGCTTCTGCCATCGAGGCCTCGTTAGCTCAGTTGGTAGAGCATTAGACTTTTAATCTAAGGGTCAGGGGTTCGAGTCCCCTACGGGGCTAATAGTTTTGGCAGCCCAAACTATACGCTTTTTCATGAATATCGTGCATCGTACCTAAAGGGCGCCGGAGGACATTCCTGCAATATGGTTTCGACATGTTTATTACATAAAACGCTGCTGCCATCGAGGCCTTGTTAGCTCAGTTGGTAGAGCATTAGACTTTTAATCTAAGGGTCAGGAATTCGAGTCCCCTACGGGGCTAATAGTTTTGGCAGCCCAAACTATACGCTTTTTCATGATTATCGTGCCATCGTACCTAAAGGGCGAGGGAGGACATTCCTGCAATATGGTTTCGAAATGTTTATTACATAAACCGCTTCTGCCATCGAGGCCTCGTTAGCTCAGTTGGTAGAGCATTAGACTTTTAATCTAAGGGTCAGGGGTTCGAGTCCCCTACGGGGCTAATAGTTTTGGCAGCCCAAACTATACGCTTTTTCATGAATATCGTGCCATCGTACCTAAAGGGCGCCGGAGGACATTCCTGCAATATGGTTTCGACATGTTTATTACATAAAACGCTGCTGCCATCGAGGCCTTGTTAGCTCAGTTGGTAGAGCATTAGACTTTTAATCTAAGGGTCAGGAATTCGAGTCCCCTACGGGGCTAATAGTTTTGGCAGCCCAAACTATACGCTTTTTCATGATTATCGTGCCATCGTACCTAAAGGGCGCCGGAGGACATTCCTGCAATATGGTTTCGAAATGTTTATTACATAAACCGCTTCTGCCATCGAGGCCTCGTTAGCTCAGTTGGTAGAGCATTAGACTTTTAATCTAAGGGTCAGGGGTTCGAGTCCCCTACGGGGCTAATAGTTTTGGCAGCCCAAACTATACGCTTTTTCATGAATATCGTGCCATCGTACCTAAAGGGCGCCGGAGGACATTCCTGCACTATGGTTTCGACATGTTTATTACATAAACCGCTTCTGCCATCGAGGCCTCGTTAGCTCAGTTGGTAGAGCATTAGACTTTTAATCTAAGGGTCAGAGGTTCGAGTCCCCTACGGGGCTAATAGTTTTGGCAGCCCAAACTATACGCTTTTTCATGAAGATCGTGCCATCGTACCTAAAGGGCGCCGGAGGACATTCCTGCAATATGGTTTCGACATGTTTATTACATGAACCGCTTCTGCCATCGAGGCCTCGTTAGCTCAGTTGGTAGAGCATTAGACTTTTAATCTAAGGGTCAGGGGTTCGAGTCCCCTACGGGGCTAATAGTTTTGGCAGCCCAAACTATACGCTTTTTCATGAATATCGTGCATCGTACCTAAAGGGCGCCGGAGGACATTCCTGCAATATGGTTTCGACATGTTTATTACATAAAACGCTGCTGCCATCGAGGCCTTGTTAGCTCAGTTGGTAGAGCATTAGACTTTTAATCTAAGGGTCAGGAATTCGAGTCCCCTACGGGGCTAATAGTTTTGGCAGCCCAAACTATACGCTTTTTCATGATTTCGTGCCATCGTACCTAAAGGGCGCCGGAGGACATTCCTGCAATATGGTTTCGACATGTTTATTATATAAACCGCTTCTGCCATCGAGGCCTCGTTAGCTCAGTTGGTAGAGCATTAGACTTTTAATCTAAGGGTCAGGAATTCGAGTCCCCTACGGGGCTAATAGTTTTGGCAGCCCAAACTATACGCTTTTTCATGAATATCGTGCATCGTACCTAAAGGGCGCCGGAGGACATTCCTGCAATATGGTTTCGACATGTTTATTACATAAAACGCTGCTGCCATCGAGGCCTCGTTAGCTCAGTTGGTAGAGCATTAGACTTTTAATCTAAGGGTCAGGGGTTCGAGTCCCCTACGGGGCTAATAGTTTTGGCAGCCCAAACTATACGCTTTTTCATGAATATCGTGCATCGTACCTAAAGGGCGCCGGAGGACATTCCTGCAATATGGTTTCGACATGTTTATTACATAAAACGCTGCTGCCATCGAGGCCTTGTTAGCTCAGTTGGTAGAGCATTAGACTTTTAATCTAAGGGTCAGGAATTCGAGTCCCCTACGGGGCTAATAGTTTTGGCAGCCCAAACTATACGCTTTTTCATGATTTCGTGCCATCGTACCTAAAGGGCGCCGGAGGACATTCCTGCAATATGGTTTCGACATGTTTATTATATAAACCGCTTCTGCCATCGAGGCCTCGTTAGCTCAGTTGGTAGAGCATTAGACTTTTAATCTAAGGGTCAGGAATTCGAGTCCCCTACGGGGCTAATAGTTTTGGCAGCCCAAACTATACGCTTTTTCATGAATATCGTGCATCGTACCTAAAGGGCGCCGGAGGACATTCCTGCAATATGGTTTCGACATGTTTATTACATAAAACGCTGCTGCCATCGAGGCCTCGTTAGCTCAGTTGGTAGAGCATTAGACTTTTAATCTAAGGGTCAGGGGTTCGAGTCCCCTACGGGGCTAATAGTTTTGGCAGCCCAAACTATACGCTTTTTCATGAATATCGTGCCATCGTACCTAAAGGGCGCCGGAGGACATTCCTGCAATATGGTTTCGACATGTTTATTACATGAACCGCTTCTACCATCGAGGCCTCGTTAGCTCAGTTGGTAGAGCATTAGACTTTTAATCTAAGGGTCAGGGGTTCGAGTCCCCTACGGGGCTAATAGTTTTGGCAGCCCAAACTATACGCTTTTTCATGAATATCGTGCCATCGTACCTAAAGGGCGCCGGAGGACATTCCTGCAATATGGTTTCGACATGTTTATTACATAAACCGCTTCTGCCATCGAGGCCTCGTTAGCTCAGTTGGTAGAGCATTAGACTTTTAATCTAAGGGTCAGGGGTTCGAGTCCCCTACGGGGCTAATAGTTTTGGCAGCCCAAACTATACGCTTTTTCATGAATATCGTGCATCGTACCTAAAGGGCGCCGGAGGACATTCCTGCAATATGGTTTCGACATGTTTATTACATAAAACGCTGCTGCCATCGAGGCCTCGTTAGCTCAGTTGGTAGAGCATTAGACTTTTAATCTAAGGGTCAGGAATTCGAGTCCCCTACGGGGCTAATAGTTTTGGCAGCCCAAACTATACGCTTTTTCATGAATATCGTGCATCGTACCTAAAGGGCGCCGGAGGACATTCCTGCAATATGGTTTCGACATGTTTATTACATGAACCGCTTCTGCCATCGAGGCCTCGTTAGCTCAGTTGGGAGAGCATTAGACTTTTAATCTAAGGGTCAGGGGTTCGAGTCCCCTACGGGGCTAATAGTTTTGGCAGCCCAAACTATACGCTTTTTCATGAATATCGTGCCATCGTACCTAAAGGGCGCCGGAGGACATTCCTGCAATATGGTTTCGACATGTTTATTACATAAACCGCTTCTGCCATCGAGGCCTCGTTAGCTCAGTTGGTAGAGCATTAGACTTTTAATCTAAGGGTCAGGAATTCGAGTCCCCTACGGGGCTAATAGTTTTGGCAGCCCAAACTATACGCTTTTTCATGAATATCGTGCATCGTACCTAAAGGGCGCCGGAGGACATTCCTGCAATATGGTTTCGACATGTTTATTACATGAACCGCTTCTGCCATCGAGGCCTCGTTAGCTCAGTTGGTAGAGCATTAGACTTTTAATCTAAGGGTCAGGGGTTCGAGTCCCCTACGGGGCTAATAGTTTTGGCAGCCCAAACTATACGCTTTTTCATGAATATCGTGCATCGTACCTAAAGGGCGCCGGAGGACATTCCTGCAATATGGTTTCGACATGTTTATTACATAAAACGCTGCTGCCATCGAGGCCTTGTTAGCTCAGTTGGTAGAGCATTAGACTTTTAATCTAAGGGTCAGGAATTCGAGTCCCCTACGGGGCTAATAGTTTTGGCAGCCCAAACTATACGCTTTTTCATGATTTCGTGCCATCGTACCTAAAGGGCGCCGGAGGACATTCCTGCAATATGGTTTCGACATGTTTATTATATAAACCGCTTCTGCCATCGAGGCCTCGTTAGCTCAGTTGGTAGAGCATTAGACTTTTAATCTAAGGGTCAGGAATTCGAGTCCCCTACGGGGCTAATAGTTTTGGCAGCCCAAACTATACGCTTTTTCATGAATATCGTGCATCGTACCTAAAGGGCGCCGGAGGACATTCCTGCAATATGGTTTCGACATGTTTATTACATAAAACGCTGCTGCCATCGAGGCCTCGTTAGCTCAGTTGGTAGAGCATTAGACTTTTAATCTAAGGGTCAGGGGTTCGAGTCCCCTACGGGGCTAATAGTTTTGGCAGCCCAAACTATACGCTTTTTCATGAATATCGTGCATCGTACCTAAAGGGCGCCGGAGGACATTCCTGCAATATGGTTTCGACATGTTTATTACATAAAACGCTGCTGCCATCGAGGCCTTGTTAGCTCAGTTGGTAGAGCATTAGACTTTTAATCTAAGGGTCAGGAATTCGAGTCCCCTACGGGGCTAATAGTTTTGGCAGCCCAAACTATACGCTTTTTCATGATTTCGTGCCATCGTACCTAAAGGGCGCCGGAGGACATTCCTGCAATATGGTTTCGACATGTTTATTATATAAACCGCTTCTGCCATCGAGGCCTCGTTAGCTCAGTTGGTAGAGCATTAGACTTTTAATCTAAGGGTCAGGAATTCGAGTCCCCTACGGGGCTAATAGTTTTGGCAGCCCAAACTATACGCTTTTTCATGAATATCGTGCATCGTACCTAAAGGGCGCCGGAGGACATTCCTGCAATATGGTTTCGACATGTTTATTACATAAAACGCTGCTGCCATCGAGGCCTCGTTAGCTCAGTTGGTAGAGCATTAGACTTTTAATCTAAGGGTCAGGGGTTCGAGTCCCCTACGGGGCTAATAGTTTTGGCAGCCCAAACTATACGCTTTTTCATGAATATCGTGCCATCGTACCTAAAGGGCGCCGGAGGACATTCCTGCAATATGGTTTCGACATGTTTATTATATAAACCGCTTCTGCCATCGAGGCCTCGTTAGCTCAGTTGGTAGAGCATTAGACTTTTAATCTAAGGGTCAGGAATTCGAGTCCCCTACGGGGCTAATAGTTTTGGCAGCCCAAACTATACGCTTTTTCATGAATATCGTGCATCGTACCTAAAGGGCGCCGGAGGACATTCCTGCAATATGGTTTCGACATGTTTATTACATAAAACGCTGCTGCCATCGAGGCCTCGTTAGCTCAGTTGGTAGAGCATTAGACTTTTAATCTAAGGGTCAGGGGTTCGAGTCCCCTACGGGGCTAATAGTTTTGGCAGCCCAAACTATACGCTTTTTCATGAATATCGTGCATCGTACCTAAAGGGCGCCGGAGGACATTCCTGCAATATGGTTTCGACATGTTTATTACATAAAACGCTGCTGCCATCGAGGCCTTGTTAGCTCAGTTGGTAGAGCATTAGACTTTTAATCTAAGGGTCAGGAATTCGAGTCCCCTACGGGGCTAATAGTTTTGGCAGCCCAAACTATACGCTTTTTCATGATTTCGTGCCATCGTACCTAAAGGGCGCCGGAGGACATTCCTGCAATATGGTTTCGACATGTTTATTATATAAACCGCTTCTGCCATCGAGGCCTCGTTAGCTCAGTTGGTAGAGCATTAGACTTTTAATCTAAGGGTCAGGAATTCGAGTCCCCTACGGGGCTAATAGTTTTGGCAGCCCAAACTATACGCTTTTTCATGAATATCGTGCATCGTACCTAAAGGGCGCCGGAGGACATTCCTGCAATATGGTTTCGACATGTTTATTACATAAAACGCTGCTGCCATCGAGGCCTCGTTAGCTCAGTTGGTAGAGCATTAGACTTTTAATCTAAGGGTCAGGGGTTCGAGTCCCCTACGGGGCTAATAGTTTTGGCAGCCCAAACTATACGCTTTTTCATGAATATCGTGCCATCGTACCTAAAGGGCGCCGGAGGACATTCCTGCAATATGGTTTCGACATGTTTATTACATAAACCGCTTCTGCCATCGAGGCCTCGTTAGCTCAGTTGGTAGAGCATTAGACTTTTAATCTAAGGGTCAGGGGTTCGAGTCCCCTACGGGGCTAATAGTTTTGGCAGCCCAAACTATACGCTTTTTCATGAATATCGTGCCATCGTACCTAAAGGGCGCCGGAGGACATTCCTGCAATATGGTTTCGACATGTTTATTACATGAACCGCTTCTACCATCGAGGCCTCGTTAGCTCAGTTGGTAGAGCATTAGACTTTTAATCTAAGGGTCAGGGGTTCGAGTCCCCTACGGGGCTAATAGTTTTGGCAGCCCAAACTATACGCTTTTTCATGAATATCGTGCCATCGTACCTAAAGGGCGCCGGAGGACATTCCTGCAATATGGTTTCGACATGTTTATTACATAAACCGCTTCTGCCATCGAGGCCTCGTTAGCTCAGTTGGTAGAGCATTAGACTTTTAATCTAAGGGTCAGGGGTTCGAGTCCCCTACGGGGCTAATAGTTTTGGCAGCCCAAACTATACGCTTTTTCATGAATATCGTGCATCGTACCTAAAGGGCGCCGGAGGACATTCCTGCAATATGGTTTCGACATGTTTATTACATAAAACGCTGCTGCCATCGAGGCCTCGTTAGCTCAGTTGGTAGAGCATTAGACTTTTAATCTAAGGGTCAGGAATTCGAGTCCCCTACGGGGCTAATAGTTTTGGCAGCCCAAACTATACGCTTTTTCATGAATATCGTGCATCGTACCTAAAGGGCGCCGGAGGACATTCCTGCAATATGGTTTCGACATGTTTATTACATGAACCGCTTCTGCCATCGAGGCCTCGTTAGCTCAGTTGGGAGAGCATTAGACTTTTAATCTAAGGGTCAGGGGTTCGAGTCCCCTACGGGGCTAATAGTTTTGGCAGCCCAAACTATACGCTTTTTCATGAATATCGTGCCATCGTACCTAAAGGGCGCCGGAGGACATTCCTGCAATATGGTTTCGACATGTTTATTACATAAACCGCTTCTGCCATCGAGGCCTCGTTAGCTCAGTTGGTAGAGCATTAGACTTTTAATCTAAGGGTCAGGAATTCGAGTCCCCTACGGGGCTAATAGTTTTGGCAGCCCAAACTATACGCTTTTTCATGAATATCGTGCATCGTACCTAAAGGGCGCCGGAGGACATTCCTGCAATATGGTTTCGACATGTTTATTACATAAACCGCTTCTGCCATCGAGGCCTCGTTAGCTCAGTTGGTAGAGCATTAGACTTTTAATCTAAGGGTCAGGGGTTCGAGTAGTCCCCTACGGGGCTAATAGTTTTGGCAGCCCAAACTATACGCTTTTTCATGAATATCGTGCATCGTACCTAAAGGGCGCCGGAGGACATTCCTGCAATATGGTTTCGACATGTTTATTACATAAAACGCTGCTGCCATCGAGGCCTCGTTAGCTCAGTTGGTAGAGCATTAGACTTTTAATCTAAGGGTCAGAGGTTCGAGTCCCCTACGGGGCTAATAGTTTTGGCAGCCCAAACTATACGCTTTTTCATGAAGATCGTGCCATCGTACCTAAAGGGCGCCGGAGGACATTCCTGCAATATGGTTTCGACATGTTTATTACATGAACCGCTTCTGCCATCGAGGCCTCGTTAGCTCAGTTGGTAGAGCATTAGACTTTTAATCTAAGGTTCAGGGGTTCGAGTCCCCTACGGGGCTAATAGTTTTGGCAGCCCAAACTATACGCTTTTTCATGAATATCGTGCCATCGTACCTAAAGGGCGCCGGAGGACATTCCTGCAATATGGTTTCGACATGTTTATTACATGAACCGCTTCTGCCATCGAGGACTCGTTAGCTCAGTTGGTAGAGCATTAGACTTTTAATCTAAGGGTCAGGGGTTCGAGTCCCCTACGGGGCTAATAGTTTTGGCAGCCCAAACTATACGCTTTTTCATGAATATCGTGCCATCGTACCTAAAGGGCGCCGGAGGACATTCCTGCAATATGGTTTCGACATGTTTATTACATGAACCGCTTCTGCCATCGAGGCCTCGTTAGCTCAGTTGGTAGAGCATTAGACTTTTAATCTAAGGGTCAGGGGTTCGAGTCCCCTACGGGGCTAATAGTTTTGGCAGCCCAAACTATACGCTTTTTCATGAATATCGTGCATCGTACCTAAAGGGCGCCGGAGGACATTCCTGCAATATGGTTTCGACATGTTTATTACATAAAACGCTGCTGCCATCGAGGCCTTGTTAGCTCAGTTGGTAGAGCATTAGACTTTTAATCTAAGGGTCAGGAATTCGAGTCCCCTACGGGGCTAATAGTTTTGGCAGCCCAAACTATACGCTTTTTCATGATTATCGTGCCATCGTACCTAAAGGGCGCCGGAGGACATTCCTGCAATATGGTTTCGACATGTTTATTATATAAACCGCTTCTGCCATCGAGGCCTCGTTAGCTCAGTTGGTAGAGCATTAGACTTTTAATCTAAGGGTCAGGAATTCGAGTCCCCTACGGGGCTAATAGTTTTGGCAGCCCAAACTATACGCTTTTTCATGAATATCGTGCATCGTACCTAAAGGGCGCCGGAGGACATTCCTGCAATATGGTTTCGACATGTTTATTACATAAAACGCTGCTGCCATCGAGGCCTCGTTAGCTCAGTTGGTAGAGCATTAGACTTTTAATCTAAGGGTCAGGGGTTCGAGTCCCCTACGGGGCTAATAGTTTTGGCAGCCCAAACTATACGCTTTTTCATGAATATCGTGCCATCGTACCTAAAGGGCGCCGGAGGACATTCCTGCAATATGGTTTCGACATGTTTATTACATGAACCGCTTCTACCATCGAGGCCTCGTTAGCTCAGTTGGTAGAGCATTAGACTTTTAATCTAAGGGTCAGGGGTTCGAGTCCCCTACGGGGCTAATAGTTTTGGCAGCCCAAACTATACGCTTTTTCATGAATATCGTGCCATCGTACCTAAAGGGCGCCGGAGGACATTCCTGCAATATGGTTTCGACATGTTTATTACATAAACCGCTTCTGCCATCGAGGCCTCGTTAGCTCAGTTGGTAGAGCATTAGACTTTTAATCTAAGGGTCAGGGGTTCGAGTCCCCTACGGGGCTAATAGTTTTGGCAGCCCAAACTATACGCTTTTTCATGAATATCGTGCATCGTACCTAAAGGGCGCCGGAGGACATTCCTGCAATATGGTTTCGACATGTTTATTACATGAACCGCTTCTGCCATCGAGGCCTCGTTAGTTCAGTTGGGAGAGCATTAGACTTTTAATCTAAGGGTCAGGGGTTCGAGTCCCCTACGGGGCTAATAGTTTTGGCAGCCCAAACTATACGCTTTTTCATGAATATCGTGCCATCGTACCTAAAGGGCGCCGGAGGACATTCCTGCAATATGGTTTCGACATGTTTATTACATAAACCGCTTCTGCCATCGAGGCCTCGTTAGCTCAGTTGGTAGAGCATTAGACTTTTAATCTAAGGGTCAGGAATTCGAGTCCCCTACGGGGCTAATAGTTTTGGCAGCCCAAACTATACGCTTTTTCATGAATATCGTGCATCGTACCTAAAGGGCGCCGGAGGACATTCCTGCAATATGGTTTCGACATGTTTATTACATAAACCGCTTCTGCCATCGAGGCCTCGTTAGCTCAGTTGGTAGAGCATTAGACTTTTAATCTAAGGGTCAGGGGTTCGAGTAGTCCCCTACGGGGCTAATAGTTTTGGCAGCCCAAACTATACGCTTTTTCATGAATATCGTGCATCGTACCTAAAGGGCGCCGGAGGACATTCCTGCAATATGGTTTCGACATGTTTATTACATAAAACGCTGCTGCCATCGAGGCCTCGTTAGCTCAGTTGGTAGAGCATTAGACTTTTAATCTAAGGGTCAGGAATTCGAGTCCCCTACGGGGCTAATAGTTTTGGCAGCCCAAACTATACGCTTTTTCATGAATATCGTGCATCGTACCTAAAGGGCGCCGGAGGACATTCCTGCAATATGGTTTCGACATGTTTATTACATGAACCGCTTCTGCCATCGAGGCCTCGTTAGCTCAGTTGGGAGAGCATTAGACTTTTAATCTAAGGGTCAGGGGTTCGAGTCCCCTACGGGGCTAATAGTTTTGGCAGCCCAAACTATACGCTTTTTCATGAATATCGTGCCATCGTACCTAAAGGGCGCCGGAGGACATTCCTGCAATATGGTTTCGACATGTTTATTACATAAACCGCTTCTGCCATCGAGGCCTCGTTAGCTCAGTTGGTAGAGCATTAGACTTTTAATCTAAGGGTCAGAGGTTCGAGTCCCCTACGGGGCTAATAGTTTTGGCAGCCCAAACTATACGCTTTTTCATGAAGATCGTGCCATCGTACCTAAAGGGCGCCGGAGGACATTCCTGCAATATGGTTTCGACATGTTTATTACATGAACCGCTTCTGCCATCGAGGCCTCGTTAGCTCAGTTGGTAGAGCATTAGACTTTTAATCTAAGGTTCAGGGGTTCGAGTCCCCTACGGGGCTAATAGTTTTGGCAGCCCAAACTATACGCTTTTTCATGAATATCGTGCCATCGTACCTAAAGGGCGCCGGAGGACATTCCTGCAATATGGTTTCGACATGTTTATTACATAAAACGCTGCTGCCATCGAGGCCTCGTTAGCTCAGTTGGTAGAGCATTAGACTTTTAATCTAAGGGTCAGGGGTTCGAGTCCCCTACGGGGCTAATAGTTTTGGCAGCCCAAACTATACGCTTTTTCATGAATATCGTGCCATCGTACCTAAAGGGCGCCGGAGGACATTCCTGCAATATGGTTTCGACATGTTTATTACATGAACCGCTTCTGCCATCGAGGACTCGTTAGCTCAGTTGGTAGAGCATTAGACTTTTAATCTAAGGGTCAGGGGTTCGAGTCCCCTACGGGGCTAATAGTTTTGGCAGCCCAAACTATACGCTTTTTCATGAATATCGTGCATCGTACCTAAAGGGCGCCGGAGGACATTCCTGCAATATGGTTTCGACATGTTTATTACATAAAACGCTGCTGCCATCGAGGCCTCGTTAGCTCAGTTGGTAGAGCATTAGACTTTTAATCTAAGGGTCAGGGGTTCGAGTCCCCTACGGGGCTAATAGTTTTGGCAGCCCAAACTATACGCTTTTTCATGATTATCGTGCCATCGTACCTAAAGGGCGCCGGAGGACATTCCTGCAATATGGTTTCGACATGTTTATTACATAAAACGCTGCTGCCATCGAGGTCTCGTTAGCTCAGTTGGTAGAGCATTAGACTTTTAATCTAAAGGTCAGGGGTTCGAGTCCCCTACGGTGCTAATAGTTTTGGCAGCCCAAACTATACGCTTTTTCATGAATATCGTGCCATCGTACCTAAAGGGCGCCGGAGGACATTCCTGCAATATGGTTTCGACATGTTTATTACATAAACCGCTTCTGCCATCGAGGCCTCGTTAGCTCAGTTGGTAGAGCATTAGACTTTTAATCTAAGGGTCAGGGGTTCGAGTCCCCTACGGGGCTAATAGTTTTGGCAGCCCAAACTATACGCTTTTTCATGAATATCGTGCATCGTACCTAAAGGGCGCCGGAGGACATTCCTGCAATATGGTTTCGACATGTTTATTACATAAACCGCTTCTGCCATCGAGGCCTCGTTAGCTCAGTTGGTAGAGCATTAGACTTTTAATCTAAGGGTCAGGGGTTCGAGTCCCCTACGGGGCTAATAGTTTTGGCAGCCCAAACTATACGCTTTTTCATGAATATCGTGCCATCGTACCTAAAGGGCGCCGGAGGACATTCCTGCACTATGGTTTCGACATGTTTATTACATAAACCGCTTCTGCCATCGAGGCCTCGTTAGCTCAGTTGGTAGAGCATTAGACTTTTAATCTAAGGTTCAGGGGTTCGAGTCCCCTACGGGGCTAATAGTTTTGGCAGCCCAAACTATACGCTTTTTCATGAATATCGTGCATCGTACCTAAAGGGCGCCGGAGGACATTCCTGCAATATGGTTTCGACATGTTTATTACATAAAACGCTGCTGCCATCGAGGTCTCGTTAGCTCAGTTGGTAGAGCATTAGACTTTTAATCTAAGGGTCAGGGGTTCGAGTCCCCTACGGTGCTAATAGTTTTGGCAGCCCAAACTATACGCTTTTTCATGAATATCGTGCCATCGTACCTAAAGGGCGCCGGAGGACATTCCTGCAATATGGTTTCGACATGTTTATTACATAAACCGCTTCTGCCATCGAGGCCTCGTTAGCTCAGTTGGTAGAGCATTAGACTTTTAATCTAAGGGTCAGGGGTTCGAGTCCCCTACGGGGCTAATAGTTTTGGCAGCCCAAACTATACGCTTTTTCATGCATATCGTGCATCGTACCTAAAGGGCGCCGGAGGACATTCCTGCAATATGGTTTCGACATGTTTATTACATAAAACGCTGCTGCCATCGAGGCCTCGTTAGCTCAGTTGGTAGAGCATTAGACTTTTAATCTAAGGGTCAGGGGTTCGAGTCCCCTACGGGGCTAATAGTTTTGGCAGCCCAAACTATACGCTTTTTCATGATTATCGTGCCATCGTACCTAAAGGGCGCCGGAGGACATTCCTGCAATATGGTTTCGACATGTTTATTACATAAACCGCTTCTGCCATCGAGGCCTCGTTAGCTCAGTTGGTAGAGCATTAGACTTTTAATCTAAGGGTCAGGGGTTCGAGTCCCCTACGGGGCTAATAGTTTTGGCAGCCCAAACTATACGCTTTTTCATGAATATCGTGCATCGTACCTAAAGGGCGCCGGAGGACATTCCTGCAATATGGTTTCGACATGTTTGTTACATAAAACGCTGCTGCCATCGAGGTCTCGTTAGCTCAGTTGGTAGAGCATTAGACTTTTAATCTAAGGGTCAGGGGTTCGAGTCCCCTACGGTGCTAATAGTTTTGGCAGCCCAAACTATACGCTTTTTCATGAATATCGTGCCATCGTACCTAAAGGGCGCCGGAGGACATTCCTGCAATATGGTTTCGACATGTTTATTACATAAACCGCTTCTGCCATCGAGGCCTCGTTAGCTCAGTTGGTAGAGCATTAGACTTTTAATCTAAGGGTCAGGGGTTCGAGTCCCCTACGGGGCTAATAGTTTTGGCAGCCCAAACTATACGCTTTTTCATGAATATCGTGCCATCGTACCTAAAGGGCGCCGGAGGACATTCCTGCAATATGGTTTCGACATGTTTATTACATGAACCGCTTCTGCCATCGAGGCCTCGTTAGCTCAGTTGGTAGAGCATTAGACTTTTAATCTAAGGGTCAGGGGTTCGAGTCCCCTACGGGGCTAATAGTTTTGGCAGCCCAAACTATACGCTTTTTCATGAATATCGTGCATCGTACCTAAAGGGCGCCGGAGGACATTCCTGCAATATGGTTTCGACATGTTTATTACATAAACCGCTTCTGCCATCGAGGCCTCGTTAGCTCAGTTGGTAGAGCATTAGACTTTTAATCTAAGAGTCAGGGGTTCGAGTCCCCTACGGGGCTAATAGTTTTGGCAGCCCAAACTATACGCTTTTTCATGAATATCGTGCCATCGTACCTAAAGGGCGCCGGAGGACATTCCTGCACTATGGTTTCGACATGTTTATTACATAAACCGCTTCTGCCATCGAGGCCTCGTTAGCTCAGTTGGTAGAGCATTAGACTTTTAATCTAAGGGTCAGAGGTTCGAGTCCCCTACGGGGCTAATAGTTTTGGCAGCCCAAACTATACGCTTTTTCATGAAGATCGTGCCATCGTACCTAAAGGGCGCCGGAGGACATTCCTGCAATATGGTTTCGACATGTTTATTACATAAAACGCTGCTGCCATCGAGGTCTCGTTAGCTCAGTTGGTAGAGCATTAGACTTTTAATCTAAGGGTCAGGGGTTCGAGTCCCCTACGGTGCTAATAGTTTTGGCAGCCCAAACTATACGCTTTTTCATGAATATCGTGCCATCGTACCTAAAGGGCGCCGGAGGACATTCCTGCAATATGGTTTCGACATGTTTATTACATAAACCGCTTCTGCCATCGAGGCCTCGTTAGCTCAGTTGGTAGAGCATTAGACTTTTAATCTAAGGGTCAGGGGTTCGAGTCCCCTACGGGGCTAATAGTTTTGGCAGCCCAAACTATACGCTTTTTCATGAATATCGTGCATCGTACCTAAAGGGCGCCGGAGGACATTCCTGCAATATGGTTTCGACATGTTTATTACATAAAACGCTGCTGCCATCGAGGCCTCGTTAGCTCAGTTGGTAGAGCATTAGACTTTTAATCTAAGGGTCAGGGGTTCGAGTCCCCTACGGGGCTAATAGTTTTGGCAGCCCAAACTATACGCTTTTTCATGATTATCGTGCCATCGTACCTAAAGGGCGCCGGAGGACATTCCTGCAATATGGTTTCGACATGTTTATTACATAAACCGCTTCTGCCATCGAGGCCTCGTTAGCTCAGTTGGTAGAGCATTAGACTTTTAATCTAAGGGTCAGGGGTTCGAGTCCCCTACGGGGCTAATAGTTTTGGCAGCCCAAACTATACGCTTTTTCATGAATATCGTGCATCGTACCTAAAGGGCGCCGGAGGACATTCCTGCAATATGGTTTCGACATGTTTGTTACATAAAACGCTGCTGCCATCGAGGTCTCGTTAGCTCAGTTGGTAGAGCATTAGACTTTTAATCTAAGGGTCAGGGGTTCGAGTCCCCTACGGTGCTAATAGTTTTGGCAGCCCAAACTATACGCTTTTTCATGAATATCGTGCATCGTACCTAAAGGGCGCCGGAGGACATTCCTGCAATATGGTTTCGACATGTTTATTACATAAAACGCTGCTGCCATCGAGGCCTCGTTAGCTCAGTTGGTAGAGCATTAGACTTTTAATCTAAGGGTCAGGGGTTCGAGTCCCCTACGGGGCTAATAGTTTTGGCAGCCCAAACTATACGCTTTTTCATGAATATCGTGCATCGTACCTAAAGGGCGCCGGAGGACATTCCTGCAATATGGTTTCGACATGTTTATTACATAAAACGCTGCTGCCATCGAGGCCTCGTTAGCTCAGTTGGTAGAGCATTAGACTTTTAATCTAAGGGTCAGGGGTTCGAGTCCCCTACGGGGCTAATAGTTTTGGCAGCCCAAACTATACGCTTTTTCATGATTATCGTGCCATCGTACCTAAAGGGCGCCGGAGGACATTCCTGCAATATGGTTTCGACATGTTTATTACATAAACCGCTTCTGCCATCGAGGCCTCGTTAGCTCAGTTGGTAGAGCATTAGACTTTTAATCTAAGGGTCAGGGGTTCGAGTCCCCTACGGGGCTAATAGTTTTGGCAGCCCAAACTATACGCTTTTTCATGAATATCGTGCATCGTACCTAAAGGGCGCCGGAGGACATTCCTGCAATATGGTTTCGACATGTTTGTTACATAAAACGCTGCTGCCATCGAGGTCTCGTTAGCTCAGTTGGTAGAGCATTAGACTTTTAATCTAAGGGTCAGGGGTTCGAGTCCCCTACGGTGCTAATAGTTTTGGCAGCCCAAACTATACGCTTTTTCATGAATATCGTGCATCGTACCTAAAGGGCGCCGGAGGACATTCCTGCAATATGGTTTCGACATGTTTATTACATAAAACGCTGCTGCCATCGAGGCCTCGTTAGCTCAGTTGGTAGAGCATTAGACTTTTAATCTAAGGGTCAGGGGTTCGAGTCCCCTACGGGGCTAATAGTTTTGGCAGCCCAAACTATACGCTTTTTCATGATTATCGTGCCATCGTACCTAAAGGGCGCCGGAGGACATTCCTGCAATATGGTTTCGACATGTTTATTACATAAAACGCTGCTGCCATCGAGGTCTCGTTAGCTCAGTTGGTAGAGCATTAGACTTTTAATCTAAGGGTCAGGGGTTCGAGTCCCCTACGGGGCTAATAGTTTTGGCAGCCCAAACTATACGCTTTTTCATGAATATCGTGCCATCGTACCTAAAGGGCGCCGGAGGACATTCCTGCAATATGGTTTCGACATGTTTATTACATAAACCGCTTCTGCCATCGAGGCCTCGTTAGCTCAGTTGGTAGAGCATTAGACTTTTAATCTAAGGGTCAGGGGTTCGAGTCCCCTACGGGGCTAATAGTTTTGGCAGCCCAAACTATACGCTTTTTCATGAATATCGTGCCATCGTACCTAAAGGGCGCCGGAGGACATTCCTGCAATATGGTGACATGTTTATTACATAAAACGCTGCTGCCATCGAGGCCTCGTTAGCTCAGTTGGTAGAGCATTAGACTTTTAATCTAAGGGTCAGGAATTCGAGTCCCCTACGGGGCTAATAGTTTTGGCAGCCCAAACTATACGCTTTTTCATGAATATCGTGCCATCGTACCTAAAGGGCGCCGGAGGACATTCCTGCAATATGGTTTCGACATGTTTATTACATAAACCGCTTCTGCCATCGAGGCCTCGTTAGCTCAGTTGGTAGAGCATTAGACTTTTAATCTAAGGGTCAGGGGTTCGAGTCCCCTACGGGGCTAATAGTTTTGGCAGCCCAAACTATACGCTTTTTCATGAATATCGTGCCATCGTACCTAAAGGGCGCCGGAGGACATTCCTGCAATATGGTTTCGACATGTTTATTACATAAAACGCTGCTGCCATCGAGGTCTCGTTAGCTCAGTTGGTAGAGCATTAGACTTTTAATCTAAGGGTCAGGGGTTCGAGTCCCCTACGGGGCTAATAGTTTTGGCAGCCCAAACTATACGCTTTTTCATGAATATCGTGCCATCGTACCTAAAGGGCGCCGGAGGACATTCCTGCAATATGGTTTCGACATGTTTATTACATAAACCGCTTCTGCCATCGAGGCCTCGTTAGCTCAGTTGGTAGAGCATTAGACTTTTAATCTAAGGGTCTGGGGTTCGAGTCCCCTACGGGGCTAATAGTTTTGGCAGCCCAAACTATACGCTTTTTCATGAATATCGTGCCATCGTACCTAAAGGGCGCCGGAGGACATTCCTGCAATATGGTGACATGTTTATTACATAAAACGCTGCTGCCATCGAGGCCTCGTTAGCTCAGTTGGTAGAGCATTAGACTTTTAATCTAAGGGTCAGGAATTCGAGTCCCCTACGGGGCTAATAGTTTTGGCAGCCCAAACTATACGCTTTTTCATGAATATCGTGCCATCGTACCTAAAGGGCGCCGGAGGACATTCCTGCAATATGGTTTCGACATGTTTATTACATAAACCGCTTCTGCCATCGAGGCCTCGTTAGCTCAGTTGGTAGAGCATTAGACTTTTAATCTAAGGGTCAGGGGTTCGAGTCCCCTACGGGGCTAATAGTTTTGGCAGCCCAAACTATACGCTTTTTCATGAATATCGTGCCATCGTACCTAAAGGGCGCCGGAGGACATTCCTGCAATATGGTTTCGACATGTTTATTACATAAACCGCTTCTGCCATCGAGGCCTCGTTAGCTCAGTTGGTAGAGCATTAGACTTTTAATCTAAGGGTCAGGGGTTCGAGTCCCCTACGGGGCTAATAGTTTTGGCAGCCCAAACTATACGCTTTTTCATGAATATCGTGCCATCGTACCTAAAGGGCGCCGGAGGACATTCCTGCAATATGGTTTCGACATGTTTATTACATAAACCGCTTCCGCCATCGAGGCCTCGTTAGCTCAGTTGGTAGAGCATTAGACTTTTAATCTAAGGGTCAGGGGTTCGAGTCCCCTACGGGGCTAATGGTTTTGGCAGCCCAAACTATACGCTTTTTCATGAATATCGTGCCATCGTACCTAAAGGGCGCCGGAGGACATTCCTGCAATATGGTTTCGACATGTTTATTACATAAAACGCTGCTGCCATCGAGGCCTCGTTAGCTCAGTTGGTAGAGCATTAGACTTTTAATCTAAGGGTCAGGAATTCGAGTCCCCTACGGGGCTAATAGTTTTGGCAGCCCAAACTATACGCTTTTTCATGAATATCGTGCCATCGTACCTAAAGGGCGCCGGAGGACATTCCTGCAATATGGTTTCGACATGTTTATTACATAAACCGCTTCTGCCATCGAGGCCTCGTTAGCTCAGTTGGTAGAGCATTAGACTTTTAATCTAAGGGTCAGGGGTTCGAGTCCCCTACGGGGCTAATAGTTTTGGCAGCCCAAACTATACGCTTTTTCATGAATATCGTGCCATCGTACCTAAAGGGCGCCGGAGGACATTCCTGCAATATGGTTTCGACATGTTTATTACATAAACCGCTTCTGCCATCGAGGCCTCGTTAGCTCAGTTGGTAGAGCATTAGACTTTTAATCTAAGGGTCAGGGGTTCGAGTCCCCTACGGGGCTAATAGTTTTGGCAGCCCAAACTATACGCTTTTTCATGAATATCGTGCCATCGTACCTAAAGGGCGCCGGAGGACATTCCTGCAATATGGTTTCGACATGTTTATTACATAAACCGCTTCCGCCATCGAGGCCTCGTTAGCTCAGTTGGTAGAGCATTAGACTTTTAATCTAAGGGTCAGGGATTCGAGTCCCCTAAGGGGCTAATAGTTTTGGCAGCCCAAACTATACGCTTTTTCATGAATATCGTGCATCGCACCTAAAGGGCGCCGGAGGACATTCCTGCAATATGGTTTCGACATGTTTATTACATAAAACGCTGCTGCCATCGAGGCCTCGTTAGCTCAGTTGGTAGAGCATTAGACTTTTAATCTAAGGGTCAGGGGTTCGAGTCCCCTACGGGGCTAATAGTTTTGGCAGCCCAAACTATACGCTTTTTCATGAATATCGTGCCATCGTACCTAAAGGGCGCCGGAGGACATTCCTGCAATATGGTTTCGACATGTTTATTACATAAACCGCTTCTGCCATCGAGGCCTCGTTAGCTCAGTTGGTAGAGCATTAGACTTTTAATCTAAGGGTCAGGGGTTCGAGTCCCCTACGGGGCTAATAGTTTTGGCAGCCCAAACTATACGCTTTTTCATGAATATCGTGCCATCGTACCTAAAGGGCGCCGGAGGACATTCCTGCAATATGGTTTCGACATGTTTATTACATAAACCGCTTCCGCCATCGAGGCCTCGTTAGCTCAGTTGGTAGAGCATTAGACTTTTAATCTAAGGGTCAGGGATTCGAGTCCCCTAAGGGGCTAATAGTTTTGGCAGCCCAAACTATACGCTTTTTCATGAATATCGTGCATCGCACCTAAAGGGCGCCGGAGGACATTCCTGCAATATGGTTTCGACATGTTTATTACATAAAACGCTGCTGCCATCGAGGCCTCGTTAGCTCAGTTGGTAGAGCATTAGACTTTTAATCTAAGGGTCAGGGGTTCGAGTCCCCTACGGGGCTAATAGTTTTGGCAGCCCAAACTATACGCTTTTTCATGAATATCGTGCCATCGTACCTAAAGGGCGCCGGAGGACATTCCTGCAATATGGTTTCGACATGTTTATTACATAAACCGCTTCCGCCATCGAGGCCTCGTTAGCTCAGTTGGTAGAGCATTAGACTTTTAATCTAAGGGTCAGGGATTCGAGTCCCCTAAGGGGCTAATAGTTTTGGCAGCCCAAACTATACGCTTTTTCATGAATATCGTGCATCGCACCTAAAGGGCGCCGGAGGACATTCCTGCAATATGGTTTCGACATGTTTATTACATAAAACGCTGCTGCCATCGAGGCCTCGTTAGCTCAGTTGGTAGAGCATTAGACTTTTAATCTAAGGGTCAGGGGTTCGAGTCCCCTACGGGGCTAATAGTTTTGGCAGCCCAAACTATACGCTTTTTCATGAATATCGTGCCATCGTACCTAAAGGGCGCCGGAGGACATTCCTGCAATATGGTTTCGACATGTTTATTACATAAACCGCTTCCGCCATCGAGGCCTCGTTAGCTCAGTTGGTAGAGCATTAGACTTTTAATCTAAGGGTCAGGGATTCGAGTCCCCTAAGGGGCTAATAGTTTTGGCAGCCCAAACTATACGCTTTTTCATGAATATCGTGCATCGTACCTAAAGGGCGCCGGAGGACATTCCTGCAATATGGTTTCGACACGTTTATTACATAAAACGCTGCTGCCATCGAGGCCTCGTTAGCTCAGTTGGTAGAGCATTAGACTTTTAATCTAAGGGTCAGGGGTTCGAGTCCCCTACGGGGCTAATAGTTCTGGCAGCCCAAACTATACGCTTTTTCATGAATATCGTGCCATCGTACCTAAAGGGCGCCGGAGGACATTCCTGCAATATGGTTTCGACATGTTTATTACATAAACCGCTTCTGCCATCGAGGCCTCGTTAGCTCAATTGGTAGAGCATTAGACTTTTAATCTAAGGGTCAGGGGTTCGAGTCCCCTACGGGGCTAATAGTTTTGGCAGCCCAAACTATACGCTTTTTCATGAATATCGTGCCATCGTACCTAAAGGGCGCCGGAGGACATTCCTGCAATATGGTTTCGACATGTTTATTACATAAACCGCTTCTGCCATCGAGCCCTCGTTAGCTCAGTTGGTAGAGCATTAGACTTTTAATCTAAGGGTCAGGGGTTCGAGTCCCCTACGGGGCTAATAGTTTTGGCAGCCCAAACTATACGCTTTTTCATGAATATCGTGCCATCGTACCTAAAGGGCGCCGGAGGACATTCCTGCAATATGGTTTCGACATGTTTATTACATAAACCGCTTCCGCCATCGAGGCCTCGTTAGCTCAGTTGGTAGAGCATTAGACTTTTAATCTAAGGGTCAGGGGTTCGAGTCCCCTACGGGGCTAATAGTTCTGGCAGCCCAAACTATACGCTTTTTCATGAATATCGTGCCATCGTACCTAAAGGGCGCCGGAGGACATTCCTGCAATATGGTTTCGACATGTTTATTACATAAACCGCTTCTGCCATCGAGGCCTCGTTAGCTCAGTTGGTAGAGCATTAGACTTTTAATCTAAGGGTCAGGGGTTCGAGTCCCCTACGGGGCTAATAGTTTTGGCAGCCCAAACTATACGCTTTTTCATGAATATCGTGCCATCGTACCTAAAGGGCGCCGGAGGACATTCCTGCAATATGGTTTCGACATGTTTACTACATAAACCGCTTCTGCCATCGAGGCCTCGTTAGCTCAGTTGGTAGAGCATTAGACTTTTAATCTAAGGGTCAGGGGTTCGAATCCCCTAAGGGGCTAATAGTTTTGGCAGCCCAAACTATACGCTTTTTCATGAATATCGTGCATCGTACCTAAAGGGCGCCGGAGGACATTCCTGCAATATGGTTTCGACATGTTTATTACATAAAACGCTGCTGCCATCGAGGCCTCGTTAGCTCAGTTGGTAGAGCATTAGACTTTTAATCTAAGGGTCAGGGGTTCGAGTCCCCTACGGGGCTAATAGTTCTGGCAGCCCAAACTATACGCTTTTTCATGAATATCGTGCCATCGTACCTAAAGGGCGCCGGAGGACATTCCTGCAATATGGTTTCGACATGTTTATTACATAAACCGCTTCCGCCATCGAGGCCTCGTTAGCTCAGTTGGTAGAGCATTAGACTTTTAATCTAAGGGTCAGGGATTCGAGTCCCCTACGGGGCTAATAGTTTTGGCAGCCCAAACTATACGCTTTTTCATGAATATCGTGCCATCGTACCTAAAGGGCGCCGGAGGACATTCCTGCAATATGGTTTCGACATGTTTACTACATAAACCGCTTCTGCCATCGAGGCCTCGTTAGCTCAGTTGGTAGAGCATTAGACTTTTAATCTAAGGGTCAGGGGTTCGAATCCCCTAAGGGGCTAATAGTTTTGGCAGCCCAAACTATACGCTTTTTCATGAATATCGTGCATCGTACCTAAAGGGCGCCGGAGGACATTCCTGCAATATGGTTTCGACATGTTTATTACATAAAACGCTGCTGCCATCGAGGCCTCGTTAGCTCAGTTGGTAGAGCATTAGACTTTTAATCTAAGGGTCAGGGGTTCGAGTCCCCTACGGGGCTAATAGTTCTGGCAGCCCAAACTATACGCTTTTTCATGAATATCGTGCCATCGTACCTAAAGGGCGCCGTAGGACATTCCTGCAATATGGTTTCGACATGTTTATTACATAAACCGCTTCTGCCATCGAGGCCTCGTTAGCTCAGTTGGTAGAGCATTAGACTTTTAATCTAAGGGTCAGGGGTTCGAGTCCCCTACGGGGCTAATAGTTTTGGCAGCCCAAACTATACGCTTTTTCATGAATATCGTGCCATCGTACCTAAAGGGCGCCGGAGGACATTCCTGCAATATGGTTTCGACATGTTTATTACATAAACCGCTTCCGCCATCGAGGCCTCGTTAGCTCAGTTGGTAGAGCATTAGACTTTTAATCTAAGGGTCAGGGATTCGAGTCCCCTACGGGGCTAATAGTTTTGGCAGCCCAAACTATACGCTTTTTCATGAATATCGTGCCATCGTACCTAAAGGGCGCCGGAGGACATTCCTGCAATATGGTTTCGACATGTTTATTACATAAACCGCTTCTGCCATCGAGGCCTCGTTAGCTCAGTTGGTAGAGCATTAGACTTTTAATCTAAGGGTCAGGGGTTCGAGTCCCCTAAGGGGCTAATAGTTTTGGCAGCCCAAACTATACGCTTTTTCATGAATATCGTGCATCGTACCTAAAGGGCGCCGGAGGACATTCCTGCAATATGGTTTCGACATGTTTATTACATAAAACGCTGCTGCCATCGAGGCCTCGTTAGCTCAGTTGGTAGAGCATTAGACTTTTAATCTAAGGGTCAGGGGTTCGAGTCCCCTACGGGGCTAATAGTTCTGGCAGCCCAAACTATACGCTTTTTCATGAATATCGTGCCATCGTACCTAAAGGGCGCCGGAGGACATTCCTGCAATATGGTTTCGACATGTTTATTACATAAACCGCTTCTGCCATCGAGGCCTCGTTAGCTCAGTTGGTAGAGCATTAGACTTTCAATCTAAGGGTCAGGGGTTCGAGTCCCCTACGGGGCTAATAGTTTTGGCAGCCCAAACTATACGCTTTTTCATGAATATCGTGCCATCGTACCTAAAGGGCGCCGGAGGACATTCCTGCAATATGGTTTCGACATGTTTATTACATAAACCGCTTCCGCCATCGAGGCCTCGTTAGCTCAGTTGGTAGAGCATTAGACTTTTAATCTAAGGGTCAGGGATTCGAGTCCCCTAAGGGGCTAATAGTTTTGGCAGCCCAAACTATACGCTTTTTCATGAATATCGTGCATCGTACCTAAAGGGCGCCGGAGGACATTCCTGCAATATGGTTTCGACATGTTTATTACATAAAACGCTGCTGCCATCGAGGCCTCGTTAGCTCAGTTGGTAGAGCATTAGACTTTTAATCTAAGGGTCAGGGGTTCGAGTCCCCTACGGGGCTAATAGTTCTGGCAGCCCAAACTATACGCTTTTTCATGAATATCGTGCCATCGTACTTAAAGGGCGCCGGAGGACATTCCTGCAATATGGTTTCGACATGTTTATTACATAAACCGCTTCTGCCATCGAGGCCTCGTTAGCTCAGTTGGTAGAGCATTAGACTTTTAATCTAAGGGTCAGGGGTTCGAGTCCCCTACGGGGCTAATAGTTTTGGCAGCCCAAACTATACGCTTTTTCATGAATATCGTGCATCGTACCTAAAGGGCGCCGGAGGACATTCCTGCAATATGGTTTCGACATGTTTATTACATAAAACGCTGCTGCCATCGAGGCCTCGTTAGCTCAGTTGGTAGAGCATTAGACTTTTAATCTAAGGGTCAGGGGTTCGAGTCCCCTACGGGGCTAATAGTTTTGGCAGCCCAAACTATACGCTTTTTCATGAATATCGTGCCATCGTACCTAAAGGGCGCCGGAGGACATTCCTGCAATATGGTTTCGACATGTTTATTACATAAACCGCTTCCGCCATCGAGGCCTCGTTAGCTCAGTTGGTAGAGCATTAGACTTTTAATCTAAGGGTCAGGGATTCGAGTCCCCTAAGGGGCTAATAGTTTTGGCAGCCCAAACTATACGCTTTTTCATGAATATCGTGCATCGTACCTAAAGGGCGCCGGAGGACATTCCTGCAATATGGTTTCGACATGTTTATTACATAAAACGCTGCTGCCATCGAGGCCTCGTTAGCTCAGTTGGTAGAGCATTAGACTTTTAATCTAAGGGTCAGGGGTTCGAGTCCCCTACGGGGCTAATAGTTTTGGCAGCCCAAACTATACGCTTTTTCATGAATATCGTGCCATCGTACTTAAAGGGCGCCGGAGGACATTCCTGCAATATGGTTTCGACATGTTTATTACATAAACCGCTTCTGCCATCGAGGCCTCGTTAGCTCAGTTGGTAGAGCATTAGACTTTTAATCTAAGGGTCAGGGGTTCGAGTCCCCTACGGGGCTAATAGTTTTGGCAGCCCAAACTATACGCTTTTTCATGAATATCGTGCATCGTACCTAAAGGGCGCCGGAGGACATTCCTGCAATATGGTTTCGACATGTTTATTACATAAAACGCTGCTGCCATCGAGGCCTCGTTAGCTCAGTTGGTAGAGCATTAGACTTTTAATCTAAGGGTCAGGGGTTCGAGTCCCCTACGGGGCTAATAGTTCTGGCAGCCCAAACTATACGCTTTTTCATGAATATCGTGCCATCGTACCTAAAGGGCGCCGGAGGACATTCCTGCAATATGGTTTCGACATGTTTATTACATGAACCGCTTCTGCCATCGAGGCCTCGTTAGCTCAGTTGGTAGAGCATTAGACTTTTAATCTAAGGGTCAGGGGTTCGAGTCCCCTAAGGGGCTAATAGTTTTGGCAGCCCAAACTATACGCTTTTTCATGAATATCGTGCATCGTACCTAAAGGGCGCCGGAGGACATTCCTGCAATATGGTTTCGACATGTTTATTACATAAAACGCTGCTGCCATCGAGGCCTCGTTAGCTCAGTTGGTAGAGCATTAGACTTTTAATCTAAGGGTCAGGGGTTCGAGTCCCCTACGGGGCTAATAGTTCTGGCAGCCCAAACTATACGCTTTTTCATGAATATCGTGCCATCGTACCTAAAGGGCGCCGGAGGACATTCCTGCAATATGGTTTCGACATGTTTATTACATAAACCGCTTCTGCCATCGAGGCCTCGTTAGCTCAGTTGGTAGAGCATTAGACTTTCAATCTAAGGGTCAGGGGTTCGAGTCCCCTACGGGGCCAATAGTTTTGGCAGCCCAAACTATACGCTTTTTCATGAATATCGTGCCATCGTACCTAAAGGGCGCCGGAGGACATTCCTGCAATATGGTTTCGACATGTTTATTACATAAACCGCTTCCGCCATCGAGGCCTCGTTAGCTCAGTTGGTAGAGCATTAGACTTTTAATCTAAGGGTCAGGGATTCGAGTCCCCTAAGGGGCTAATAGTTTTGGCAGCCCAAACTATACGCTTTTTCATGAATATCGTGCATCGTACCTAAAGGGCGCCGGAGGACATTCCTGCAATATGGTTTCGACATGTTTATTACATAAAACGCTGCTGCCATCGAGGCCTCGTTAGCTCAGTTGGTAGAGCATTAGACTTTTAATCTAAGGGTCAGGGGTTCGAGTCCCCTACGGGGCTAATAGTTCTGGCAGCCCAAACTATACGCTTTTTCATGAATATCGTGCCATCGTACTTAAAGGGCGCCGGAGGACATTCCTGCAATATGGTTTCGACATGTTTATTACATAAACCGCTTCTGCCATCGAGGCCTCGTTAGCTCAGTTGGTAGAGCATTAGACTTTTAATCTAAGGGTCAGGGGTTCGAGTCCCCTACGGGGCTAATAGTTTTGGCAGCCCAAACTATACGCTTTTTCATGAATATCGTGCATCGTACCTAAAGGGCGCCGGAGGACATTCCTGCAATATGGTTTCGACATGTTTATTACATAAAACGCTGCTGCCATCGAGGCCTCGTTAGCTCAGTTGGTAGAGCATTAGACTTTTAATCTAAGGGTCAGGGGTTCGAGTCCCCTACGGGGCTAATAGTTTTGGCAGCCCAAACTATACGCTTTTTCATGAATATCGTGCCATCGTACCTAAAGGGCGCCGGAGGACATTCCTGCAATATGGTTTCGACATGTTTATTACATAAACCGCTTCCGCCATCGAGGCCTCGTTAGCTCAGTTGGTAGAGCATTAGACTTTTAATCTAAGGGTCAGGGATTCGAGTCCCCTAAGGGGCTAATAGTTTTGGCAGCCCAAACTATACGCTTTTTCATGAATATCGTGCATCGTACCTAAAGGGCGCCGGAGGACATTCCTGCAATATGGTTTCGACATGTTTATTACATAAAACGCTGCTGCCATCGAGGCCTCGTTAGCTCAGTTGGTAGAGCATTAGACTTTTAATCTAAGGGTCAGGGGTTCGAGTCCCCTACGGGGCTAATAGTTTTGGCAGCCCAAACTATACGCTTTTTCATGAATATCGTGCCATCGTACTTAAAGGGCGCCGGAGGACATTCCTGCAATATGGTTTCGACATGTTTATTACATAAACCGCTTCTGCCATCGAGGCCTCGTTAGCTCAGTTGGTAGAGCATTAGACTTTTAATCTAAGGGTCAGGGGTTCGAGTCCCCTACGGGGCTAATAGTTTTGGCAGCCCAAACTATACGCTTTTTCATGAATATCGTGCATCGTACCTAAAGGGCGCCGGAGGACATTCCTGCAATATGGTTTCGACATGTTTATTACATAAAACGCTGCTGCCATCGAGGCCTCGTTAGCTCAGTTGGTAGAGCATTAGACTTTTAATCTAAGGGTCAGGGGTTCGAGTCCCCTACGGGGCTAATAGTTCTGGCAGCCCAAACTATACGCTTTTTCATGAATATCGTGCCATCGTACCTAAAGGGCGCCGGAGGACATTCCTGCAATATGGTTTCGACATGTTTATTACATGAACCGCTTCTGCCATCGAGGCCTCGTTAGCTCAGTTGGTAGAGCATTAGACTTTTAATCTAAGGGTCAGGGGTTCGAGTCCCCTACGGGGCTAATAGTTTTGGCAGCCCAAACTATACGCTTTTTCATGAATATCGTGCCATCGTACTTAAAGGGCGCCGGAGGACATTCCTGCAATATGGTTTCGACATGTTTATTACATAAACCGCTTCTGCCATCGAGGCCTCGTTAGCTCAGTTGGTAGAGCATTAGACTTTTAATCTAAGGGTCAGGGGTTCGAGTCCCCTACGGGGCTAATAGTTTTGGCAGCCCAAACTATACGCTTTTTCATGAATATCGTGCATCGTACCTAAAGGGCGCCGGAGGACATTCCTGCAATATGGTTTCGACATGTTTATTACATAAAACGCTGCTGCCATCGAGGCCTCGTTAGCTCAGTTGGTAGAGCATTAGACTTTTAATCTAAGGGTCAGGGGTTCGAGTCCCCTACGGGGCTAATAGTTTTGGCAGCCCAAACTATACGCTTTTTCATGAATATCGTGCCATCGTACTTAAAGGGCGCCGGAGGACATTCCTGCAATATGGTTTCGACATGTTTATTACATAAACCGCTTCTGCCATCGAGGCCTCGTTAGCTCAGTTGGTAGAGCATTAGACTTTTAATCTAAGGGTCAGGGGTTCGAGTCCCCTACGGGGCTAATAGTTTTGGCAGCCCAAACTATACGCTTTTTCATGAATATCGTGCATCGTACCTAAAGGGCGCCGGAGGACATTCCTGCAATATGGTTTCGACATGTTTATTACATAAAACGCTGCTGCCATCGAGGCCTCGTTAGCTCAGTTGGTAGAGCATTAGACTTTTAATCTAAGGGTCAGGGGTTCGAGTCCCCTACGGGGCTAATAGTTCTGGCAGCCCAAACTATACGCTTTTTCATGAATATCGTGCCATCGTACCTAAAGGGCGCCGGAGGACATTCCTGCAATATGGTTTCGACATGTTTATTACATAAAACGCTGCTGCCATCGAGGCCTCGTTAGCTCAGTTGGTAGAGCATTAGACTTTTAATCTAAGGGTCAGGGGTTCGAGTCCCCTACGGGGCTAATAGTTTTGGCAGCCCAAACTATACGCTTTTTCATGAATATCGTGCCATCGTACCTAAAGGGCGCCGGAGGACATTCCTGCAATATGGTTTCGACATGTTTATTACATAAACCGCTTCTGCCATCGAGGCCTCGTTAGCTCAGTTGGTAGAGCATTAGACTTTTAATCTAAGGGTCAGGGATTCGAGTCCCCTAAGGGGCTAATAGTTTTGGCAGCCCAAACTATACGCTTTTTCATGAATATCGTGCATCGTACCTAAAGGGCGCCGGAGGACATTCCTGCAATATGGTTTCGACATGTTTATTACATAAAACGCTGCTGCCATCGAGGCCTCGTTAGCTCAGTTGGTAGAGCATTAGACTTTTAATCTAAGGGTCAGGGGTTCGAGTCCCCTACGGGGCTAATAGTTTTGGCAGCCCAAACTATACGCTTTTTCATGAATATCGTGCCATCGTACCTGAAGGGCGCCGGAGGACATTCCTGCAATATGGTTTCGACATGTTTATTACATAAACCGCTTCTGCCATCGAGGCCTCGTTAGCTCAGTTGGTAGAGCATTAGACTTTTAATCTAAGGGTCAGGGGTTCGAGTCCCCTACGGGGCTAATAGTTTTGGCAGCCCAAACTATACGCTTTTTCATGAATATCGTGCCATCGTACCTAAAGGGCGCCGGAGGACATTCCTGCAATATGGTTTCGACATGTTTATTACATAAACCGCTTCCGCCATCGAGGCCTCGTTAGCTCAGTTGGTAGAGCATTAGACTTTTAATCTAAGGGTCAGGGATTCGAGTCCCCTACGGGGCTAATAGTTTTGGCAGCCCAAACTATACGCTTTTTCATGAATATCGTGCCATCGTACCTAAAGGGCGCCGGAGGACATTCCTGCAATATGGTTTCGACATGTTTATTACATAAACCGCTTCCGCCATCGAGGCCTCGTTAGCTCAGTTGGTAGAGCATTAGACTTTTAATCTAAGGGTCAGGGATTCGAGTCCCCTAAGGGGCTAATAGTTTTGGCAGCCCAAACTATACGCTTTTTCATGAATATCGTGCATCGTACCTAAAGGGCGCCGGAGGACATTCCTGCAATATGGTTTCGACATGTTTATTACATAAAACGCTGCTGCCATCGAGGCCTCGTTAGCTCAGTTGGTAGAGCATTAGACTTTTAATCTAAGGGTCAGGGGTTCGAGTCCCCTACGGGGCTAATAGTTTTGGCAGCCCAAACTATACGCTTTTTCATGAATATCGTGCCATCGTACCTAAAGGGCGCCGGAGGACATTCCTGCAATATGGTTTCGACATGTTTATTACATAAACCGCTTCCGCCATCGAGGCCTCGTTAGCTCAGTTGGTAGAGCATTAGACTTTTAATCTAAGGGTCAGGGATTCGAGTCCCCTACGGGGCTAATAGTTTTGGCAGCCCAAACTATACGCTTTTTCATGAATATCGTGCATCGTACCTAAAGGGCGCCGGAGGACATTCCTGCAATATGGTTTCGACATGTTTATTACATAAAACGCTGCTGCCATCGAGGCCTCGTTAGCTCAGTTGGTAGAGCATTAGACTTTTAATCTAAGGGTCAGGGGTTCGAGTCCCCTACGGGGCTAATAGTTTTGGCAGCCCAAACTATACGCTTTTTCATGAATATCGTGCCATCGTACCTAAAGGGCGCCGGAGGACATTCCTGCAATATGGTTTCGACATGTTTATTACATAAACCGCTTCTGCCATCGAGGCCTCGTTAGCTCAGTTGGTAGAGCATTAGACTTTTAATCTAAGGGTCAGGGATTCGAGTCCCCTAAGGGGCTAATAGTTTTGGCAGCCCAAACTATACGCTTTTTCATGAATATCGTGCATCGTACCTAAAGGGCGCCGGAGGACATTCCTGCAATATGGTTTCGACATGTTTATTACATAAAACGCTGCTGCCATCGAGGCCTCGTTAGCTCAGTTGGTAGAGCATTAGACTTTTAATCTAAGGGTCAGGGGTTCGAGTCCCCTACGGGGCTAATAGTTTTGGCAGCCCAAACTATACGCTTTTTCATGAATATCGTGCCATCGTACCTGAAGGGCGCCGGAGGACATTCCTGCAATATGGTTTCGACATGTTTATTACATAAACCGCTTCTGCCATCGAGGCCTCGTTAGCTCAGTTGGTAGAGCATTAGACTTTTAATCTAAGGGTCAGGGGTTCGAGTCCCCTACGGGGCTAATAGTTTTGGCAGCCCAAACTATACGCTTTTTCATGAATATCGTGCCATCGTACCTAAAGGGCGCCGGAGGACATTCCTGCAATATGGTTTCGACATGTTTATTACATAAACCGCTTCCGCCATCGAGGCCTCGTTAGCTCAGTTGGTAGAGCATTAGACTTTTAATCTAAGGGTCAGGGATTCGAGTCCCCTACGGGGCTAATAGTTTTGGCAGCCCAAACTATACGCTTTTTCATGAATATCGTGCCATCGTACCTAAAGGGCGCCGGAGGACATTCCTGCAATATGGTTTCGACATGTTTATTACATAAACCGCTTCCGCCATCGAGGCCTCGTTAGCTCAGTTGGTAGAGCATTAGACTTTTAATCTAAAGGTCAGGGATTCGAGTCCCCTAAGGGGCTAATAGTTTTGGCAGCCCAAACTATACGCTTTTTCATGAATATCGTGCATCGTACCTAAAGGGCGCCGGAGGACATTCCTGCAATATGGTTTCGACATGTTTATTACATAAAACGCTGCTGCCATCGAGGCCTCGTTAGCTCAGTTGGTAGAGCATTAGACTTTTAATCTAAGGGTCAGGGGTTCGAGTCCCCTACGGGGCTAATAGTTTTGGCAGCCCAAACTATACGCTTTTTCATGAATATCGTGCCATCGTACCTAAAGGGCGCCGGAGGACATTCCTGCAATATGGTTTCGACATGTTTATTACATGAACCGCGTCTGCCATCGAGGCCTCGTTAGCTCAGTTGGTAGAGCATTAGACTTTTAATCTAAGGGTCAGGGGTTCGAGTCCCCTACGGGGCTAATAGTTTTGGCAGCCCAAACTATACGCTTTTTCATGAATATCGTGCCATCGTACTTAAAGGGCGCCGGAGGACATTCCTGCAATATGGTTTCGACATGTTTATTACATAAACCGCTTCTGCCATCGAGGCCTCGTTAGCTCAGTTGGTAGAGCATTAGACTTTTAATCTAAGGGTCAGGGGTTCGAGTCCCCTACGGGGCTAATAGTTTTGGCAGCCCAAACTATACGCTTTTTCATGAATATCGTGCATCGTACCTAAAGGGCGCCGGAGGACATTCCTGCAATATGGTTTCGACATGTTTATTACATAAAACGCTGCTGCCATCGAGGCCTCGTTAGCTCAGTTGGTAGAGCATTAGACTTTTAATCTAAGGGTCAGGGGTTCGAGTCCTCTACGGGGCTAATAGTTCTGGCAGCCCAAACTATACGCTTTTTCATGAATATCGTGCCATCGTACCTAAAGGGCGCCGGAGGACATTCCTGCAATATGGTTTCGACATGTTTATTACATAAACCGCTTCTGCCATCGAGGCCTCGTTAGCTCAGTTGGTAGAGCATTAGACTTTTAATCTAAGGGTCAGGGGTTCGAGTCCCCTACGGGGCTAATAGTTTTGGCAGCCCAAACTATACGCTTTTTCATGAATATCGTGCCATCGTACCTAAAGGGCGCCGGAGGACATTCCTGCAATATGGTTTCGACATGTTTATTACATAAAACGCTGCTGCCATCGAGGCCTCGTTAGCTCAGTTGGTTGAGCATTAGACTTTTAATCTAAGAGTCAGGGGTTCGAGTCCCCTACGGGGCTAATAGTTTTGGCAGCCCAAACTATACGCTTTTTCATGAATATCGTGCCATCGTACCTAAAGGGCGCCGGAGGACATTCCTGCAATATGGTTTCGACATGTTTATTACATAAACCGCTTCTGCCATCGAGGCCTCGTTAGCTCAGTTGGTAGAGCATTAGACTTTTAATCTAAGGGTCAGGGATTCGAGTCCCCTAAGGGGCTAATAGTTTTGGCAGCCCAAACTATACGCTTTTTCATGAATATCGTGCATCGTACCTAAAGGGCGCCGGAGGACATTCCTGCAATATGGTTTCGACATGTTTATTACATAAAACGCTGCTGCCATCGAGGCCTCGTTAGCTCAGTTGGTAGAGCATTAGACTTTTAATCTAAGGGTCAGGGGTTCGAGTCCCCTACGGGGCTAATAGTTCTGGCAGCCCAAACTATACGCTTTTTCATGAATATCGTGCCATCGTACCTAAAGGGCGCCGGAGGACATTCCTGCAATATGGTTTCGACATGTTTATTACATAAACCGCTTCTGCCATCGAGGCCTCGTTAGCTCAGTTGGTAGAGCATTAGACTTTTAATCTAAGGGTCAGGGGTTCGAGTCCCCTACGGGGCTAATAGTTTTGGCAGCCCAAACTATACGCTTTTTCATGAATATCGTGCATCGTACCTAAAGGGCGCCGGAGGACATTCCTGCAATATGGTTTCGACATGTTTATTACATAAAACGCTGCTGCCATCGAGGCCTCGTTAGCTCAGTTGGTAGAGCATTAGACTTTTAATCTAAGGGTCAGGGGTTCGAGTCCCCTACGGGGCTAATAGTTCTGGTCTGGCAGCCCAAACTATACGCTTTTTCATGAATATCGTGCCATCGTACTTAAAGGGCGCCGGAGGACATTCCTGCAATATGGTTTCGACATGTTTATTACATAAACCGCTTCTGCCATCGAGGCCTCGTTAGCTCAGTTGGTAGAGCATTAGACTTTTAATCTAAGGGTCAGGGGTTCGAGTCCCCTACGGGGCTAATAGTTTTGGCAGCCCAAACTATACGCTTTTTCATGAATATCGTGCATCGTACCTAAAGGGCGCCGGAGGACATTCCTGCAATATGGTTTCGACATGTTTATTACATAAACCGCTTCTGCCATCGAGGCCTCGTTAGCTCAGTTGGTAGAGCATTAGACTTTTAATCTAAGGGTCAGGGGTTCGAGTCCCCTACGGGGCTAATAGTTTTGGCAGCCCAAACTATACGCTTTTTCATGAATATCGTGCCATCGTACCTAAAGGGCGCCGGAGGACATTCCTGCAATATGGTTTCGACATGTTTATTACATAAACCGCTTCCGCCATCGAGGCCTCGTTAGCTCAGTTGGTAGAGCATTAGACTTTTAATCTAAGGGTCAGGGATTCGAGTCCCCTACGGGGCTAATAGTTTTGGCAGCCCAAACTATACGCTTTTTCATGAATATCGTGCCATCGTACCTAAAGGGCGCCGGAGGACATTCCTGCAATATGGTTTCGACATGTTTATTACATAAACCGCATCCGCCATCGAGGCCTCGTTAGCTCAGTTGGTAGAGCATTAGACTTTTAATCTAAAGGTCAGGGATTCGAGTCCCCTAAGGGGCTAATAGTTTTGGCAGCCCAAACTATACGCTTTTTCATGAATATCGTGCATCGTACCTAAAGGGCGCCGGAGGACATTCCTGCAATATGGTTTCGACATGTTTATTACATAAAACGCTGCTGCCATCGAGGCCTCGTTAGCTCAGTTGGTAGAGCATTAGACTTTTAATCTAAGGGTCAGGGGTTCGAGTCCCCTACGGGGCTAATAGTTTTGGCAGCCCAAACTATACGCTTTTTCATGAATATCGTGCCATCGTACCTAAAGGGCGCCGGAGGACATTCCTGCAATATGGTTTCGACATGTTTATTACATGAACCGCTTCTGCCATCGAGGCCTCGTTAGCTCAGTTGGTAGAGCATTAGACTTTTAATCTAAGGGTCAGGGGTTCGAGTCCCCTACGGGGCTAATAGTTTTGGCAGCCCAAACTATACGCTTTTTCATGAATATCGTGCCATCGTACCTAAAGGGCGCCGGAGGACATTCCTGCAATATGGTTTCGACATGTTTATTACATAAACCGCTTCCGCCATCGAGGCCTCGTTAGCTCAGTTGGTAGAGCATTAGACTTTTAATCTAAGGGTCAGGGATTCGAGTCCCCTACGGGGCTAATAGTTTTGGCAGCCCAAACTATACGCTTTTTCATGAATATCGTGCCATCGTACCTAAAGGGCGCCGGAGGACATTCCTGCAATATGGTTTCGACATGTTTATTACATAAACCGCATCCGCCATCGAGGCCTCGTTAGCTCAGTTGGTAGAGCATTAGACTTTTAATCTAAAGGTCAGGGATTCGAGTCCCCTAAGGGGCTAATAGTTTTGGCAGCCCAAACTATACGCTTTTTCATGAATATCGTGCATCGTACCTAAAGGGCGCCGGAGGACATTCCTGCAATATGGTTTCGACATGTTTATTACATAAAACGCTGCTGCCATCGAGGCCTCGTTAGCTCAGTTGGTAGAGCATTAGACTTTTAATCTAAGGGTCAGGGGTTCGAGTCCCCTACGGGGCTAATAGTTTTGGCAGCCCAAACTATACGCTTTTTCATGAATATCGTGCCATCGTACCTAAAGGGCGCCGGAGGACATTCCTGCAATATGGTTTCGACATGTTTATTACATGAACCGCTTCTGCCATCGAGGCCTCGTTAGCTCAGTTGGTAGAGCATTAGACTTTTAATCTAAGGGTCAGGGGTTCGAGTCCCCTACGGGGCTAATAGTTTTGGCAGCCCAAACTATACGCTTTTTCATGAATATCGTGCCATCGTACTTAAAGGGCGCCGGAGGACATTCCTGCAATATGGTTTCGACATGTTTATTACATAAACCGCTTCTGCCATCGAGGCCTCGTTAGCTCAGTTGGTAGAGCATTAGACTTTTAATCTAAGGGTCAGGGGTTCGAGTCCCCTACGGGGCTAATAGTTTTGGCAGTCCAAACTATACGCTTTTTCATGAATATCGTGCATCGTACCTAAAGGGCGCCGGAGGACATTCCTGCAATATGGTTTCGACATGTTTATTACATAAAACGCTGCTGCCATCGAGGCCTCGTTAGCTCAGTTGGTAGAGCATTAGACTTTTAATCTAAGGGTCAGGGGTTCGAGTCCCCTACGGGGCTAATAGTTTTGGCAGCCCAAACTATACGCTTTTTCATGAATATCGTGCCATCGTACCTAAAGGGCGCCGGAGGACATTCCTGCAATATGGTTTCGACATGTTTATTACATGAACCGCTTCTGCCATCGAGGCCTCGTTAGCTCAGTTGGTAGAGCATTAGACTTTTAATCTAAGGGTCAGGGGTTCGAGTCCCCTACGGGGCTAATAGTTTTGGCAGCCCAAACTATACGCTTTTTCATGAATATCGTGCCATCGTACTTAAAGGGCGCCGGAGGACATTCCTGCAATATGGTTTCGACATGTTTATTACATAAACCGCTTCTGCCATCGAGGCCTCGTTAGCTCAGTTGGTAGAGCATTAGACTTTTAATCTAAGGGTCAGGGGTTCGAGTCCCCTACGGGGCTAATAGTTTTGGCAGTCCAAACTATACGCTTTTTCATGAATATCGTGCATCGTACCTAAAGGGCGCCGGAGGACATTCCTGCAATATGGTTTCGACATGTTTATTACATAAAACGCTGCTGCCATCGAGGCCTCGTTAGCTCAGTTGGTAGAGCATTAGACTTTTAATCTAAGGGTCAGGGGTTCGAGTCCTCTACGGGGCTAATAGTTCTGGCAGCCCAAACTATACGCTTTTTCATGAATATCGTGCCATCGTACCTAAAGGGCGCCGGAGGACATTCCTGCAATATGGTTTCGACATGTTTATTACATAAAACGCTGCTGCCATCGAGGCCTCGTTAGCTCAGTTGGTAGAGCATTAGACTTTTAATCTAAGGGTCAGGGGTTCGAGTCCCCTACGGGGCTAATAGTTTTGGCAGCCCAAACTATACGCTTTTTCATGAATATCGTGCCATCGTACCTAAAGGGCGCCGGAGGACATTCCTGCAATATGGTTTCGACATGTTTATTACATGAACCGCTTCTGCCATCGAGGCCTCGTTAGCTCAGTTGGTAGAGCATTAGACTTTTAATCTAAGGGTCAGGGGTTCGAGTCCCCTACGGGGCTAATAGTTTTGGCAGCCCAAACTATACGCTTTTTCATGAATATCGTGCCATCGTACTTAAAGGGCGCCGGAGGACATTCCTGCAATATGGTTTCGACATGTTTATTACATAAACCGCTTCTGCCATCGAGGCCTCGTTAGCTCAGTTGGTAGAGCATTAGACTTTTAATCTAAGGGTCAGGGGTTCGAGTCCCCTACGGGGCTAATAGTTTTGGCAGCCCAAACTATACGCTTTTTCATGAATATCGTGCATCGTACCTAAAGGGCGCCGGAGGACATTCCTGCAATATGGTTTCGACATGTTTATTACATAAAACGCTGCTGCCATCGAGGCCTCGTTAGCTCAGTTGGTAGAGCATTAGACTTTTAATCTAAGGGTCAGGGGTTCGAGTCCTCTACGGGGCTAATAGTTCTGGCAGCCCAAACTATACGCTTTTTCATGAATATCGTGCCATCGTACCTAAAGGGCGCCGGAGGACATTCCTGCAATATGGTTTCGACATGTTTATTACATAAACCGCTTCTGCCATCGAGGCCTCGTTAGCTCAGTTGGTAGAGCATTAGACTTTTAATCTAAGGGTCAGGGGTTCGAGTCCCCTACGGGGCTAATAGTTTTGGCAGCCCAAACTATACGCTTTTTCATGAATATCGTGCCATCGTACCTAAAGGGCGCCGGAGGACATTCCTGCAATATGGTTTCGACATGTTTATTACATAAAACGCTGCTGCCATCGAGGCCTCGTTAGCTCAGTTGGTAGAGCATTAGACTTTTAATCTAAGGGTCAGGGATTCGAGTCCTCTACGGGGCTAATAGTTTTGGCAGCCCAAACTATACGCTTTTTCATGAATATCGTGCATCGTACCTAAAGGGCGCCGGAGGACATTCCTGCAATATGGTTTCGACATGTTTATTACATAAACCGCTTCTGCCATCGAGGCCTCGTTAGCTCAGTTGGTAGAGCATTAGACTTTTAATCTAAGGGTCAGGGATTCGAGTCCCCTACGGGGCTAATAGTTTTGGCAGCCCAAACTATACGCTTTTTCATGAATATCGTGCATCGTACCTAAAGGGCGCCGGAGGACATTCCTGCAATATGGTTTCGACATGTTTATTACATAAAACGCTGCTGCCATCGAGGCCTCGTTAGCTCAGTTGGTAGAGCATTAGACTTTTAATCTAAGGGTCAGGGGTTCGAGTCCCCTACGGGGCTAATAGTTTTGGCAGCCCAAACTATACGCTTTTTCATGAATATCGTGCCATCGTACTTAAAGGGCGCCGGAGGACATTCCTGCAATATGGTTTCGACATGTTTATTACATAAACCGCTTCTGCCATCGAGGCCTCGTTAGCTCAGTTGGTAGAGCATTAGACTTTTAATCTAAGGGTCAGGGGTTCGAGTCCCCTACGGGGCTAATAGTTTTGGCAGCCCAAACTATACGCTTTTTCATGAATATCGTGCCATCGTACCTAAAGGGCGCCGGAGGACATTCCTGCAATATGGTTTCGACATGTTTATTACATGAACCGCTTCTGCCATCGAGGCCTCGTTAGCTCAGTTGGTAGAGCATTAGACTTTTAATCTAAGGGTCAGGGGTTCGAGTCCCCTACGGGGCTAATAGTTTTGGCAGCCCAAACTATACGCTTTTTCATGAATATCGTGCCATCGTACTTAAAGGGCGCCGGAGGACATTCCTGCAATATGGTTTCGACATGTTTATTACATAAACCGCTTCTGCCATCGAGGCCTCGTTAGCTCAGTTGGTAGAGCATTAGACTTTTAATCTAAGGGTCAGGGGTTCGAGTCCCCTGCGGGGCTAATAGTTTTGGCAGCCCAAACTATACGCTTTTTCATGAATATCGTGCATCGTACCTAAAGGGCGCCGGAGGACATTCCTGCAATATGGTTTCGACATGTTTATTACATAAAACGCTGCTGCCATCGAGGCCTCGTTAGCTCAGTTGGTAGAGCATTAGACTTTTAATCTAAGGGTCAGGGGTTCGAGTCCTCTACGGGGCTAATAGTTCTGGC
This sequence comes from Cylicocyclus nassatus, assembly GCA_958299035.1. Lineage (NCBI taxonomy): Eukaryota > Metazoa > Nematoda > Chromadorea > Rhabditida > Strongylidae > Cylicocyclus > Cylicocyclus nassatus. The sequence continues at coordinate 73,818,955 of CATQJL010000305.1, read as the reverse complement.
AGCCCAAACTATACGCTTTTTCATGAATATCGTGCCATCGTACCTAAAGGGCGCCGGAGGACATTCCTGCAATATGGTTTCGACATGTTTATTACATAAAACGCTGCTGCCATCGAGGCCTCGTTAGCTCAGTTGGTAGAGCATTAGACTTTTAATCTAAGGGTCAGGGGTTCGAGTCCCCTACGGGGCTAATAGTTTTGGCAGCCCAAACTATACGCTTTTTCATGAATATCGTGCCATCGTACCTAAAGGGCGCCGGAGGACATTCCTGCAATATGGTTTCGACATGTTTATTACATGAACCGCTTCTGCCATCGAGGCCTCGTTAGCTCAGTTGGTAGAGCATTAGACTTTTAATCTAAGGGTCAGGGGTTCGAGTCCCCTACGGGGCTAATAGTTTTGGCAGCCCAAACTATACGCTTTTTCATGAATATCGTGCCATCGTACTTAAAGGGCGCCGGAGGACATTCCTGCAATATGGTTTCGACATGTTTATTACATAAACCGCTTCTGCCATCGAGGCCTCGTTAGCTCAGTTGGTAGAGCATTAGACTTTTAATCTAAGGGTCAGGGGTTCGAGTCCCCTACGGGGCTAATAGTTTTGGCAGCCCAAACTATACGCTTTTTCATGAATATCGTGCATCGTACCTAAAGGGCGCCGGAGGACATTCCTGCAATATGGTTTCGACATGTTTATTACCTAAACCGCTTCTGCCATCGAGGCCTCGTTAGCTCAGTTGGTAGAGCATTAGACTTTTAATCTAAGGGTCAGGGGTTCGAGTCCCCTGCGGGGCTAATAGTTTTGGCAGCCCAAACTATACGCTTTTTCATGAATATCGTGCATCGTACCTAAAGGGCGCCGGAGGACATTCCTGCAATATGGTTTCGACATGTTTATTACATAAAACGCTGCTGCCATCGAGGCCTCGTTAGCTCAGTTGGTAGAGCATTAGACTTTTAATCTAAGGGTCAGGGGTTCGAGTCCTCTACGGGGCTAATAGTTCTGGCAGCCCAAACTATACGCTTTTTCATGAATATCGTGCCATCGTACCTAAAGGGCGCCGGAGGACATTCCTGCAATATGGTTTCGACATGTTTATTACATAAAACGCTGCTGCCATCGAGGCCTCGTTAGCTCAGTTGGTAGAGCATTAGACTTTTAATCTAAGGGTCAGGGGTTCGAGTCCCCTACGGGGCTAATAGTTTTGGCAGCCCAAACTATACGCTTTTTCATGAATATCGTGCCATCGTACCTAAAGGGCGCCGGAGGACATTCCTGCAATATGGTTTCGACATGTTTATTACATGAACCGCTTCTGCCATCGAGGCCTCGTTAGCTCAGTTGGTAGAGCATTAGACTTTTAATCTAAGGGTCAGGGGTTCGAGTCCCCTACGGGGCTAATAGTTTTGGCAGCCCAAACTATACGCTTTTTCATGAATATCGTGCCATCGTACTTAAAGGGCGCCGGAGGACATTCCTGCAATATGGTTTCGACATGTTTATTACATAAACCGCTTCTGCCATCGAGGCCTCGTTAGCTCAGTTGGTAGAGCATTAGACTTTTAATCTAAGGGTCAGGGGTTCGAGTCCCCTACGGGGCTAATAGTTTTGGCAGCCCAAACTATACGCTTTTTCATGAATATCGTGCATCGTACCTAAAGGGCGCCGGAGGACATTCCTGCAATATGGTTTCGACATGTTTATTACATAAAACGCTGCTGCCATCGAGGCCTCGTTAGCTCAGTTGGTAGAGCATTAGACTTTTAATCTAAGGGTCAGGGGTTCGAGTCCTCTACGGGGCTAATAGTTCTGGCAGCCCAAACTATACGCTTTTTCATGAATATCGTGCCATCGTACCTAAAGGGCGCCGGAGGACATTCCTGCAATATGGTTTCGACATGTTTATTACATAAACCGCTTCTGCCATCGAGGCCTCGTTAGCTCAGTTGGTAGAGCATTAGACTTTTAATCTAAGGGTCAGGGGTTCGAGTCCCCTACGGGGCTAATAGTTTTGGCAGCCCAAACTATACGCTTTTTCATGAATATCGTGCCATCGTACCTAAAGGGCGCCGGAGGACATTCCTGCAATATGGTTTCGACATGTTTATTACATAAAACGCTGCTGCCATCGAGGCCTCGTTAGCTCAGTTGGTAGAGCATTAGACTTTTAATCTAAGGGTCAGGGATTCGAGTCCTCTACGGGGCTAATAGTTTTGGCAGCCCAAACTATACGCTTTTTCATGAATATCGTGCATCGTACCTAAAGGGCGCCGGAGGACATTCCTGCAATATGGTTTCGACATGTTTATTACATAAACCGCTTCTGCCATCGAGGCCTCGTTAGCTCAGTTGGTAGAGCATTAGACTTTTAATCTAAGGGTCAGGGGTTCGAGTCCCCTACGGGGCTAATAGTTTTGGCAGCCCAAACTATACGCTTTTTCATGAATATCGTGCCATCGTACCTAAAGGGCGCCGGAGGACATTCCTGCAATATGGTTTCGACATGTTTATTACATAAACCGCTTCCGCCATCGAGGCCTCGTTAGCTCAGTTGGTAGAGCATTAGACTTTTAATCTAAGGGTCAGGGATTCGAGTCCCCTACGGGGCTAATAGTTTTGGCAGCCCAAACTATACGCTTTTTCATGAATATCGTGCCATCGTACCTAAAGGGCGCCGGAGGACATTCCTGCAATATGGTTTCGACATGTTTATTACATAAACCGCTTCCGCCATCGAGGCCTCGTTAGCTCAGTTGGTAGAGCATTAGACTTTTAATCTAAAGGTCAGGGATTCGAGTCCCCTAAGGGGCTAATAGTTTTGGCAGCCCAAACTATACGCTTTTTCATGAATATCGTGCATCGTACCTAAAGGGCGCCGGAGGACATTCCTGCAATATGGTTTCGACATGTTTATTACATAAAACGCTGCTGCCATCGAGGCCTCGTTAGCTCAGTTGGTAGAGCATTAGACTTTTAATCTAAGGGTCAGGGGTTCGAGTCCCCTACGGGGCTAATAGTTTTGGCAGCCCAAACTATACGCTTTTTCATGAATATCGTGCCATCGTACCTAAAGGGCGCCGGAGGACATTCCTGCAATATGGTTTCGACATGTTTATTACATGAACCGCTTCTGCCATCGAGGCCTCGTTAGCTCAGTTGGTAGAGCATTAGACTTTTAATCTAAGGGTCAGGGGTTCGAGTCCCCTACGGGGCTAATAGTTTTGGCAGCCCAAACTATACGCTTTTTCATGAATATCGTGCCATCGTACTTAAAGGGCGCCGGAGGACATTCCTGCAATATGGTTTCGACATGTTTATTACATAAACCGCTTCTGCCATCGAGGCCTCGTTAGCTCAGTTGGTAGAGCATTAGACTTTTAATCTAAGGGTCAGGGGTTCGAGTCCCCTACGGGGCTAATAGTTTTGGCAGCCCAAACTATACGCTTTTTCATGAATATCGTGCATCGTACCTAAAGGGCGCCGGAGGACATTCCTGCAATATGGTTTCGACATGTTTATTACATAAAACGCTGCTGCCATCGAGGCCTCGTTAGCTCAGTTGGTAGAGCATTAGACTTTTAATCTAAGGGTCAGGGGTTCGAGTCCTCTACGGGGCTAATAGTTCTGGCAGCCCAAACTATACGCTTTTTCATGAATATCGTGCCATCGTACCTAAAGGGCGCCGGAGGACATTCCTGCAATATGGTTTCGACATGTTTATTACATAAACCGCTTCTGCCATCGAGGCCTCGTTAGCTCAGTTGGTAGAGCATTAGACTTTTAATCTAAGGGTCAGGGGTTCGAGTCCCCTACGGGGCTAATAGTTTTGGCAGCCCAAACTATACGCTTTTTCATGAATATCGTGCCATCGTACTTAAAGGGCGCCGGAGGACATTCCTGCAATATGGTTTCGACATGTTTATTACATAAACCGCTTCTGCCATCGAGGCCTCGTTAGCTCAGTTGGTAGAGCATTAGACTTTTAATCTAAGGGTCAGGGGTTCGAGTCCCCTACGGGGCTAATAGTTTTGGCAGCCCAAACTATACGCTTTTTCATGAATATCGTGCCATCGTACCTAAAGGGCGCCGGAGGACATTCCTGCAATATGGTTTCGACATGCTTATTACATAAACCGCTTCCGCCATCGAGGCCTCGTTAGTTCAGTTGGTAGAGCATTAGACTTTTAATCTAAGGGTCAGGGATTCGAGTCCCCTAAGGGGCTAATAGTTTTGGCAGCCCAAACTATACGCTTTTTCATGAATATCGTGCATCGTACCTAAAGGGCGCCGGAGGACATTCCTGCAATATGGTTTCGACATGTTTATTACATAAAACGCTGCTGCCATCGAGGCCTCGTTAGCTCAGTTGGTAGAGCATTAGACTTTTAATCTAAGGGTCAGGGGTTCGAGTCCCCTACGGGGCTAATAGTTTTGGCAGCCCAAACTATACGCTTTTTCATGAATATCGTGCCATCGTACTTAAAGGGCGCCGGAGGACATTCCTGCAATATGGTTTCGACATGTTTATTACATGAACCGCTTCTGCCATCGAGGCCTCGTTAGCTCAGTTGGTAGAGCATTAGACTTTTAATCTAAGGGTCAGGGGTTCGAGTCCCCTACGGGGCTAATAGTTTTGGCAGCCCAAACTATACGCTTTTTCATGAATATCGTGCCATCGTACTTAAAGGGCGCCGGAGGACATTCCTGCAATATGGTTTCGACATGTTTATTACATAAACCGCTTCTGCCATCGAGGCCTCGTTAGCTCAGTTGGTAGAGCATTAGACTTTTAATCTAAGGGTCAGGGGTTCGAGTCCCCTACGGGGCTAATAGTTTTGGCAGCCCAAACTATACGCTTTTTCATGAATATCGTGCATCGTACCTAAAGGGCGCCGGAGGACATTCCTGCAATATGGTTTCGACATGTTTATTACATAAAACGCTGCTGCCATCGAGGCCTCGTTAGCTCAGTTGGTAGAGCATTAGACTTTTAATCTAAGGGTCAGGGGTTCGAGTCCTCTACGGGGCTAATAGTTCTGGCAGCCCAAACTATACGCTTTTTCATGAATATCGTGCCATCGTACCTAAAGGGCGCCGGAGGACATTCCTGCAATATGGTTTCGACATGTTTATTACATAAACCGCTTCTGCCATCGAGGCCTCGTTAGCTCAGTTGGTAGAGCATTAGACTTTTAATCTAAGGGTCAGGGGTTCGAGTCCCCTACGGGGCTAATAGTTTTGGCAGCCCAAACTATACGCTTTTTCATGAATATCGTGCCATCGTACCTAAAGGGCGCCGGAGGACATTCCTGCAATATGGTTTCGACATGTTTATTACATAAAACGCTGCTGCCATCGAGGCCTCGTTAGCTCAGTTGGTAGAGCATTAGACTTTTAATCTAAGGGTCAGGGATTCGAGTCCTCTACGGGGCTAATAGTTTTGGCAGCCCAAACTATACGCTTTTTCATGAATATCGTGCATCGTACCTAAAGGGCGCCGGAGGACATTCCTGCAATATGGTTTCGACATGTTTATTACATAAACCGCTTCTGCCATCGAGGCCTCGTTAGCTCAGTTGGTAGAGCATTAGACTTTTAATCTAAGGGTCAGGGGTTCGAGTCCCCTACGGGGCTAATAGTTTTGGCAGCCCAAACTATACGCTTTTTCATGAATATCGTGCCATCGTACCTAAAGGGCGCCGGAGGACATTCCTGCAATATGGTTTCGACATGTTTATTACATAAACCGCTTCCGCCATCGAGGCCTCGTTAGCTCAGTTGGTAGAGCATTAGACTTTTAATCTAAGGGTCAGGGATTCGAGTCCCCTACGGGGCTAATAGTTTTGGCAGCCCAAACTATACGCTTTTTCATGAATATCGTGCCATCGTACCTAAAGGGCGCCGGAGGACATTCCTGCAATATGGTTTCGACATGTTTATTACATAAACCGCTTCTGCCATCGAGGCCTCGTTAGCTCAGTTGGTAGAGCATTAGACTTTTAATCTAAGGGTCAGGGGTTCGAGTCCCCTACGGGGCTAATAGTTTTGGCAGCCCAAACTATACGCTTTTTCATGAATATCGTGCATCGTACCTAAAGGGCGCCGGAGGACATTCCTGCAATATGGTTTCGACATGTTTATTACATAAAACGCTGCTGCCATCGAGGCCTCGTTAGCTCAGTTGGTAGAGCATTAGACTTTTAATCTAAGGGTCAGGGGTTCGAGTCCTCTACGGGGCTAATAGTTCTGGCAGCCCAAACTATACGCTTTTTCATGAATATCGTGCCATCGTACCTAAAGGGCGCCGGAGGACATTCCTGCAATATGGTTTCGACATGTTTATTACATAAACCGCTTCTGCCATCGAGGCCTCGTTAGCTCAGTTGGTAGAGCATTAGACTTTTAATCTAAGGGTCAGGGGTTCGAGTCCCCTACGGGGCTAATAGTTTTGGCAGCCCAAACTATACGCTTTTTCATGAATATCGTGCCATCGTACTTAAAGGGCGCCGGAGGACATTCCTGCAATATGGTTTCGACATGTTTATTACATAAACCGCTTCTGCCATCGAGGCCTCGTTAGCTCAGTTGGTAGAGCATTAGACTTTTAATCTAAGGGTCAGGGGTTCGAGTCCCCTACGGGGCTAATAGTTTTGGCAGCCCAAACTATACGCTTTTTCATGAATATCGTGCCATCGTACCTAAAGGGCGCCGGAGGACATTCCTGCAATATGGTTTCGACATGCTTATTACATAAACCGCTTCCGCCATCGAGGCCTCGTTAGTTCAGTTGGTAGAGCATTAGACTTTTAATCTAAGGGTCAGGGATTCGAGTCCCCTAAGGGGCTAATAGTTTTGGCAGCCCAAACTATACGCTTTTTCATGAATATCGTGCATCGTACCTAAAGGGCGCCGGAGGACATTCCTGCAATATGGTTTCGACATGTTTATTACATAAAACGCTGCTGCCATCGAGGCCTCGTTAGCTCAGTTGGTAGAGCATTAGACTTTTAATCTAAGGGTCAGGGGTTCGAGTCCCCTACGGGGCTAATAGTTTTGGCAGCCCAAACTATACGCTTTTTCATGAATATCGTGCCATCGTACTTAAAGGGCGCCGGAGGACATTCCTGCAATATGGTTTCGACATGTTTATTACATGAACCGCTTCTGCCATCGAGGCCTCGTTAGCTCAGTTGGTAGAGCATTAGACTTTTAATCTAAGGGTCAGGGGTTCGAGTCCCCTACGGGGCTAATAGTTTTGGCAGCCCAAACTATACGCTTTTTCATGAATATCGTGCCATCGTACTTAAAGGGCGCCGGAGGACATTCCTGCAATATGGTTTCGACATGTTTATTACATAAACCGCTTCTGCCATCGAGGCCTCGTTAGCTCAGTTGGTAGAGCATTAGACTTTTAATCTAAGGGTCAGGGGTTCGAGTCCCCTACGGGGCTAATAGTTTTGGCAGCCCAAACTATACGCTTTTTCATGAATATCGTGCATCGTACCTAAAGGGCGCCGGAGGACATTCCTGCAATATGGTTTCGACATGTTTATTACATAAAACGCTGCTGCCATCGAGGCCTCGTTAGCTCAGTTGGTAGAGCATTAGACTTTTAATCTAAGGGTCAGGGGTTCGAGTCCTCTACGGGGCTAATAGTTCTGGCAGCCCAAACTATACGCTTTTTCATGAATATCGTGCCATCGTACCTAAAGGGCGCCGGAGGACATTCCTGCAATATGGTTTCGACATGTTTATTACATAAACCGCTTCTGCCATCGAGGCCTCGTTAGCTCAGTTGGTAGAGCATTAGACTTTTAATCTAAGGGTCAGGGGTTCGAGTCCCCTACGGGGCTAATAGTTTTGGCAGCCCAAACTATACGCTTTTTCATGAATATCGTGCCATCGTACCTAAAGGGCGCCGGAGGACATTCCTGCAATATGGTTTCGACATGTTTATTACATAAAACGCTGCTGCCATCGAGGCCTCGTTAGCTCAGTTGGTAGAGCATTAGACTTTTAATCTAAGGGTCAGGGATTCGAGTCCTCTACGGGGCTAATAGTTTTGGCAGCCCAAACTATACGCTTTTTCATGAATATCGTGCATCGTACCTAAAGGGCGCCGGAGGACATTCCTGCAATATGGTTTCGACATGTTTATTACATAAACCGCTTCTGCCATCGAGGCCTCGTTAGCTCAGTTGGTAGAGCATTAGACTTTTAATCTAAGGGTCAGGGGTTCGAGTCCCCTACGGGGCTAATAGTTTTGGCAGCCCAAACTATACGCTTTTTCATGAATATCGTGCCATCGTACCTAAAGGGCGCCGGAGGACATTCCTGCAATATGGTTTCGACATGTTTATTACATAAACCGCTTCCGCCATCGAGGCCTCGTTAGCTCAGTTGGTAGAGCATTAGACTTTTAATCTAAGGGTCAGGGATTCGAGTCCCCTACGGGGCTAATAGTTTTGGCAGCCCAAACTATACGCTTTTTCATGAATATCGTGCCATCGTACCTAAAGGGCGCCGGAGGACATTCCTGCAATATGGTTTCGACATGTTTATTACATAAACCGCTTCCGCCATCGAGGCCTCGTTAGCTCAGTTGGTAGAGCATTAGACTTTTAATCTAAAGGTCAGGGATTCGAGTCCCCTAAGGGGCTAATAGTTTTGGCAGCCCAAACTATACGCTTTTTCATGAATATCGTGCATCGTACCTAAAGGGCGCCGGAGGACATTCCTGCAATATGGTTTCGACATGTTTATTACATAAAACGCTGCTGCCATCGAGGCCTCGTTAGCTCAGTTGGTAGAGCATTAGACTTTTAATCTAAGGGTCAGGGGTTCGAGTCCCCTACGGGGCTAATAGTTTTGGCAGCCCAAACTATACGCTTTTTCATGAATATCGTGCCATCGTACCTAAAGGGCGCCGGAGGACATTCCTGCAATATGGTTTCGACATGTTTATTACATGAACCGCTTCTGCCATCGAGGCCTCGTTAGCTCAGTTGGTAGAGCATTAGACTTTTAATCTAAGGGTCAGGGGTTCGAGTCCCCTACGGGGCTAATAGTTTTGGCAGCCCAAACTATACGCTTTTTCATGAATATCGTGCCATCGTACTTAAAGGGCGCCGGAGGACATTCCTGCAATATGGTTTCGACATGTTTATTACATAAACCGCTTCTGCCATCGAGGCCTCGTTAGCTCAGTTGGTAGAGCATTAGACTTTTAATCTAAGGGTCAGGGGTTCGAGTCCCCTACGGGGCTAATAGTTTTGGCAGCCCAAACTATACGCTTTTTCATGAATATCGTGCATCGTACCTAAAGGGCGCCGGAGGACATTCCTGCAATATGGTTTCGACATGTTTATTACATAAAACGCTGCTGCCATCGAGGCCTCGTTAGCTCAGTTGGTAGAGCATTAGACTTTTAATCTAAGGGTCAGGGGTTCGAGTCCTCTACGGGGCTAATAGTTCTGGCAGCCCAAACTATACGCTTTTTCATGAATATCGTGCCATCGTACCTAAAGGGCGCCGGAGGACATTCCTGCAATATGGTTTCGACATGTTTATTACATAAACCGCTTCTGCCATCGAGGCCTCGTTAGCTCAGTTGGTAGAGCATTAGACTTTTAATCTAAGGGTCAGGGGTTCGAGTCCCCTACGGGGCTAATAGTTTTGGCAGCCCAAACTATACGCTTTTTCATGAATATCGTGCCATCGTACTTAAAGGGCGCCGGAGGACATTCCTGCAATATGGTTTCGACATGTTTATTACATAAACCGCTTCTGCCATCGAGGCCTCGTTAGCTCAGTTGGTAGAGCATTAGACTTTTAATCTAAGGGTCAGGGGTTCGAGTCCCCTACGGGGCTAATAGTTTTGGCAGCCCAAACTATACGCTTTTTCATGAATATCGTGCCATCGTACCTAAAGGGCGCCGGAGGACATTCCTGCAATATGGTTTCGACATGCTTATTACATAAACCGCTTCCGCCATCGAGGCCTCGTTAGTTCAGTTGGTAGAGCATTAGACTTTTAATCTAAGGGTCAGGGATTCGAGTCCCCTAAGGGGCTAATAGTTTTGGCAGCCCAAACTATACGCTTTTTCATGAATATCGTGCATCGTACCTAAAGGGCGCCGGAGGACATTCCTGCAATATGGTTTCGACATGTTTATTACATAAAACGCTGCTGCCATCGAGGCCTCGTTAGCTCAGTTGGTAGAGCATTAGACTTTTAATCTAAGGGTCAGGGGTTCGAGTCCCCTACGGGGCTAATAGTTTTGGCAGCCCAAACTATACGCTTTTTCATGAATATCGTGCCATCGTACTTAAAGGGCGCCGGAGGACATTCCTGCAATATGGTTTCGACATGTTTATTACATAAACCGCTTCTGCCATCGAGGCCTCGTTAGCTCAGTTGGTAGAGCATTAGACTTTTAATCTAAGGGTCAGGGGTTCGAGTCCCCTACGGGGCTAATAGTTTTGGCAGCCCAAACTATACGCTTTTTCATGAATATCGTGCATCGTACCTAAAGGGCGCCGGAGGACATTCCTGCAATATGGTTTCGACATGTTTATTACATAAAACGCTGCTGCCATCGAGGCCTCGTTAGCTCAGTTGGTAGAGCATTAGACTTTTAATCTAAGGGTCAGGGGTTCGAGTCCCCTACGGGGCTAATAGTTTTGGCAGCCCAAACTATACGCTTTTTCATGAATATCGTGCCATCGTACCTAAAGGGCGCCGGAGGACATTCCTGCAATATGGTTTCGACATGTTTATTACATGAACCGCTTCTGCCATCGAGGCCTCGTTAGCTCAGTTGGTAGAGCATTAGACTTTTAATCTAAGGGTCAGGGGTTCGAGTCCCCTACGGGGCTAATAGTTTTGGCAGCCCAAACTATACGCTTTTTCATGAATATCGTGCCATCGTACTTAAAGGGCGCCGGAGGACATTCCTGCAATATGGTTTCGACATGTTTATTACATAAACCGCTTCTGCCATCGAGGCCTCGTTAGCTCAGTTGGTAGAGCATTAGACTTTTAATCTAAGGGTCAGGGGTTCGAGTCCCCTACGGGGCTAATAGTTTTGGCAGCCCAAACTATACGCTTTTTCATGAATATCGTGCATCGTACCTAAAGGGCGCCGGAGGACATTCCTGCAATATGGTTTCGACATGTTTATTACATAAAACGCTGCTGCCATCGAGGCCTCGTTAGCTCAGTTGGTAGAGCATTAGACTTTTAATCTAAGGGTCAGGGGTTCGAGTCCTCTACGGGGCTAATAGTTCTGGCAGCCCAAACTATACGCTTTTTCATGAATATCGTGCCATCGTACCTAAAGGGCGCCGGAGGACATTCCTGCAATATGGTTTCGACATGTTTATTACATAAACCGCTTCTGCCATCGAGGCCTCGTTAGCTCAGTTGGTAGAGCATTAGACTTTTAATCTAAGGGTCAGGGATTCGAGTCCCCTAAGGGGCTAATAGTTTTGGCAGCCCAAACTATACGCTTTTTCATGAATATCGTGCATCGTACCTAAAGGGCGCCGGAGGACATTCCTGCAATATGGTTTCGACATGTTTATTACATAAAACGCTGCTGCCATCGAGGCCTCGTTAGCTCAGTTGGTAGAGCATTAGACTTTTAATCTAAGGGTCAGGGGTTCGAGTCCCCTACGGGGCTAATAGTTTTGGCAGCCCAAACTATACGCTTTTTCATGAATATCGTGCCATCGTACTTAAAGGGCGCCGGAGGACATTCCTGCAATATGGTTTCGACATGTTTATTACATAAACCGCTTCTGCCATCGAGGCCTCGTTAGCTCAGTTGGTAGAGCATTAGACTTTTAATCTAAGGGTCAGGGGTTCGAGTCCCCTACGGGGCTAATAGTTTTGGCAGCCCAAACTATACGCTTTTTCATGAATATCGTGCCATCGTACCTAAAGGGCGCCGGAGGACATTCCTGCAATATGGTTTCGACATGCTTATTACATAAACCGCTTCCGCCATCGAGGCCTCGTTAGTTCAGTTGGTAGAGCATTAGACTTTTAATCTAAGGGTCAGGGATTCGAGTCCCCTAAGGGGCTAATAGTTTTGGCAGCCCAAACTATACGCTTTTTCATGAATATCGTGCATCGTACCTAAAGGGCGCCGGAGGACATTCCTGCAATATGGTTTCGACATGTTTATTACATAAAACGCTGCTGCCATCGAGGCCTCGTTAGCTCAGTTGGTAGAGCATTAGACTTTTAATCTAAGGGTCAGGGGTTCGAGTCCCCTACGGGGCTAATAGTTTTGGCAGCCCAAACTATACGCTTTTTCATGAATATCGTGCCATCGTACTTAAAGGGCGCCGGAGGACATTCCTGCAATATGGTTTCGACATGTTTATTACATAAACCGCTTCTGCCATCGAGGCCTCGTTAGCTCAGTTGGTAGAGCATTAGACTTTTAATCTAAGGGTCAGGGGTTCGAGTCCCCTACGGGGCTAATAGTTTTGGCAGCCCAAACTATACGCTTTTTCATGAATATCGTGCATCGTACCTAAAGGGCGCCGGAGGACATTCCTGCAATATGGTTTCGACATGTTTATTACATAAAACGCTGCTGCCATCGAGGCCTCGTTAGCTCAGTTGGTAGAGCATTAGACTTTTAATCTAAGGGTCAGGGGTTCGAGTCCCCTACGGGGCTAATAGTTCTGGCAGCCCAAACTATACGCTTTTTCATGAATATCGTGCCATCGTACCTAAAGGGCGCCGGAGGACATTCCTGCAATATGGTTTCGACATGTTTATTACATAAACCGCTTCCGCCATCGAGGCCTCGTTAGCTCAGTTGGTAGAGCATTAGACTTTTAATCTAAGGGTCAGGGGTTCGAGTCCCCTACGGGGCTAATAGTTTTGGCAGCCCAAACTATACGCTTTTTCATGAATATCGTGCCATCGTACCTAAAGGGCGCCGGAGGACATTCCTGCAATATGGTTTCGACATGTTTATTACATAAACCGCTTCTGCCATCGAGGCCTCGTTAGCTCAGTTGGTAGAGCATTAGACTTTTAATCTAAGGGTCAGGGATTCGAGTCCCCTAAGGGGCTAATAGTTTTGGCAGCCCAAACTATACGCTTTTTCATGAATATCGTGCATCGTACCTAAAGGGCGCCGGAGGACATTCCTGCAATATGGTTTCGACATGTTTATTACATAAAACGCTGCTGCCATCGAGGCCTCGTTAGCTCAGTTGGTAGAGCATTAGACTTTTAATCTAAGGGTCAGGGGTTCGAGTCCCCTACGGGGCTAATAGTTTTGGCAGCCCAAACTATACGCTTTTTCATGAATATCGTGCCATCGTACCTAAAGGACGCCGGAGGACATTCCTGCAATATGGTTTCGACATGTTTATCACATAAACCGCTTCCGCCATCGAGGCCTCGTTAGCTCAGTTGGTAGAGCATTAGACTTTTAATCTAAGGGTCAGGGATTCGAGTCCCCTACGGGGCTAATAGTTTTGGCAGCCCAAACTATACGCTTTTTCATGAATATCGTGCCATCGTACCTAAAGGGCGCCGGAGGACATTCCTGCAATATGGTTTCGACATGTTTATTACATAAACCGCTTCCGCCATCGAGGCCTCGTTAGCTCAGTTGGTAGAGCATTAGACTTTTAATCTAAGGGTCAGGGATTCGAGTCCCCTAAGGGGCTAATAGTTTTGGCAGCCCAAACTATACGCTTTTTCATGAATATCGTGCATCGTACCTAAAGGGCGCCGGAGGACATTCCTGCAATATGGTTTCGACATGTTTATTACATAAAACGCTGCTGCCATCGAGGCCTCGTTAGCTCAGTTGGTAGAGCATTAGACTTTTAATCTAAGGGTCAGGGGTTCGAGTCCCCTACGGGGCTAATAGTTTTGGCAGCCCAAACTATACGCTTTTTCATGAATATCGTGCCATCGTACCTAAAGGGCGCCGGAGGACATTCCTGCAATATGGTTTCGACATGTTTATTACATGAACCGCTTCTGTCATCGAGGCCTCGTTAGCTCAGTTGGTAGAGCATTAGACTTTTAATCTAAGGGTCAGGGGTTCGAGTCCCCTACGGGGCTAATAGTTTTGGCAGCCCAAACTATACGCTTTTTCATGAATATCGTGCCATCGTACTTAAAGGGCGCCGGAGGACATTCCTGCAATATGGTTTCGACATGTTTATTACATAAACCGCTTCTGCCATCGAGGCCTCGTTAGCTCAGTTGGTAGAGCATTAGACTTTTAATCTAAGGGTCAGGGGTTCGAGTCCCCTACGGGGCTAATAGTTTTGGCAGCCCAAACTATACGCTTTTTCATGAATATCGTGCATCGTACCTAAAGGGCGCCGGAGGACATTCCTGCAATATGGTTTCGACATGTTTATTACATAAAACGCTGCTGCCATCGAGGCCTCGTTAGCTCAGTTGGTAGAGCATTAGACTTTTAATCTAAGGGTCAGGGGTTCGAGTCCCCTACGGGGCTAATAGTTTTGGCAGCCCAAACTATACGCTTTTTCATGAATATCGTGCCATCGTACTTAAAGGGCGCCGGAGGACATTCCTGCAATATGGTTTCGACATGTTTATTACATAAACCGATTCTGCCATCGAGGCCTCGTTAGCTCAGTTGGTAGAGCATTAGACTTTTAATCTAAGGGTCAGGGGTTCGAGTCCCCTACGGGGCTAATAGTTTTGGCAGCCCAAACTATACGCTTTTTCATGAATATCGTGCATCGTACCTAAAGGGCGCCGGAGGACATTCCTGCAATATGGTTTCGACATGTTTATTACATAAAACGCTGCTGCCATCGAGGCCTCGTTAGCTCAGTTGGTAGAGCATTAGACTTTTAATCTAAGGGTCAGGGGTTCGAGTCCTCTACGGGGCTAATAGTTCTGGCAGCCCAAACTATACGCTTTTTCATGAATATCGTGCCATCGTACCTAAAGGGCGCCGGAGGACATTCCTGCAATATGGTTTCGACATGTTTATTACATAAACCGCTTCTGCCATCGAGGCCTCGTTAGCTCAGTTGGTAGAGCATTAGAATTTTAATCTAAGGGTCAGGGGTTCGAGTCCCCTACGGGGCTAATAGTTTTGGCAGCCCAAACTATACGCTTTTTCATGAATATCGTGCCATCGTACCTAAAGGGCGCCGGAGGACATTCCTGCAATATGGTTTCGACATGTTTATTACATAAAACGCTGCTGCCATCGAGGCCTCGTTAGCTCAGTTGGTTGAGCATTAGACTTTTAATCTAAGGTCAGGGGTTCGAGTCCCCTACGGGGCTAATAGTTTTGGCAGCCCAAACTATACGCTTTTTCATGAATATCGTGCCATCGTACCTAAAGGGCGCCGGAGGACATTCCTGCAATATGGTTTCGACATGTTTATTACATAAACCGCTTCTGCCATCGAGGCCTCGTTAGCTCAGTTGGTAGAGCATTAGACTTTTAATCTAAGGGTCAGGGATTCGAGTCCCCTAAGGGGCTAATAGTTTTGGCAGCCCAAACTATACGCTTTTTCATGAATATCGTGCATCGTACCTAAAGGGCGCCGGAGGACATTCCTGCAATATGGTTTCGACATGTTTATTACATAAAACGCTGCTGCCATCGAGGCCTCGTTAGCTCAGTTGGTAGAGCATTAGACTTTTAATCTAAGGGTCAGGGGTTCGAGTCCCCTACGGGGCTAATAGTTCTGGCAGCCCAAACTATACGCTTTTTCATGAATATCGTGCCATCGTACCTAAAGGGCGCCGGAGGACATTCCTGCAATATGGTTTCGACATGTTTATTACATAAACCGCTTCTGCCATCGAGGCCTCGTTAGCTCAGTTGGTAGAGCATTAGACTTTTAATCTAAGGGTCAGGGGTTCGAGTCCCCTACGGGGCTAATAGTTTTGGCAGCCCAAACTATACGCTTTTTCATGAATATCGTGAATCGTACCTAAAGGGCGCCGGAGGACATTCCTGCAATATGGTTTCGACATGTTTATTACATAAAACGCTGCTGCCATCGAGGCCTCGTTAGCTCAGTTGGTAGAGCATTAGACTTTTAATCTAAGGGTCAGGGGTTCGAGTCCCCTACGGGGCTAATAGTTCTGGTCTGGCAGCCCAAACTATACGCTTTTTCATGAATATCGTGCCATCGTACTTAAAGGGCGCCGGAGGACATTCCTGCAATATGGTTTCGACATGTTTATTACATAAACCGCTTCTGCCATCGAGGCCTCGTTAGCTCAGTTGGTAGAGCATTAGACTTTTAATCTAAGGGTCAGGGGTTCGAGTCCCCTACGGGGCTAATAGTTTTGGCAGCCCAAACTATACGCTTTTTCATGAATATCGTGCATCGTACCTAAAGGGCGCCGGAGGACATTCCTGCAATATGGTTTCGACATGTTTATTACATAAAACGCTGCTGCCATCGAGGCCTCGTTAGCTCAGTTGGTAGAGCATTAGACTTTTAATCTAAGGGTCAGGGGTTCGAGTCCTCTACGGGGCTAATAGTTCTGGCAGCCCAAACTATACGCTTTTTCATGAATATCGTGCCATCGTACCTAAAGGGCGCCGGAGGACATTCCTGCAATATGGTTTCGACATGTTTATTACATAAACCGCTTCTGCCATCGAGGCCTCGTTAGCTCAGTTGGTAGAGCATTAGACTTTTAATCTAAGGGTCAGGGGTTCGAGTCCCCTACGGGGCTAATAGTTTTGGCAGCCCAAACTATACGCTTTTTCATGAATATCGTGCATCGTACCTAAAGGGCGCCGGAGGACATTCCTGCAATATGGTTTCGACATGTTTATTACATAAAACGCTGCTGCCATCGAGGCCTCGTTAGCTCAGTTGGTAGAGCATTAGACTTTTAATCTAAGGGTCAGGGGTTCGAGTCCCCTACGGGCTAATAGTTTTGGCAGCCCAAACTATACGCTTTTTCATGAATATCGTGCCATCGTACCTAAAGGGCGCCGGAGGACATTCCTGCAATATGGTTTCGACATGTTTATTACATAAACCGCTTCTGCCATCGAGGCCTCGTTAGCTCAGTTGGTAGAGCATTAGAATTTTAATCTAAGGGTCAGGGGTTCGAGTCCCCTACGGGGCTAATAGTTTTGGCAGCCCAAACTATACGCTTTTTCATGAATATCGTGCCATCGTACCTAAAGGGCGCCGGAGGACATTCCTGCAATATGGTTTCGACATGTTTATTACATAAAACGCTGCTGCCATCGAGGCCTCGTTAGCTCAGTTGGTTGAGCATTAGACTTTTAATCTAAGGTCAGGGGTTCGAGTCCCCTACGGGGCTAATAGTTTTGGCAGCCCAAACTATACGCTTTTTCATGAATATCGTGCCATCGTACCTAAAGGGCGCCGGAGGACATTCCTGCAATATGGTTTCGACATGTTTATTACATAAACCGCTTCTGCCATCGAGGCCTCGTTAGCTCAGTTGGTAGAGCATTAGACTTTTAATCTAAGGGTCAGGGATTCGAGTCCCCTAAGGGGCTAATAGTTTTGGCAGCCCAAACTATACGCTTTTTCATGAATATCGTGCATCGTACCTAAAGGGCGCCGGAGGACATTCCTGCAATATGGTTTCGACATGTTTATTACATAAAACGCTGCTGCCATCGAGGCCTCGTTAGCTCAGTTGGTAGAGCATTAGACTTTTAATCTAAGGGTCAGGGGTTCGAGTCCCCTACGGGGCTAATAGTTCTGGCAGCCCAAACTATACGCTTTTTCATGAATATCGTGCCATCGTACCTAAAGGGCGCCGGAGGACATTCCTGCAATATGGTTTCGACATGTTTATTACATAAACCGCTTCTGCCATCGAGGCCTCGTTAGCTCAGTTGGTAGAGCATTAGACTTTTAATCTAAGGGTCAGGGGTTCGAGTCCCCTACGGGGCTAATAGTTTTGGCAGCCCAAACTATACGCTTTTTCATGAATATCGTGCATCGTACCTAAAGGGCGCCGGAGGACATTCCTGCAATATGGTTTCGACATGTTTATTACATAAAACGCTGCTGCCATCGAGGCCTCGTTAGCTCAGTTGGTAGAGCATTAGACTTTTAATCTAAGGGTCAGGGGTTCGAGTCCCCTACGGGCTAATAGTTTTGGCAGCCCAAACTATACGCTTTTTCATGAATATCGTGCCATCGTACCTAAAGGGCGCCGGAGGACATTCCTGCAATATGGTTTCGACATGTTTATTACATAAACCGCTTCTGCCATCGAGGCCTCGTTAGCTCAGTTGGTAGAGCATTAGAATTTTAATCTAAGGGTCAGGGGTTCGAGTCCCCTACGGGGCTAATAGTTTTGGCAGCCCAAACTATACGCTTTTTCATGAATATCGTGCCATCGTACCTAAAGGGCGCCGGAGGACATTCCTGCAATATGGTTTCGACATGTTTATTACATAAAACGCTGCTGCCATCGAGGCCTCGTTAGCTCAGTTGGTTGAGCATTAGACTTTTAATCTAAGGTCAGGGGTTCGAGTCCCCTACGGGGCTAATAGTTTTGGCAGCCCAAACTATACGCTTTTTCATGAATATCGTGCCATCGTACCTAAAGGGCGCCGGAGGACATTCCTGCAATATGGTTTCGACATGTTTATTACATAAACCGCTTCTGCCATCGAGGCCTCGTTAGCTCAGTTGGTAGAGCATTAGACTTTTAATCTAAGGGTCAGGGATTCGAGTCCCCTAAGGGGCTAATAGTTTTGGCAGCCCAAACTATACGCTTTTTCATGAATATCGTGCATCGTACCTAAAGGGCGCCGGAGGACATTCCTGCAATATGGTTTCGACATGTTTATTACATAAAACGCTGCTGCCATCGAGGCCTCGTTAGCTCAGTTGGTAGAGCATTAGACTTTTAATCTAAGGGTCAGGGGTTCGAGTCCCCTACGGGGCTAATAGTTCTGGCAGCCCAAACTATACGCTTTTTCATGAATATCGTGCCATCGTACCTAAAGGGCGCCGGAGGACATTCCTGCAATATGGTTTCGACATGTTTATTACATAAACCGCTTCTGCCATCGAGGCCTCGTTAGCTCAGTTGGTAGAGCATTAGACTTTTAATCTAAGGGTCAGGGGTTCGAGTCCCCTACGGGGCTAATAGTTTTGGCAGCCCAAACTATACGCTTTTTCATGAATATCGTGAATCGTACCTAAAGGGCGCCGGAGGACATTCCTGCAATATGGTTTCGACATGTTTATTACATAAAACGCTGCTGCCATCGAGGCCTCGTTAGCTCAGTTGGTAGAGCATTAGACTTTTAATCTAAGGGTCAGGGGTTCGAGTCCCCTACGGGGCTAATAGTTCTGGTCTGGCAGCCCAAACTATACGCTTTTTCATGAATATCGTGCCATCGTACTTAAAGGGCGCCGGAGGACATTCCTGCAATATGGTTTCGACATGTTTATTACATAAACCGCTTCTGCCATCGAGGCCTCGTTAGCTCAGTTGGTAGAGCATTAGACTTTTAATCTAAGGGTCAGGGGTTCGAGTCCCCTACGGGGCTAATAGTTTTGGCAGCCCAAACTATACGCTTTTTCATGAATATCGTGCATCGTACCTAAAGGGCGCCGGAGGACATTCCTGCAATATGGTTTCGACATGTTTATTACATAAAACGCTGCTGCCATCGAGGCCTCGTTAGCTCAGTTGGTAGAGCATTAGACTTTTAATCTAAGGGTCAGGGGTTCGAGTCCTCTACGGGGCTAATAGTTCTGGCAGCCCAAACTATACGCTTTTTCATGAATATCGTGCCATCGTACCTAAAGGGCGCCGGAGGACATTCCTGCAATATGGTTTCGACATGTTTATTACATAAACCGCTTCTGCCATCGAGGCCTCGTTAGCTCAGTTGGTAGAGCATTAGACTTTTAATCTAAGGGTCAGGGGTTCGAGTCCCCTACGGGGCTAATAGTTTTGGCAGCCCAAACTATACGCTTTTTCATGAATATCGTGCATCGTACCTAAAGGGCGCCGGAGGACATTCCTGCAATATGGTTTCGACATGTTTATTACATAAAACGCTGCTGCCATCGAGGCCTCGTTAGCTCAGTTGGTAGAGCATTAGACTTTTAATCTAAGGGTCAGGGGTTCGAGTCCCCTACGGGCTAATAGTTTTGGCAGCCCAAACTATACGCTTTTTCATGAATATCGTGCCATTGTACCTAAAGGGCGCCGGAGGACATTCCTGCAATATGGTTTCGACATGTTTATTACATAAACCGCTTCTGCCATCGAGGCCTCGTTAGCTCAGTTGGTAGAGCATTAGACTTTTAATCTAAGGGTCAGGGATTCGAGTCCCCTAAGGGGCTAATAGTTTTGGCAGCCCAAACTATACGCTTTTTCATGAATATCGTGCATCGTACCTAAAGGGCGCCGGAGGACATTCCTGCAATATGGTTTCGACATGTTTATTACATAAAACGCTGCTGCCATCGAGGCCTCGTTAGCTCAGTTGGTAGAGCATTAGACTTTTAATCTAAGGGTCAGGGGTTCGAGTCCCCTACGGGGCTAATAGTTCTGGCAGCCCAAACTATACGCTTTTTCATGAATATCGTGCCATCGTACCTAAAGGGCGCCGGAGGACATTCCTGCAATATGGTTTCGACATGTTTATTACATAAACCGCTTATGCCATCGAGGCCTCGTTAGCTCAGTTGGTAGAGCATTAGACTTTTAATCTAAGGGTCAGGGGTTCGAGTCCCCTACGGGGCTAATAGTTTTGGCAGCCCAAACTATACGCTTTTTCATGAATATCGTGCCATCGTACTTAAAGGGCGCCGGAGGACATTCCTGCAATATGGTTTCGACATGTTTATTACATAAACCGCTTCTGCCATCGAGGCCTCGTTAGCTCAGTTGGTAGAGCATTAGACTTTTAATCTAAGGGTCAGGGGTTCGAGTCCCCTACGGGGCTAATAGTTTTGGCAGCCCAAACTATACGCTTTTTCATGAATATCGTGCATCGTACCTAAAGGGCGCCGGAGGACATTCCTGCAATATGGTTTCGACATGTTTATTACATAAAACGCTGCTGCCATCGAGGCCTCGTTAGCTCAGTTGGTAGAGCATTAGACTTTTAATCTAAGGGTCAGGGGTTCGAGTCCTCTACGGGGCTAATAGTTCTGGCAGCCCAAACTATACGCTTTTTCATGAATATCGTGCCATCGTACCTAAAGGGCGCCGGAGGACATTCCTGCAATATGGTTTCGACATGTTTATTACATAAACCGCTTCTGCCATCGAGGCCTCGTTAGCTCAGTTGGTAGAGCATTAGACTTTTAATCTAAGGGTCAGGGGTTCGAGTCCCCTACGGGGCTAATAGTTTTGGCAACCCAAACTATACGCTTTTTCATGAATATCGTGCCATCGTACCTAAAGGGCGCCGGAGGACATTCCTGCAATATGGATTCGACATGTTTATTACATAAACCGCTTCTGCCATCGAGGCCTCGTTAGCTCAGTTGGTAGAGCATTAGACTTTTAATCTAAGGGTCAGGGATTCGAGTCCCCTAAGGGGCTAATAGTTTTGGCAGCCCAAACTATACGCTTTTTCATGAATATCGTGCATCGTACCTAAAGGGCGCCGGAGGACATTCCTGCAATATGGTTTCGACATGTTTATTACATAAAACGCTGCTGCCATCGAGGCCTCGTTAGCTCAGTTGGTAGAGCATTAGACTTTTAATCTAAGGGTCAGGGGTTCGAGTCCCCTACGGGGCTAATAGTTCTGGCAGCCCAAACTATACGCTTTTTCATGAATATCGTGCCATCGTACCTAAAGGGCGCCGGAGGACATTCCTGCAATATGGTTTCGACATGTTTATTACATAAACCGCTTCTGCCATCGAGGCCTCGTTAGCTCAGTTGGTAGAGCATTAGACTTTTAATCTAAGGGTCAGGGGTTCGAGTCCCCTACGGGGCTAATAGTTTTGGCAGCCCAAACTATACGCTTTTTCATGAATATCGTGCCATCGTACCTAAAGGGCGCCGGAGGACATTCCTGCAATATGGTTTCGACATGTTTATTACATAAACCGCTTCTGCCATCGAGGCCTCGTTAGCTCAGTTGGTAGAGCATTAGACTTTTAATCTAAGGGTCAGGGATTCGAGTCCCCTAAGGGGCTAATAGTTTTGGCAGCCCAAACTATACGCTTTTTCATGAATATCGTGCATCGTACCTAAAGGGCGCCGAAGGACATTCCTGCAATATGGTTTCGACATGTTTATTACATAAAATGCTGCTGCCATCGAGGCCTCGTTAGCTCAGTTGGTAGAGCATTAGACTTTTAATCTAAGGGTCAGGGGTTCGAGTCCCCTACGGGGCTAATAGTTTTGGCAGCCCAAACTATACGCTTTTTCATGAATATCGTGCCATCGTACTTAAAGGGCGCCGGAGGACATTCCTGCAATATGGTTTCGACATGTTTATTACATAAACCGCTTCTGCCATCGAGGCCTCGTTAGCTCAGTTGGTAGAGCATTAGACTTTTAATCTAAGGGTCAGGGGTTCGAGTCCCCTACGGGGCTAATAGTTTTGGCAGCCCAAACTATACGCTTTTTCATGAATATCGTGCATCGTACCTAAAGGGCGCCGGAGGACATTCCTGCAATATGGTTTCGACATGTTTATTACATAAAACGCTGCTGCCATCGAGGCCTCGTTAGCTCAGTTGGTAGAGCATTAGACTTTTAATCTAAGGGTCAGGGGTTCGAGTCCTCTACGGGGCTAATAGTTCTGGCAGCCCAAACTATACGCTTTTTCATGAATATCGTGCCATCGTACCTAAAGGGCGCCGGAGGACATTCCTGCAATATGGTTTCGACATGTTTATTACATAAACCGCTTCTGCCATCGAGGCCTCGTTAGCTCAGTTGGTAGAGCATTAGACTTTTAATCTAAGGGTCAGGGGTTCGAGTCCCCTACGGGGCTAATAGTTTTGGCAACCCAAACTATACGCTTTTTCATGAATATCGTGCCATCGTACCTAAAGGGCGCCGGAGGACATTCCTGCAATATGGATTCGACATGTTTATTACATAAACCGCTTCTGCCATCGAGGCCTCGTTAGCTCAGTTGGTAGAGCATTAGACTTTTAATCTAAGGGTCAGGGATTCGAGTCCCCTAAGGGGCTAATAGTTTTGGCAGCCCAAACTATACGCTTTTTCATGAATATCGTGCATCGTACCTAAAGGGCGCCGGAGGACATTCCTGCAATATGGTTTCGACATGTTTACTACATAAAACGCTGCTGCCATCGAGGCCTCGTTAGCTCAGTTGGTAGAGCATTAGACTTTTAATCTAAGGGTCAGGGGTTCGAGTCCCCTACGGGGCTAATAGTTCTGGCAGCCCAAACTATACGCTTTTTCATGAATATCGTGCCATCGTACCTAAAGGGCGCCGGAGGACATTCCTGCAATATGGTTTCGACATGTTTATTACATAAACCGCTTCTGCCATCGAGGCCTCGTTAGCTCAGTTGGTAGAGCATTAGACTTTTAATCTAAGGGTCAGGGGTTCGAGTCCCCTACGGGGCTAATAGTTTTGGCAGCCCAAACTATACGCTTTTTCATGAATATCGTGCCATCGTACCTAAAGGGCGCCGGAGGACATTCCTGCAATATGGTTTCGACATGTTTATTACATAAACCGCTTCTGCCATCGAGGCCTCGTTAGCTCAGTTGGTAGAGCATTAGACTTTTAATCTAAGGGTCAGGGGTTCGAGTCCCCTAAGGGGCTAATAGTTTTGGCAGCCCAAACTATACGCTTTTTCATGAATATCGTGCATCGTACCTAAAGGGCGCCGGAGGACATTCCTGCAATATGGTTTCGACATGTTTATTACATAAAACGCTGCTGCCATCGAGGCCTCGTTAGCTCAGTTGGTAGAGCATTAGACTTTTAATCTAAGGGTCAGGGGTTCGAGTCCCCTACGGGGCTAATAGTTCTGGCAGCCCAAACTATACGCTTTTTCATGAATATCGTGCCATCGTACCTAAAGGGCGCCGGAGGACATTCCTGCAATATGGTTTCGACATATTTATTACATAAAACGCTGCTGCCATCGAGGCCTCGTTAGCTCAGTTGGTAGAGCATTAGACTTTTAATCTAAGGGTCAGGGGTTCGAGTCCCCTACGGGGCTAATAGTTCTGGCAGCCCAAACTATACGCTTTTTCATGAATATCGTGCCATCGTACCTAAAGGGCGCCGGAGGACATTCCTGCAATATGGTTTCGACATGTTTATTACATAAACCGCTTCTGCCATCGAGGCCTCGTTAGCTCAGTTGGTAGAGCATTAGACTTTTAATCTAAGGGTCAGGGGTTCGAGTCCCCTACGGGGCTAATAGTTTTGGCAGCCCAAACTATACGCTTTTTCATGAATATCGTGCCATCGTACCTAAAGGGCGCCGGAGGACATTCCTGCAATATGGTTTCGACATGTTTATTACATAAACCGCTTCCGCCATCGAGGCCTCGTTAGCTCAGTTGGTAGAGCATTAGACTTTTAATCTAAGGGTCAGGGATTCGAGTCCCCTAAGGGGCTAATAGTTTTGGCAGCCCAAACTATACGCTTTTTCATGAATATCGTGCATCGTACCTAAAGGGCGCCGGAGGACATTCCTGCAATATGGTTTCGACATGTTTATTACATAAAACGCTGCTGCCATCGAGGCCTCGTTAGCTCAGTTGGTAGAGCATTAGACTTTTAATCTAAGGGTCAGGGGTTCGAGTCCCCTACGGGGCTAATAGTTTTGGCAGCCCAAACTATACGCTTTTTCATGAATATCGTGCCATCGTACCTAAAGGGCGCCGGAGGACATTCCTGCAATATGGTTTCGACATGTTTATTACATGAACCGCTTCTGCCATCGAGGCCTCGTTAGCTCAGTTGGTAGAGCATTAGACTTTTAATCTAAGGGTCAGGGGTTCGAGTCCCCTACGGGGCTAATAGTTTTGGCAGCCCAAACTATACGCTTTTTCATGAATATCGTGCCATCGTACTTAAAGGGCGCCGGAGGACATTCCTGCAATATGGTTTCGACATGTTTATTACATAAACCGCTTCTGCCATCGAGGCCTCGTTAGCTCAGTTGGTAGAGCATTAGACTTTTAATCTAAGGGTCAGGGGTTCGAGTCCCCTACGGGGCTAATAGTTCTGGCAGCCCAAACTATACGCTTTTTCATGAATATCGTGCCATCGTACCTAAAGGGCGCCGGAGGACATTCCTGCAATATGGTTTCGACATGTTTATTACATAAACCGCTTCTGCCATCGAGGCCTCGTTAGCTCAGTTGGTAGAGCATTAGACTTTTAATCTAAGGGTCAGGGGTTCGAGTCCCCTACGGGGCTAATAGTTTTGGCAGCCCAAACTATACGCTTTTTCATGAATATCGTGCCATCGTACCTAAAGGGCGCCGGAGGACATTCCTGCAATATGGTTTCGACATGTTTATTACATAAACCGCTTCCGCCATCGAGGCCTCGTTAGCTCAGTTGGTAGAGCATTAGACTTTTAATCTAAGGGTCAGGGATTCGAGTCCCCTAAGGGGCTAATAGTTTTGGCAGCCCAAACTATACGCTTTTTCATGAATATCGTGCATCGTACCTAAAGGGCGCCGGAGGACATTCCTGCAATATGGTTTCGACATGTTTATTACATAAACCGCTTCCGCCATCGAGGCCTCGTTAGCTCAGTTGGTAGAGCATTAGACTTTTAATCTAAGGGTCAGGGATTCGAGTCCCCTAAGGGGCTAATAGTTTTGGCAGCCCAAACTATACGCTTTTTCATGAATATCGTGCATCGTACCTAAAGGGCGCCGGAGGACATTCCTGCAATATGGTTTCGACATGTTTATTACATAAAACGCTGCTGCCATCGAGGCCTCGTTAGCTCAGTTGGTAGAGCATTAGACTTTTAATCTAAGGGTCAGGGGTTCGAGTCCCCTACGGGGCTAATAGTTTTGGCAGCCCAAACTATACGCTTTTTCATGAATATCGTGCCATCGTACCTAAAGGGCGCCGGAGGACATTCCTGCAATATGGTTTCGACATGTTTATTACATGAACCGCTTCTGCCATCGAGGCCTCGTTAGCTCAGTTGGTAGAGCATTAGACTTTTAATCTAAGGGTCAGGGGTTCGAGTCCCCTACGGGGCTAATAATTTTGGCAGCCCAAACTATACGCTTTTTCATGAATATCGTGCCATCGTACTTAAAGGGCGCCGGAGGACATTCCTGCAATATGGTTTCGACATGTTTATTACATAAACCGCTTCTGCCATCGAGGCCTCGTTAGCTCAGTTGGTAGAGCATTAGACTTTTAATCTAAGGGTCAGGGGTTCGAGTCCCCTACGGGGCTAATAGTTCTGGCAGCCCAAACTATACGCTTTTTCATGAATATCGTGCCATCGTACCTAAAGGGCGCCGGAGGACATTCCTGCAATATGGTTTCGACATGTTTATTACATAAACCGCTTCTGCCATCGAGGCCTCGTTAGCTCAGTTGGTAGAGCATTAGACTTTTAATCTAAGGGTCAGGGGTTCGAGTCCCCTACGGGGCTAATAGTTTTGGCAGCCCAAACTATACGCTTTTTCATGAATATCGTGCCATCGTACCTAAAGGGCGCCGGAGGACATTCCTGCAATATGGTTTCGACATGTTTATTACATAAACCGCTTCCGCCATCGAGGCCTCGTTAGCTCAGTTGGTAGAGCATTAGACTTTTAATCTAAGGGTCAGGGATTCGAGTCCCCTAAGGGGCTAATAGTTTTGGCAGCCCAAACTATACGCTTTTTCATGAATATCGTGCATCGTACCTAAAGGGCGCCGGAGGACATTCCTGCAATATGGTTTCGACATGTTTATTACATAAAACGCTGCTGCCATCGAGGCCTCGTTAGCTCAGTTGGTAGAGCATTAGACTTTTAATCTAAGGGTCAGGGGTTCGAGTCCCCTACGGGGCTAATAGTTTTGGCAGCCCAAACTATACGCTTTTTCATGAATATCGTGCCATCGTACCTAAAGGGCGCCGGAGGACATTCCTGCAATATGGTTTCGACATGTTTATTACATGAACCGCTTCTGCCATCGAGGCCTCGTTAGCTCAGTTGGTAGAGCATTAGACTTTTAATCTAAGGGTCAGGGGTTCGAGTCCCCTACGGGGCTAATAGTTTTGGCAGCCCAAACTATACGCTTTTTCATGAATATCGTGCCATCGTACTTAAAGGGCGCCGGAGGACATTCCTGCAATATGGTTTCGACATGTTTATTACATAAACCGCTTCTGCCATCGAGGCCTCGTTAGCTCAGTTGGTAGAGCATTAGACTTTTAATCTAAGGGTCAGGGGTTCGAGTCCCCTACGGGGCTAATAGTTCTGGCAGCCCAAACTATACGCTTTTTCATGAATATCGTGCCATCGTACCTAAAGGGCGCCGGAGGACATTCCTACAATATGGTTTCGACATGTTTATTACATAAACCGCTTCTGCCATCGAGGCCTCGTTAGCTCAGTTGGTAGAGCATTAGACTTTTAATCTAAGGGTCAGGGGTTCGAGTCCCCTACGGGGCTAATAGTTTTGGCAGCCCAAACTATACGCTTTTTCATGAATATCGTGCCATCGTACCTAAAGGGCGCCGGAGGACATTCCTGCAATATGGTTTCGACATGTTTATTACATAAACCGCTTCGCCATCGAGGCCTCGTTAGCTCAGTTGGTAGAGCATTAGACTTTTAATCTAAGGGTCAGGGATTCGAGTCCCCTAAGGCGCTAATAGTTTTGGCAGCCCAAACTATACGCTTTTTCATGAATATCGTGCATCGTACCTAAAGGGCGCCGGAGGACATTCCTGCAATATGGTTTCGACATGTTTATTACATAAAACGCTGCTGCCATCGAGGCCTCGTTAGCTCAGTTGGTAGAGCATTAGACTTTTAATCTAAGGGTCAGGGGTTCGAGTCCCCTACGGGGCTAATAGTTTTGGCAGCCCAAACTATACGCTTTTTCATGAATATCGTGCATCGTACCTAAAGGGCGCCGGAGGACATTCCTGCAATATGGTTTCGACATGTTTATTACATAAACCGCTTCTGCCATCGAGGCCTCGTTAGCTCAGTTGGTAGAGCATTAGACTTTTAATCTAAGGGTCAGGGGTTCGAGTCCCCTACGGGGCTAATAGTTTTGGCAGCCCAAACTATACGCTTTTTCATGAATATCGTGCCATCGTACCTAAAGGGCGCCGGAGGACATTCCTGCAATATGGTTTCGACATGTTTATTACATAAACCGCTTCCGCCATCGAGGCCTCGTTAGCTCAGTTGGTAGAGCATTAGACTTTTAATCTAAGGGTCAGGGATTCGAGTCCCCTAAGGGGCTAATAGTTTTGGCAGCCCAAACTATACGCTTTTTCATGAATATCGTGCATCGTACCTAAAGGGCGCCGGAGGACATTCCTGCAATATGGTTTCGACATGTTTATTACATAAAACGCTGCTGCCATCGAGGCCTCGTTAGCTCAGTTGGTAGAGCATTAGACTTTTAATCTAAGGGTCAGGGGTTCGAGTCCCCTACGGGGCTAATAGTTTTGGCAGCCCAAACTATACGCTTTTTCATGAATATCGTGCCATCGTACCTAAAGGGCGCCGGAGGACATTCCTGCAATATGGTTTCGACATGTTTATTACATGAACCGCTTCTGCCATCGAGGCCTCGTTAGCTCAGTTGGTAGAGCATTAGACTTTTAATCTAAGGGTCAGGGGTTCGAGTCCCCTACGGGGCTAATAGTTTTGGCAGCCCAAACTATACGCTTTTTCATGAATATCGTGCCATCGTACTTAAAGGGCGCCGGAGGACATTCCTGCAATATGGTTTCGACATGTTTATTACATAAACCGCTTCTGCCATCGAGGCCTCGTTAGCTCAGTTGGTAGAGCATTAGACTTTTAATCTAAGGGTCAGGGGTTCGAGTCCCCTACGGGGCTAATAGTTTTGGCAGCCCAAACTATACGCTTTTCCATGAATATCGTGCATCGTACCTAAAGGGCGCCGGAGGACATTCCTGCAATATGGTTTCGACATGTTTATTACATAAAACGCTGCTGCCATCGAGGCCTCGTTAGCTCAGTTGGTAGAGCATTAGACTTTTAATCTAAGGGTCAGGGGTTCGAGTCCCCTACGGGGCTAATAGTTCTGGCAGCCCAAACTATACGCTTTTTCATGAACATCGTGCCATCGTACCTAAAGGGCGCCGGAGGACATTCCTGCAATATGGTTTCGACATGTTTATTACATAAACCGCTTCTGCCATCGAGGCCTCGTTAGCTCAGTTGGTAGAGCATTAGACTTTTAATCTAAGGGTCAGGGGTTCGAGTCCCCTACGGGGCTAATAGTTTTGGCAGCCCAAACTATACGCTTTTTCATGAATATCGTGCCATCGTACCTAAAGGGCGCCGGAGGACATTCCTGCAATATGGTTTCGACATGTTTATTACATAAACCGCTTCCGCCATCGAGGCCTCGTTAGCTCAGTTGGTAGAGCATTAGACTTTTAATCTAAGGGTCAGGGATTCGAGTCCCCTAAGGCGCTAATAGTTTTGGCAGCCCAAACTATACGCTTTTTCATGAATATCGTGCATCGTACCTAAAGGGCGCCGGAGGACATTCCTGCAATATGGTTTCGACATGTTTATTACATAAAACGCTGCTGCCATCGAGGCCTCGTTAGCTCAGTTGGTGGAGCATTAGACTTTTAATCTAAGGGTCAGGGGTTCGAGTCCCCTACGGGGCTAATAGTTTTGGCAGCCCAAACTATACGCTTTTTCATGAATATCGTGCCATCGTACCTAAAGGGCGCCGGAGGACATTCCTGCAATATGGTTTCGACATGTTTATTACATAAAACGCTGCTGCCATCGAGGCCTCGTTAGCTCAGTTGGTAGAGCATTAGACTTTTAATCTAAGGGTCAGGGGTTCGAGTCCCCTACGGGGCTAATAGTTCTGGCAGCCCAAACTATACGCTTTTTCATGAATATCGTGCCATCGTACCTAAAGGGCGCCGGAGGACATTCCTGCAATATGGTTTCGACATGTTTATTACATAAACCGCTTCTGCCATCGAGGCCTCGTTAGCTCAGTTGGTAGAGCATTAGACTTTTAATCTAAGGGTCAGGGGTTCGAGTCCCCTACGGGGCTAATAGTTTTGGCAGCCCAAACTATACGCTTTTTCATGAATATCGTGCCATCGTACCTAAAGGGCGCCGGAGGACATTCCTGCAATATGGTTTCGACATGTTTATTACATGAACCGCTTCTGCCATCGAGGCCTCGTTAGCTCAGTTGGTAGAGCATTAGACTTTTAATCTAAGGGTCAGGGGTTCGAGTCCCCTACGGGGCTAATAGTTTTGGCAGCCCAAACTATACGCTTTTTCATGAATATCGTGCCATCGTACTTAAAGGGCGCCGGAGGACATTCCTGCAATATGGTTTCGACATGTTTATTACATAAACCGCTTCTGCCATCGAGGCCTCGTTAGCTCAGTTGGTAGAGCATTAGACTTTTAATCTAAGGGTCAGGGGTTCGAGTCCCCTACGGGGCTAATAGTTCTGGCAGCCCAAACTATACGCTTTTTCATGAATATCGTGCCATCGTACCTAAAGGGCGCCGGAGGACATTCCTGCAATATGGTTTCGACATGTTTATTACATAAACCGCTTCTGCCATCGAGGCCTCGTTAGCTCAGTTGGTAGAGCATTAGACTTTTAATCTAAGGGTCAGGGGTTCGAGTCCCCTACGGGGCTAATAGTTTTGGCAGCCCAAACTATACGCTTTTTCATGAATATCGTGCCATCGTACCTAAAGGGCGCCGGAGGACATTCCTGCAATATGGTTTCGACATGTTTATTACATAAACCGCTTCCGCCATCGAGGCCTCGTTAGCTCAGTTGGTAGAGCATTAGACTTTTAATCTAAGGGTCAGGGATTCGAGTCCCCTAAGGGGCTAATAGTTTTGGCAGCCCAAACTATACGCTTTTTCATGAATATCGTGCATCGTACCTAAAGGGCGCCGGAGGACATTCCTGCAATATGGTTTCGACATGTTTATTACATAAAACGCTGCTGCCATCGAGGCCTCGTTAGCTCAGTTGGTAGAGCATTAGACTTTTAATCTAAGGGTCAGGGGTTCGAGTCCCCTACGGGGCTAATAGTTTTGGAAGCCCAAACTATACGCTTTTTCATGAATATCGTGCCATCGTACCTAAAGGGCGCCGGAGGACATTCCTGCAATATGGTTTCGACATGTTTATTACATGAACCGCTTCTGCCATCGAGGCCTCGTTAGCTCAGTTGGTAGAGCATTAGACTTTTAATCTAAGGGTCAGGGGTTCGAGTCCCCTACGGGGCTAATAGTTTTGGCAGCCCAAACTATACGCTTTTTCATGAATATCGTGCCATCGTACTTAAAGGGCGCCGGAGGACATTCCTGCAATATGGTTTCGACATGTTTATTACATAAACCGCTTCTGCCATCGAGGCCTCGTTAGCTCAGTTGGTAGAGCATTAGACTTTTAATCTAAGGGTCAGGGGTTCGAGTCCCCTACGGGGCTAATAGTTCTGGCAGCCCAAACTATACGCTTTTTCATGAATATCGTGCCATCGTACCTAAAGGGCGCCGGAGGACATTCCTGCAATATGGTTTCGACATGTTTATTACATAAACCGCTTCTGCCATCGAGGCCTCGTTAGCTCAGTTGGTAGAGCATTAGACTTTTAATCTAAGGGTCAGGGGTTCGAGTCCCCTACGGGGCTAATAGTTTTGGCAGCCCAAACTATACGCTTTTTCATGAATATCGTGCCATCGTACCTAAAGGGCGCCGGAGGACATTCCTGCAATATGGTTTCGACATGTTTATTACATAAACCGCTTCCGCCATCGAGGCCTCGTTAGCTCAGTTGGTAGAGCATTAGACTTTTAATCTAAGGGTCAGGGATTCGAGTCCCCTAAGGCGCTAATAGTTTTGGCAGCCCAAACTATACGCTTTTTCATGAATATCGTGCATCGTACCTAAAGGGCGCCGGAGGACATTCCTGCAATATGGTTTCGACATGTTTATTACATAAACCGCTTCTGCCATCGAGGCCTCGTTAGCTCAGTTGGTAGAGCATTAGACTTTTAATCTAAGGGTCAGGGGTTCGAGTCCCCTACGGGGCTAATAGTTTTGGCAGCCCAAACTATACGCTTTTTCATGAATATCGTGCCATCGTACCTAAAGGGCGCCGGAGGACATTCCTGCAATATGGTTTCGACATGTTTATTACATGAACCGCTTCTGCCATCGAGGCCTCGTTAGCTCAGTTGGTAGAGCATTAGACTTTTAATCTAAGGGTCAGGGGTTCGAGTCCCCTACGGGGCTAATAGTTTTGGCAGCCCAAACTATACGCTTTTTCATGAATATCGTGCCATCGTACTTAAAGGGCGCCGGAGGACATTCCTGCAATATGGTTTCGACATGTTTATTACATAAACCGCTTCTGCCATCGAGGCCTCGTTAGCTCAGTTGGTAGAGCATTAGACTTTTAATCTAAGGGTCAGGGGTTCGAGTCCCCTACGGGGCTAATAGTTCTGGCAGCCCAAACTATACGCTTTTTCATGAATATCGTGCCATCGTACCTAAAGGGCGCCGGAGGACATTCCTGCAATATGGTTTCGACATGTTTATTACATAAACCGCTTCTGCCATCGAGGCCTCGTTAGCTCAGTTGGTAGAGCATTAGACTTTTAATCTAAGGGTCAGGGGTTCGAGTCCCCTACGGGGCTAATAGTTTTGGCAGCCCAAACTATACGCTTTTTCATGAATATCGTGCCATCGTACCTAAAGGGCGCCGGAGGACATTCCTGCAATATGGTTTCGACATGTTTATTACATAAACCGCTTCCGCCATCGAGGCCTCGTTAGCTCAGTTGGTAGAGCATTAGACTTTTAATCTAAGGGTCAGGGATTCGAGTCCCCTAAGGCGCTAATAGTTTTGGCAGCCCAAACTATACGCTTTTTCATGAATATCGTGCATCGTACCTAAAGGGCGCCGGAGGACATTCCTGCAATATGGTTTCGACATGTTTATTACATAAAACGCTGCTGCCATCGAGGCCTCGTTAGCTCAGTTGGTAGAGCATTAGACTTTTAATCTAAGGGTCAGGGGTTCGAGTCCCCTACGGGGCTAATAGTTTTGGCAGCCCAAACTATACGCTTTTTCATGAATATCGTGCCATCGTACCTAAAGGGCGCCGGAGGACATTCCTGCAATATGGTTTCGACATGTTTATTACATAAAACGCTGCTGCCATCGAGGCCTCGTTAGCTCAGTTGGTAGAGCATTAGACTTTTAATCTAAGGGTCAGGGGTTCGAGTCCCCTACGGGGCTAATAGTTCTGGCAGCCCAAACTATACGCTTTTTCATGAATATCGTGCCATCGTACCTAAAGGGCGCCGGAGGACATTCCTGCAATATGGTTTCGACATGTTTATTACATAAACCGCTTCTGCCATCGAGGCCTCGTTAGCTCAGTTGGTAGAGCATTAGACTTTTAATCTAAGGGTCAGGGGTTCGAGTCCCCTACGGGGCTAATAGTTTTGGCAGCCCAAACTATACGCTTTTTCATGAATATCGTGCCATCGTACCTAAAGGGCGCCGGAGGACATTCCTGCAATATGGTTTCGACATGTTTATTACATAAACCGCTTCTGCCATCGAGGCCTCGTTAGCTCAGTTGGTAGAGCATTAGACTTTTAATCTAAGGGTCAGGGGTTCGAGTCCCCTAAGGGGCTAATAGTTTTGGCAGCCCAAACTATACGCTTTTTCATGAATATCGTGCATCGTACCTAAAGGGCGCCGGAGGACATTCCTGCAATATGGTTTAGACATGTTTATTACATAAAACGCTGCTGCCATCGAGGCCTCGTTAGCTCAGTTGGTAGAGCATTAGACTTTTAATCTAAGGGTCAGGGGTTCGAGTCCCCTACGGGGCTAATAGTTTTGGCAGCCCAAACTATACGCTTTTTCATGAATATCGTGCCATCGTACCTAAAGGGTGCCGGAGGACATTCCTGCAATATGGTTTCGACATGTTTATTACATAAACCGCTTCTGCCATCGAGGCCTCGTTAGCTCAGTTGGTAGAGCATTAGACTTTTAATCTAAGGGTCAGGGGTTCGAGTCCCCTACGGGGCTAATAGTTTTGGCAGCCCAAACTATACGCTTTTTCATGAATATCGTGCCATCGTACATAAAGGGCGCCGGAGGACATTCCTGCAATATGGTTTCGACATGTTTATTACATAAACCGCTTCTGCCATCGAGGCCTCGTTAGCTCAGTTGGTAGAGCATTAGACTTTTAATCTAAGGGTCAGGGGTTCGAGTCCCCTACGGGGCTAATAGTTTTGGCAGCCCAAACTATACGCTTTTTCATGAATATCGTGCATCGTACCTAAAGGGCGCCGGAGGACATTCCTGCAATATGGTTTCGACATGTTTATTACATAAAACGCTGCTGCCATCGAGGCCTCGTTAGCTCAGTTGGTAGAGCATTAGACTTTTAATCTAAGGGTCAGGGGTTCGAGTCCCCTACGGGGCTAATAGTTCTGGCAGCCCAAACTATACGCTTTTTCATGAATATCGTGCCATCGTACCTAAAGGGCGCCGGAGGACATTCCTGCAATATGGTTTCGACATGTTTATTACATAAACCGCTTCTGCCATCGAGGCCTCGTTAGCTCAGTTGGTAGAGCATTAGACTTTTAATCTAAGGGTCAGGGGTTCGAGTCCCCTACGGGGCTAATAGTTTTGGCAGCCCAAACTATACGCTTTTTCATGAATATCGTGCCATCGTACCTAAAGGGCGCCGGAGGACATTCCTGCAATATGGTTTCGACATGTTTATTACATAAACCGCTTCCGCCATCGAGGCCTCGTTAGCTCAGTTGGTAGAGCATTAGACTTTTAATCTAAGGGTCAGGGATTCGAGTCCCCTAAGGGGCTAATAGTTTTGGCAGCCCAAACTATACGCTTTTTCATGAATATCGTGCATCGTACCTAAAGGGCGCCGGAGGACATTCCTGCAATATGGTTTCGACATGTTTATTACATAAAACGCTGCTGCCATCGAGGCCTCGTTAGCTCAGTTGGTAGAGCATTAGATTTTTAATCTAAGGGTCAGGGGTTCGAGTCCCCTACGGGGCTAATAGTTTTGGCAGCCCAAACTATACGCTTTTTCATGAATATCGTGCCATCGTACCTAAAGGGCGCCGGAGGACATTCCTGCAATATGGTTTCGACATGTTTATTACATGAACCGCTTCTGCCATCGAGGCCTCGTTAGCTCAGTTGGTAGAGCATTAGACTTTTAATCTAAGGGTCAGGGGTTCGAGTCCCCTACGGGGCTAATAGTTTTGGCAGCCCAAACTATACGCTTTTTCATGAATATCGTGCCATCGTACTTAAAGGGCGCCGGAGGACATTCCTGCAATATGGTTTCGACATGTTTATTACATAAACCGCTTCTGCCATCGAGGCCTCGTTAGCTCAGTTGGTAGAGCATTAGACTTTTAATCTAAGGGTCAGGGGTTCGAGTCCCCTACGGGGCTAATAGTTCTGGCAGCCCAAACTATACGCTTTTTCATGAATATCGTGCCATCGTACCTAAAGGGCGCCGGAGGACATTCCTGCAATATGGTTTCGACATGTTTATTACATAAACCGCTTCTGCCATCGAGGCCTCGTTAGCTCAGTTGGTAGAGCATTAGACTTTTAATCTAAGGGTCAGGGGTTCGAGTCCCCTACGGGGCTAATAGTTTTGGCAGCCCAAACTATACGCTTTTTCATGAATATCGTGCCATCGTACCTAAAGGGCGCCGGAGGACATTCCTGCAATATGGTTTCGACATGTTTATTACATAAACCGCTTCCGCCATCGAGGCCTCGTTAGCTCAGTTGGTAGAGCATTAGACTTTTAATCTAAGGGTCAGGGATTCGAGTCCCCTAAGGCGCTAATAGTTTTGGCAGCCCAAACTATACGCTTTTTCATGAATATCGTGCATCGTACCTAAAGGGCGCCGGAGGACATTCCTGCAATATGGTTTCGACATGTTTATTACATAAAACGCTGCTGCCATCGAGGCCTCGTTAGCTCAGTTGGTAGAGCATTAGACTTTTAATCTAAGGGTCAGGGGTTCGAGTCCCCTACGGGGCTAATAGTTTTGGCAGCCCAAACTATACGCTTTTTCATGAATATCGTGCATCGTACCTAAAGGGCGCCGGAGGACATTCCTGCAATATGGTTTCGACATGTTTATTACATAAAACGCTGCTGCCATCGAGGCCTCGTTAGCTCAGTTGGTAGAGCATTAGACTTTTAATCTAAGGGTCAGGGGTTCGAGTCCCCTACGGGGCTAATAGTTTTGGCAGCCCAAACTATACGCTTTTTCATGAATATCGTGCATCGTACCTAAAGGGCGCCGGAGGACATTCCTGCAATATGGTTTCGACATGTTTATTACATAAACCGCTTCTGCCATCGAGGCCTCGTTAGCTCAGTTGGTAGAGCATTAGACTTTTAATCTAAGGGTCAGGGGTTCGAGTCCCCTACGGGGCTAATAGTTTTGGCAGCCCAAACTATACGCTTTTTCATGAATATCGTGCCATCGTACCTAAAGGGCGCCGGAGGACATTCCTGCAATATGGTTTCGACATGTTTATTACATAAACCGCTTCCGCCATCGAGGCCTCGTTAGCTCAGTTGGTAGAGCATTAGACTTTTAATCTAAGGGTCAGGGATTCGAGTCCCCTAAGGGGCTAATAGTTTTGGCAGCCCAAACTATACGCTTTTTCATGAATATCGTGCATCGTACCTAAAGGGCGCCGGAGGACATTCCTGCAATATGGTTTCGACATGTTTATTACATAAAACGCTGCTGCCATCGAGGCCTCGTTAGCTCAGTTGGTAGAGCATTAGACTTTTAATCTAAGGGTCAGGGGTTCGAGTCCCCTACGGGGCTAATAGTTTTGGCAGCCCAAACTATACGCTTTTTCATGAATATCGTGCCATCGTACCTAAAGGGCGCCGGAGGACATTCCTGCAATATGGTTTCGACATGTTTATTACATGAACCGCTTCTGCCATCGAGGCCTCGTTAGCTCAGTTGGTAGAGCATTAGACTTTTAATCTAAGGGTCAGGGGTTCGAGTCCCCTACGGGGCTAATAGTTTTGGCAGCCCAAACTATACGCTTTTTCATGAATATCGTGCCATCGTACTTAAAGGGCGCCGGAGGACATTCCTGCAATATGGTTTCGACATGTTTATTACATAAAACGCTGCTGCCATCGAGGCCTCGTTAGCTCAGTTGGTAGAGCATTAGACTTTTAATCTAAGGGTCAGGGGTTCGAGTCCCCTACGGGGCTAATAGTTTTGGCAGCCCAAACTATACGCTTTTTCATGAATATCGTGCATCGTACCTAAAGGGCGCCGGAGGACATTCCTGCAATATGGTTTCGACATGTTTATTACATAAAACGCTGCTGCCATCGAGGCCTCGTTAGCTCAGTTGGTAGAGCATTAGACTTTTAATCTAAGGGTCAGGGGTTCGAGTCCCCTACGGGGCTAATAGTTCTGGCAGCCCAAACTATACGCTTTTTCATGAATATCCTGCCATCGTACCTAAAGGGCGCCGGAGGACATTCCTGCAATATGGTTTCGACATGTTTATTACATAAACCGCTTCTGCCATCGAGGCCTCGTTAGCTCAGTTGGTAGAGCATTAGACTTTTAATCTAAGGGTCAGGGGTTCGAGTCCCCTACGGGGCTAATAGTTTTGGCAGCCCAAACTATACGCTTTTTCATGAATATCGTGCCATCGTACCTAAAGGGCGCCGGAGGACATTCCTGCAATATGGTTTCGACATGTTTATTACATAAACCGCTTCCGCCATCGAGGCCTCGTTAGCTCAGTTGGTAGAGCATTAGACTTTTAATCTAAGGGTCAGGGATTCGAGTCCCCTAAGGCGCTAATAGTTTTGGCAGCCCAAACTATACGCTTTTTCATGAATATCGTGCATCGTACCTAAAGGGCGCCGGAGGACATTCCTGCAATATGGTTTCGACATGTTTATTACATAAAACGCTGCTGCCATCGAGGCCTCGTTAGCTCAGTTGGTAGAGCATTAGACTTTTAATCTAAGGGTCAGGGGTTCGAGTCCCCTACGGGGCTAATAGTTTTGGCAGCCCAAACTATACGCTTTTTCATGAATATCGTGCCATCGTACCTAAAGGGCGCCGGAGGACATTCCTGCAATATGGTTTCGACATGTTTATTACATAAAACGCTGCTGCCATCGAGGCCTCGTTAGCTCAGTTGGTAGAGCATTAGACTTTTAATCTAAGGGTCAGGGGTTCGAGTCCCCTAAGGGGCTAATAGTTCTGGCAGCCCAAACTATACGCTTTTTCATGAATATCGTGCATCGTACCTAAAGGGCGCCGGAGGACATTCCTGCAATATGGTTTCGACATGTTTATTACATAAAACGCTGCTGCCATCGAGGCCTCGTTAGCTCAGTTGGTAGAGCATTAGACTTTTAATCTAAGGGTCAGGGGTTCGAGTCCCCTACGGGGCTAATAGTTTTGGCAGCCCAAACTATACGCTTTTTCATGAATATCGTGCATCGTACCTAAAGGGCGCCGGAGGACATTCCTGCAATATGGTTTCGACATGTTTATTACATAAAACGCTGCTGCCATCGAGGCCTCGTTAGCTCAGTTGGTAGAGCATTAGACTTTTAATCTAAGGGTCAGGGGTTCGAGTCCCCTACGGGGCTAATAGTTTTGGCAGCCCAAACTATACGCTTTTTCATGAATATCGTGCCATCGTACCTAAAGGGTGCCGGAGGACATTCCTGCAATATGGTTTCGACATGTTTATTACATAAACCGCTTCTGCCATCGAGGCCTCGTTAGCTCAGTTGGTAGAGCATTAGACTTTTAATCTAAGGGTCAGGGGTTCGAGTCCCCTACGGGGCTAATAGTTTTGGCAGCCCAAACTATACGCTTTTTCATGAATATCGTGCCATCGTACATAAAGGGCGCCGGAGGACATTCCTGCAATATGGTTTCGACATGTTTATTACATAAACCGCTTCTGCCATCGAGGCCTCGTTAGCTCAGTTGGTAGAGCATTAGACTTTTAATCTAAGGGTCAGGGGTTCGAGTCCCCTACGGGGCTAATAGTTTTGGCAGCCCAAACTATACGCTTTTTCATGAATATCGTGCATCGTACCTAAAGGGCGCCGGAGGACATTCCTGCACTATGGTTTCGACATGTTTATTACATAAACCGCTTCTGCCATCGAGGCCTCGTTAGCTCAGTTGGTAGAGCATTAGACTTTTAATCTAAGGGTCAGAGGTTCGAGTCCCCTACGGGGCTAATAGTTTTGGCAGCCCAAACTATACGCTTTTTCATGAAGATCGTGCCATCGTACCTAAAGGGCGCCGGAGGACATTCCTGCAATATGGTTTCGACATGTTTATTACATGAACCGCTTCTGCCATCGAGGCCTCGTTAGCTCAGTTGGTAGAGCATTAGACTTTTAATCTAAGGTTCAGGGGTTCGAGTCCCCTACGGGGCTAATAGTTTTGGCAGCCCAAACTATACGCTTTTTCATGAATATCGTGCCATCGTACCTAAAGGGCGCCGGAGGACATTCCTGCAATATGGTTTCGACATGTTTATTACATAAAACGCTGCTGCCATCGAGGCCTCGTTAGCTCAGTTGGTAGAGCATTAGACTTTTAATCTAAGGGTCAGGGGTTCGAGTCCCCTACGGGGCTAATAGTTTTGGCAGCCCAAACTATACGCTTTTTCATGAATATCGTGCCATCGTACCTAAAGGGCGCCGGAGGACATTCCTGCAATATGGTTTCGACATGTTTATTACATGAACCGCTTCTGCCATCGAGGACTCGTTAGCTCAGTTGGTAGAGCATTAGACTTTTAATCTAAGGGTCAGGGGTTCGAGTCCCCTACGGGGCTAATAGTTTTGGCAGCCCAAACTATACGCTTTTTCATGAATATCGTGCCATCGTACCTAAAGGGCGCCGGAGGACATTCCTGCAATATGGTTTCGACATGTTTATTACATGAACCGCTTCTGCCATCGAGGCCTCGTTAGCTCAGTTGGTAGAGCATTAGACTTTTAATCTAAGGGTCAGGGGTTCGAGTCCCCTACGGGGCTAATAGTTTTGGCAGCCCAAACTATACGCTTTTTCATGAATATCGTGCCATCGTACCTAAAGGGCGCCGGAGGACATTCCTGCAATATGGTTTCGACATGTTTATTACATAAACCGCTTCTGCCATCGAGGCCTCGTTAGCTCAGTTGGTAGAGCATTAGACTTTTAATCTAAGGGTCAGGGGTTCGAGTCCCCTACGGGGCTAATAGTTTTGGCAGCCCAAACTATACGCTTTTTCATGAATATCGTGCATCGTACCTAAAGGGCGCCGGAGGACATTCCTGCAATATGGTTTCGACATGTTTATTACATAAAACGCTGCTGCCATCGAGGCCTCGTTAGCTCAGTTGGTAGAGCATTAGACTTTTAATCTAAGGGTCAGGAATTCGAGTCCCCTACGGGGCTAATAGTTTTGGCAGCCCAAACTATACGCTTTTTCATGAATATCGTGCACCGTACCTAAAGGGCGCCGGAGGACATTCCTGCAATATGGTTTCGACATGTTTATTACATAAAACGCTGCTGCCATCGAGGCCTCGTTAGCTCAGTTGGTAGAGCATTAGACTTTTAATCTAAGGGTCGGAATTCGAGTCCCCTACGGGGCTAATAGTTTTGGCAGCCCAAACTATACGCTTTTTCATGAATATCGTGCCATCGTACCTAAAGGGCGCCGGAGGACATTCCTGCAATATGGTTTCGACATGTTTATTACATAAACCGCTTCTGCCATCGAGGCCTCGTTAGCTCAGTTGGTAGAGCATTAGACTTTTAATCTAAGGGTCAGGGGTTCGAGTCCCCTACGGGAGTACTCTGCGTTGATACCACTGCTATACGCTTTTTCATGAATATCGTGCATCGTACCTAAAGGGCGCCGGAGGACATTCCTGCAATATGGTTTCGACATGTTTATTACATAAAACGCTGCTGCCATCGAGGCCTCGTTAGCTCAGTTGGTAGAGCATTAGACTTTTAATCTAAGGGTCAGGGGTTCGAGTCCCCTACGGGGCTAATAGTTTTGGCAGCCCAAACTATACGCTTTTTCATGATTATCGTGCCATCGTACCTAAAGGGCGCCGGAGGACATTCCTGCAATATGGTTTCGACATGTTTATTACATAAACCGCTTCTGCCATCGAGGCCTCGTTAGCTCAGTTGGTAGAGCATTAGACTTTTAATCTAAGGGTCAGGGGTTCGAGTCCCCTACGGGGCTAATAGTTTTGGCAGCCCAAACTATACGCTTTTTCATGAATATCGTGCATCGTACCTAAAGGGCGCCGGAGGACATTCCTGCAATATGGTTTCGACATGTTTATTACATAAAACGCTGCTGCCATCGAGGTCTCGTTAGCTCAGTTGGTAGAGCATTAGACTTTTAATCTAAGGGTCAGGGGTTCGAGTCCCCTACGGTGCTAATAGTTTTGGCAGCCCAAACTATACGCTTTTTCATGAATATCGTGCCATCGTACCTAAAGGGCGCCGGAGGACATTCCTGCAATATGGTTTCGACATGTTTATTACATAAACCGCTTCTGCCATCGAGGCCTCGTTAGCTCAGTTGGTAGAGCATTAGACTTTTAATCTAAGGGTCAGGGGTTCGAGTCCCCTACGGGGCTAATAGTTTTGGCAGCCCAAACTATACGCTTTTTCATGAATATCGTGCATCGTACCTAAAGGGCGCCGGAGGACATTCCTGCAATATGGTTTCGACATGTTTATTACATAAAACGCTGCTGCCATCGAGGCCTCGTTAGCTCAGTTGGTAGAGCATTAGACTTTTAATCTAAGGGTCAGGGGTTCGAGTCCCCTACGGGGCTAATAGTTTTGGCAGCCCAAACTATACGCTTTTTCATGATTATCGTGCCATCGTACCTAAAGGGCGCCGGAGGACATTCCTGCAATATGGTTTCGACATGTTTATTACATAAACCGCTTCTGCCATCGAGGCCTCGTTAGCTCAGTTGGTAGAGCATTAGACTTTTAATCTAAGGGTCAGGGGTTCGAGTCCCCTACGGGGCTAATAGTTTTGGCAGCCCAAACTATACGCTTTTTCATGAATATCGTGCCATCGTACCTAAAGGGCGCCGGAGGACATTCCTGCAATATGGTTTCGACATGTTTATTACATAAACCGCTTCTGCCATCGAGGCCTCGTTAGCTCAGTTGGTAGAGCATTAGACTTTTAATCTAAGGGTCAGGGGTTCGAGTCCCCTACGGGGCTAATAGTTTTGGCAGCCCAAACTATACGCTTTTTCATGATTATCGTGCCATCGTACCTAAAGGGCGCCGGAGGACATTCCTGCAATATGGTTTCGACATGTTTATTACATAAACCGCTTCTGCCATCGAGGCCTCGTTAGCTCAGTTGGTAGAGCATTAGACTTTTAATCTAAGGGTCAGGGGTTCGAGTCCCCTACGGGGCTAATAGTTTTGGCAGCCCAAACTATACGCTTTTTCATGAATATCGTGCATCGTACCTAAAGGGCGCCGGAGGACATTCCTGCAATATGGTTTCGACATGTTTATTACATAAACCGCTTCTGCCATCGAGGCCTCGTTAGCTCAGTTGGTAGAGCATTAGACTTTTAATCTAAGGGTCAGGGGTTCGAGTCCCCTACGGGGCTAATAGTTTTGGCAGCCCAAACTATACGCTTTTTCATGAATATCGTGCATCGTACCTAAAGGGCGCCGGAGGACATTCCTGCAATATGGTTTCGACATGTTTATTACATAAAACGCTGCTGCCATCGAGGCCTCGTTAGCTCAGTTGGTAGAGCATTAGACTTTTAATCTAAGGGTCAGGGGTTCGAGTCCCCTACGGGGCTAATAGTTTTGGCAGCCCAAACTATACGCTTTTTCATGATTATCGTGCCATCGTACCTAAAGGGCGCCGGAGGACATTCCTGCAATATGGTTTCGACATGTTTATTACATAAACCGCTTCTGCCATCGAGGCCTCGTTAGCTCAGTTGGTAGAGCATTAGACTTTTAATCTAAGGGTCAGGGGTTCGAGTCCCCTACGGGGCTAATAGTTTTGGCAGCCCAAACTATACGCTTTTTCATGAATATCGTGCATCGTACCTAAAGGGCGCCGGAGGACATTCCTGCAATATGGTTTCGACATGTTTGTTACATAAAACGCTGCTGCCATCGAGGTCTCGTTAGCTCAGTTGGTAGAGCATTAGACTTTTAATCTAAGGGTCAGGGGTTCGAGTCCCCTACGGGGCTAATAGTTTTGGCAGCCCAAACTATACGCTTTTTCATGAATATCGTGCCATCGTACCTAAAGGGCGCCGGAGGACATTCCTGCAATATGGTTTCGACATGTTTATTACATGAACCGCTTCTGCCATCGAGGCCTCGTTAGCTCAGTTGGTAGAGCATTAGACTTTTAATCTAAGGGTCAGGAATTCGAGTCCCCTACGGGGCTAATAGTTTTGGCAGCCCAAACTATACGCTTTTTCATGAATATCGTGCATCGTACCTAAAGGGCGCCGGAGGACATTCCTGCAATATGGTTTCGACATGTTTATTACATAAAACGCTGCTGCCATCGAGGCCTCGTTAGCTCAGTTGGTAGAGCATTAGACTTTTAATCTAAGGGTCAGGGGTTCGAGTCCCCTACGGGGCTAATAGTTTTGGCAGCCCAAACTATACGCTTTTTCATGAATATCGTGCCATCGTACCTAAAGGGCGCCGGAGGACATTCCTGCAATATGGTTTCGACATGTTTATTACATAAACCGCTTCTGCCATCGAGGCCTCGTTAGCTCAGTTGGTAGAGCATTAGACTTTTAATCTAAGGGTCAGGGGTTCGAGTCCCCTACGGGGCTAATAGTTTTGGCAGCCCAAACTATACGCTTTTTCATGAATATCGTGCCATCGTACCTAAAGGGCGCCGGAGGACATTCCTGCAATATGGTTTCGACATGTTTATTACATGAACCGCTTCTGCCATCGAGGCCTCGTTAGCTCAGTTGGTAGAGCATTAGACTTTTAATC
Source organism: Cylicocyclus nassatus (assembly GCA_958299035.1). Classification (NCBI taxonomy): domain Eukaryota; kingdom Metazoa; phylum Nematoda; class Chromadorea; order Rhabditida; family Strongylidae; genus Cylicocyclus; species Cylicocyclus nassatus. The sequence continues at coordinate 73,774,633 of CATQJL010000305.1, read as the reverse complement.
TAAGGGTCAGGGGTTCGAGTCCCCTACGGGGCTAATAGTTTTGGCAGCCCAAACTATACGCTTTTTCATGAATATCGTGCCATCGTACCTAAAGGGCGCCGGAGGACATTCCTGCAATATGGTTTCGACATGTTTATTACATAAACCGCTTCTGCCATCGAGGCCTCGTTAGCTCAGTTGGTAGAGCATTAGACTTTTAATCTAAGGGTCAGGGGTTCGAGTCCCCTACGGGGCTAATAGTTTTGGCAGCCCAAACTATACGCTTTTTCATGAATATCGTGCATCGTACCTAAAGGGCGCCGGAGGACATTCCTGCAATATGGTTTCGACATGTTTATTACATAAAACGCTGCTGCCATCGAGGCCTCGTTAGCTCAGTTGGTAGAGCATTAGACTTTTAATCTAAGGGTCAGGAATTCGAGTCCCCTACGGGGCTAATAGTTTTGGCAGCCCAAACTATACGCTTTTTCATGAATATCGTGCATCGTACCTAAAGGGCGCCGGAGGACATTCCTGCAATATGGTTTCGACATGTTTATTACATAAAACGCTGCTGCCATCGAGGCCTCGTTAGCTCAGTTGGTAGAGCATTAGACTTTTAATCTAAGGGTCAGGAATTCGAGTCCCCTACGGGGCTAATAGTTTTGGCAGCCCAAACTATACGCTTTTTCATGAATATCGTGCCATCGTACCTAAAGGGCGCCGGAGGACATTCCTGCAATATGGTTTCGACATGTTTATTACATAAACCGCTTCTGCCATCGAGGCCTCGTTAGCTCAGTTGGTAGAGCATTAGACTTTTAATCTAAGGGTCAGGGGTTCGAGTCCCCTACGGGGCTAATAGTTTTGGCAGCCCAAACTATACGCTTTTTCATGAATATCGTGCATCGTACCTAAAGGGCGCCGGAGGACATTCCTGCAATATGGTTTCGACATGTTTATTACATAAAACGCTGCTGCCATCGAGGCCTCGTTAGCTCAGTTGGTAGAGCATTAGACTTTTAATCTAAGGGTCAGGAATTCGAGTCCCCTACGGGGCTAATAGTTTTGGCAGCCCAAACTATACGCTTTTTCATGAATATCGTGCATCGTACCTAAAGGGCGCCGGAGGACATTCCTGCAATATGGTTTCGACATGTTTATTACATAAAACGCTGCTGCCATCGAGGCCTCGTTAGCTCAGTTGGTAGAGCATTAGACTTTTAATCTAAGGGTCAGGAATTCGAGTCCCCTACGGGGCTAATAGTTTTGGCAGCCCAAACTATACGCTTTTTCATGAATATCGTGCATCGTACCTAAAGGGCGCCGGAGGACATTCCTGCAATATGGTTTCGACATGTTTATTACATAAAACGCTGCTGCCATCGAGGCCTCGTTAGCTCAGTTGGTAGAGCATTAGACTTTTAATCTAAGGGTCAGGAATTCGAGTCCCCTACGGGGCTAATAGTTTTGGCAGCCCAAACTATACGCTTTTTCATGAATATCGTGCCATCGTACCTAAAGGGCGCCGGAGGACATTCCTGCAATATGGTTTCGACATGTTTATTACATAAACCGCTTCTGCCATCGAGGCCTCGTTAGCTCAGTTGGTAGAGCATTAGACTTTTAATCTAAGGGTCAGGAATTCGAGTCCCCTACGGGGCTAATAGTTTTGGCAGCCCAAACTATACGCTTTTTCATGAATATCGTGCATCGTACCTAAAGGGCGCCGGAGGACATTCCTGCAATATGGTTTCGACATGTTTATTACATAAAACGCTGCTGCCATCGAGGCCTCGTTAGCTCAGTTGGTAGAGCATTAGACTTTTAATCTAAGGGTCAGGGGTTCGAGTCCCCTACGGGGCTAATAGTTTTGGCAGCCCAAACTATACGCTTTTTCATGAATATCGTGCCATCGTACCTAAAGGGCGCCGGAGGACATTCCTGCAATATGGTTTCGACATGTTTATTACATAAACCGCTTCTGCCATCGAGGCCTCGTTAGCTCAGTTGGTAGAGCATTAGACTTTTAATCTAAGGGTCAGGGGTTCGAGTCCCCTACGGGGCTAATAGTTTTGGCAGCCCAAACTATACGCTTTTTCATGAATATCGTGCCATCGTACCTAAAGGGCGCCGGAGGACATTCCTGCAATATGGTTTCGACATGTTTATTACATGAACCGCTTCTGCCATCGAGGCCTCGTTAGCTCAGTTGGTAGAGCATTAGACTTTTAATCTAAGGGTCAGGGGTTCGAGTCCCCTACGGGGCTAATAGTTTTGGCAGCCCAAACTATACGCTTTTTCATGAATATCGTGCCATCGTACCTAAAGGGCGCCGGAGGACATTCCTGCAATATGGTTTCGACATGTTTATTACATAAACCGCTTCTGCCATCGAGGCCTCGTTAGCTCAGTTGGTAGAGCATTAGACTTTTAATCTAAGGGTCAGGGGTTCGAGTCCCCTACGGGGCTAATAGTTTTGGCAGCCCAAACTATACGCTTTTTCATGAATATCGTGCATCGTACCTAAAGGGCGCCGGAGGACATTCCTGCAATATGGTTTCGACATGTTTATTACATAAAACGCTGCTGCCATCGAGGCCTCGTTAGCTCAGTTGGTAGAGCATTAGACTTTTAATCTAAGGGTCAGGAATTCGAGTCCCCTACGGGGCTAATAGTTTTGGCAGCCCAAACTATACGCTTTTTCATGAATATCGTGCATCGTACCTAAAGGGCGCCGGAGGACATTCCTGCAATATGGTTTCGACATGTTTATTACATAAAACGCTGCTGCCATCGAGGCCTCGTTAGCTCAGTTGGTAGAGCATTAGACTTTTAATCTAAGGGTCAGGAATTCGAGTCCCCTACGGGGCTAATAGTTTTGGCAGCCCAAACTATACGCTTTTTCATGAATATCGTGCCATCGTACCTAAAGGGCGCCGGAGGACATTCCTGCAATATGGTTTCGACATGTTTATTACATAAACCGCTTCTGCCATCGAGGCCTCGTTAGCTCAGTTGGTAGAGCATTAGACTTTTAATCTAAGGGTCAGGGGTTCGAGTCCCCTACGGGGCTAATAGTTTTGGCAGCCCAAACTATACGCTTTTTCATGAATATCGTGCATCGTACCTAAAGGGCGCCGGAGGACATTCCTGCAATATGGTTTCGACATGTTTATTACATAAAACGCTGCTGCCATCGAGGCCTCGTTAGCTCAGTTGGTAGAGCATTAGACTTTTAATCTAAGGGTCAGGAATTCGAGTCCCCTACGGGGCTAATAGTTTTGGCAGCCCAAACTATACGCTTTTTCATGAATATCGTGCATCGTACCTAAAGGGCGCCGGAGGACATTCCTGCAATATGGTTTCGACATGTTTATTACATAAAACGCTGCTGCCATCGAGGCCTCGTTAGCTCAGTTGGTAGAGCATTAGACTTTTAATCTAAGGGTCAGGAATTCGAGTCCCCTACGGGGCTAATAGTTTTGGCAGCCCAAACTATACGCTTTTTCATGAATATCGTGCATCGTACCTAAAGGGCGCCGGAGGACATTCCTGCAATATGGTTTCGACATGTTTATTACATAAAACGCTGCTGCCATCGAGGCCTCGTTAGCTCAGTTGGTAGAGCATTAGACTTTTAATCTAAGGGTCAGGAATTCGAGTCCCCTACGGGGCTAATAGTTTTGGCAGCCCAAACTATACGCTTTTTCATGAATATCGTGCCATCGTACCTAAAGGGCGCCGGAGGACATTCCTGCAATATGGTTTCGACATGTTTATTACATAAACCGCTTCTGCCATCGAGGCCTCGTTAGCTCAGTTGGTAGAGCATTAGACTTTTAATCTAAGGGTCAGGGGTTCGAGTCCCCTACGGGGCTAATAGTTTTGGCAGCCCAAACTATACGCTTTTTCATGAATATCGTGCCATCGTACCTAAAGGGCGCCGGAGGACATTCCTGCAATATGGTTTCGACATGTTTATTACATAAACCGCTTCTGCCATCGAGGCCTCGTTAGCTCAGTTGGTAGAGCATTAGACTTTTAATCTAAGGGTCAGGGGTTCGAGTCCCCTACGGGGCTAATAGTTTTGGCAGCCCAAACTATACGCTTTTTCATGAATATCGTGCCATCGTACCTAAAGGGCGCCGGAGGACATTCCTGCAATATGGTTTCGACATGTTTATTACATAAACCGCTTCTGCCATCGAGGCCTCGTTAGCTCAGTTGGTAGAGCATTAGACTTTTAATCTAAGGGTCAGGGGTTCGAGTCCCCTACGGGGCTAATAGTTTTGGCAGCCCAAACTATACGCTTTTTCATGAATATCGTGCCATCGTACCTAAAGGGCGCCGGAGGACATTCCTGCAATATGGTTTCGACATGTTTATTACATGAACCGCTTCTGCCATCGAGGCCTCGTTAGCTCAGTTGGTAGAGCATTAGACTTTTAATCTAAGGGTCAGGGGTTCGAGTCCCCTACGGGGCTAATAGTTTTGGCAGCCCAAACTATACGCTTTTTCATGAATATCGTGCCATCGTACCTAAAGGGCGCCGGAGGACATTCCTGCAATATGGTTTCGACATGTTTATTACATAAACCGCTTCTGCCATCGAGGCCTCGTTAGCTCAGTTGGTAGAGCATTAGACTTTTAATCTAAGGGTCAGGGGTTCGAGTCCCCTACGGGGCTAATAGTTTTGGCAGCCCAAACTATACGCTTTTTCATGAATATCGTGCATCGTACCTAAAGGGCGCCGGAGGACATTCCTGCAATATGGTTTCGACATGTTTATTACATAAAACGCTGCTGCCATCGAGGCCTCGTTAGCTCAGTTGGTAGAGCATTAGACTTTTAATCTAAGGGTCAGGAATTCGAGTCCCCTACGGGGCTAATAGTTTTGGCAGCCCAAACTATACGCTTTTTCATGAATATCGTGCATCGTACCTAAAGGGCGCCGGAGGACATTCCTGCAATATGGTTTCGACATGTTTATTACATAAAACGCTGCTGCCATCGAGGCCTCGTTAGCTCAGTTGGTAGAGCATTAGACTTTTAATCTAAGGGTCAGGAATTCGAGTCCCCTACGGGGCTAATAGTTTTGGCAGCCCAAACTATACGCTTTTTCATGAATATCGTGCATCGTACCTAAAGGGCGCCGGAGGACATTCCTGCAATATGGTTTCGACATGTTTATTACATAAAACGCTGCTGCCGTCGAGGCCTCGTTAGCTCAGTTGGTAGAGCATTAGACTTTTAATCTAAGGGTCAGGAATTCGAGTCCCCTACGGGGCTAATAGTTTTGGCAGCCCAAACTATACGCTTTTTCATGAATATCGTGCCATCGTACCTAAAGGGCGCCGGAGGACATTCCTGCAATATGGTTTCGACATGTTTATTACATAAACCGCTTCTGCCATCGAGGCCTCGTTAGCTCAGTTGGTAGAGCATTAGACTTTTAATCTAAGGGTCAGGGGTTCGAGTCCCCTACGGGGCTAATAGTTTTGGCAGCCCAAACTATACGCTTTTTCATGAATATCGTGCCATCGTACCTAAAGGGCGCCGGAGGACATTCCTGCAATATGGTTTCGACATGTTTATTACATAAACCGCTTCTGCCATCGAGGCCTCGTTAGCTCAGTTGGTAGAGCATTAGACTTTTAATCTAAGGGTCAGGGGTTCGAGTCCCCTACGGGGCTAATAGTTTTGGCAGCCCAAACTATACGCTTTTTCATGAATATCGTGCCATCGTACCTAAAGGGCGCCGGAGGACATTCCTGCAATATGGTTTCGACATGTTTATTACATAAACCGCTTCTGCCATCGAGGCCTCGTTAGCTCAGTTGGTAGAGCATTAGACTTTTAATCTAAGGGTCAGGGGTTCGAGTCCCCTACGGGGCTAATAGTTTTGGCAGCCCAAACTATACGCTTTTTCATGAATATCGTGCCATCGTACCTAAAGGGCGCCGGAGGACATTCCTGCAATATGGTTTCGACATGTTTATTACATGAACCGCTTCTGCCATCGAGGCCTCGTTAGCTCAGTTGGTAGAGCATTAGACTTTTAATCTAAGGGTCAGGGGTTCGAGTCCCCTACGGGGCTAATAGTTTTGGCAGCCCAAACTATACGCTTTTTCATGAATATCGTGCCATCGTACCTAAAGGGCGCCGGAGGACATTCCTGCAATATGGTTTCGACATGTTTATTACATAAACCGCTTCTGCCATCGAGGCCTCGTTAGCTCAGTTGGTAGAGCATTAGACTTTTAATCTAAGGGTCAGGGGTTCGAGTCCCCTACGGGGCTAATAGTTTTGGCAGCCCAAACTATACGCTTTTTCATGAATATCGTGCATCGTACCTAAAGGGCGCCGGAGGACATTCCTGCAATATGGTTTCGACATGTTTATTACATAAAACGCTGCTGCCATCGAGGCCTCGTTAGCTCAGTTGGTAGAGCATTAGACTTTTAATCTAAGGGTCAGGAATTCGAGTCCCCTACGGGGCTAATAGTTTTGGCAGCCCAAACTATACGCTTTTTCATGAATATCGTGCATCGTACCTAAAGGGCGCCGGAGGACATTCCTGCAATATGGTTTCGACATGTTTATTACATAAAACGCTGCTGCCATCGAGGCCTCGTTAGCTCAGTTGGTAGAGCATTAGACTTTTAATCTAAGGGTCAGGAATTCGAGTCCCCTACGGGGCTAATAGTTTTGGCAGCCCAAACTATACGCTTTTTCATGAATATCGTGCCATCGTACCTAAAGGGCGCCGGAGGACATTCCTGCAATATGGTTTCGACATGTTTATTACATAAACCGCTTCTGCCATCGAGGCCTCGTTAGCTCAGTTGGTAGAGCATTAGACTTTTAATCTAAGGGTCAGGGGTTCGAGTCCCCTACGGGGCTAATAGTTTTGGCAGCCCAAACTATACGCTTTTTCATGAATATCGTGCATCGTACCTAAAGGGCGCCGGAGGACATTCCTGCAATATGGTTTCGACATGTTTATTACATAAAACGCTGCTGCCATCGAGGCCTCGTTAGCTCAGTTGGTAGAGCATTAGACTTTTAATCTAAGGGTCAGGAATTCGAGTCCCCTACGGGGCTAATAGTTTTGGCAGCCCAAACTATACGCTTTTTCATGAATATCGTGCATCGTACCTAAAGGGCGCCGGAGGACATTCCTGCAATATGGTTTCGACATGTTTATTACATAAAACGCTGCTGCCATCGAGGCCTCGTTAGCTCAGTTGGTAGAGCATTAGACTTTTAATCTAAGGGTCAGGAATTCGAGTCCCCTACGGGGCTAATAGTTTTGGCAGCCCAAACTATACGCTTTTTCATGAATATCGTGCATCGTACCTAAAGGGCGCCGGAGGACATTCCTGCAATATGGTTTCGACATGTTTATTACATAAAACGCTGCTGCCATCGAGGCCTCGTTAGCTCAGTTGGTAGAGCATTAGACTTTTAATCTAAGGGTCAGGAATTCGAGTCCCCTACGGGGCTAATAGTTTTGGCAGCCCAAACTATACGCTTTTTCATGAATATCGTGCCATCGTACCTAAAGGGCGCCGGAGGACATTCCTGCAATATGGTTTCGACATGTTTATTACATAAACCGCTTCTGCCATCGAGGCCTCGTTAGCTCAGTTGGTAGAGCATTAGACTTTTAATCTAAGGGTCAGGGGTTCGAGTCCCCTACGGGGCTAATAGTTTTGGCAGCCCAAACTATACGCTTTTTCATGAATATCGTGCCATCGTACCTAAAGGGCGCCGGAGGACATTCCTGCAATATGGTTTCGACATGTTTATTACATAAACCGCTTCTGCCATCGAGGCCTCGTTAGCTCAGTTGGTAGAGCATTAGACTTTTAATCTAAGGGTCAGGGGTTCGAGTCCCCTACGGGGCTAATAGTTTTGGCAGCCCAAACTATACGCTTTTTCATGAATATCGTGCCATCGTACCTAAAGGGCGCCGGAGGACATTCCTGCAATATGGTTTCGACATGTTTATTACATAAACCGCTTCTGCCATCGAGGCCTCGTTAGCTCAGTTGGTAGAGCATTAGACTTTTAATCTAAGGGTCAGGGGTTCGAGTCCCCTACGGGGCTAATAGTTTTGGCAGCCCAAACTATACGCTTAGTTATTTCTTCTTCAAATCATTGTTCCAAGGTAATTTATTTGTGACGTAATTTTTGCTTTTTGGCATGTATGGTAGTCTAGTTTTGTTTTTACTCCGTAATACTATGTATGCATTCTTACTTAAACATATTTTGAGATCCAACAATCCAGTTCTTATCAGATAACTCTCCGTCTAAAAAGATCTCACATCGCTGAAAGATATGCTTCCACAACCAACATCGGATTCGATTAATACTGCCAATTTTGCCACCCTTCCCTCTCCCTTCAAGTCCACACTACGGCGATTGCTAGCTTGTATACAGGGTGTACCAAAAGTGAATACACACTTTTCGATCGGTAATAGATCTTTTTTACGAATCTTTTGCTTACTCAGACAATCAAATGCTCTCAGCCGGCAGCCGCAAAGCCACCGCCTAGACCCACCAAAAGCGCGGTGGCCTCATCGCCTCACTGTCGCTTCCCGCTGAGAGCTTTGTCGGAGTTTTGTCGGAGCTTGTCGGAGCGGGCTCAGCGGGCAGCGGGAACGCTCTCAACGGGAAGCGACAGTGGCTGCGATAAGGCAACGACGCTTTTGATGGGGCCCGCTGAGAGCCTGTGATTGTCTGAGTAGTTCCAAACACCATTTGGAGCAAGCCTCAACTTAGAATTGCAATTTAAAGAGAATCACTCAACTTTCTTCGATAGTGTAGGATTACGATAGACATCTAAAAGATTTGAGCCATTAATGGCTACATTCTGCCCCAAATGGATGCTTAACGAGAACCCAGTTGCTGACTATGAATATGAAGCTTGCACTTACCGTAAAAGTTTTTTCCATAAGTTATGCCAGGTAATCCACAGTAAGATTTTTTGTGTTTTGCAAAATGTGGTAAAAGCACCATTAAAAACGCCTTAAAAATATGCAAAAGGTACTTTAGTAGAGTCAAAATGTCTAAAAACACCTCTGCACAGCTTTCCAAAAATTTTTGAAACTTTTTATTGTAAACCATTTTCATGATGGCGTATATGCTAAAGCTTGTTACCGTAATCCTACAGTAATGAAGAGCGATGAGTGATTTGCTTCATACTGTAAATCTAAGTTAAACTCTACTCTACCGAATGGCCTTGAAGCTAAGCAAAAAACTTTGTGGGAAGAAAGTTACTAACGATCAAAAGAGTGTACTCACTTCTGGGATACCCATATCAGAACTGGAAGATTGTAGGAATTAAATATATTTGAATCCTGGAAAAGAACTCAACCCCTCCTGCAAAACTTGTACAGTCAGGGATTTTGAGATTTGCTTACGGTACAACCTAAATTACCCTCATTCTTTAGTCTTCTTCATAGATTTCCTCTATACGCTTGCCTGCGGAAATGGCATGGTGAGTGTTCCAAACAAACGTACGAAAGACTAAACGATCTGATGAGACAAAAGAACCTTTATTTATATAACGTTAGTGCAACAATAAATCACAAACATAATCGAAAAAACAATGAGTAAATCGATACACCGAAACGGAGGTGAAGGGAATTGAATGCATCTTCTTTAAAAGATGAAACGTCAACGGTCTGTGCAGTTTCCGCTTGAAGTAAAATGATATATCAATTGATAAAAAGAGAAAAGCGCACAAGTGGACAGCTTTATTGATTGACACATTTTCACATTATTATACACCATATTTTCACAGAGGGAAAAAGAGCACATGAATTACTACAAGATGAATTCAGCTTACGGGTAAGCCATTCAATATGAGAAAAAGCTATTTTTTAAATGAGCGATATTGGCTGAGGGAGCAGTGGAATAGCTATTTCATACCTCAGTATCATTACTGTATGCATTTTTTGCGTCTTTCAGATGCAAGTTACGTCAAGGGTACCATTACTTTCAAGGAACTCCTTCCAATTTACTGCTAGGTTATCCATTTTGATAAGGGATAACAAGATGAAGCATTCCCCGCTTGCCGGTTCAAGCACCTTCAACATAAAAAAAAATTAGACGTCAAATTAACAAGCCACACCTCGCAGTCCGAAAAAAGAGGGTTTCCAAGGAAAAACTGCGTTTTCAGAAGTATCAAGAAACAAACTTGCCTCGAACTCGGCACTGTCTGGATTTACTGATGTGGGAAACTGCTTGATTTCACAAGCAAATGTCTCTACTCGATTGTTGTTCCCCTGAAAGACAAACTGAACATACTGTAGCTTGGCTCAACGTAGAACTTCTAATACTTTGTTTTGATAGGGCTAGGGATCTTTACATGCAATTTATTAAAAGGTTCTGTTAAGACTTAGTATCCATTTTAGCCATTGATATAGTCAAGCATTAGGGACATGCATTCTATTCTAGGGGATCGGTTACCTTCTCCGGTACATTGGACAAATGGGGAGCGTTCTACCCAAAAAAATTATGTTGAAGTGGAATTGAATGCATCAAAACATGAATAAAAAATAATACTGCATTGAAAGGATGATGATAGCTCTAGCAAATAGATGGAAATGCAGCTACACGAAATTGTAAAGTAATCCAATTTTTGGAACTCCGGTAGCCATGCCATAAAAAGAATCCTCGTTCAAGAACACAGGTAATCAAAATGCTTTCGCAAAAAAAGATAATGAAGATAATGTTGCTCTTAGCTCTGTTTCACTGCCACTTACTGATCTGATCTTTTGAAGATAATTTATAGAAATTTATTTAGTTGTTCGGAAAAATACATAAAATTCATGTGGCGTTGGCCTTTGCGCCCTAGAAATGCGTATCCTTGTTACATATATAAAGATAGAATGTGAATGATGTAAAAATACAGATGAAGTCTTAAATGATCTACTCTACCAATTTTCTAGCGAAAAATATAGAAGGTGTTCTTCAAGTATGACCAGCTCACCTTTTTCAACTTCTTTTCCGTTTGCACTTCTAGGATGAAGGAGATGGAGTGAGGCCTCAGGTCGAACTTTGTAAACTTTCCATTCGATAACAATCGTGATGGAGTGCTAGGCTGCAAAGATGATGCATTCAGGCAAACCTGCAAGTTCAAGAGCAATTTTGACTATTTCATAATAATATAAGCATAAAACGGCATTTTGTTGTCGCTTATTCAATATAAGGAAATTTTCTCAGTATTCACTTAATTTTTATAGCATGAGAATATCGAATAATCTGCCTCAAAATAGCAATAGAGTCATTTCTTTTTGATATGTGCGGGAGAAGTTGTTTACTTTGATTCTAGCCTTGCAATATTTGAATAGTTGTTGAAAAATATTGATTCATCGGAGACTATGAAAGATGAATTTACAAGGAAATGTCGTTGGTTTACCACATTTGATTCCAAGAACGAGTCCTTTATAAATATGTCGACTTCATAAACTAGTCGAAGTTTAGAAAGCAATTAAGAATTCTTGTTATTATTAAATACACCAAAAAGTTTAATATTCTCAACTCTTGAGTTTAACCGTCCAAGTTGTTTTGTTGAATCAAATTCTGGAGCTTTAATTGATCATGAAATGAGGATTTATTGCTAGAGAGGGGCCATAGATACCCAACGGTGGCCATATCTAGCAGATAATTGGCAATAAATTGAATTTATCACTGTTTAACGCCATTTCTTCTTTACAACTGTTCCAGACTAGTCTAACTAGGTCGCTTCAGTAGGTATTTCACCATATTTCACCATCACTAAAGATTACCATCTTGGTAAGAAGAGCTTTACCATTTTGAAACTTAAGGGATTATCTATGCTTATACATTGATAAACCCATATTCTGCTCAAGATCAACCCCCATAAAAGTCTGCTCCTTAGGATAATTAGAATTTGGCTGAAATAGCTAAAGCCTCTAATCTTTTTTGAGCAATGTGTATTTTTGTCTTTTTAAGGAACGCCTAGAGCGTATGTAATAAATAAATAAATAAATAAATAAATAAATATTTTGCTATGCTCCACTTAAAAAGAAGACTACTTCGAGTTGAGTGGTGACTATACACAATTGGCCTCAATCAGAGCTCGGCACAGGTGGCTTATAAGCAAGCTGGATATCGTTTTGGGACAAAACGCAAAGGAGGTTTCGTCTTTGTGGACGAAAAGACAAGCAACTTGCGAGGTTTTTTATAGTCGACGTTTCGTTTTTCGGAGATTTTTTAGAAAATAAGATTCCAGGGTCAAAGAAGACTTCGTAAAAATTCGCAAAAGTCAAGGGGGACTTCGTTTTTGGCTTTTTCATCCAGCCACCTCGTGCCGAGCCCTGGCCTCAATACGGTCAATCAAGGTGGAAACTTTCCCTAGTTTCAATAAATGTTTGTTTTTAAAGCGGTCAGAACAGTCAGAGGAATGATCCGGCCTAAGAGGCAGGGAAAGCTAAACCATGGCTTGTGCCAGTCCCCACAGCATTATGGACAATCAGGTTGCTTGGATTTTACGAATAAAATTCGAAAAAAGACGCATAAAATGCATTGCAACCTTAACGATGTCGATATTCTGCACGCATCACGACCTTCACTTGCATATTGGGTTCGTCAAAGATTTACACTGGCATTTCATCAACTCCAACAAAATTTGAATTTTATCGCTTCCCTCGCAAATTTCTATCATACATTTTTTGCTGAAAAATCGCAAAAAATCGATAGCGTTGCGAAATAACCTATTCAGAATTTCTTCACAATGATGTGAATGTTTGAGAAGATGAAATGCGTCAGCGAGTGAGAGACGATCAGCAAACACAATTTTCTGAGGCTCTTTTGTGTGAAGCGCAGGCGCCCTCGTGACTCAGCTACATGTGCGCAGATGTGATGTTCTTCTCTTCCGTAAGCCGATGGCGAAAATGCGCGCATCGAAGGACAGTCGTTCGTGTAATTCGCTTAATTCATGCGCATACACTGCTACTATGAATGCAGATTATGGGAGGGCATTACGCTTCGCTGCAGAGACTTAAGTGAGGAACAACAGGTTCTGGATATGCTAAAATGAGCATAAAATGGACAATTGCAAATTATAGCGCATATGCGAGTGCAAAGGAGCAAGTTTTATCATAACGTAAAGATGAAAAAATTCATAGGGATACCCATGACTAGTTGACAAATCTGTTACTGTCTTATGAATAATCACCTTTTATTTACTGATGTTTCCTTCTTTTTTCGGCTTGCTAGTCTGTCCTAAGCTTAGACTTTTCCCTACAGTTGCTGAATTACAGCGTGCCTATGAGCGCAGTGATAAATAAATGAATAAGTTATTAAAGGATATCCTATTGAAGAAAGACAAGAAATTAGAAAAAAAGAGTGTGCAGTACGTCATTTTGCTTTTGATGGTTGGAAAATGCTCTGTTTATGAATCAAAATGACCCAAAAATTATAATAAACAAATTGAAAAAGTTGTTTTGAAGATGTTCTCAAAATGGATATTTTTACTGATAAGAGAGTTTATATTTACGGTGATAAACGTATAGGAAGAAACTGAAAATCCACTTTTTACCGCAACTCTTTACATATTATGTGTAAACTTTCCAACTCAAAGAAATGAAGACAAATCAATTATGAAGACATTTCTGGTCTATAAACGTAGCATTTTCAAAAATGAAAAAAGTCAAAGCTTTACGTTTGCAGCGAACAATGAAGAAGAAAATAATCAAAATTCTAACAAATTTCTCATCTTTTTCTCAGAAGCAAGAAAGTGAAGTGCTATACTTATAAGCGAAGAATTTTCTTTACTCACTTTTTTGAAGACGGTGACAATGGTGTTGAACAGACTTTTCCGTTTTTTGAGACCATGAGCTTTGAACATTAATTGCACCTGGAAAGATATAAATTTGAAAAGGCGAATGAATGGTGTTTTTTCCTCCACGAAATCTTGAGCAAGCCCACCTTAGTACCCGTGTCCCGAATCACAGATGTCGCGACAGTGCGCTGACCGAGATTCTCATCAGAAGTCGACGCAGAAGACTTCCGTGACATTCTTCTTGCTCTATGTGATGACAACCCCGACGAAAGCACTATTGCATTCGCCACAAATCAATGGGCGCCAAGGAAAATGTGCTGAGCGCGGAACGGCGAAAGTGAAATCGAGGAGGAAAGGAACGGAGTCTGGCTGCTGGTGACACACACAACGACTCGGCGGTAGCGGCTCTTCAAACCTTCAAGTAGATTTTTATAAGGTAAAAGAGGCTTGAAGGAGTCATGTGAGACTATACGGCGATAGAGTGACGCAAAAAAAACAAAAAGGAGAAGGTTAGGGGGTAAGTGTTTACTTTGTCTAAAATCAAACGAAATTTGCAAAAATTGAAGAGAATAAGGCGAGTACGAAGTCCAACAAAGTCAATGAAGATACCGTGTAAAATCCCAAAAAATCAATAAATACCGTACCATCGCCCTCTGCCCCTGAGCTAGTCGATAATGTTCCTGAACCAGCCTTCCCCCTCCGAAATAGGGCAAAAATTCAAGAAAGAAGGGTGATTGTTCATTTATTTTGTCACCTAGAGTTATCGAGTAAAAAATTTCGAAAAGTAGGTTAGGTAGAGATAAAGGTATAAAAGCAGGTAAAAAGTCTAATGGAGACTACCGCAGTCCAAGAAAATCAATAATTGATTACGGTTATCAACCGTAGTTCACCCGAACAAGAAGAATTACCTCTGACAATGAGTCAACGCCCTCCCCCCTCCTCCCCCCCCCCTTCCTCTATGAAAATGAGGCGCCACCAAAGCTTCCCCCAATACTTCAAAGCGAACGTCAATGCATGCCGAATCTAATCCGCACTTTCAACACTTGCCGACGACATAAGCCCTAAATTCGCCCCGACCGACACAAAATGACGGATGAGCAGTGGAAAACGAATGGAAAATCGCGGTACTGTTGGCAAATGATCGATAGGTTTGGGAAATTACAAATGATTTTCTAAAACTCACGGAGTTTGTTTAAGAAAAAAGTAATAATGTTCTCGTTCAGTAAAATGTGATATTCAATTCTGGGAATCAATTGTGGAAATATAGAAGAGCCTTCGAGTTTTCAAGCCATTTTTATAGCCCGGATGCACATGAAGGGGCTCTGATCTCTAGAACCAAGACAAAGAAGCAGGGCAAAGTTGGAAGTAATGCGATCCCCGAAGTGCCCCCCCCCCTTAACCCCGTCATGATGGATAAACCGAACACATTGATATGAGTGGACGTGTTACATACGTTGCATATGTTACACAACATACGGACGCATACGTTACACTAGTGTTCGTTGAGCAACAGGGTCCCCATGAAATTTTCAAAAAAATTCCGACTCTGCCATAGATTTGGAACTGCTCTCGTCGACTGAACTGACAAATAGTAGTCACAAATGATGAAACTAAGCGACAGAGCTCCAGGTTTGAAGATTTGAGCGTAAAGTGAATACCCTTTTGAAAGTCGCACAATTTTTGAGTTTTGCACCATTAAAAAACAAGTTGC
Organism: Cylicocyclus nassatus; assembly: GCA_958299035.1. NCBI lineage: Eukaryota > Metazoa > Nematoda > Chromadorea > Rhabditida > Strongylidae > Cylicocyclus > Cylicocyclus nassatus. Next base: position 73,759,121 of record CATQJL010000305.1, on the reverse strand, counting down.
AGGGTTTTTAAATCAAAACTGTCAAGAAGCACAGATAGCGAGCATGAGTACAATCTTAAGAAGGTAGTCATGATAAACTTGGAGGGTTAAGTAGTCAATACCGGCCACCCATTTGACGGGAGTAAGTGAGTCAGAGGTGATGTTCATCAAAACATGCCCTAACTTAAACAAACTCAGTACTCAACGCATTCCAAACAGATAACTCCGGACACCATAACAAAGTTTGGATGATACTCACAAAAGCAAAAAACTGATTTACTCGACTCAAACCACTGAGCGCTTGCGGTTTTTATTTCTGGCTCAATTTTCACGCGCAATTGAGTGACGATTACGGTGCGATCGACAACCATCTCCATGTCATACAATAACAGTTTCTTGTATGTTCCATTTGAAATTTTCTTCCAGATTTTTTCCCTCTCATATTTTAGCGCAGAATAAATCAAAGGTCCCATTGCATACTTATGCAACCTGAACAAAACTGATTAGGCATCTCAAAAATTCGATTTCAATATTTCAACCATTCGCTTCCCAATAAGTCATTCATAGAATATCAAGCAATTTTGTACAAAAGCCAAAAACAAGAAGTCCAATATTATGGTAACAATGAAAAGAATGAAATGAGAGATGCTAGGGCATAATGACCAGTATGGGCAGCATTTGCAATTCAAAGATTCTAGAATTTCACGTTATAAGCCAATCAAAGGTCCTCTTAACTTTCTAATAAGTACTGATTAATTTCAAAATTAAATATATGAGTTCACAGTAGTTCTCCGTCTCACAAAGCTCGGATAATCAGTTCACAATGAAGAAAGAATACGGTAAATACAAATACAAAGATCCCGCGCACATTCACTGCTGACGAATTCAAAACTTACTTCTGCAAATTTTATCATCGTGGAAGATCATGACAAATTAGCTGACGCATCGCCAATAAAATCTTCATTCATTTGCGGTAAGGTTTTTTTATTCGCGCGCTTCCGATAATATCGCAAATGCCCTTGAATTAGCACTGTCCGCTGCCATAAATTAAATCGCGAAGTGTGATCACTTAATTGGGAAAAGTAAACTACAGATACCCGTATTCTACCGCGTTTAGCGCTCGAACAAGTGGAATTACAAAGTTCACAGAGCTTCCTTAGCTCTGTTGCATAATTCCACATGCCCAGGTGCTCGAAGTTTTTTCCCAGCAGGGTAATTCGTCCGCTAATTGAACCTTCGCGTGCATCCACCACATAATTACGGAACAAAGTGTACTTTACTGCAACGCTAGGTGAGTGCTGATCAATGCTGAGAACCAATCAGGCTTGCTTTGAGCAAGCAATACGGTGCGGATGATCAGGATTCTGTAGCTTGTCGTATGGATTTGTAAGTATATCATCCCTATTTAGTCAGTCACAATAAAATGATCAAAAAACAAGGAGAAATTCAACTATGTGAAAGAAATTTTCAAAATGTCAGAAAGATGTATCATTCAGTTTATGGCTATGAGACTCGAAACTGCTTTGCGCATTGTCAAAACAAGCTTGATCGCCCTAACATGTTTATACTCGTAATCCATTTCATTCTGGATTATTTGCTATTTGGGGACAGGAAAAAACAAGTTCAAGCTTGTATAGACAATTTGTGCAAAGCGTTTTGAGTCCCTTAAACAAAAAATCAGTGTTTACAGAATGAAAATAATGAGAAAATAATGATTCTATCATAACTGATGTATGGATGAGTTCATCTTCAACGTAAGAACACGAAAATGTTTTTCCTAGAATTTCACGGCTTTTCAAAAAAGTTCATCATTTTAAGCTTTCCTCAACCTTTGATGAACCTTGTGAAGGAAAAGGGCCTCGAAATCGAATTCTCCATCTCGAGGAAAAAAAGAGAATTCTAGGCAATTTTTTTTCAATGATAGCAGCAGATTTGCGTACTCCACAAATTTAAGAGTAGTAATGACCTGGACGAGCAAGAAGAAAGGATTACTGGATTCTTCTTCTGGACATCTATTCACGTTTTACTATTGTGTCATATTGATTTCTTTTCGCGCACTTTGTTATCATATAAAGAAATCAATAAATAAATGAATAAATGCGGACATTCTGATGCGCAATTCATACAAATGTGGAGAACAAAGGAAATTATCTGTAGAATAAACTAAAAGAAAGTTTGAAGCAAACAAAACACACTGCTAAGACAATTCGCTGAAACTAGCGAAAGGACAAATCATGGAGCGACATCAATAACGCCGAAACGAAAACATTGCAAAATGCGCGAACCAGTCGTCATTTTCGCCTGGGAATTCATTTATCCATGCCCCTGACGTCTTGCCCCGATCAATGAAGTGTGAATAGCAAATGCAAAATGGGTAAGCTGGAGGGGGGAGGAGGGGGGGGGATAAGAATTGCTAGGATGGTCGATAGCATAGGGGTCCATTCTCAGGCCAAACAAGTAGCGGGGCGATTGAGGACTTAATCAGCAGCATAAGCTGCTTCCGCCCCTTGCGCTGATAGCGTTCTGTTTTCTTAGCGATTACAGGGGGGGGGGATAATTTGCTGACATGAAGTGACCGAATTGCTGATACAGAATCCCCAGTAATTTGAGCTTTTACTAGAAAAAGCTGCATAGAACAGCCCCCCCCCTTCTCTGGAGAACTTGCATCGTATCGATTCGCAGTCGGCACCGCACAGAATGACGCAGAGGTATACTGGCGCTGAAGGACGACTACAAGTGGGGCGTCCCCCCCCCGTGTATTCATTCCATGCGCATGAGAACCCGTGAAAGTGTGTTCTTGCAATGAGCCATACCGAGCCCATAATTGTCTCCTCGGAAACTTCTCGCCTCCTCGACTACGGTCGCCGGTGAATAAGTGGGTATTGTGCGACGAGATGTTGCCCTTGCTGGAGGTGAGTCATCCCAAAGCGAACCTATCCCTTCGGAAGTGAGCTATAAAAATAGCAAAGCTCCACAGATGATGATGATGTAAAGCGTTGGCGGAAAAAGAAAGTACAAATCTTTACGTTTTGCTTATACTTGCAGCAAAACTCGAGGTCATTGGTGTAATTGCACCATAGTTCATATTTTTGCACGAAGTTGAGAGAATACATGAAATTTAGCTGTCTAATAACGCCATCTTATGCTGGGTTTCCTGCTCTAAAAATCTTACATCTTTACCAAATTTTGAGCTTAAATTTTGAACAACAAGAAAAATCAGAAATTCTATGCCAAAGAATCGGGGTATGATCGAGGTAAACATGCAATTGAGCTATTTCACATTCAATAAAAAATTGATTATAAATATTTAGGTATGATCATTGCGAAAGCAAAATACAGAGATAATAAAAACGAAATTTATGCTCATATTTTCCAAATGACTGAGGACCGAAGGAATAATAAATCATGAACGAATGCTTAACCGAGCGGAAACGATCACTTAACCTGGCTCAATATCCATCCTGTTTTTTATATAGGTAGCCTAGCTAGTGGACTAAATCGACAACAAATAATGCCTGCCATATGAACAAATGATTTTTTTGTCTTATTTTTGCTGTGAAAATGAGAAAACTCTTTTGCGTTTTGCGAAGTGTAGTAGTCAATCAAACCTTACTTGGTATTCGCAGACGTGATCATTCATTTCAAAGGATCGTACGGTACTAAGCCCGAGCCCAATTTTACGGAGCGCAACAGTGATAAACGATGTCTTGCGCCACGATCATATGTCCAAAAGATTCGAACAATGTGACAACCGTAATGCACTATCCGAAATAGAACACTGCGCAGAAATCAAAAAAGTATTGGTGGTGTAAGATCAAGCATATGCACCGATCACAGCAATAATCACAAAAAAAAACTGAATACAAAGGAAGATACACAGTCAAATGATATTAGATTGGTATACTTCGAATGGCATACGAACGAGACTAAATTCAACACTGCTGGTTCATATTTCAAGCAGCTTATCCCAGAAACCCTCTATGGCCCCGGACAGACTTCACGCGATTTGATCGTCGAGATTCAGTCGCCGAGATTTCCATTCATTTTCATTTCACATTCAAAAATTTCGGGCTGGAAAAGTATCACAACCGAAATGCAAGTTGATCGGCATGGAATGATGTTGTAACAGTTGTCCCGTCGCGATTTAGTCGCAAGATCAAATCGCGTGAAGTCTGTCCGGGGCCCTATAGCGATAGTTAGGTGCAAAACCCAGTAAAGGTTGTTTAAAAGCAGAGAGTTATCCGATTTTGCGAGGGATTTATTGGGTCATCTAGTTCAATTTATTGAAACAGCTAAGTTAACTATAACGGGTTTTCTCAAACATAGATTAGCCACTGTTTATGATTTGTTGACATATACTGTAATGGAGTAAAAGCGGGGGAAGGGATTTGCATATTATAAGATGATATGAACTTTTAGAGACAGATCAACATAAAGCGTAAGCCAAATGTTAATCTAAATTGATATGCAGGTATAATGTTACTCCATACACAATTAGTTCATGGCAGCTTTTCGTTGTGTTAAATACAGTATCCCCCACCCACAGTATCTGAGTCAATAAGCCTGGTGATATTGTTACATTGGTTCATTCGAGCGATTGGTTTGCTAATGCTCAAAACGATTGTCATCATGGTACTGCATGAAAAAAAAAGATTCCCAAAATGTTGAATTGCGACCCAGTCAGATTACTCAAAAGGTAAATGTCTCTATCGAACCTGAGAAACTCCAAAAAAAATTTTGCTGAGTAATATTCACTAACTTTTGTGAAATTTGCGATTACGAAATGCTTGACCTTCAAGCACTTACGCGCTTGATATGATGTCGTGAAGGCATGACGCAAAACGGACAAATATGAATGCGAGTGCACATATTCAATATTCTGCAAACATTTTCAGCGTCAAGGCTAAATTTGGCTTTTGGGGGGGGGGGGGAGAAAAAAGTGCAGCATGACCAAGCAGTCAAGCCAGTGCAAGAGCAATGCATTAACTGCAAAGGGAAAGAATCATGCGGACTCAGCCTGATGAGCAAGGATTTGCTTATGCTGTGGAAAATGGGGGGAGGGTGAAGGAGGGAAAGATGGGGAGGAAATGAGAGTTGTACGCAGTGCTGTAAATTATCGCATGACTCATACTCCACAGTAACCTCGTCCTGATAACTAGCAGCAGTTCCACGAAATCTCCTTCGATGAACTAGATATCTAATTTCATTGCTTTCTCTTTCACGCTAATAAATGCTGTAGCCCTATAAAGCACTCAAAAAAGGTCTAATCAATTTCAGCGCTACCAGAAAGTAAAGAAAAGACAGATGGTCACTTCAAAGATTTTAAATTCGTATTTTTCAAGGCATCCTTCAAACGGCATACCTTAAAGAAGTCTAGTACGGTGGAAGAACCGTGTTTGGGGAAAAAATTGAAAAGCTGAGCAAAGGCTCGTGAAGCTCAATTTTAGGAAGATTCAAACCATAATTATAGATTCTGGGGAGGGAGTTTGTAAAAAAAAGCATTACTACAAATAATATCCTTTCGCTTTGTTGACAGGTACGTAGATCTTAACCTTTCTCATTAACCTAGAATAAGAACCCTATAGGCTGCTGCATGACGAAGGCGCAGTATCTTTGGGCGCGAACGCGGCTTTATTAGCCGCAGAGCGCATGAGGCGCAGGATTTACAATGGTGAGAGTACGCGCGCGTAGCGTGCCCTCTTGACTAATGCGCCTTCATCATGCAGTAGCCTTTAGGTCAATGAGAAAATTTCATGGATAATTGTCGCTAAATTTTTGTGAGCTTTTCGAATTTGTAGGCGCCAACTCTAAGAGTGTGGCAAAGATAGGTCTTATTGATTCCATGACCATAAACTTCCATATATAAAAGAAACAATTGAAGAATGTCCAGAATTGAGATGGAAATTTTGCAAGTGCGTAGAAACCCCACAAAAGCATATGGATTGCGCCAATGGTGCTAATCGGCTGAAATTTGCCTGCATAAATGATCGAACGGCGCCGACAGGTGAGCAAATGGATAAACAAGGACGATGGCGGTAATTCCCAGCCACATCGACCGTCATCACATCGGGTGCGGGGAGCAACACACTTTAATCGGTTTTTTATCGCTTCGCGGGTAATGAGTGAATCGAGCCGGTCGAGGACAAAGAGGCGGGGGAGGAGGGGTAGTGGAGACGGGTAGCGATGCGGTATGCAGCACGGGGGAGGAGCGCGAGCCGGTCCATTACGCGGCCACAATAAACGAGTGACAAACGCAAGGTCGTGGCCGTCACTAGGAGAACTGATTACGATCAAAATCTCATCCATTCCAAAATCGGCAATTAGGGATGGCAAAGAGTTGATGGGCAAATGGAGTGATGAGTGCGGGAATGCGAGTACGCCCAATTTCGCAAGAGAGACTTCAAGATTCTTCGGAAAAAAGCACGATGGGGAAGCAGAGACTAAAACAAAGCTCCGTGAAAGTAAGACATGATCGGAAACGGGTAAAACACAAGCCGCAACACCCTTGCTCTTCCAATATTGACTCTAGAGTGAGAGCGCCTGTGCCTTTCAAGAGCCCGCAGTGAAACATGATATGGGCGGAACAGAGCAGGACGATGACTACGAGCAACACCTACATGCCTTTCGAAACACTTTCCCCAGCTTAAATATACTGTAATACTACGTAATAACCTAACTGAGTGATCACTGATGCGTCAGAATACTGCGTAACATTTTTTAAAAGTCATGATGCACAAGGGAGATTATGCCGCTTGAAGTTTTGACAAAAAATGGGGAATTTTTTAGATCCAAATTCACGTCCAATACATGATTCAGCGTGCACATTTTTGACCAGAAAGCAAAATTGGTGCTCAATCCGAAGCCCTTTTTGATACCTACGATATTTTGAGCACATACAAATGTTTCAAGAAAATTAAGCACTCTGTTTGATCGTTAGTATCTCTCTTCGTTCTTGCCTTTAGCCGCTTCAGCGTACTGTAGAGCTGTAGGTTACGGTAGAAAACCCCAGCCGCGCGCTGTGGGACGACGCGATTTTGCACAACACTTTCCGCGCAGGAAAGTTTCGCGATTATTTACGAAATGAAAATGTTTTGTAAACAACTACAGCCATCTTCTCGGATGACGAATTCTATAGGTTCCAAAGTGCAAAAAATGGGAAAAAATGCTGAACTGTGGAAAAAAGAACTGAACTGTGGAGACCTGGAAAGGATATGATTTTGCAAGAGGTTGGGCCACCGGTGGTCCACATCGTTCCTAGCGGCAAAAAGTGCGTGGGCCGCCGGTGGTCCACATCGTCCCTGGCGGCAAAAAGTGTGGGGGCCACCTGTGGTCCACATTGTCTCAATGGGTAATGACTAACTGCTAATATAGCAGGGGGTTCAAGCATGCTTCTTCACTGTTCAACTTTTAACAAGTCTCTCTGAATATTTATGGTGTAATCACATTTTTGGAAAACGTTGGAAGAACAGTTGCTACGGTATGTCTGAAATTCATATATATAAAGCTGAATGTTTGTCTGTATGTCTGTCTGTATGTACGTATGTTCCGAATAGAAAATTCCATTTCTGAACCGATCCGGACCAAACTTGGCACACATACACTTCGGGCCCCAGCGGGTGTCATAGGCTACTTTTCGTCATCGATCGATATCGACTTCAGCGATTTTTTGCAGAATTTGAGCTACGGGGCTGGGAGTTGGCACAGGGGGGTAATCGAACATGCTGATTACAAATATGTTATTGACAAGGCCGGACGGAGCCGGGTTTGCCAACTAGTGACTGATAAAGATGTTATAATTAATTTAGTGACATAAATTATACGTGTATAAGTGTTTTCGGCTTGTTTGGCCATCCCTGAAGCAAAATGTGACTACGAACTTGGAACCTTTTCAACCTTTTTTCTCTACAACTTACTACAGCTTCACAATAATGAAGAGCAATCGTGATTCGCTCTGATATTGTGGATCTAAATTTAAGTTAAAGCCAGTCCTATATTACAAAACCTTTGTGTTATTCAATGCTATTCCAGAGATCCGTATTTAGCCCGCTTTGACAGTGCACAATAATATAAAAATGTCAACTGAAGATCTCTATGTCACAGTCAACCGAACTTGTGCATATTTTTAGACAACAATACTGTATTTATTACTGCTCTACTGCGGTTCTTCAGTAACCTTGACATAGAATGAATCGTTTAAGAATGTCAACTGTTTACTGAGTCACTATTTTTCAGACCTTGCTCTACATGCTCTTCTAATATAAAATGCTGAAAAGCTTTGAATTTTCATCGAATGCTCTATGGCTAAGATATAGTAGTGTTAGCTATATATTCAGCCTCAAAATTCAAGCGGCTTACTTACTTTCACTTATAGAAATCACTCACTTGGTCATACAGTACAAGTGTGTTTCTGCGACAGAGTTATGGGATCAAGAAAAAAAAAACGTAAAGTTTGTAAGGCCTCGGACAGAGTTCACGCGATTTCATCGTCGCGATTCATCGCAACAAGACAAGTGTTACGAGTTCATTGCAGGCCGATCTTCTTGTATTTCGGTTGTGATAGTTAGTCAAAATTAGTCGTGTTGAAAAACTATCACAACCGAAATGCAAGAAAATCGGCATGCAATGATATTGTTACACTTGTCTTGTCGCGATCAACCGCAACGATTAAATCGCGTGAACTCTGCCCGAGGCCTAATTTGGTGAAATGAAGAATTTGAACACCTCCCGGGTTTCGTGTCTAACTCCATTCGCCTAAGATAATTAGGTAAAATATAATACTTATTCATATCAAAATTCACTCACAAGAAATGAGTTGATCTACGGCGAAAAGTACACTGAAAGAGACAGTTTAGCAAAATTTCAGGATGGAGCAATGTTGCCACCCACAATGAGATAACCCCTATCTATCATCTTCAGTTTTTCAAACAATTTACAGCTATTGCCAGGCGCAAGATTCTCTGTGAAGAAAAAAGTTTACTGAGATAATTTCCTTCTTTAAGCTGATTTCTGTAACGCCTTTCTCAATTTGTAAGAGCAAGCAACTCGCTAAAGTTGTAGCAGAAACTAAGAAACGAATTACCGCTGCCAAGAAAAAATTAATTATATGGTATAACAGCCATTTTTGTTGCAAAGATACCCTCTAAAGCCCGATTAGAGGTAGAGGCTAGCTCCATTTCTTTTTGCCACTTTTGCAAGACACAACGCTTCAGGACCAGGGCTCGGCTTAGCTGGCACCGGGTCAAGCTGGATATCGTTTTTGGGATAAAAGGCAAAGGGAATACAGTTTTTATGCCCGAAATGCAACGTCTTTTGATCCACTTTTGTTTTTTGGGGATTTTTTACGTTGGGTTTAGGGTCCAAGGTTCGTACAAAATTTTCAATATCAAAAAAGACTTCGTTTGAAATTTTCTTGGTGTCAGCTCATCTGAGCCCTGTTCGAGGCTATTCTACTTTGTAAGAAAGATGACAAGTGCCAAATAAGCTCGATTTGAAGCGCAGGTCCCTCACTTTTGTTGTGTTCTGGTAATGCATTATCCTGCGTTATTCGATTAATCTTTACAGATAGGTAAAGTAAGCTGTTCTGTTCATGGTGATAATCCCAAGCTAAAAACCTTCTACTTAGAAAACTTGCTGAAAAAATCAAAAACTTGAAGGAAGTACTGTAATAAAAAGACACATTGAGCCCATTTTGCAGAAAAAAAATGCGCAAAAGAAATCCCCTTTACATGAAATATGTTTGTTCTGGATCGGTGAAATTTTCACCTTGATCGTACTTGGGCATTCACAAGATGGTCATCTTTGAGAATAAAAGTAAAAAGTTGCCGGCAGTAGCCATGCCCACTACCAATTGACTAATAAAATTTGATAGAAGATTGTATTGTATCCGGATCACAGTAACAACGATCAGTATGCTCAACAACAGAGACATAACAATAAAATCAACAACTGAGTAGAAATCTCAAAACAACTGCAACGACATGAACATTAATGGAATTTCCAAGACATTGATATAATTGTCTATGTGATGATTTAACCGGGAATTTGAAATCTTCCGGAAAACACATCAGGTTTGCCATTTCTCTTGGAGAAAACCGTCGAACAGCTTGCGAAAGGGTTTCAAGATTTTCCAAAGCAATTTTGGTGAGATGTTTTTCCACTACGAAATCAGATCTGAATGAGAAAAAGCGTTGTAACTCAGAAGCTTAAATTCACCTGTAACAAAAATATGAACCACATCCAGATATGTAGCTCCCATAAGATTTTGTAAAACAAGCGGATCTTGTAGAGGTTGTCAACGTAACATCTAGAGCGGGTCCGTACTTTTCAAGCAAATCCTTGTCGAGGAACAGTGAAGGAGTAACCGACGACTCATCCAAAAAAACACCGATCTCTCGAGACCCGTCCGAGCAGCTTTGCTGCAGAAATTCGCTGATATCTTCAGCGACACCAGTGGCTGGAAGATTGCTGGAAGCCAGCAGATAGTAACGAGGACGAGAATTTGGAATTCCAAACTGAAGCGGCGAAAGGATGCACTCCTAGAAAATTGGATGTAGTACGCGGCAACAATAGTCTCAAAATACCTTTAGTCCATAACCGAGTTCACTGAGAATTTCGACTAAGGCATCATGCACGGTAGATGCTTCAAATCCAACCACATTCTCTAGCAAGATATAAGATGGCCGAGATTTCATGACTTTGAGCTTTTCCATAAGTGCAAAGAGTGAATCACAACGTTTGTCATTTGCGCCACGCTGGAGACCTTTCCTAAATAACGATTGCTAAACGATAGCGAAAGCACTGTAACTTACAACCTAATTTTTCTTTGTGGAAGTCAATGTATCAAAAGAAAATGAAGGAGACTCTAATCCACGCAAACGTCAACTTATCTCAAAAGAACGGATGTTGACATAAAATAAATGCAAGGTTTAGATTGTGTGAGCAGTAAAGCAAATCAAGCAGATCTATAAAATTTGTTTACATGCAGGGCTCGGCACGAGGTGGCTAGTTGAAAATGCAAAAAACGAGGTCACCTTGACTTTTGCAAATTTTTACAAACTCCTCTTTGACCCTAGTCCACAATCCCTAAAAAATCTCCAAAAAACGGAACGTCGACTTAAAAAACGTCGCAAATTTTGAATCTTTTCGGCCACAAAAACGAAACCCCCTTTGTTTTTTGTCCCAAAAACGATATCCATCTTGCTCGTAAGCCACCTGTGCCGAGCCCTGTTTACATGTAGCTGGTCTGCCCTCCAAAGGTGATTCACGCACCACATATGACGAAGAGCAAGATTGTGACGATGGAAAATGCTCAGAATCCATCGTCGCTTGAGTGAATATTCAAGACACTCTAGAAAACAATGAGGATGGAGTCGTTTGTAAAACATACTCGTTGATTCTGAGTGATAGTGTCATGCATTATGTTACCCATATGGATCCATTCAATGATGGATCTCACGAATAGATTGGAGTAGTTGGGATGCTACCGTACACTAGCTGGCAACCTCATGCAAAGCAATGTTCAGGCCTTGGGTCCCTTTTCCCACGAAAACTGATTAAAACCTCAATTAAACCATTGCAGCAGCTTACATGATTCAATAGTGGCCGAGAGACTGAGAAAACTCCAACCCAGACCGTAATTTCCTCACTGTATGCGAGGATGCTGCTAAATCATTGGGAAAGATTACGGTATTGGCTAGAATACAGAGCTGAGTTTCAACCATTATATGTCTTTTTTGGGAGACGACTTGGCAATATGCTGGCCACTCCGTTTTATAAGAAACCGGCATGATCAAAACAATGGATATTTTGGTGTACGTGTGGGTATCTAATATGCGAGCCCATATCAACTTGCTCTTGCCTTACCACACTTATCCTCTTCTATCTCATCTCCTTTCCTTACTTTCGCTCATCTCATACCCTTTGTATTAGCAAACAGCGTTGAATTCACAAGGAACGAAATGAAATTCACGCTTTTCATAATAAGTCAAGATGGTTTTCGGGTAGTATTTTCATTTTTTGTGGATATGCTGACGACAAAAACTAAAAAACTACTTCATCCTTCAATATTTTCCGATTTTTGAGGTAGAGATGAGAGTTCAAAACATTTCGAACCGCAAAAGGTAAGCAAAAACGAGTTAGGGGCAAAAAGAATCGAGGGAGTGATAGGCGGCTACAAGAGATGACAAACGGAAAAAAAATTGGACGATGAAAATGAGTACCAAAAGATAGGTTGATCTCAATGATAAAATTTCTTGAGCTGCGCGAAATCAGAGCACCATGAATCACAAAGAATTAGAAGGACAGGAAGATAGGACAGCATGGTGGGTTAAGAGAAGCATGCAATGTCAAAGATTTCCTTTGCCATGTATTCATATCAATCCGACAATAAAAATAGAGATGGCACTACAAAGAGAACTGCAAATGTAGGATGTAACGCGAGATCAAGCATCAAACGATGAATGTGTACTATGCTCAATGAATTCCTGGTGTTGCGTTGTCATGATAGGAAGAATATAAAAACGCAAACGAAATCTAACACCTTCTCGTCAATTGCAATATATGAGTCTGAACAAAGATCTGAAAAGCTTACACACTTAGGGCCGCATGCACTAATATCCCCGCGGGGAGGGGATCACAGCTCCAGAATCAAGCTTCATATCCTGAAGCTCCGGATATCTGGATTTCACGCTGTCTACCTATCCGTAAGTATTCCTACTACCCTTCACTATGAACATGTTAAACAGGAGTGAGAAGCTGTACAAACCGCAATTTCCAGCTTTTGTATGATCCCTAATGATCCCCGGCGCTTTTCTTTAAAGTCATTTTTCTTTCTCCGAAGTTAAAGAAAGCCTTCCAAAGTTGTACTGAACATCTAACACAATACTGCTAAGCATGTTGCTGATGAGAACAAATGACTTTTTGAAAAGTCGAATTTTTCGGTAAGCCTCAAATTTCGACCTGTGGATCATCGCAAATTTCATGACTTCAAAACATCATTTGTTCTTAGCAGCAACATGCTTAGCACTGTCGGGTTAGACAATATGCACAACTCTGGAGATTCTTCGTTAACTTCGGAGAAAGAAAAATGACTTTGAAGAAAAGCGCCAGGGATCATCAGGGATCATACAAAAGCTAGAAAATGCGGTTTGTACAGCTTCTCGCTCCTGTTTAACATGTTCATAGTGAAGGGTAATAGGAATACTTACGGATAGGTACGCAACGTGAAATCCAGGTATCTGGAGTTTCGAAATATAAAGCTTTCTTTTAAGCTGCGATCCCCTCCCCGCGGGGATGTTAGTGCATGCGGCCCTTAGTGAATGGCTGACATGGAGGACTCATCATCCATAAATCCGCTTCCATTTTATCCAGCTTATTGACTGTAAGAGCCTGCGATGAAGAATGTAACGTAAGTACATATGGAACTAGACAAAGACAGAGATAAGAAAATACCTGAATGTTGTTTTGTAGCAGTCGCGTTTCCGGGAAGTTATAAGCATATATCTCATTCGCAGTTGTGTTGATATCACACGCAGCAAGAACACACGAATCCGCAAATGCCTCTGCAGGTGATCATTTTAGCAATCATTCATTGTTGAACAGATTTTAGCACTATCTACATTGCAATGCTATAAGACAGAAAGAAGATGGTACCCAGACTTTGATAATCATGCGCGAATCCGACACCATTGGAGACCCAGAATGAAAACACAAGCAGCGGATAAATGAGAACTGGTAATTTCAGAGGCATTTGGGAAGACCGTAGCGGTGAATACGTTCGCATTGAAAACATTTGTACAAAAAAAACGGCTAACCTCTGAGAGCGTAATGCATGCCTCCGATTCCTGAATAGAACTCAACCGCCTTGATTTTCATACTATCGAGTAGGCCGACTAGCTTTCATGGAATCTGCAAAAGTAGATTGGTCAAAAGTTCGAAAGCAAACTACAACACGTGTTCTGAACAAACGCAACGACTGTGAAGAGTCAGGAACCTTGCTATATTGTGCCACATGCAAAAAATAGCAGACTTTCCGACATGATCAACTATAAACTATAGAAATAATAGCCAATTTGTAATAGCAAGTTATCGCAAGGGAAATATTGCACTTTGAATTTACAAAGCAGCGTGAACTGTGAGGCGTCCTGTTGGATACACTATACGTCTCCTATTTCACGGCAGAAGCACTGCGCGAGAGAGGGGGAGTGCGACACGCACGGTCCCTAATATTTACGATCGACTCCACGATTCGTGTAGAGGCAGGGTTTTGCCAACTCAATGCGTGGCAGTTTTTGATAGCGAGAGAGTACGAAAAACAATGCTATGACGAGGAGATCTAACAAGTTCATCCTTAAAATCAGGAGAAGTCCGCAACCCGCCTGTAATAATGAATCGTGGAGACGATCATAGATTATCAAATGAAAAACCAAAAACAATTGAAAATTGCATAAAACCGTCTCAGTTTTATGCGAACCTTCAAAAAGTACCGAACAGAGTGCTTTGCCTTTCTAGCTGTTTGAAGTTGTTTTCTGAGTTTGACGGATTTCGATGAAAAACCGAGTGAAATGTTTACGTTTTTTTCTTATAAGTGCATTTTCGGCGAGTACCGACATTCAGCATTTGTGCTTTGAATTTATTTTTAATAGTAAGATCGCGCCTTTTGGCATATACATCATGATCAGTGGCGTACCGGGGAGGGGGGTCCCCCCCCCCCCAGAATGGGTCGCGAAATTTGGAAACTTACCTATATGGGTTATAAGAATGTGCAAACGACTTGTTTTTTTTTGTAAAGATTGAAACAATTTTTTAAATTTTTTAAAAATTCAGATTAGCCCTATAAAAATTTTTTTCGGGGGCGTGGTTGACGCCACGCCCTCTTTTTCCAGATGTTAGGGGTTGGGGACCCGCAAAAATTTGAGAAGCACCCCAAAAAATTTTTCGGGGTGCGTGGCTAACGCCACGCCACGCACCTTCATTTGAAAAAAAAATTTTGTGCCTTCCCCCCCCCCCCGGTCCGAAATCCTGGGACCGCCACTGATCATGATGGCAGGTTTGTCTCCTATCAAAAAGAAAGACTCAACAGGAAGAAGACGGCACCGTTCGAATAGTCTTTTTAGATAGTGAAAGAATGAGGCGACCTAGAAGTGGATCGCCGAAAACCAAAATTTCAAAAGTGTAATAAAGATTGGAATTATCTATTATAGAATATCGACTGCTTACAGCTCATGTATAGTACTGGCAGCCGATGTGACGTGGCAGCTTTCAAAGTGTGAAACTTACTCTGTCGCACTGCGCAGAGAAGGCCGATCCACGAGTTCTTGACCAGAACCAAGAATTCGAAAAATTGTTTTTTTGGGTTGGTCATTTACAGCTGACATTTCGAATCGTATGAGTTTTGAGTGTGAAGGTGCGTGATGTTGCGAGGTTGAGGATTCAACAGAATAATCTGCCCTAATAGCATACTAGCTGCCAAACCCTGCTCCGACCGTCTCTGTCAATTAGATTCGTAATCAGCATGCTCACTCAACTCCTCAGATAATCGCCGGGGGCAGGCGGTCCGCAAACTCGCGCTTTTCTGCAAGCGGTTAACAGAATTTTGGGGCGTGGCCAAACATTCAGCGAGCGGTGCTTCCTTTACTGTCTAATGTTCTGCCAGCGGGCAGCAACAGAGAATTTTCTGCAGGCGCTCGGACTCTTTTTACGCAGTTTCGGGCTTACGCCGAGCACGGTTAAGCTTTATGTGGCAGAGGTGCCACCGTTGATGCAATTACGCAAGTTTGCGGTACTTTCTCTCAGCGGAAAGCACCTGGGTGCTGCGCGGTCCTCCACACAAAGGACCGTGCGGCCCTCGAAAATTTGGACATTTTTGCGGTAAGTCCGCGAGAACGCAGCCACTGCGCCGCAGCTAATCTATAAGGAAACCGCGATTGTTCTCCAAAGCATTCGTTTAAAATTTCGCTAAAATTCTTCCAAATATCTGCAAGCGGACCGCAAGAAATCAGCGAACTATTTTTCCGGTGCCCGCCCGCCCATAAATCGCATGGCCGCCTGCCCCCGGCTATTATCTGAGTCCCTATGCCAATTCCCAGCCCCGTAGCTCGAACTTTGCAAAAAATCGATAATCGATGTTGATCCGTAGTGAAGAGTATAGTAACGACTGAAAAATTTTGTCGAATGAACGAATATGGAATAATTGGCTTTTGAAAAATATTCGAACCAGCGAACGTACAACGAACTATTCGAGTAATCTGAAAATCACAGATCGAATATTATTCGATCTGTGATTTTCAGATTATTCGAATTCGAATATTCCAATAATGCTTTCAAAATTCGAATAAACGCTGATCTAATAAATGTGGTTGGTCGAATATTCGACTATTCGATTTATCGAATAATTACATATGGTCGAATATTGGACTATTCGAATATTAAAATAGTCATACCTGTCCAGATATTCGACTATTCGAATAATTCGAATAAAGTAGCTCGAACATTGCCGGTTTTTTCTTTGGTGCAGTATTCTGCAAAAAAATTGCTATATTTGATCTAGATTTGTAGCCAATTATCATATGCGTAGCAAGTGCTGAGGATGACTGACTAATGTTGCTTGGTCAGGGTTCTACCTAGGAAACTAATAAGAATTTCACTCAAACATGTACTTTAAGGTGTTCACTGTCCTTTAAAAGGGCTACTAAGCCTTACTTAGTAACCTTTCAAGTCCTTAATTTTCTCCTCACAGAAGTTTCCCTCAAAGATACACGGAACTTCCTCCCAAAGCTACATATTCAACATGGAAACCTTTTGGAATAGGCAGTTGTTTATAGTGCGCATCGCTTGGGTTCTTAGAATTTCAAGACTAGCACTGGGAGAGCACGAAGAAGGCTACACTAATGGAATCAGTGGTGAAGTGACGCACTCTCAGATAATCGCCGGGGGCAGGCGGTCCGCAAACTCGCGCTTTTCTGCAGGCGGTCAGCAGAATTTTGGGGCGTGGCCAAACCTTCAGCGGGCGGCACTTCCTTTACGGTCGCATATTCTGCCAGAGGGCAGCAATACAGCATTTTTTGCAAGCGCTCGGCAAATAATTTCTTTCAGCGAGCGTTGGCCAAACTTTCAGCAAGCGCTCGGACTCTTTTAAGGCATTTTCGAGCGTACGTCGAGCGCAGGTAAGACTCTGTGTGGCAGAGGTGTCACCGTTGGTTTAATTACTCAAGTTTGAGGTACTTTCTCTCAGCGGAAAGTACCTGGGGGTTGCGCGGTCCTCCACAAAGGACCGTGCGGCCCTCGAAATTTTTGCATATTTTCGCGGAAAGTCCGCGAGAATGCGGCCACTGCGCCGCAGCTAATCCATAAAGAAACCGCGATTGTTCTTCAAGCATTCGTCTTTGATTTCGCCAACTTTCTTCCAAATTTCTGCAAGCGGGCCGCAAAAAATCAACGAACTATTTTTCAGGTGCGCGCTTGCTCAAAATTCGCATGGCCGCCTGCCCCGGCGGTTATCTGAGTCCCTATGCCAATTCCCAGCCCCGTAGCTCGAACTTTGCAAAAAATCGATAATCGATGTTGATCCGTAGTGAAGAGTATAGTAACGACTGAAAAATTTTGTCGAATGAACGAATATGGAATAATTGGCTTTTGAAAAATATTCGAACCAGCGAACGTACAACGAACTATTCGAGTAATCTGAAAATCACAGATCGAATATTATTCGATCTGTGATTTTCAGATTATTCGAATTCGAATATTCCAATAATGCTTTCAAAATTCGAATAAACGCTGATCTAATAAATGTGGTTGGTCGAATATTCGACTATTCGATTTATCGAATAATTACATATGGTCGAATATTGAACTATTCGAATATTAAAATAGTCATACCTGTCCAGATATTCGACTATTCGAATAATTCGAATAAAGTAGCTCGAACATTGCCGGTTTTTTCTTTGGTGCAGTATTCTGCAAAAAAATTGCTATATTTGATCTAGATTTGTAGCCAATTATCATATGCGTAGCAAGTGCTGAGGATGACTGACTAATGTTGCTTGGTCAGGGTTCTACCTAGGAAACTAATAAGAATTTCACTCAAACATGTACTTTAAGGTGTTCACTGTCCTTTAAAAGGGCTACTAAGCCTTACTTAGTAACCTTTCAAGTCCTTAATTTTCTCCTCACAGAAGTTTCCCTCAAAGATACACGGAACTTCCTCCCAAAGCTACATATTCAACATGGAAACCTTTTGGAATAGGCAGTTGTTTATAGTGCGCATCGCTTGGGTTCTTAGAATTTCAAGACTAGCACTGGGAGAGCACGAAGAAGGCTACACTAATGGAATCAGTGGTGAAGTGACGCACTCTCAGATAATCGCCGGGGGCAGGCGGTCCGCAAACTCGCGCTTTTCTGCAGGCGGTCAGCAGAATTTTGGGGCGTGGCCAAACCTTCAGCGGGCGGCACTTCCTTTACGGTCGCATATTCTGCCAGAGGGCAGCAATACAGCATTTTTTGCAAGCGCTCGGCAAATAATTTCTTTCAGCGAGCGTTGGCCAAACTTTCAGCAAGCGCTCGGACTCTTTTAAGGCATTTTCGAGCGTACGTCGAGCGCAGGTAAGACTCTGTGTGGCAGAGGTGTCACCGTTGGTTTAATTACTCAAGTTTGAGGTACTTTCTCTCAGCGGAAAGTACCTGGGGGTTGCGCGGTCCTCCACAAAGGACCGTGCGGCCCTCGAAATTTTTGCATATTTTGATTCATAATTGGACTTTCTCAGATATTTGATTATTCGAATATTCGAAGAGTATTTCGAATAAATTATTCGAACACGAATATTCACTTCTAATTATTAGCTCGTCCCGTCTCTTGTGCACGATTTTCAAAAATTCACAACTTCTGATTTTTCCAGCCGATTTGACTGCTTTTATTTTTATCTGAAAGAGCTAGTCAAGCTCTTAAAATGACATCTTACATGCTTAGTAATGATCATCTTTTGCATAGATAGGAGCGATAGAAGAAAATTGGTCAAAATTTGAATTTTCTGTGTAGGGTCATAAAAAATCGTGCAACAAAAATCGGAGCAGTCGGTATTGTAGGTTTTTTCACCAGCTCTTTCTAAGGCAAGGGACATACCTCAAGCGATTTTAGTCGCCACGCGATCTGGCAATTTGCCAGATGTTTTCAAATTCAATACTGGTAGACCCCAGATGCACAGCATGTATAACTTTCGTAGGTTGATAAAATATCGCATCTTCCGTACATTTAAAAACCCCGTAGGATGAGTTATGAACATTTGGAGCATTGCCAAATCGCGTGGCGACTGAAATCGCGCGAGGCATGCCCAAGGCCTAACAGTGCGAAATTTACGCCGATTGAGCGTCTCTATGAAAAGTCACGATTTTCCTGAAAAATGCCAAAATAAATCAAGTTCGCCCTGTTGTATTGCTTGCTCGAAAATGATAACTTTTCAGAGAGACGCTCAATTGTCGCAAATTTCGCAC
Source organism: Cylicocyclus nassatus (assembly GCA_958299035.1). Taxonomy (NCBI): domain Eukaryota; kingdom Metazoa; phylum Nematoda; class Chromadorea; order Rhabditida; family Strongylidae; genus Cylicocyclus; species Cylicocyclus nassatus. Next base: position 73,739,660 of record CATQJL010000305.1, on the reverse strand, counting down.
TGTTAGAAAGAGCTGGTGAAAGAACCTGCAATACCGACTGCTCCGATTTTTTATGCCCCTACACAGAAAATTCGAATTTTGACTAATTTTCTTCTACCGCTCCTATCTATGCAACAGATGATTATTAGCAAGCAGCTAAGATGCCTTTATAAAGAACATGACTTACACTTTCATACAAATATAAAAACAGTCAAATCGGTCGGAAAAATCACAAGTTATGAATTTTTGAAAATCGTGCGCAAGATTCGGGACGACCTAATATAATGGAAAGTAGCATGAGATACCCGCCCGCCCCGAAGTGTATGTGTGCAAAGTTTGTTCCGTATCAGTTCAGAAATAAAAATTCCCATTCGGAACATAAATACACACAGGCAGACAGACTCGGGCCTCAAGAAAACAACTTCGGCGTACACCCTTGTTTTCCGAGAAATACTCGAGAAAAACTTATTACTGCGAAAACGAAATCCTATTTGAAAAGTAGAAGAAAAGAGTTTTTAGGAGAACGAGAAGTTTTGTTTTGATGAAAGACTGTTTTCTCTTTGGAACCGACATTTAGAAAAAAGTTGTGAAAACCTGCATCAATTGCGCCAAACAAAAACTGAAGTAAGCTTGAAGAAACTTGTCTCTTCTTACTTTGATTAAATTCTTTGGACTTTGGGTTGCGAGCATAATGGAACAAAAAGCAGTCAAAAGTCAATTCGGAAGTACCTGAGACCAGAAACTTCGAACATTTCCGGAAAACTTTTCTTTCACCAAAATCTACGCCAAAAATCGCACCTTTTCTAATGATCTGCTTCTTTGCTACAAAATGAAGAATTTCTACACTTTCAAGTAGTCATTCGAAAAGAGTTGGGAGAGCTTTTCCTAATGCTAAGATACAAGATACATGCCTAGGAATGTTGAAGTACAGCAGCACAAAATCGGCTCAAAAATTTTCAAAACGCCGCTCAAAGGATCGTTTAGAGCATCTGCAAGGTACTATAAGGATAACTTGCGAATGTCACTTTATACAAAACCGTTTACACCGACTTATTCATTGTCAATCAGAGAGAAACCTTTTGAAATTACGAAAAATTAAGGTGCCCCATTCATTTTGGATAACCCCATTGATTGTTGCACATGAAGTGCGACTACTACAATACAAATTAGAAAGTATGCACGCACCAACAAAAAACCCCTGAACTTGAAGGCAGTGTCCGGGCAAAAACTCTATTTTTAAAAAATCCACTTACCGAGGGTTATTATTCGCAACGCTAGATCCGAAAAATCACATTAAAGGCGCGAAAACGGTGAGAACATGCGTTTTCCAAAGCTTTACAATTTGAAATTCGACGGTTCTCGCCAAGGCTGAGACGCATGCGGGACCCCACGATTTTTACTGTGGCGGCATGCGTACTCGGGTGGAGGATCGAACACCTCAGTTAGGCACCGCCTCCGCGGACCACTTGTCCCAACACGATGCACATAGGACGAAAGGACCAGCAGCCCGCGGAGGCGATGCCTAATTGAGGCGTTCGTTCCTCTACCCTGAGTACTCGGCCGCATAACAGGAATTCAAACTTGTTGGAGGACCCCACCTCGAGGCGTAAGTTCCCCCACTTCACGGTCATTTTTCTTGCTTTAGGGTGTAGGGGAACGAAGGCCGCCAGTATGAGCCGCCTTTCGCGACAATGGCCCTTTGGCCGTGTCGTTGCACTTCGTTTCAAGACCAGTAGTCCCCGGAGGCGGTTCAAAGTGGCGGCTTTCGTTTCCCTACCCTGCTTTAGGTCGAACTCTATAACATCGTACTCGTGCAGTGGCGTGTCTGAAGGGGGCCACTTTTGCATGGCAGTGAAATCCCAAACCCCCACCTTGTCCGAACACCTTTAACATATTGACGACCGCTCGACACACATGGTGTGTCAAGCAATGACTACCGCGTAAGATTGCTTGACACGTCATGTGTATCAAGGCTTGAATGTTAAAATGGCTACTATCCTGGGATAATCTCACTCCACGAGCCACTCCACTGAGTTTAGGAATGACTTTTACCTTTCTAGTCAGTTTCAGATAGGTGTACTGTAGCTGGCAGTATGCGTAATTATAGTTGAAAAATGTGGGCTGGTCCGTGAAAGGCCTTGGTCCCAGAAGGCAGACAACTAAATATCTGCATGGTCGTCAGTATGTGTTAAAGCAGCACAAAACCACTACAACTTCAAAATATGATCTCAGGCAACACTCACTTAGATCTAGAAGCCAGTCTGATTCTATCCCAACATAGTTTGCTATTATAAGTATAACATACAAGGCTACTACCTTTGCTAACTCCATAAACCTCCGAATAAAGCATAGGATCTCCTTTTCTGCTACCACTTGGAAGTGATAGCTGTCGTGAAGTTCGTGCATTGAGGAAGAGCAAATATCTCCAAGGGTGTGCTGTGAAGCTCTCATCACTTCAGTGGAACTGTTTCGCGGGCGAATATTGTAGAATGCGACAATTTTATATCTCGGTTATTGTATAACCGACACAAGCACAGCATCGGATGCCATCTATTGCTTGTTTGAGCGGATGTTTGTGATTCACTTTAGTTTGCGAGAACCAACAATAAATGCATTTCACTGTGGTTAATGTATTGATAGTATTATACGTTGTTTGCTCGTTTTAAAGTTATTTGACACAGTTTATTAGTCAAGTGTGAGGCATCATCAATAAACATGTGACGTTCGTAGGATCCCAGTTGCCAAGACTGTGCGAACCTTTCACTTTACAGGAAGTCATCAACTCAACACACAAAATTGTAGTTCATTTTCAACACTCGTTTTGAATAGATGGTGAAAAATAACAATAAAAGTTATGAAGACTTGTTCTTTAGTCATTTTCTTCATCATCTTGATCTTGATGTTTCGGACAAACTCCTGAACTGTGTGCAATAGTAAATAAAACTGAAACAATCATCGAATTTCCTAACGATAAGAGCAGTTTTGTCGCAAACAGAGTGCTTGCGAATGTTACTGCTTCACGAAACTCTTAGACTTACCAGTATGCTTGCAAATCCAGTCAAGGTATTTACGTACATCCACGTACCGATTTAGCCTGTCTGAAAGAGCTATACACGTTGTACGGTCTTGCCCAACTCCAACTTACAATCGGCATTCTCAGCACACGATGGATAGACTGCAGAAGCAATGCCCAATAGGACAAAGCGACCTTCGTAGGAGGATAACAATGGTCCACCGCTGTCGCCCTACAATAAATTTTCAAAGATTATTGTGAGTTCAGTTGTACAGTTAACGGACCGAACACAATGCAGAGAATCTACCCTTTGTCTCGATAAAATCATCGCGCTCGAAGGCCAACAAGCTTGCTTTCTGGAGCCCGCCAAAAAACTTATCCCTCGTTTTTTGTGTTGCTAAAATGAAATTTATGCAGCGAAAACACGCAGTCTGGAATAAAGTACGGCAGGAAATTTGCGGCTTAAAGGCAGTGGCTCGGCAAATCCTCGACCCGAATTTTTTTTGATTTCCTGAGGTAATTCGATGCGCTGATTCCGAAAATCCATTTTGAATAACCTGAAAACGACGAAAACCAGCAATTCTTGATACCCCTTATTTTGGATCTGGACGAGTGGAGCGCTTCCCGCAATGGTTAGAGACGTAGAGTCGCTTTGGGATCCTCATGTCTATAGCATTCGCCTCTGACGGTGGAAGGAAAATTGCAAGCTCGTCTGAGCGCGTGTAAGAATAGCTTGTGCGCACTCGCTTAGGAGCAGTTTTCCAGGTAGGAGCAACATGCTGTGTGCTCGGACTGCTCATTCTCATGTTTGAGGTGCAAGCAACCTTACATATCGAAATTTCGAAATGTTCAGTTTTGCCGAGCCACTGCCTTTAACCTCCATTAATTCATAAACTTCGACAAATCAAAATACCTATCGGTTCCACTTTACTTTTACTTAGATTAACACATTTCTACCATGCTGCCTTACCCAGAGCTTTTCAAAAGACTCACGATCGTAGCCAGCTCCCACTGCACTGAGAAATTTTCGAAGAACTTGTCGTCTTTCGGGCAGACAGATTGGAATACCAGCATTTTCTCCTACCTTGCTTCTCAAAGTGATAATCGCGAGATCATGTGCATGAGAGCATTCGTCATAGTCTAGCCGAACGAAGATCTGGAGAAATAGTGGACTGGTAAAACTTACAACTAAAATATTAACCTTACTCTGTCAAAAGTCAGTGGTTTAATGCATTTCTCCACATGTCTACACTTACTCCCGATGTAAATTCTCCATCTATTTACCAGTGTATTGTATGTAAAGTTAAACCTAAATTACTATCAATTGAAGATAGCCGGCAGTGGCATCAGTTTTCACAAATATTCTAGCACTTTCATTCCAAGAGATATTGATGATAGCGATGAAAACAAATAATAATTTCATTGCTAAGGATATCAGGGAACGAAGCTGGTCAGCAGGGAAAATTTTAGCATCCAAGCTTGTTCATAGAATTATTTACCTCACAGCTCCCATTGATTGAGATCAAAGATACCAACATTCAAGCGGGAGAATACAGGTCATCAGGTCATATAGTATACAAGGACAAACTTCGTTATTGTAATTAGTTTACTTAGATCTACTTTGAATATTGTAAATGATGTTATGAATCATTAGTATTAGTGTTCATACCAAGACAAAGCAAGATAAACCAACGATAGGATAAAATTACCCACTGTGGCACCTTGAGAGAGAACAGCCGAACAAAAAATGTTTTTGGCGTAGAACTGACGCATCCCCCATCTTAATAAAGTCCGTGCCGAATAAGAATTTTGACCCTGTACTGGTCACGCCTGTTTACTGTTATGCGAACAATTCAAGCAAAGCTTCCATTATGGCCGCACAAAACTTGAAATACAACAATATTTTCGAAAACAAGTGACCATTTTCAGAATTTTTTGCGCTCGTTTTTGGACCCATTGGCCCAAACTTTGTCATGGGTTGACGCACTTTTGAGGGAAGTCTGCTTTTGCCCGAATTTTGCTAAGAGTTAACCAGATATCTGTACCATGATAGGCTTGTGCTTGAGTTATTACCAGGGTCAAGCGTGGGGTGGGGCACGCCACACCTGGGGGGTCGTATTGAGGAGTCAAAAGAAGAGGGGATCGTAGTTGGGTAATCTGATAATAGTGATAACATGATATTCGTATCATATCCATAATTAGCATGTCAATTAACCCCTGTAGACAAAGTGTGAGCGAATTCTGAAGATTCAAGATACCAGGCTACCTAAATGAAATGGTCAAATTCCAACATGGTTAACTTTGTTTCAAAGGTGAATTAGCTATCCGTTTTTGCACTCAAGACAAAGCACTACTCCTTCTCTGTCCACCTCAGGAATCCCGCTTCAGAAGACCTGCAAACTGTGGAATTAGAAGCCAACCAAAATCTCGTTTTTCCCATTTTTCGCTTTTGATCGCTGTGTTTTCACCAAATATTACTTAGAGCTAAGAAGACATATCAGGCTCCAAACAGTCCTATGGAATCTACAAGGTTTAGGCTATCGATTCATATAAATACTGTCCGCTAAAAATGTTTTTTTGATATAGTTAATGGGGTGCGGCACACCCCTTAACTTGCCTTCAAAATCCAGAAAGCGTTCCATTGCTGTGAGTATTGAGCACATAGCTACTTCTTGCTACATTGGAAATTTGAAGCCGAACGCCCCACCCATAAGAAAATTATGGCCCATTCAATATGCCCATTCAGATCAAAATCAGCCGTCAAATTACGTGTGATTGTAAAGTGCAGTCACAGAAAATCGGGCGTACAGCTCTCAGAAATCTGAAAAAACTCTCTAGAAAAAGATGGTTCCTCCAGAATGTCACACTTCAAGGTCTAGAGGTTAAGAGGAGGAAGAAGGGGTCGTTTGAGGGCTTTCATGGGGGGGGGGGTGTTTCGAAAGACTTGTGCCTGACCTCTTTCTCAACTCTGGTAATGCTATCTTAGGTATATAGTTCAGGGGGAGGGGGTCGTAACCAGCGATCGTGTGCCACGCCCCTTGCTTGATTCTGGTTATGACCTCGTGAAACTCAACTGTCGTTTACTCTGGCCGAGGATGGAGGAGGTTTTTGGTAAGAAAAACATCAAATTATGAATATCTTACTACATTGGCTCTGAAGAAGACGATTACCAAAACGTTAGACCGCCACTTGCGTTGAATCTACTAACCTTGGGTTGTCTATAATCTACTAACAACAACACATTCTATGATGCTAGAGTCAAGCCCAATGTACAGCAGGACAGAAATAAAGTGTAACTATGAATATACATATCATACCATATTCCCAAACAAACAAAGAAGAGGAAAGAATCATCGGTGCAACGTGAAAAGCATAAATTAAATACAATTTAATCTAAAACTAGCAGACTTGGGTACGCATCGCTCTCATTGTCAAAAAAGTTTGGCCGTGTGAGTTACAGTCGAGTAGATTTAGCGGTAAGTATAGTGTGCTTGCACAGAAGGTGAAATGCGGTGAAACAAGCTCATAATTTCACAATGTCATTCAGAACTATTTACTACTCTTACCAGGTAAGAATTCAAATTAGCTTAGACAATGTGCGAAGCGTTTTCTCCCTTACAAGGAAACGATACTTGGTGTCCGTGGCCTTTTGAGATGTATACCATTACACTCATCTTGGAGCGATGATTCTGAATCTAACTTCCATTTCGGCTAATCTTTTCTTCAAAAGAAGTTACGAAGAATTTTTGCGCCAAAGGAGACGTGGTCGGAAGGCCAAAACCGCCGCTGAGATGTGGTGTAGTGGCTAGTGCGATAGCTTCGCAAGTTAACACGTTTCGGACCGCGAAATCGCGCGCGGCGAAAAAGAGTGTGCTTTCAGCCGTTAGCCTACAAGGGGACCTTATTTCGCAGCCTGTGGGTTACATCTGTAATCAGCATGTCATGTAAAAAGTATCTATGTTATACACGGTAGACACCATCAGCCATTAGCCAACAAAGGGACCTTATTTCATAGACTGTGCTCTACATCTGTAATCGGCTTGTCAGATAAGTTCCATACCTAAAGTTCTGAGTGAATTCGAAGTGTTTAAATTTGTTGCTCGAGAAGGACTTTTGTGTATTCCTGAAGGATAGGAACAAGGACTTCATTTCTAATGGTATCCAAAAGTATCTATGTGGTAAACGGTACACATCAGTATTGAAACTACGGTTTTTTTCTTTGATACCGAAGCAAAGAAAACTTGCGACGTCGCACGCGTCGTTCGCGTTGGCGCACTTTGTTGCAACTATTATTCGATTTATCCTTATATCTCCTAAACAAATATCGGCGGCATAACACAGAGCCATTTGAAAAGTAAAAGCTTAGGTCTTTGCCTTGATAACTTTGGACTAAATTAAAATCTCCTGTAAACATTAGAAAGATCCTTCAAAGCAGCGTGCTGCACCATGCGCAGCACCGGTCCGAAACGTGTTAATGTAGGGTTAGGTTCGAGTCTTTTTGTGTCTTTCAGTTTTACATTGTCTTAATCAAGCTTTCTTTTCAGGGCTCGGCACGAGCTGGCACCAGGAAATTTTCAAAACGAAGTCCCCTTTGACTTGCCCAAAATTTTACGAAGTCCCCTTTGACCCTCAACGATATCCCCTCTAAAAACCTGAAAAATTCCCCAAAATTCCCCCAAAAACGAAAAGTCGACTAAAAAAAAGGTCGCCAATTTTTCACGTGTCTTCGCCCACAAAAACGAAACCCCCTTTGCTTTTTGCCCCAAAAACGATATCCAGCTTGCCCCGTGCCAGCTGGTGCCAGGCCCTGTTTCTTTTGGAAGTTTCGACCGTATTTCCCTTGGGTGACCATTGACGCGAAAATCCTTCATAACTTCTTTCGAGAAACGATTAGCAGAAAAGGAAGTCAGATTCGGAATCAGCGCCCCAAAACGAATGGGATGGTACACGTTTTACCTCAAAAGGCCACGGACACCAAATATGTTCCCTTGTTAAAAGTGAGAGAACCAACGCCAGTATTACTCGAAATTCTTGCCAAATGCAAAATTCGGTGGTTCAAATCAAACGAAATCAAAAACCATTGAACCTTAGCAAAGCATTGCGCCTCCGACATCTCAATGACATCTAATCTGTAAGCAATCAACGAATATCAAACATCGCACAATTTGGACTCAGAGTATCTTGAGAAGAAAAATTCATTCTCTGATTGCCTAGCATGGCTTTGAATTGGACTAATTTTGAGAATGTGCTTTACTAAGGATCCAAGCCAACCTATGCACACTTTCGATTTGATATCTGATGCTGCCTTTGTCACTATAAAAATGTGATGACTTATTTTTACCTGTAAACAACTAAATTGGGTTCGAAATGTTTCAGTACCTTTGTGAAAAAAATTTCACAAGGGAGTGGCTGCTACAGCCCTGCGAAAGTTTTTGTAGCATCTCAAGAAAGTAATCGCAAAGAGTAACTGCGCCAAGCCCGTTCATTCTACAAAATTCTCGCCCCACCCCTTAAAAGAAGATCTTGGATTATCATTGTATGTTCAAGCAAAAGTTTTTTCAACCAAAAATGCATCAAAAATGTTTGCAAAATAAAGTATACCATACGATCTTTTGTGCCAAGAGTTCCTTTTTCAGAAGATAGCTTAGAAAAGAAAGACTGATTTTTTTTGCATGTTGAACGTATCTTGCATTCTTCTTTTATAACTACGCGGAGCAACCAGACGTTCGCATGGAAGAGTATGGGTGTACGCCAAGAGGAGCGGTGTTAAACACCAGTTTGAGCATTCTTGGTGTTTGGTAATGTTCTAAAACCTTCTAAATTTCTGAGGATATATGCAACAACATTGTTACAGCCGTTTTAGCTTGAATCTTGAAATATATCCGTAACATAAAAGTTCAAGTTCAAAATTGTAGCTATTTTGAGTTTTTCACCAAAAACCAACAAATTCACAAGTGGTAAATTTAGATAGTTAATAAGCCAGGCACCTTTCTGTAGTTTTGAAAGACTCGTGTATATTTTAATTGAATTGTTAAAAAGCTGACCCTCGAAAAATTGCCCCTCTTGACCGTTTCCGATCTCATAACTGTCTCGGATTTCCACCGATTAGCGGCCATTTTCAACTTCGCTTAATGTTGGACCATAATGCTTTTAAGCTTTTTATCTAACGCTGATCTTATCTTATATCGATCTCACAGCATGAGATTTGATTAGCTTACTCACCTGATATATTTGAACAGACTTGTAATATTTGTTGCTTACTCTTTGGAGTTTGGGCCTTCCCCGGCAGATTGATTGGGCTGAGTCTCCGGTGTGCTTCTTTTTATTCTTGGAATTGAGGCTAGCAAACGAGAGGCATTGTACGACCTCCGTAGATTACAGTCGATTCGATGAATGCAGTTACGTAGAAGTATTCTGTTTCGCACACTAGCTGCATGCTCATAGAGTTTTGAGCTCTACCCGGCAGACCTGTTGGTAGTTTATCCGCCGTTGCTTGCTGGTTAAATACCTCAAGATCGTAACGCGGGGGTATGGGTTATATCTTTCTTTCACTGGAAATGAAAATGAAAGGTGATGTAGCTATATTTCTCAGGATACTATAGCAAGAGATGCGTTACTGAAGTCAAATGAGACGATGTTGTCAACTGGCGAGGGTGGCCTTTTTAGCACAAAAAGACAGAGACAAGCACACCCACAAAATGCCTGACAATATAATGACAGTTCACCTTGCTAAACAAATCAACTTATGCAATTGCCCAAGATAAGTGAGCAGCTCCCAATTTCCCATCTAGCACTTACTTCCTTTCTAGCGGAGGTTTTCCGCAAACATCTGTGGCAGAATTACTTGATTTGATGATGCAGTGAGCGGCTGTGAGCACATGATAGGGCGAGATTAGTGAGCCTCCGCATAGTTCCTCCCCTTTTCGACCTGAAGCGTTAAACAATAGCTAGATCAAAGCGGGCGGAATCTGTCACCTAAGTCATATCTGAGGGAGACGAAAAAAGGATATTCATTCGGCTTCACTGGCAATCCTCCGAAAACTTTGTAGTATGCTCCTTAACATAATGTCCAACAATCCGATCACTACATGGTTTGAAATCATTTCACACTTTTCATTTCAAAACACATCTCACTTCGGACTGACATTAGATTCATGACCTTTATCGAAATACCAAAGTGGAAGTTTTCGTTCAGTGGCGATAAATGTCATACTCAGTTAGGTGCCGGGCAGAGTTCACGCGATTTGATCGTCGCTATTCAATCGCTACAAGACAAGTGTTACGAGTTCATTGCATGCCGATCTTCTTGTATTTTAATTGTGATAGTTAGTCACGATTAGTCGTGTGGGAAAACTGTCACAACCAAAATGCAAGAAGATCGCCGTGCAGTGAACTCGTAGCACTTATCTGTAGCGATTGATTCCCGACGATCAAATCGCGTGAACTCTGTCCGAGGCCTTAAACAAAGCAGGCACCTCTGTAGGATAGTTGCTTATAAAATCGTACATCTGACCCGGGAGACCCAAGATCGCAGTGGCCAACTGAGATAAGCTTTCTATCATTGCAATGAGTACAGAGCGTTAATTTCAAATCTGCGCTTAATGCCTACCAATGGTCTCAAAGAAGTTTCATAATCTTCTTCCAGCAGACGTGTCAAGCCTCATTAACTAGGATTTCAAGCGAATGATTCAGTGCGGACGACAGGAGTATTGATAAGCGCGGACCGCCTATGAAGCAGATGGGGAATTTATTCTTGGTCTTCATCATTTCTGCCAATGTGCCATACATCCCGCTCTAAGTTGATCATGCACTTCTGCATACTTGGAACAGCTTTTCTATTACTATCTTCTTCTACTTGCCTTTTTGGATCTCGAATTATTGTGGTAACCGTACAGAACCGCAGTAGGCTCTGAATAAAAGCATTTTTAAAAAGTTGCTTTAGTGTGCAGAGGCTATGATTAGCGTCTCTGAGCATAAAGAGACTTATGCATGGTTGACTAACATCAAGAATTAGAGCTGCGATGCAATCAAATTAGCAAGTTTTTGAGGGGATCACCATGGAATATGTGTAATTCTTATAAAGAGACGGTATCCAGCGTGTGAATTATTATCCTTGCTGGGCCGGACAGCATAAATTCAGTTTTGTCAAGAATCGAACGCGATGATGTGAGAAAAGTAAAGATGCATGAAATTAGTCAGACCTACAAAGCTGGAACTTTAACAAATCCACTGGACATTATGACATTTTTCTTGATCGAAACTGTCGAATTCAGATAACTATTAGGCTAGTCACAGGAGGAACTAATGTGTAACACAGAAAGCTGAATAGGGCAAGAAGACCATAAATGGGCAAGTGATTAGTGTTTAAATAAAAAAGGCCTCAACCAAGGCCTCAACCACACTTCAGAACCATTGGAATCTGACGCATATGACATGTAAAACTCATCCATGGAATGGATTATGAAAGTTTTCGAAATATTTTGGTTATTTAGATAAAGCAACACACTTCTATCCTTCTTTCCACAGCTTCCCCGCAATTTCTCATTCTCCTTTTCTGTTAACTTTCTACAATCAATGTTTTCGAGAAAGCACAGCAAACAAAACAGAATGATATGCATCCCTCTAAACGAAATTCTGATGACAGATAGTAAAGAAGATAAGAGGAGATCAAACGAATATAGGCTTTCAACTTATCTTCGATCAATTCTCCGGCGTGTTATGGATGGTGTAGAAAATTGGACGTTGAATATTAACAACCAATCATTCGGTGAACATATTGGACGACTGCCAGAATTATTGGAAGCTTTGTCGATAGGCATTTGCATTGCTAATTCTTCTTGCTCACTGCGACTGTTTTATTAATAAAAGTAATCACTTGAAATTTTCGAATATATTAGATCGTTGCGAAAGTTCCTTCCGTTTTTCGCTAACATAAGATCACTTGCAATAAATATGAGAAACACTTGAAAACTATTTAACACAGATTTTCATCTTTTTTTGCAGCAGTTAAGTTTTTGGGCTCTTTGCTTTCAAAATCACTGAGATAAATAATCGTAGGTTTTGGAATCTATGGCCTTTACCATACCCAACTTCGTCAATATTTCAAATTTTTCGTTTTGATTAAGTGCAAACAAAGTGCAACACTATAACATTTTGCCATCTCAAGCCAGTTTTTAGGTTCACCAAAATTATTTTTGTTAACGAATTCCATATTTGGTAAAGCCAAAATTCACAGAACATCCCATGGCAAGCAATCGAGGTATTGTTGAATGCAGCTTTTTCTCCTCTTTCTGGTCGTCTCTTTTTCGCTGATTGTGAATCCTCAGAGATAATCTAATTACGAATATTCAAATACGCCTATGGCTGCACCCAAAATTTATAAATTTGATAACTCAAGGCGTGTACGCTTATTATTTTGAAAAAAGTGTTGAATAATAAGTGATTTTGGAACTCTTAAATTTCAAAGATTTTTTTTACTCTATTCACTTATCATCACTACACTTCCAAAAAGCAGAGACCGAGATTTTTGGTATTGCCAAACTCAGGTGTAGCAAAAAGCTTTTCGGGACTATTTTGGTGACCACAAGCATAAGTACAAGCATAAATAGAAGCGAAGACTACACCACTTTCAAAAACGTTACAGATGAGAATCTTGACCGGCGAAGGACCCTCGAAAGATTACTTTGAGTTATAAGCTGAAATTAGAACACGGCAACCAGAATGGTTTAGAACTTAGAAGACAGTCTGCGTTAAGAATGCAAACAACAAAGTCAGTGAAGCAAAGTCTGCTGAAGAATGTACACGAAAATTGTTCAAATAAAGCTGAATGTTTGTTTGTTTGTCTCTCTGTCTGCCTGCATATGTATGTATGTAGGTATGTAAAGGCCCGGTTAAGGAAGGCGCATAAGCAGTATTATTTGAGGGGAACGCTGCGCGCGCGTATCTTCACCGTCGTAAATCCTGCGCCTCATGCGCTCCGCGCCTAGTAAAGCCGCATTCGGGCTTAAAGATACTGCACCTTCGTTATGCAGCGGCCTATATGTGTGTACGCATGTTTCGTAGAAATTTTTTCTGATGTGATCCAGACTTTGCAAGCATACATTTCGGGACGGAGCGGGTGTCGTAGGCGTTTCATCATTGATCCATATCGATTTTATCAACTTTTCGCGAAGTTCCACCAATGAGGCCCGGGAGCTGGCACCAAGGGTAAGTGAGCATGCTGATTACGCAAATATTAGGTTGGTGCAAAAATAATGAGCGTTTTCCTAGGGCTTTCTTCAGGACAACTTTTCTTCATCAACTTCTTTCTTTGTAAGGGTTTCAGCATACTGTTAGAAAGCTCTTTTCATGCTCTATCTAATAGTTTTCGAAAAAGGCTTCTAGCCCACTCTGTTAAGAATTTATAGAGCTTCAAATAATCGCACTCAAAACCAGATTTTCGTTGCATTCATTTTTCTGGTCAGAATTTGAGCTCGAATGAAGATGGTTTTATCGAAAATTTAGCTGCTATATGTAATAGAAATTGTCTACATTATGCATATTTAACCATACTTTTTAAAGTTACATAAAGTGAGATATCGACGGCTTAACATGGGTGGTGGTTGTGATCATTTTAAAGCCCAGAACCTTCTTTTGTAGAATGCAGTCGCTCAAACTTTGCTCAGCTCTGTAAGCGTGAGGGTAGGAGTGCTAATAGCAGTTTTTGCAAAAACATCCAGCTGTTCATACGCAGAAAATTAGAAAATTCTGTACTTCGGGGTTTTAAGGCCTACTGAAAAAATGCTGAAAAAGTTGATATTTTTGAATTTCGATTTCTCCCTCTTCGCTAATCTTTTTTCTCCAAACTGTTTTCATGTATATATGTATTACTAGCTTGCGGCTACAAGATAGGTGGCTTATAAATCATAATAACAAAGTGTGAAAGGAGTTATGTTTTGTCAGAAACAAGACTTCAGAAAAAACTTTTTCGTTTTTCAATCCATATTTTTCTGCCCATATAAGATATGAGTATATGTCGATGTGCGCTGTACTGCGAAAAATTCGCTGCATCTGACGGTCTTTATCACATTTCAAAATGTACATTTTGTAGAAAGTTGTAGCAATTTAAAGAGAAAAATGGGAAAACGCTCATTATTTTTGCACCAACCTAATATTATTGATAGACAAAGCCAGGTTTGCCGCTAGCATTTTTTAAGCCCCTCTACCACAACCTAGGAGTCACGTCGACAACACTACGCAACACATAATGGGAACTTGTATATCACTACGCTTCCCCAAATCCGTGGATCACGGCAAATGAGGAGGCAACAGACGGAGAAATTATGGTAAACATACTGACGTTGGTCCTTGGATTGCTGCCAATAGTGGCACGCGCTTTGGAGTAGTGCCAAATGTCATAGGGAGTAACCGAAGAAAGTTATATTAAAAGGGTCACACGTACTTCGAAAAGCAATCCTGAGTGATGAGAGTTAAAGGACTTTGAGGGGTCGCCAGTGTCCGGGTGTGTTATTTGTGCAAACTGATTTTTTCATGCTTATTAGTCCATAATTTGTTAATCAAATATATTGTACTCCGACTCCTATTATTTATTTTAAAATAATGCCAAATCGCGTAACAGCATAACTTCAGCCAAATACATGTATATTCTGTAGAACTCTTGGTATAAGATGCTCTAAAAACATTTGATTGGGATAATCTTGCTCCGTTCCTAGACAGGAGGGCGCGTGAGTAACTGGGTCGCTGGTACTTTTGGAAGCGTTTGTCTGGGAAAGACTTGTTTTTGCTTGTATAACTTCCCGCTGGCGCCCTTCTTTCTATGGATATCGGTCTGCAAGCGACATCTAGTTTTGATTAGGCAGGAAAACAGATTTTCCTTCCTTTGAGGTAGTTTTCATAATTGACGGTCCATATACAGGGTGTCCCAAAAAAATGTTTCGAACGTTTGATCGTTAATATCTCTCTTCCCAAGAAGTCTTTTGCCTTGCTTCAGGTACCGTTTTGTAGAGCTGGCTTCAACTTAGATTTGCATTATAAAACGAATCACCCATCTCTCTTCATTACTGTAGGATTACGGTAGAAACTTGAAACATATGGTGTCAATATGGAAAAGCTGCCTTTTCAAAAATTTTCAAAATAATGTGAAAGCATGTGTAATAGGGTTTTTATGGACGCTGAGTTCAATACTCAACGATTCACAAGATTACGAAGCTTTCTAAACGGTGTAACCGCACTTTTTAAGAACATTGAAAAAATGGCCGCTACCTCTTACCTGGCATAACTCTTCAATGAAGCATCATAACAAGTTGGGAACTTTACAGTTGTAATCAGCAACTCTAATTAGCCTAGTGTAAAAGTTTTCAGGCTGTTTTGTTTCTCTTTTTTGAGGCAAAATATGGCCTTTCATGGCCCAAAACCCTCTTTGAAGTTTCTACCGTAATCCTACAGTAATGAAGAGAGATGGGTGATTATAATGCAAATGGGTGATTATAATGCGTTTTATAATGCAAATGCATTGTTTGCATTATAAAACGCATTATAATCACCCATTTGCATTATAATCAACCATCTCTCTTCATTACTGTAGGATTACGGTAGAAACTTCAAAGAGGGTTTTGGGCCATGAAAGGCCATATTTTGCCTCAAAAAAGAGAAACAAAACAGCCTGAAAACTTTTACACTAGGCTAATTAGAGTTGCTGATTACAACTGTAAAGTTCCCAACTTGTTATGATGCTTCATTGAAGAGTTATGCCAGGTAAGAGGTAGCGGCCATTTTTTCAATGTTCTTAAAAAGTGCGGTTACACCGTTTAGAAAGCTTCGTAATCTTGTGAATCGTTGAGTATTGAACTCAGCGTCCATAAAAACCCTATTACACATGCTTTCACATTATTTTGAAAATTTTTGAAAAGGCAGCTTTTCCATATTGACACCATATGTTTCAAGTTTCTACCGTAATCCTACAGTAATGAAGAGAGATGGGTGATTCGTTTTATAATGCAAATCTAAGTTGAAGCCAGCTCTACAAAACGGTACCTGAAGCAAGGCAAAAGACTTCTTGGGAAGAGAGATATTAAAGATCAAACGTTCGAAACATTTTTTTGGGACACCCTGTATAACAGGTAGAGTATTTTGAGAATATGATGTGAAAGCTGATTTTTTTTGGGAGTCTTAAGACAGCTCTCTTTCATAGATGCAATCTTCAAACTGTAGGGCACGCACTTTTTTTTCAAATAAACATCAGTTGTAAGCGGCACGTAAGTTGATTGGGCAGAGAAATAGATTTCGGCTAGAGGCAGCTTTTATAATTGAGGTCCTTAGGTGGTACATAGAGCAATTTGAGGATACATTGTAGTAAATGCTTGATTTCGTTATTTTTTTCTGCAGAAGTCGTAAGTTAGTTTTTTCTTTTAAATGTGTTCAAGCGGCAGGTAGGATATGTATTCGTTGCCGAAAATGTCGTCGCTCAAATTATCAAAAATATTGTGACAAAATAAGGCGAGAATTCTGTAGTCGTGGTTTTTGAGAGAGGGATAGAATATCATTTTATATCAATAACAAAATCCTAACTCACAGGTTTCTGACCAAGTTCTGAGACAATTGATTTTGTCGTCAAAATTGATTTGAGATTTACTTCCAAAACGATATGTACATTGCTACTTACCTAACGATGATCTTTCACAAAAATTGTTGAGTCGATAAAGCAAACTTTTCTGAGATTGTAGCAGGACGGAGTTTTCTTATCATCCAAATGAGTCTCCGCTAAAAGAGAGATTTGCAGAAAAAACTTGGTAATTGAAAAGAAATCTTTCACATACTCTCGCATGGTTAGGCTGGGCTTTGAAAAATGCTGAATGATTTGTGAGGTCTATCCTCCTCGAACAGTTCTAGAAAATTAGTAGGAAATTTATCTACACATTTGTAGCCACTACTAAACCTAATAAAGTACCTCCCCGACCCACTTGCTAGCGACCCGTATGGTCCCTGGTTCATTGATAAAACTGTAGAATAAATTAAGCACGCGCAAGAGTGCATTTGCAAGATAAAGTGCAGTGCGAGGGCTTTGATACAAGTTTGCAACTCTGCAGCTTGCAAAAATTTTTGAACTGAAAGCTAATTTGATTAGAAAGGATGAATGCTCGGCAACGACAACCTTATTGTCGCGCGTGTCAGTAAACTCTCTTTAACACGTTTCGGACCGGTGCTGCACATGGTGCAGCACCGCCTTTGAAAGACCTTTTCAACGTTTACAGGAAGTTTTTTTGTCCAAGGTTATCAAGTCGAAGGCCTAAGCTCCTACTTTTCGAAAGGGTCTGTAGAGCTGTGCCATCGATATTTGTTCAAGAGATATGAGGACAAATCGAACATCAGTTGCAACGAAGTGCGGCAATGCGAACGACGCGTGCGACGTCGCAACTTTTCCTAGCTTTGAATACAAAGAGAAAAACCGTAGTTTCAATAATGATGCGTATCGTGTACAACGTAGATACTTTTGGACACTATTAGAAACTGAGTTCTTGTTCCTATCTTTCAAGAAAGCACGGGAGTCCTTCTCAGACGACAAAATTCAAAGACTTCGAATTCGCTCAGAACTCTGGATATGGATCTTATCTGACATGCTGGTTACAGATGTAGCACACAATATACGAATTAAGGTCCCTTTGTTGGCTAACGGCTGAAAGTACTTTCTTTTTCGCCGCGCGCGACGCGGTCCGAAACGTGTTAACATATATCTGCAACTTACGAGTATACTGGTTCACCACAAATCCAGATCCAATCCAGGGGCTGTACTTATCAATCTCCCGTACATCGGACTCATGTCTTTTTATGTTTTGCCATAGGGGTAACCCTATGTAATAAATGAAATGAAATGAAAATGCCCATTCGGGAAGCCGCTGAGAAGAGGAACACGCCAGCAACGTGAGCGGGCGCGTATCAAAAACGCCTGCTGGCGCAAACTTTGCATATACATATGAATAACCCATTGTCTTTTCTTTCCTTCCTGTTCTCGAGCGCAACTTTTTTAGATACGCACATTTATTGATCACGTCAACAACTGTGAAGTAAGATAGAGGGAGCAGAGCCATTTTTCTAGGAAAGTGCTGGAAACGGCCAATCGTTCTGAATATCAATATTCGTTGAATATTTTGTATTGTAGGATAGTTCATAACAGTGAGATAAATCAAAATGCAAAAATGTACCAAAAAGCCTTATCTTTGGCTTAATGAGGTGGAAGGCTGGATTGAATCACACTTATTATCAGAAATTCCCTTCTCATACTGTCTGAATCCTACGACACTTTGTGGGTTCAGGAATCCGATCTGGCAAGTTTGGCCATGTCGGGCACGGAAGTCCCGATCTGACAGACCGAGCTGCTGCCCGTTCAGGCCATGGTAACCAACCTCATTGAAATCACAGTTTGGACGCTCTCTCCTGTACGGCCGTGTATAACGATGGAACGCACCCGAACAGTGAGCGGGAGATTGATAAATACCGCAAAGATCAACTCTGAGTAAAATACCAGATATATAGGTTCTATTAGTAATACGCAGGTAGCTGCAAAATTTTTCGCACAGAATAAGAGGTACCGCTTGCTTCTAAACCTACAATAAGGTGAGCAGCGCAGAATGTGTTAGTGTGAACTTCAAAACAACCATCTGCGCCTAATATAAAGCCTTTTTTTTCTAAAAAAACCAGAGATAAGGAAGTTCTGCTGGACATATAGGTCGTGAACCTCCAGCAGTATTTTGTGGAATAAGCGAAGTTTCTGTTTCAATCACTTTTGACGCATAAAATTCTGTGGTAGTAAATAAAATCCTGCGGAAACGCTGCAAATATTTCCTTTCCCTGCGGGATTCCGTGGGTTGTCTAAGCATAAACTCACTCACAATCATTCCGAGTCTCCGACTCCAATGAGAGAAACAGAAAGAACAAAGATGATGAGTAGCGCCGACGCAGTAGAAGATGTGAGGCTACCGAAATCGAATTCTTACTTGGGCTACGCACTTGATATATAAGCCCTTCAAGACAGGAAATACGATCAAATGTATCAGGTCGGCCGAAAGTTCGTACCGTTTTTGGGATAGAAAAACGTCTTACGTACCATTCGACACAGCTTTTCTTCTTCTTTTCAGCAAGTTGTTCTTGGACCAGTTGCTTTTCGCTGGTCACTAGGGTGATCACCGATTCGA
Source organism: Cylicocyclus nassatus (assembly GCA_958299035.1). Lineage (NCBI taxonomy): Eukaryota > Metazoa > Nematoda > Chromadorea > Rhabditida > Strongylidae > Cylicocyclus > Cylicocyclus nassatus. The sequence goes on along the minus strand of CATQJL010000305.1, from coordinate 73,720,481 downwards.
AGCCATCGTTTTGATTTAGCAAATTTTGAGGATTTTCATTTCGGACTTTCGAAAGTGCTCTAATAAAGGGTAGATGTAGCTAAAATGTGCAATGCAATGCTTTTTTGGCATCTCAAGCTGGCTTTTCAGAACATTTCAAGGTTTAAAATTTCTTCAAGAATGCCTTTGAAAGTCATGTCTTAGAAACTCGATATTTTCAAAAGTCGATCATGATTCACACTAAATTTGTGAAGCAGATGAGCATTTGCCGCTTCAAAATATTAATTTTCTGATTTGCTGGGTACAGTTTAGCGCGCTCAAAAATGAAAATCGTAAGGACCTTATTCCTGATATTTCACAGATCGGAAGGAAGAAAATCGTGTCAAAGTAAAAGGAAAAATCATTTGACAAATCATTGAGAGCGGTCTGTAACTTATTTCGAGCGTTCTCCCAAAACCACAGGGATTCTCTTTAAAGCATATAAGACTTACATCAAACCTATGTTAGAATATGGTACTGTGATATACAACCATATCTCTCCAAAACTATAAATTACTTGGAAAAAGTTCAGAAAAGTTTCACACGAAAGCTGTTTATTCCGCTTTCGGTTTTGCTTACGATCTTATTCCTAATAGCGAGATTCGAGACAAGAAATTGGGTTTGCCATCCCTTGCGTATAGAAGGCGAAAAAATCACATTATAATAGCCCATAAAATCTTGTTTGGAAATAGCGGCTTGGAGTTTTCAGAGTTTTTTCCAACTAGACCATCGAATACCAGAGGTGGTCCCAGAAAACTTATTATTTCCAGGGCAAGGCTAGTGGTTAGGCGAAGTTTTTTACATGTCGCATTATTCATGATATGGATTCGCTCTTAAGAAAAAGGGCAGTTCCTTAAGCTTTCTTTATTCAAAAACATTTTGAAGGATTATCTGCAGTTCGATAGTTGATGTTGTTACTAACACGGTTCGATGTTGTCAAGGTATATCACTTCTTGATATTGTTTTCTTTTACTGTTATTTGTTGGTTACCTGAAATGGGTCCCCTCATGTAATAAATAAATGAACGAAATGAAATAAAAAGCATCATTGATTGACACCCGCGCCTAACTGGTGGATGTTCCTATAATGAGGTTTAGGCGAGTCAAAAACTGATTTTAATGGCATTTAAAACTAAATCGAGGATTTTCAAAAAGCCATAGATATTGAAAAATGCTTTGCCTTGCTGTTGATCACAAGAGTAACTGTTCAGAAAATGACTGCTGAAAATATTAAGAAAAGCTGTGTCGAGAACTGCTTGCAATGTTTCTAGCCTTTATTTCACATGTTTTTGAAGTAGGTCTAAAACAGCTCGAATTTCCGCACCGACTTCCACTTTCTTCTTGCTGTTAAATACATCTACTGATTATTCTAAATTTATTGCCATTTATTACTTTTATTAGTGGTCGCTAGTGAGCTTCTGTAATTTTTACATGATGATTTCGAAATCCTGAGAAGATTTTTGACACAGCTGCGTAGATTTTGCAGTGGGTGACCATAAAATGTGCCGGATGTTTGGTTTCTGATGTCTGCTGCATGAAAAGCTTCCGCGTTATTCCAGACAACGTAATATTGAGCTGGCTTCAACTTAGATTTAGAATATTCAATGAACCACCAAACTTCCCTTCTCTACTGTGAGTTCGGTAGAATCTTGTAGAAAGTTTTGAACCAGAGGGCCCTACAGTCTGCCCCAATCGGGATCAGACCGAACCGCCGGCTGAATTGCGCGCTCGCAACGCTAAGGGTCTGCGCTGCATACGCGCGCTGTCGCAGAGAACGAAGCGTTTGAGGAGAGAGCAGACTCTAGCCGCAGGTGTGAAGCAATACCTTCGCGGCACGTGTTCCCGCCATGCCAATTTTGGCCTGATTGAGATTGGGGCAGACTGTATTTTGCTTCAAAAAGCAGATCAAACGGCTAAAGTTTCGCTTTGAGTTAATCAAAGTCGCCAAAACTTGGTATATTTGCATTCTACTGTGATACTTCTTAAGTTACGCCAAGTATCCCATAATAGCTTTTTCCACAATGCTCTTTAGATAAGTGGTTTTACACCATTTCAAAATGACCTTCAAAAAGTTGTCTAATGAAATCAGCGGGCGTTAAGACGTTTTCTTGGGAATGTTTTTGGAAAAAAGGCTAATCTAAATGACGCTGTGTGCTGGGAATTCTTACAACAACCCCACAGTGAAGAAGGCGACCCGTGAATTCCCATACTGGAAATCCAAGCTGAATCTCTACAACAGCAAGTCTGAAGGACATCTTAAGGCTCTTATAATAGAAAGTTATGAGATCAAACGCTCGTTACATTTCAAATCCCCCTAAACCCCCTGAATGAACCCTTTTGACAATCGCGAATACTCTCCCCCCATGGGGTGGCTGCATGTCAGGACGTACGCCGCGCGCGGCGGCCGCTCGTCCGCACACGCCGGGCTTAAATCTTGGGGCTTTAAGACTCCCCGCCAATAGAGATTCCGGCGGCAAAAACAGGGGGTGAGGGTGGGGCAGACACATGACTTGGTGCTATAAGTAAGACTGCGCCAGAAGTGCTGCTGTTGTAAGGGCTGAAGTATGTTGCGGCGTCGCTTCGCTAAAAATTCGCGCCGATCGTACCTCCTGACCAGGGTAAAGCGGGGGGTGCGGCACTCGACCGTCGGATACGACCCCCCCCCCCCCCTGATTGCTGTCTTAATAAGACCCCCCTCCTAAACTATACACTTAAGATAGTATTACCTGAAGGCTCTGTCAAACATAATGGACAACATATCCATAATTAGCATGTCAAATACCCCCTGTAGACAAAGTGTGAGCGAATTGTGAAGATTCAAGATACTAGGCTACCTAAGTGAAATGGTCAAATTCCAACATGGTTAACTTTGTTTTAAAGGTGAATTAGCTATCCGTTTTTGCACTCAAGACAAAGCACTACTCCTTCTTTGTCCACCTCAGGAATCCCGCTTCAGAAGACCTCCAAACTGTGGAATTAGAAGCCAACCAAAATCTCATTTTTCCCATTTTTCGCTTTTGATGGCTGTGCTTTCACCAAATATTACTCAGAGCTAAGAAGACGAATCAGGCTCAAAACATCCCTATGGAATCTACGAGGTTTAGGCTATCGATTCATATAAATATTGTCCGCTAAAAATGTTTTTTTGATATAGTTAATGGCCTGCGGCACCCCTGCGGCACCCCTGCGGCAGCCGCAGGTTTTGAGGGGGGGGGGGTGCCGCAGGCCATTAACTATATCAAAAAAACATTTTTAGCGGACAATATTTATATGAATCGATAGCCTAAACCTCGTAGATTCCATAGGGATGTTTTGAGCCTGATTCGTCTTCTTAGCTCTGAGTAATATTTGGTGAAAGCACAGCCATCAAAAGCGAAAAATGGGAAAAATGAGATTTTGGTTGGCTTCTAATTCCACAGTTTGGAGGTCTTCTGAAGCGGGATTCCTGAGATGGACAAAGAAGGAGTAGTGCTTTGTCTTGAGTGCAAAAACGGATAGCTAATTCACCTTTAAAACAAAGTTAACCATGTTGGAATTTGACCATTTCACTTAGGTAGCCTAGTATCTTGAATCTTCAGAATTCGCTCACACTTTGTCTACAGGGGTTAATTGACGTGCTAATTATGGATATGATACGAATATCATGTTATCACTATAATCAGATCACCTAACTACGACCCCCTCCCCTTTTGACTCCTCAATACGACCCCCCCTCTGCGGCGTGCCGCACCCCCCACTTTAGGTACCCTGCTCCTGACCATCCCCCCTCTGGGGTAGCCGTGAACGCGGTGTAATGGAGTATCTTGCACGTGCGACATTTGATTCGACGTCTATGACGTGGTCCCATGACGAATTCCAAGCCACTTTTCCAATCAATATGCTCTCATGCATGCACTTGCACAATTTTTTCACATGATCGGAATTCGCCAATAATTCATTTCTTTCCTTGTGCTATTTTGAGCACTTGTTTGTGGCTGTTATGACAGCTGGAATTTTAATGACACCGTCTCGCGTATTGTATGCGTCGTGTAAAGTCAATCATCCAATTTGTCGTAATTATAAAATGACATTATTACAGGCATTATAGTTTATTTGTAAGTGCTCAATGTGAAAAAGAGGAGGTCTGCTTGGATATGACGACTTCCTCGGAGAGCGTCAAATTCCTGCAACTTCGGAACGGCGAGCGTATCAATATAAATTCATTCTGTAATGTCGTTCACACTGATGATGGCAAGCTTCCGACGGAGCAGAAATCTGGTAGCATGTTCGAGTCTTATAGAGAGGTGAGTTCATCTTCGATCTTATTTTGCTGAAGGAGTTTTTTTTTGTGATAGCTGTGAGTAAGCGATTTTGTTGTGAATGGTATTCAGTTACAGTTTTATCCGTCTGTTCATGCAGAGTCAACATCTCTTGTTTTGTTTAGGATTTTGAGTTATTCTGCTAGACTAAATTGTTGTTCCTATAGTAATGCTCTTCATGCTCTTCAAATGAGAAAATTTTGCCCTTTACAATTGATATCACAGTGTCACACATCTCTCAACTTCTCATTTCAGCATTTCAAAACCGCGGAGATATCTGTCCCTCCAGTTGATTATAAAGTGGTGGATTCTTTGCTAACAACTAATAGTGATAAGAAACGTCCCGAGGAGTTTGTCAAATTTGTCGAGAAAACGAAATCTGATTATGATCAGATGATAGAGTATGACTGCGACGAAGAGGTGTGTATAAATCATTTCGTTCCTTACATTCTTTTTCTTTTTGTGTTTGTTTGTTTCAAGCTTAAATTTCACTTATATAATGGAAAAGAAGCGATGTTCCGTCATCCGTTTTCCATCTTATTTATATAGTTTTTTTTGTTGATTCCATTTTTTTCTATTCTCATTGTTTTTATGCAAAGTCTAGCGCTACATTTCATTTGCACATAATTGTTCATTGAAGGACTATCTCTGGATAAAAAACGTGAACAAATCACGAAAGAAGAACAAGGAAAAGTTGATAACACCGGAGTTGTTGGAGAAAGTTATGGACAAACTGGAAAAAGAGAGCTGTTTTGAAGTAGTAAGTTTGCAAATTTTGGATAATATTGATCGCAGGCGTGCTTTGCGAATATCGTGTGGCACTGTGTCACTAGTGAAGCTTATCTGTCACTGACTGCCTTATAAATCTCTGCTATATAATATGTAAATTGTCATTATCTTAAGGTGAAAGGGTCGCCATCAATGGTTCCCGGTTCTTCTATGGATGGTGACGATGTATGTTGTGTATGTGGTGATGGAGATGTAAATAATGTAAACCAAATAATCTATTGTGACATGTGCAACATAGCAGTTCACCAGGTCAGTGCATATTTTGGAAACATCTTCTCATGAATTTCGCATCTAAAATGCCAGCGCGAATTTGGTTGCTTGCGACAGTCGGCTATGTTCCTTCACACTTCAGGATTGTTACGGAGTGCCATATATTCCTGAAGGCCAATGGCTATGTCGCCGATGTAAGCTGTCACCATCTACGCAAGTGGAATGTTGTTTATGCCCGAACACTAGTGGTGCCTTCAAACAAACAAGCGACGAACGTTGGGCACATGTCATCTGCGCTATCTGGCTTAATGAGGTATTACCATCTCTTCAAAGTTTGGCTTGAAATTTTTTGTTGTTGTTTATTCTTGCCCATTTCTTGTTTCTGTTCGACAAATGCGAGTCAAGATTAAATTTTTTCCATTTGTAAGTGAAAGCACTGTCCACTCAAATTGAGGATGGTGAGATCTTGATGGGGTACAATAGCAGAGCAGTGACTAAGTAGTTGCACAAAATTCGTTGCCAAGACGAAGTCAGACGCAAGAAAATTGCTTCAAAAGGTGGGAGGGCGTCGCTCCACTTATTACCTTGAGTAATCAAAGATACAAGTTAATGGGCTTGAAAGGTCCAAAAGTGCAGGGAATCCGCCCTTTATCATGCGGTCAGACTTTCGACAGTTTTGGACACATTTAAGCCCAACTTTCTGCAGAGTTCTCAGGCCTCCCGCGTTGATATGGGAAGTGATCACCTCTTTCTACCTTTCAGAGCGATTTTCTCGCTTCGGAATTCATTTTTTGCACGGGGCACGAGCGCTTACTTAGTTAGGAGCCCGCTATTGTACCGTAACAAAAGATTCACCTTCAGTTTGGATGCACAGCTCCTTCAATAGATACCTTGTCGTACACATAGCTGCGAATCATATCACTTCGTTATCCAAATCGTTTTCATAGGTGCATTTTGGCAACACGGTGTTCTTGGAACCTATAGAAGGTGTAGATGCCTCGTTAGAACGTCGATGCAAGCTGAAATGTTTAGTATGCAGGTTAGATTTTCATTGTCTGAATAGTCTTAACATATTCGCTAACGATGTGCTGTTTCTCATCATCTGGTCTTGTGAGAACTTATACGCATAAATTCAGAAAGAAGATGGGTGCATGTTTGCAATGTTCGACTCGCAGTTGTCTGAAAGCTTTTCACGTCACGTGCGCACAACAATCGGGAATGGCAATGCAAATCAAGACAAATCCAGATCCCGAAAGCTCTGATCTCGTAGATGTCCAGGTATGGCAATACATTGTATTTTTTGCTCAAACTCGTATTATTCGTCTCATCTCAATTCACATTTCCACAAGTGCTCTGATGGGGATTTGCTCTTTTCTTTTGGTTGGGATGCACCATTGAGGTATGTATTTTCAGCGGTTTGTGTACTGTCATCTTCATGCTGCTGATGATGGGTGTGACCCAGTCACTCGCAAGAAGCGTATGGACGAGGCAATCCGTCGTGCTCGCCGAAGTATGGCGGCAAAGACAAGCAGGACACCTACTGTAAAGTAAGCTTTGGCGGATTGTTTACTTGTGTATTGTATATTGTAATATATGAATACTCTTCAGTATGCCAACTATATCATCTGAAGCTATTGAAAGTATCAAGAAGCAAGTAGGCTCCGTCGTTAGTGATATTGTGCAGTATTGGTATCTCAAAAGGCGAAGTCGCTGTGGTGTTCCGCTTATCCGGCGGCTGCAGGTAATTTGAATTTTCTCTTCCATCATAGTTTCTTTGAACCTTTTGCAATAACACATTTGTTCTAGCTCAACCAGAAAGTGTCTCGGCCATCCAATTTCTTTGCTTCTGAACTTGATCAAGAAGAGCAGACGATATATCAGCAGTTTGCGCTCAAGAGGATGAGTTTGGAAACCACCAGGCTGCTATGTGAGCAAGTTAAGAAGCGAGAAAGTCACAAAAGAAGTCATGTATGTTAACCTTCCTGATTTTTTGCCTCATTTCTTCACTTCATCATGTTTACAGCGGAAAGTTTCCTCCCTGCTTACCTCAGCATTGCTCAAGCCTATTCCCCTCGTGCTTGAAGATATACTTGATCGACTTTTGGAGAAGGACAAGGACAAGGTAGGATTGTCTTTTTGTAATGATCCTTTCCAAAACTTTTCTTCTTGAAGGTGTTTGCCAATCCAGTCACGCTGGAAGGGTATAAGGACTATATCAAGCATCCCATGGACCTATCCACGATGAGAAAAAAAGCAGAAAAGGGCAAGTATGGTAAGTGCAATTATATCATATTCGGTCTCGGACCTTTTTTTATATGCTTGGCTCGTCGTCTATGAAAATTATTTTCGAAGTGCTGTATATGGAGCTGGACATCTGCTAGGGCTCAAATCAAAATTCTATGCTAGGCGCCTTGGGATGCTTTTCTTGTAGCTTGTTTTTATATAGAATCAGTACATCACCTTTTTTAGACTGTTCTTCAAGTCTGTCTATTTAGATACTACATATGCTATACACTCTCAGTCCTTATAGAATCCATTTTATTGTTCCTCTAAATCACTCTTGCAAAACCGAATCTCTATCTCATTAGTCCTCGAAATAGCCTAATGAAGCATTGTTGCTAACTCAAGAGTAGCGGCATTACGATACCGTCTGATCATCTTTATAAGAGGCGAAGAGGCTTTTTTTTGTGAATCTCCATTTATTTCGTTTTTACCTTTTATTGTTTTCCTCTCAATTCAGATTCGATAGCCGCTTTGCGGACCGATGTTCTTCTGATGACTGATAACTGCGAAAAATTCAACGTGGAGAATCCCTACTTCTTGCAGTATGGTCGCAAGTTTCGAAAAGTTGCTCTACAACTACTCGATAAAGAGGAGAACAGAGAGCGAACGTTGGAGAAGGTGAGTTGAATTCTCTTTTGAGGTGTTTTGATTTTTTTCTTCATTTTTTATACACAAACCGCGTATGTGAGCTACCACAAATCTCTGTCATCTGGACTATTTAGTACTTTTATAGTCGTTATATTGACCGTTCTTCTCAGCCACCATCGGATCACAGTCTCTCTCGATCATCGTACCTCTTTATTGGGCGAATTTAGCTCATTATCCATTTTTATGCCTTGCCTTTTACAGTGGAATCATTCTAGACGCGCATATAGACTTACTTTCTCGCGAAAGAGGACTTTCTCACGCAGAAGCAGCAAGTTTTTGCTTTTTCTTTTGAAGCATTTCTGTATCTACTCTCAAGTGAATTTGCTTTTTTGCATTAAAAACGTATGAGATATCCTTTCCAAAATATGAGATGGATTGCAAAGGTGAAAATGACTCTCCAGTCCTTCTTGAAGTATGTAATGATGACTATGACTATGATGCTCACTAACATCACTGTTGTGAATTTTATCAAATTTTCGGCATTTTCTCTTTCATTAAAGCGCTCTTACTATTACAGCTGCTTTCTTGCGGGACAGAAGGCTCTATACTTTCTGAAGTATCACGCTTGGGTTTGTACGACGTATTAGAAGCTGAGGTCTCGAAGGACGAAAGTGAACAGGAATGCGAGGAGAAAGTGCAAAGGTTGGAGTCTGGATTACTGATCAACATTGTCCATAATATCTGACAATTTTAGAACGCATCGGACTCGCGAACCGAAACCATCTGCCGCTGGTTCTTCTTTCGAACCAAAGCAATCGGGAGGTTTGGGATTAGGTTCTTTCCTTGCTCCAAAAGTACAGGGTGGCGGACTCTTTACTATAAACGGTGGGTATGACGTGTTTTCATTTCAGTGCATGAGTGCTTGATATTTTTTGATTATGTTATTTAATACTTTGTATCGTTTCACTTCTTTTGTTTCTTGTCAGCAGACGCTCTAGTCCTCAAATCAACTAAACCATCAAGTTACGCAAATTTGCACTCTTCCAGGTAGTAATCCGAAACCGAAACGAAAGACCAGTCCTGTGGACAAGACTCCGAGCCATAAAAGACGGAAGAAGGATCTGGCTTCTAGTAAGTTTTATTTTCTCGAGGATTGATTTAATAGCATTTTCCCTCACATGTTTTCGTTGTTTGAACAGCTTTGATTATACATGTGCATTTTTGATCACAGAATCTGCCGCAACATCTGAAAATCGACTTCTAACATTGAATGAACGCAGTGTTAATGTGCACCAGTCCTATATCGTGCGCAACTAAGCAGGAAATATTCAGAACATGAGCAGCCATACCAAACATGCTGTATACTTTCGGGCTCGTCTTGAAACGCTGATTACAAAGATATGTTTGCTATCTGCCAGCGCTATCCGGGAGAAGTTATGAGCGTTTAAATGTGCGGTTTGTTAAGTGTTCTGTGGTGCATGTTTCACGAAATAAGTTTCAAAAGCACTTATTTAGGTTTTTGGTGAATGTGCTTCTTCCTTGTAATTCAAATAACTATAGCCACTGTAATTCTGCGCTATCAGGCTACTTTTAAGGAAATATATTCGTCGAAATTTCTTTTCTTATATTTGAACGCTCTTAACTCCTCCCAGATAGTCGTTTGGCAGATGAAAACTATAGATTTGAAATTAGCGTTTTAAGACGAGTCCGATGATATATAGCTTGTCTGGAATGACTGGGTTAAGTTCTGACCATTCCCTCGTAAGCAGTAATTTTGAACAGTGCGCGTCAGTCAGGAGAGCATGATTGTATTGTAATCATAATTGATTTGGCTCAGCGTCACTGATGGTTCGAGCCTTATTCATTCATAATCTAAAGATTTTTTTTACAGTCCAAATGTGATCTGAGTTGAGTTTATCGTGCCTGCTATATAGAGAGTTCACAAATGACACTATAGTAAATCATTTGAATGTCTTTTCTTCTAGATAATACGCATCAATCGCCGATCACTGCTTTCCTTTCTCCCTCTACTCCATCGGGTAGACGATCGCTTGCCCGACCGAATGGAACTGCCCCTCTCATGGCTTTCCGTAACAACTCGGTGAAAAGGTTTGCTGGTTTAGTTTCTCTCAAAATTTATTTTCAACCTAGTTCAACGTTATTAACTTGTTAATTTTTTGTTTATCACAATCAAACATGCTTTCGTAGATGATCCATAACGGCTGCGAGCCTTGGGTCTCATTTGAGACCAAGTTCATCTTTTGATGTAATATGAGAAACGTTGAATGTTATACGTTTAGCCCGCTGCCTGCTGACGTTGCGTCTTCTGAATCTTCAGCTGAGGAGGAAGGCAGTAACGCAGTTCGCCGTAGGACGCGGTTTGGTGATCAAGCCAAAATGGAAATCCAGGTATGCGTTTCATTTCGTAGACTATTTGCGTTGAACATTTTTTATGCTGGTTTCCAAAACGCAGTCGGTTGCTAACAGCGAGCTCTCGGAGCTTGATAGTCCACCGGAAAAGTCCTATTGTGGATATTCAGAATTTCATCTGTTAATGCGCAGATTAGTAGGGTTGATAATGCTTATCATTTTTGTCACAAGGCTAACAATTGAGATCACTTTTATGCGCGGCTACTGCGCTCTGTCTAATCCTGCTTTAACTTCCGCATATCCATTTGAAGCCAGAAATTCTATGAAGGTTTTTCAGGATCTGAGTGATTTTGATGGATATCACCATAACGATCTTGTCGTTGTCGACGGAATCGCTGGACGGTACGTGCTTCCGTACTTTTTGTTTTCGGATTTATCACTGTTTTTCCAAGATTTATTACTTTTCTTCCAGAGTTATTGATCCGGTTGACGCGAGAGTCGATGGTGGTCTCCCAAGCGAGCTTGTCAGTGAATGTAGAATGTCTGCTCACAGAAAGGAGTCTCAAATCTGTGTCTACCTCTTTGAAAATGAGAATAAGTGGTAAGGTTTTGTGCGCAGGTCATTCGAGTGTGTTTCTAAATTTCTTTTATTCCCTTCCTTAGGGGATGGTATCCTTCCCGGGATGTTCGTTATTTGAACACGAATGGCGATAACATGTCCTCATTGTCATCTTTCAAACTGGCTATGAAGTGGTAAGCACAGAAACTTTTTCTGTCGCATAAAATGGGATTAAAATTTTTTTTGATAGGCATAAGAAAATGATGGAGATGTATAGTGGTAAGCAGCCAATGTCGTCACGATGACAGCTTTCGCCAACGATGTTTTCGAACCTTTTCTCGCCAAATCTCAGTCGTTTTCCGAAACTGGTTGTATGTCCTGCATCGTAGTATTTCACTTACAGGACTGTTCCACGATCCTCTTTCGTACCGTTTAGTGTCTTATCCTACTGTCAGCTTTTGTGTTAGAAGACGGTGTGTAGGACTCAGTTAAGGTTATCATTCCTCGTATTAGATTAATTGAAGATGGAATGATGCCGTATCATATTCATGCCAGGGCATGACATTTTAACAAAGGTCTCATAACTATCTGATTCACTCATTATCATCCCGATGTTCCATTTGTGTTCTCCTTCTTTTTCATTCAAATGCATGTTCTAACAAAAGCATTATCGTAGCAAACTCTGGATCTGAACTGACTTCCGTGTATCATTTATGATTTCCTTGTACAGTGTTGTTGATTTGCTTTATTCACGAGTCGTCTTCAGATGTTCGATATGAACAAAGCCAATTTTTACGACGTTTGTTGTGGATTTCTCCGAACGCATAAAACACATACGATAAAATTAGGTGATATCTTACAAACTGCATCTCTTTGCGCACATGTCAATAGTTCAATAGTCAAGTTCAAGGGAGACAAAATCATGGTATTATGGGTACGTTTACTCATCAACGGCTAAAGGTCCTAGCGTGGTTGCCTTTGTCAAAATGACAAAACGACCTCAAACAAGAGAAGAAACTCCTCAGACTTAAAGCAATTTCGAAAAATAAATCGATTTTTCGAAATTCCCTCCCCTTAGTCTGTATATTCTTTGCGCGTGGGGTCAATTTGGTACTGCTCTGACTTCGTTGCTCGACGAGTGCCCAATTTCACATTCAAAGGGCAAAGGGCCACAGGGCCTTTGTCTCTCTACCTGTTGCGATTCGGTCATTTTTACTCAAATCGTAGCAGAATAACAAAAGTGGAGAAATATGGTAGATATGCGCGGTAGATATCGCTTTTCAACAATAATATTTCAAACATGGGTAATTGGACCTCTTTATCTAAGTAACAACATATAAACAAAACAAATAACGCGAACGCAAATAATGAACAGATCAGAGTACAAATGATGACGAAATTAGATTCTGCATCGTGTGGAGTGTCGATATCAGAGAATTGAATGGTCGTAAATGTGTCGTATGAGGATGAAGAGTATAAGGATATTGGCTGGCTTTCCCGGCTCCGCTCGGCCCTGTCAAAACGCTATGATAAGCTCTCATCCGTATCCCTGCACAACCTTTCCCTTTGCCCGCGTCTACATGCCATTTTCCTATCTGTAATCAGCATGCTCGATTACCCCCGTGCCAACTCCCAGCCCCGTAGCACAAACTTTGCAGAAAATCGATAAAATTGATAAAAGTAGCGATAATTCCAAAAACTAATATCGTATTCGTGATCAGCATGCTCGATTACCCCTGTGCCAACTCTCAGCCTCGTAGCTCAAACTTTGCAAAAAATCGAGTGAAATCGATAAAGTCGATATCGATCGATAACGAGAAGTAGCCTACGACACTCGCCCCACTCCGAAGTGTATGTGTGCCAGGTTTGGTCCGGATCGGTTCAGAAATAAAAATTTCTATTCGGAACATACGCACATACACACAGAACATACAGACCAGGCTCGGCACGAGCTGGCACCAGGGAATTTTCAAAACGAAATCCCCCTTGATTTTCGCTAAGTTTTACGAAGTCGCCCTTGACCCTAAACCCTAAACTTGAAAAAACCCCAAAAAACGAAACGTCGACTAAAAAACGTCGCAGTTTCTCGACAAAAACGATAACCCCTTTGCTTTTTGTCCCAAAAACGATATTCAGCTTGCCTCGTGCCAGCTGGTGCCAGGCCCTGATACAGACATACATACATACAGACAGACAAACAAACATTCAGCTTTATATATAAGATGTATCACCTGTCACCTGTATCACCTGTATCCCCGTTGATCATCGTGTCGCACGAGCGGGTACCAGTGATGCCTCCATTCGTCCCTGTCTCTGGCGGTTGTTGTCCAGTGTTTATGTATCGCACCAGAAACACGTGCAACGCTCTGAAGAACTTCATTAAAGGACTTCGTGAACATATCTGACCATCGCGTCGGCGGTTTCCTCGTTCGCGTTTGACGTCCAGTAGTATCCAATCTGTTATAGCTCTCGTCCACCAGTTGTCGTCGAAACGCATTACGTGCTCGGCCCATCATATCTTGTTCTGCTTGGCGTATGCGGCAGCGTCACTGATCTTCGATCGTTGACGTAGGGTAGAACTTCGTAATCCTTGCCTCACTTGCGTGAGTCGATTCACTCCTAGCATCACTCTCTCAACAGCTCGTTCGATGACGCTAACCGCGTGTTCATCCTGCTTTCTCATTGTCCATGTTTCTGAAGCGTACGTCAAAGCAGGAAGAACCGTCGAGTTGAAAATATGGGTGCGGGGCCGGCTGTTCTTGGTCTTCTTCACTACGTCCTCAATTGTCTTATATGCTCCCCATGCTGCATGTTTCCTCCTGCTCAGTTCCGAAGCTAGATCGTTCATTATATGGAGTTCACGACCTAGGTAGGTGTAGCTTGAGCATTCGGTGATGTTCGTCCCTTGAGCATGAAAGGAGCATCAGGCACTCTTCCGTTCCTCATGAACATCGTCTTCGTTAGATTCAGCCGTAGACCGATCTTTCCACACACTTCGTCAAACTGGGCCAGCATTTGTTCCGCCTGCCTGATGCTTGGTGTTATCAATACGATGTCATCAGCAAAGCGAAGGTGGTGTAGCTGCCGGCCCTCGACTTTCACTCCCATGTTGTCCCATTCCAACTTTCGCATGACGTTCTCCAGAGCGGCACTGAATAGTTTCGGCGATATAGTATCGCCTTGTCGCATGCCTCTCTTCACGTCGATGATGATATCCTTGTAGAATGGTGTTATGGTGGCTGTGAAGTCGTTATACAGCCCACGAATTATCTTGATGTAGTGAGTCGGAATACCTTGATTGCTCAAGGCATCGATGGCGGCTTCAGTCTCAACCGAGTCAAAGGCCTGCTTCAAATCGATGAAGGTGAGAAAGAGCGGCATCTTATACTCTCGTGACACTTCAATGAGCCTTGACACCGTGTGTATGTGGTCTATCGTGCTGAATCCTCTTCGAAACCCAGCTTGCTCGCATGGTTGTCCTTCGTCTAACTCTCTTGATCCTGTTGAGATTAACTCGCGTAAAGAGTTTGTAGACTACAGACAACAAGCAGATAGGGCGATAATTGCCGATGTCGCAGGAATCTCCCTTCATGTACAGCAACACGGTTTTGCTGGTCTTCCATTGTCTTGGAACCTTGCATTCCGTCAGGTACCGCGTGAAGAGCCTTGCCAAAGTCTTGAAGAGAACTGGCGAAAGACTCTTCAGATGTTCTGGCTTAATCCTGTCGGGGCGGGTGCTGTACGGTTCTTCATCGACATGATAGCATGACGAATTTCGAAAGGAAGAACAGACGGTGTGACATATTCGTCCTCCCTTAGATGGCATGGTGGAAGGTGGACGTGGCTCGCAAAGAGTTCCGAGTAGAAGTCGTGGATGACCTTCTCCATTGATCTTCGGGAAGCAGTTATGGTTCCGTCAGGACGACGAAGTGCGGTCATCTTTGTCTTGAAGTTGACGAATTGGCGGGCGTTGCGTATACTTCTTCCAGCCTCCGCGGCGTCAACCATCACTGCTACTCTTCTCTCCTTGAGGTCTTCTTTTATCGCTTCTTTGCATCGCTTCGCAAGCTCGGACGTCAGTCGGTAGTTGCCTGTGGCTCGTGCGCATCCACGTTGGCGTATCAGCTCCAAAGTCTCCGTGGTGAGACGCCTTCTCGTATTTCTTAGACTCTGAGCTTCCTTGGCACAATCGTGGAGATGTTGTACGAACCGTTGGTATTCTTCGTCGATGTTGCCCATCACGGTATCTCGCCATGAGCCGGATATCGAAGAAAACAGATCCCAGTTGGTGGTATTCATGGGACGATGTTTCCTGAACTTGACGGCTCTCTCTCCATACCGCGGAAAGTACGATGGTCTGATCCCGTGTAGAACTTCGGAACAACAGCGACGTCCGTCAGGCAGTATCTTCTGTTGACGATGATGTGGTCAATCTCGTTATGGTACTCTCCACCGGGCGATTCCCAGGTCCAGCGTCGGTAAGAGCGCTTTTGGAACTGTGAGTTTTCATCCTCGTCGTCATGATAAACTCGGACAGTCTCTCCCCTTGTTCGTTCCACTGCAAACCATGGGTTCCGATGTGAAGTTCCTCAGTCGACCTTCCAGTTCCGATCTTCGCGTTGAAGTCACCGACGATGATCATGTAAAAGGTATGATCTTCTCTGTAGAACTTCTCCAAGTCCATATAGAATTCCTCGAGTTCGTCCTCGTCGTAGCTGGATGTTGGGGCATACGCAATGAAGACGGTCACAGGGATTGATTCACATCTTGATATTCGCAAACGTCCGATTCGAGTTGTAAGTTCTTCGAACGAATCGATGTTCATGACCAAACTCGTGTTGACAAGGACTCCCACCCACCTACTCCACGACTATCGCATGTTCCTAGGAACAGTTCTTCTCCAGTCTCAAATGTGGCGTTCAGCGGGTGGTGCCTCCTTGTCTCGGTCAGTCCGATGACGTTGTACTTGATCTTCCTTGCTTGCTTCATGATGTCTTCGATAGATGCGTCCGATGCCAGCGTCCTCGCGTTGTAAGTACAGATCGTCATCATAGTCCATCTCGTTTTCGGCAGCCTAGATCGCCTTTCAAACCTTGTCCCCACTGGCGCTGCCTTACCAGTGGCTCTTCCAAGATTAAAGGAGCTTTCCATATTATCACTGTGTCGAACAAGATTTTACTCGCAGGGATAGCTTGTTGGGCTCAAAACCCCCGCGAGGGACGATCGGAGCTTATTTGTTGGAGGCGACTCCGAACTCGCCTCCCCACACACCTACCCGGAAAATTAGAGTGCAAGCTTTTAGTGGAGGCAGGGAGTCCGTCCCCGCCTCCGCTTGCTTATCAGAGCAGGCGAGGGGTCGCTTTTGGTCGACGATTATCCCCCTATCCGCCACCTGGGGACGCCCCACGTAGCCTCGCGACTAACCGGCTGTGATCCCTCTATGAGGGAGATCCGTGGATATAAGATGACGGATAAATATACCAACGAATGCTACCTATTGAAAATAGGTTGCTGACTGACGGAAGTCTCCACAAAGGCAGCGTCTCGGCAAAATGATGGGTACCGGGATTTTACGTTGTTGCAATGACAGACTCTCCAGTTAATCTATCATTTTCATTTTCATTTGTACGCCCAAGGCGTTCCATAAAAAACACACATCGAGAAGTTAGTAATACAGTGGAATGATCAGAAAAGTAAACGAATGCAGACATCATCATGTCAGTCCAAGTCTAATGCTAGTCATACTCATGTAAGAAAGATGAAACGGTTTGCATTAATCATGTTGATAGGCTAATTGATATGTATACAAACGTAGGCATTGGTACTTATAACTCCAAAACTTACAATTCCATGGAGATGGGACTCACGCCTTCGTTGCCATGGGACGATCTTTACGTTACTCTTAAAAGCAAACCGACAGCTTATAAGGCGGGTCTACTGGCCCAGGTATAATAACCATTACCCCACCTAGCCGGAATGCTGGGGAGGCCCAATGACCCCAAAGGTGAAAGATTCACATTCAATCCATTTGGTAGAATCAGCAAGCTGTACGATCGAATACTAGATAACTGAGCGAAAAACAGTCGGACCAAGATGCTGATGAGACTGGTTAGTAGGTAGAAGAAAACGAGTACACCGGAATTACAAGTCTGACGCAACGTGAGACGACACAGAGACGACAAAGCCATAATCTATACAGTCTGCCCCAATCCTAACCAGACCAAAATTGGCATGGCGGGAGTCCGCGTCGCTAGGGGTTTGCGGTCACGCCCACGGCCTGCTTCTCTACTCTCTCTCCAATCCTTTTGCTCTCTCCGACAGCGCGCATATGCAGCGCAAACGCTTGGCGCTGCGAGCGCGCAAATCTACGCCGACGGTTCGGCCTGATCCCAATTGGAGCAAACTGTAACAATAATTGAAAAGCAAACCATCACAAAACCAAAGAAGTACCTGAAATGGCAGTTATCAAAGATGAAACTCGAAAGAAAATTTGATAGAAAACAAGCCTATATCGGAGATATATCCACAAACACAGCCGTATAGCACATCCCAAGCAAATAAATACAAGTCCAACATCTTTGATACAAAGAAGGTATGCTAATCAATTTTTAGCGATACTTGACAAGTCAAGTCTTCTTAACATTAGTCTATTCCTGAAAATATGGCTGCTTTTTGCACTAGTAATATCAACAGGAGAACGAGAAAGTCATCTAGTTGTCTTGCAAAATATGTTATCAAACATCAGTAGGTATTTTCTGCCCCGGATTCTTGGATATTGCAGGTTAAAGAAACCAGAACTTTCACTAGTAGGGACAAAAATCCAGTACTTGCTAGCTTTTAGTTTGTTCTCTTTCCTCTGAACCTGAAAGCAGAATACAAGATGAAAATACCTGCTATGTATCGAAGATTCGATATGAAGCTTTTTAAGGCGGGCTTGGTATTCTGGGTGAGGTGGGTCATTTTGGGTGATAAAGGTTTATACAACAGCCTTGTTAAAAGCTGTTGAACCTTTTTTACTGTACGCATATCTATTTTGCGGAAGACCAGCTCTGAGAACACTATTCTAGGTGAGGGAGAACGAACGCCTTATTTTATAGAGCGATACGAGTATTTTTGGGGAGCTGGTGCTAGTATTGCGAAAAAGCATGAAAAACGAAGAATACAGTTGTGGCCGTGGAATTTGTCCAAAATTGCGGGATTTTCGGGATTCGCGATGTTTGCGGGATTCGCGACTTCACGGGATTTGCGGGATTCGCGGGATTTGCGGGACTTGCGGGATTTAGCTATAACTTCTTTTATACTAGCGACCCTAAGGGCCGCTTGCAAGTGAGTTGGGGCAATACAATTTAGCCGTATGACTGTCAAGACAATTACACCTACGTTTTATACCTTTCAGTTGTGGGCAACACGAAACTGATTAATCAATGACTTTTGACTCTCCTCTAAATATAAGAATCTCATTGTTGATAGTCGATATCTTTTGAGTCCCTTCTAAACATTTTCTTTGGGCCAAATTTTTCCACCAACCTTCACTGAGAGTCACCAAGCAGTTGATTCTCAGAACAACGATGTAGTCTACAATATCTCAGCTAAACTGAAAACATACTTTAATGTCCGAAAAATTTCGGCAGCAAAAACAAGCATTGTTCTCATGCCCTGCGTGTCGCTTACAGACCACTTTTTTGAATAAACCCTGCTCCGCGTACCGCCTACAGAGCGACATACGTAAGAGCTGCCCTACGATTGTCCAGAACGGTATTTCACGAGAAAAAGCTTTCTTACGGGTTTTCTACAGAGTTGTAACCTGAGAAAGTACTGTCCTCTGAACAACAATAAATGATATTACATTCTGGGATAAATCTGCCACGCCCTCTGCACACTAATATTGCGAGGAAGCGGTATGGGCTGCTTACAGAAGAAAGAAACTGCCCGCGAACGGTGATCAGTCATTAGAAGGGCCCTATGGGCCGCTTACAGATCCTTACTTTGAAGAGTAACTGCCCTGTGGGCTGCCTACGAACCGATATTTTTTAAAAAAAACTGCACATGAAAAAGAAGCCTATGAGCCGCTTGCGGTCCTTCACTTCGAGAAGAGGTTGCCCTATGGGCCGCGCATAGACCGATATTTTAAGAAGGACTTGCTCTTAAAATCTTCGAATTAACCTTTAAAAAATGCCCAAAGAGCCGCTTGGACTACTTTTTCAAGAAACAACCGCTCTGTGTATACCACAAGCTAATATTTTGAGAACAAGAGAAGCTCTGAGGCTGCTTAAGACATATCTTTACGTCCTAACTAATGCATCAAAAATTAACAGCCCTACGCTCCATTGTAGACCAGTAATTATAGGAAGAACATGCCCTATGAGCCACTGAAAGACCAATGTGTTAAGAGGTTACAATCCCTATAGACCGATGTTTATAAAAAAAATTGCCCTATAAGAAGCTTATGTACCGGTTCAGAAAGACACAAACCCCTCCCCAACAAACCCATACTTGAGAAAAAACTGCGCTAAGGCCGCCCTACAGACCGACATTCTGAGAAAAAGCTACCTTACAACCATTCTCCCCCCCCCCCTTCCTTCCCCCACGGACCAATAATTATGAGAAGGCGCTGTCCTATAGGAACCAGCCCGATATCCTAAAATTCTAATCCCTAGAACCCCTACAAACTGTACTGCCGTACGAAACGCTCACATATGATCTGCTCTATGGAGTTAAAGACCGAAGTTCTGATCGAAGAAAATGGAGCTACCAGCTACTTAGATACCTACACAACGGTATTTCGAGGAAGTGCCCTTGAAATCCATACAAATCGATATTCTGTGATAAAACTGCTTTACTGGCCTCTTACGGACCAAAATTCAAAAAAGAAATGCCATATGAGATTCTACAGACCGATATTTGGGGGGAAAAACTGCCTTATGGGCTTGGAAGAAGCCGCCCTATGGGGGAAGGGGGAGGGGGGGGGGAGGAAGGGGTGGTTGCAAACCGATATCTTGTGAAAAAATGCCCATGGGCCTCTTGCGGGCCATTATCTTGGTAAGGAACTGCCTTATGCGCCGCTTACAGACCGGTATATAAAAAACATCTTGAAATTGCCTCAAGAGCCGCTCATAGATCAGTATTTGAACAAGAACCGCTCTGCGAGTCCCTTATAAACAAGTATTTGTGGTTTCCCAGTACCCAAACAAAAAATAATAATAAATCGCTTACAATATTCACGTTCATGCAAAGCAACTTTCAAAGGGACTACCCTATGCGCCGCATACAGACCGACTATTCTAGGAGATGCTCTGGCCGCTTATAGATCAGCATCTGAGAAATAATTTTGCCATATGCGAAGCTTATGGAACGATAATTGAATGATTTGTTGAAAAAACTCGCTACGTGAAGCTTACAGATGCTGATCAATACTATTAACAGAAGTGCCTTACGAGCCCCTACAAATCAAGAAAGTGTCCTATGAACAACTACATTAATTGAAAGATCTACCCAATGGACAGCTAATAGACCAGAGTTGTAAGAAATGATTGCCCTATGAGCCTTAGAGACCTATAAAAATCGCTCTACGGGCCGTTTACCAACTTTTATTTCGAGTAGAACAAAGAACTGTTCTCATCAGTCCTCACCAATTATGAGCAACCATGAACTTTGACGAATTACGGGCTGCCGAGAACTTTAGCAGGAAGATTAGAGTGTGAACAGTTGAAGCGTAAACGTTGAGAAACTACTACAGCATGTTTACGCAAGACACCGAGTTCCCAAGTCATACATCCGAGTGCAAATTTGCGAAAGAGGGGGGGGGGGGGATACTGTTAGCAACCTTACGAGAGTGTCGGCCCCTTCCCGACTATAGCCTTTTTGCACTTAAGAACCGCACCCCTTTTGGACGCCTTCCTCGAAGACAGTCGATATTTACCACCCCCTGTACCCCTACGAAAACACGCTAGCCTTGTAGACAATCTGCACCCTCCGCACCCTCGGCAATCACTCGCCTCATTCCGCAACTTGTCAACATGTAAGTGCAAAACCTTGCCATTCTTTATTATAGAATGATCCACATTATTTGCAATCTGCGTGTAGATTTGGCTTCAGCTTGATGAGACGAATCGTTTGATATACAGTATGTCCGTAATTCGTGGTGAGGGGGTAGACTTACAATGATACCTTGTTGTTCTCTATGTTAAGGCTTCTGTGAACATTTATCACAGCGTAAGTCACGAATAGCAAGTTCTGGTACTAAGTTTTCATTATCGAAAACTATCGCGAAAAATTGGGCAGTTTTTATTTACCCTTATCACTGATATAAGCATTTTATCATTTATCACTGATAATATCACATTTTTGCATCATTTTTTGCATATGGTAAGGAAAGTACTGTAGGAAAAGCTGTGTGAATTTCTATCGCCCTTTCTCTCATTATAAGTGATCTACAGGCTTTTCTAGTTCTATCTATTGCTCGGTGCAATTGGTAGATCCCTCGCTGCAGCAATCGATCGATTTTTCATCGGCACATGCCATTGCTGCCAATTCTTACCTAGAATGGCATTTTTGCTTCAACTCGCTTCACGCCGAAGCCTGGGCTGAAGCACCTATATGGAAGATGAACGTGGAAATCGACCGCATGAATTCAAGCCATTCTTATCTGTCGTTGTCATTGATATCATCATTTTATCATTTATCACTGACGACATAAAATTGGATCATTTTTGATATACAATAAGAAATGTACTTTAGAAAACGCTGTGTGAGTTATCGCTCTATCTCTTATAGTACAAAACCACTCACAGTACATGCAAAATTTCCGGGAATTCCGCGAAATTCATGTGAATCACGCAAATGACGCGGGGCCATAACTTCTTTTCGAATGAGTATGTTCAAAATCCGAAAACAACGCTGTATTCAGCTCGTCAAGGCGAATCTTTTGATATACAGGTTGTCTCCAAGATCTTGTTTTCAATAATCTTGAATTTGCATGCCGACGCCTCTTCGCATGGGTGTAACGCAACAAGCATCATACATAGGAGACTGCCATGGACACCGTTCGATAGTACTCTTTCACTAGATTATCGTGCGCTAAACAGCAGCCGAAGACTCCCTTTCAAAAGAGATAGAAGAGCTGATAAACTCTGGAAAAATTAAGCTGTTCCAAGTTCTACTAGCCGTAACTTCCTTTAGAATGAACATTTTCGAAGTCAGAAAGCAGATTTGTGTTCATCTTGTCAAGTCGAATCTTACTGTATACAGCATGTCCTTGAAATTCCGTTTTCAATTTTTTCAAAATTTTCTTCGCGCGTATATTCACAAGGTCGCAACGCAGCGCACATCAAACATAAAAGACTCTATTAAGCACTGTTGAATTGTGCTGCTTCCGCAGATTATCGAGCGCTAGGAAGCAACCGGAGAATCTTCTTGAAAAAAGATAGAAGAGCTGGTGAATTCTGGAAAATCGTGTTGTCTCAAATTTTGCCCACAGTGACCCTAAAATGGGAAGCTCTACTGCTAAGCAGATGTGATTTTCGTAGTCAGCAGGTCAGATAACCTCTATGAGCAAGTTTTCAAAGAAATTTGGGTGATTTGATTTTTTCTCGTTCTACGCCCTGAAGCTCGCCGATGGGTTTTGGTCAAAATGTCGATGATCTTGGATTGTAAAGAAACTTCGCCCAAAGAGGTTTTCGAACACGCTGTTTACGAAAATAGTGGTCTTTGAAGAAGACAGGGTCTTTTTGTAGAGATATTGTGAGGTGACTGTAACTGAGTCACGAAAGTTCGTAAATTTGCCTGCACTTTTCGCGAATTTGTCAGAAAACTTGCCTGCTTGCTTTTCCAAGTCAAAATCATGGGAACTGTGCTATCAAAAGGTGCATGCTCAGGCTCCAGTCTATAAAGTTCGCCGAGTTACGAGCCTACGAAAACACGTCCTCAATTTCGCTCAAAATGTAAAGATCGCGTATTTCGTCGAAATTCCACCATCAGTGGTTGTATGACATTCTGATTGCATATGCTCACTTCGCCTAAGGGATCCCATTGAGTTGAATATGGTGGTCGCGCGTTCTTCAGCTGCTCATTTGAATATCTAAGCACCTTCGTAGCTTGAGCTCAGATCTACCTAATTTTTAAATCTTGCACATTAAGACCATTAACCGATGTGAACAGATTTGATCAGTATGTCATACAACCACTGAGGGTGGAATTTCGACGAAATACGCGATCTTTACATTTTGAGCGAAATTTATGAGGACGTGTTTTCGTAGGCTCGTAACTCGGCGAACTTTATAGACTGGAGCCTGAGCATGCACCTTTTGATAGCACAGTTCCCATGATTTTGACTTGGAAAAGCAAGCAGGCAAGTTTTCTGACAAATTCGCGAAAAGTGCAGGCAAATTTACGAACTTTCGTGACTCAGTTACAGTCACCTCACAATATCTCTACAAAAAGACCCTGTCTTCTTCAAAGACCACTATTTTCGTAAACAGCGTGTTCGAAAACCTCTTTGGGCGAAGTTTCTTTACAATCCAAGATCATCGACATTTTGACCAAAACCCATCGGCGAGCTTCAGGGCGTAGAACGAGAAAAAATCAAATCACCCAAATTTCTTTGAAAACTTGCTCATAGAGGTTATCTGACCTGCTGACTACGAAAATCGCATCTGCTTAGCAGTAGAGCTTCCCATTTTAGGGTCACTGTGGGCAAAATTTGAGACAACACGATTTTCCAGAATTCACCAGCTCTTCTATCTTTTTTCAAGAAGATTCTCCGGTTGCTTCCTAGCGCTCGATAATCTGCGGAAGCAGCACAATTCAACAGTGCTTAATAGAGTCTTTTATGTTTGATGTGCGCTGCGTTGCGACCTTGTGAATATACGCGCGAAGAAAATTTTGAAAAAATTGAAAACGGAATTTCAAGGGACATGCTGTATACAGTAAGATTCGACTTGACAAGATGAACACAAATCTGCTTTCTGACTTCGAAAATGTTCATTCTAAAGGAAGTTACGGCTAGTAGAACTTGGAACAGCTTAATTTTTCCAGAGTTTATCAGCTCTTCTATCTCTTTTGAAAGGGAGTCTTCGGCTGCTGTTTAGCGCACGATAATCTAGTGAAAGAGTACTATCGAACGGTGTCCATGGCAGTCTCCTATGTATGATGCTTGTTGCGTTACACCCATGCGAAGAGGCGTCGGCATGCAAATTCAAGATTATTGAAAACAAGATCTTGGAGACAACCTGTATATCAAAAGATTCGCCTTGACGAGCTGAATACAGCGTTGTTTTCGGATTTTGAACATACTCATTCGAAAAGAAGTTATGGCCCCGCGTCATTTGCGTGATTCACATGAATTTCGCGGAATTCCCGGAAATTTTGCATGTACTGTGAGTGGTTTTGTACTATAAGAGATAGAGCGATAACTCACACAGCGTTTTCTAAAGTACATTTCTTATTGTATATCAAAAATGATCCAATTTTATGTCGTCAGTGATAAATGATAAAATGATGATATCAATGACAACGACAGATAAGAATGGCTTGAATTCATGCGGTCGATTTCCACGTTCATCTTCCATATAGGTGCTTCAGCACAGGCTTCGGCGTGAAGCGAGTTGAAGCAAAAATGCCATTCTAGGTAAGAATTGGCAGCAATGGCATGTGCCGATGAAAAATCGATCGATTGCTGCAGCGAGGGATCTACCAATTGCACCGAGCAATAGATAGAACTAGAAAAGCCTGTAGATCACTTATAATGAGAGAAAGGGCGATAGAAATTCACACAGCTTTTCTTACAGTACTTTCCTTACCATATGCAAAAAATGATGCAAAAATGTGATATTATCAGTGATAAATGATAAAATGCTTATATCAGTGATAAGGGTAAATAAAAACTGCCCAATTTTTCGCGATAGTTTTCGATAATGAAAACTTAGTACCAGAACTTGCTATTCGTGACTTACGCTGTGATAAATGTTCACAGAAGCCTTAACATAGAGAACAACAAGGTATCATTGTAAGTCTACCCCCTCACCACGAATTACGGACATACTGTATATCAAACGATTCGTCTCATCAAGCTGAAGCCAAATCTACACGCAGATTGCAAATAATGTGGATATAAAAGAAGTTATAGCTAAATCCCGCAAGTCCCGCAAATCCCGCGAATCCCGCAAATCCCGTGAAGTCGCGAATCCCGCAAACATCGCGAATCCCGAAAATCCCGCGAATCCCGAAAATCCCGCAATTTTGGACAAATTCCACGGCCACAACTGTATGCTTTCTTTATTGTCACAATGTGCTCAATGAAGCTAAGGTTTGTATCACTCAAGACGCCCAGATCTCTAACAGCATCCACATCCTTTCAACGTATCGCCTTTAATGTGATAGGAGATTGTAGAACCACCTCTAAGATGAAGCGTTAAGCATTTTTCAAGGTCCAACGCTAGAACCCAGCTATCACTCCATTTAACCAATTTATTAAGAGAAGTTTGCAATGCCAGTGAAGTTAGTGTGTCAGTGCAGTTTCAGTGAAGTCTGGAGCGAAGAAGCGCTTCTGGAAAGCCCAAAATCCGCCCTGGAAGTCTTCCGGACCCCGCCTGCTTCCGGACTCCGCCCAATTCTTGCACGTAATTTGGAGCGAACGCAAATACGGAGAGCTTCGAGAAAAAACTCATTCTTGTCATTTTCAAGCGCAGAAAAGCTCAGATATGGTTTCAGCATGGCGAGAAGGCCACGAAGAGGTGAAAAAAGAGAGCGAGATTTTGCCGAGACACTGCCAATGAGATGTGTCGATGTTGTGACTGCAAGACATGGCTTGCGGATAGTACTATTTGGATAGCGGTTTCGTGTGAATCGTGAGCGAATATGGTGCTCTAGCGTTGCCAGCAGCATCTGCACCCCAAAAAATGCTTTTGGAACGCGGATCATCAAATTATGAATGACATTTTACTTTACCACAGATGACAGCATCAACACATGCTTCCATTTGCTTCCATCCATCTACTGTTTATTCAATTTGTTCATTCAAAGGTTGTCTGCATTGCAAGCACGTTAGCTATTGTGTCCACTAGATCAATTCTATCGCACAACCTAGAGAAAAATGCTGCGAAGCAACTATTGCTTCAGCCTTCGTTCCAGAAAGAGAAGGTCGTTGCGTGAAATGTGGTGTAAATGAGCAAATTCGTTGTCCAGCGTACATCTGCAAATACAAATTGAGTAGATAGTATTGATCAGCATCTGTAAGCTTCACGTAGCGAGTTTTTTCAACAAATCATTCAATTATCGTTCCATAAGCTTCGCATATGGCAAAATTATTTCTCAGATGCTGATCTATAAGCGGCCAGAGCATCTCCTAGAATAGTCGGTCTGTATGCGGCGCATAGGGTAGTCCCTTTGAAAGTTGCTTTGCATGAACGTGAATATTGTAAGCGATTTATTATTATTTTTTGTTTGGGTACTGGGAAACCACAAATACTTGTTTATAAGGGACTCGCAGAGCGGTTCTTGTTCAAATACTGATCTATGAGCGGCTCTTGAGGCAATTTCAAGATGTTTTTTATATACCGGTCTGTAAGCGGCGCATAAGGCAGTTCCTTACCAAGATAATGGCCCGCAAGAGGCCCATGGGCATTTTTTCACAAGATATCGGTTTGCAACCACCCCTTCCTCCCCCCCCCCCTCCCCCTTCCCCCATAGGGCGGCTTCTTCCAAGCCCATAAGGCAGTTTTTCCCCCCAAATATCGGTCTGTAGAATCTCATATGGCATTTCTTTTTTGAATTTTGGTCCGTAAGAGGCCAGTAAAGCAGTTTTATCACAGAATATCGATTTGTATGGATTTCAAGGGCACTTCCTCGAAATACCGTTGTGTAGGTATCTAAGTAGCTGGTAGCTCCATTTTCTTCGATCAGAACTTCGGTCTTTAACTCCATAGAGCAGATCATATGTGAGCGTTTCGTACGGCAGTACAGTTTGTAGGGGTTCTAGGGATTAGAATTTTAGGATATCGGGCTGGTTCCTATAGGACAGCGCCTTCTCATAATTATTGGTCCGTGGGGGAAGGAAGGGGGGGGGGGAGAATGGTTGTAAGGTAGCTTTTTCTCAGAATGTCGGTCTGTAGGGCGGCCTTAGCGCAGTTTTTTCTCAAGTATGGGTTTGTTGGGGAGGGGTTTGTGTCTTTCTGAACCGGTACATAAGCTTCTTATAGGGCAATTTTTTTTATAAACATCGGTCTATAGGGATTGTAACCTCTTAACACATTGGTCTTTCAGTGGCTCATAGGGCATGTTCTTCCTATAATTACTGGTCTACAATGGAGCGTAGGGCTGTTAATTTTTGATGCATTAGTTAGGACGTAAAGATATGTCTTAAGCAGCCTCAGAGCTTCTCTTGTTCTCAAAATATTAGCTTGTGGTATACACAGAGCGGTTGTTTCTTGAAAAAGTAGTCCAAGCGGCTCTTTGGGCA